>JAWWMU010000106.1:26268072-26294416 GCA_035048155.1 Cinnycerthia olivascens
CCACATGAATACTCACATGATAAAGAAACTCAGGAATAATGAGTGACAATAAAATCACAGAAAATCAGACAAAACAAACACAAAGTAAGATATTTAGTCCATAAAATGGAGAATCTGCCAGAGCTTGTCAATATTCTGTTAAGATATCCTGTAGCATGGTACGTCAGAAGCTCATTGAAATGAAGAGGCCTCTGTGAGGGTTTGCCAATCCATCCATGCTCTCTACACTGCCTGATCAATAGGTAATGAGTGCTTACAAAGTGACACTATCAGCAAGGGAAGTGTTTGCATTAATGAAGAAAAAAGGGGACCTAGGGAAGGAAATCCTCATACTGTTACTGCATGTCAACTTAAAATTCTTAAAGGATCTGAGACTGGACAGTTAGAGTGCAGGGAATGTTGCATGTGAAAACCCAAAGGGTAAGTGTAGCAAGAAGAAACTCAACAGCATATACATTCTGCAGCATTCAATGCTATCTCATTAAGAGAGATTTTTGCTATTAACAACTTTTATTATTTTTGAAATATTAAACTTTTTTAGCAGTATAGTACTATCTGGGGAATTTATTCTAGCATAAGATCTGATTAGGTTTGGGACTACAAACACACATGATAAAAAGGACAGATCCTGTATGGAAAACATAAAGCTTAGCAAACTGAACCCAATAAATGCTTCAACAGTGTAAATGCTCAGGCAGTCATCTGAGGCTTTTAGAAAGAAAGCAATATAACTGATTTTACTCACTTGTGGTTGTTATATATTTATTGCATCAAAACAAAATGTCAAAGCTGCTTTACTGTAAAACCGTAGTGAATAGCAGCATTACAGAGCTGAGCAGCTGCTCTGTGGTGAGCTTGCTGAGGAGACACAGGGAAAACTGCATCTCCACTGTCTCTATAAAGCTTATGAATAAAAGCAAATGAGAACTTTTAACAGAGGCCCCATATGATTACCTATTGATTTGAATGGACATCCTGGGTTTGCAGCTCACTCCTAGACATGGGGTTGTACTTCATTCCTCAGCTCATCTGCACTTTTTTCCTCATGGAACCTGAGTGTGGTATTTCTACCTTCATATGTTGCTGATTTAAAGTTACATTCTAGTATTTCAACATCCACAGCAAAAGGTTTCATACTCATAGTTGGAGATGACTTTCACTTGGATCAAGCTAATCTGTAAAAATACATTACAGAGGACTGACTAGAAACATTCAGTGACTATTTTCAAGCAGAACTGGCATATATTTATGGTGATTTATTTAAGGTCAGTCACGGATATTTGCCTTCAGTCTCAGCAGAATGTCAGTTTGTTTTGTATGGGCTTTTTTTTGGTGTTGCTTGTAATAATCAGGGATGATGTCAAATCAAGAAGCTCGTATCACATAAATAATTTTCAACAAGAGCACCAAACTAGAGTACCTGGAAGTTAAGTTTATGCAGCTCTAATGCTCAATAAACTCTTCTTCAAGGTGACTTGCTATTTTACACCCACTAAGAAAATGACCTTGGTTAAGAATCTTTGCAATTTTCTTATCCTGGTCATTTGACATTTGCTTTTTTAGGTGGTTAAAACTGAAGTCAGGGAAGCATTGACATCAGTTCCAAAACTCTATTTTTCTCTACAGGATATCTTGTACAGAGTTCTCATGTTCAAACTGGGTAAAAGCACAGTCATTTAAGTAATGGGCAGTACACTTTTAGTGGAAAGTACTTTGGGTGCCTATTGCCTTGGGAAATAAGCAGAGAAGCCACAGCTGAAAATCAGACACTACTGCTGTGAAGAAGAATATGTTTTATGCTTTCTTTTTTTTTCTTTTCCAAAGCTACTAGGGAGATGAAGTTCTTAGCAAAAAATAGACATCAGTCTTCGTAAGAATGATGAGATTTTACTACAAGCCTCTGATACCTCAGATGTGAAATAACAGTTAAGTTCTCCTTTAGTCCTTCAAAACAATGCTAGAAATATAAGCAGACAAAAAAAAAAAAAAAAAAAAAGAAGACATTCTTAATAAAAAAGGGCCTCTTAAAAGATATATGACAGGAAATAGAGAAGTTTATTAAGGAGTCCACTGATGAGCAAATATTAGCACTGTCTTTTTGTATTTCTAAGGTACAAAACATACGTTGACTTCTTCCTGGACTCTGCAGAAACAGGAGGACCTGAAATCAGATGATTTCTGAAACTACTTCATGAACCACATCTATAAAAACAGATCAAGAAACATTAGAGGTAAAAATTTTTAGATGTTTTTGTTTTCTCAACCAGAACATAACTGCTTACCTGAACATAATTTAACGTGTACAGTTGCCAATTTAAAGAATACATGACATATTTTAGCAGTTGATTTTGATTTTATCTTTTATGATATCAGTGAAAGAATATGTATTTTTGCTTAAAGTAGCCAAAGAGGAAAATTGTCCTTTGCTTTGTCCTCCACTGCATTATGCATGGTGGTAGTGAGTTACTCAAGTTGTCTGGGCTACATATGCCTCAGGTAAACTCTTGGCTGTGTAAAATAGTCTACAGACAATTTTACACTACTTAGTTTACAGAATTTTACCATATTGTATATTTTTAATCAAGTACCATAGGTAGAAAAAAAAATATCTCTGAGTTTTTGTGTATCCTCAGTAATTTTTGTAATATTTTGAATTTTTTAAGGCAAAGACAAACCCCTCTCACTCTGAGTGACATGAGAAATAAGAATTACTGTCTTAACTGGTAGACATTGTTTTAACAACAGTAATTAGATGTAGTGGTATATTTATGGATCTATAAAAACTTTCAGTGCACTCTTCAAATGTGAATTTGAATTAGTTTGGTGCCTTGTATTCGCTCTTTCTAACAACTGCTGATGTTTTGTTGTTTTCTAATTGTGACTGCATAAATTTGTAAACATAAAACTCACGCAGTTTTTGACAACTCCTTATTTGTAAGCTAGTAAATGTACAGATTTCTAGTTTTGCAGTTCGTTTTGTAACAGCTTAAATAAATCTGAGCCTTTTGCTTTTGTGAGTTCTGGAATCATGTGAGCAAAACAGTTAAATCAGCAGTTTCCACACAAAATTACCTGAGAGGATAGGACCTGGGAGTTATGCTTATACATAAGGGTGTGAAAATATTCCTGTTGTTTTTATGTGCTCTGATGAGCCTCATTTAAGACATGCCAACAATGTAAGACTTTTGGAGTGGGCTACTGCCATCCTGGAGAAAAAGTGATTTCTCTTCACTTTTATAACTCTTTGTGGTGCATTTTTAAGCCTGTTCTATATCTGTTAGTCATGGTGGTATGTTTTGCCACATTGATATACCGCAAATAACACATAAGTATTACTCACCCTCACTCAAATCAGCAATGAACAAAAAGTCTTTAGCCATTCATTCAGTGTTTATCTGTTTTTGTTAGTGATAGTGGCATGCAATTAAAATCCTTTTAAAATTTCACATCTTTATCTCAGATATAATGAATTTTTATGCACTATAAAAAGAAGTTATCTTTTTAAAAAAAAAAATTATTGAGATATTGCTTGATATTATTAGGAAAATACTGTCTGTGCTTTTATCTTTGTATTGTCATTGTGTCATCCTTAGCTGTACCATATCAATATTTTGACACACAACATGGAGTATGTAAGGAACAAATTAAGGAGGGAAAAGGAAACCCTTGGACAATACCCAAATAAAATTCTTTCTTCATTTACTTTGTGACCTTTGCAGACTTCAAAAAAGAATTTGCCTGAGCCAGCTTGGGTGCTTGGGCCTTGTTCAGAATTCAGGTGGGACTCAGTGTCACTGACTTGAAAAATCCATTTGGAATCAAATTCATGACTGCTAGTCTCCAGAAATGTTTTTGCCTGAATGATATGCAGGTCTCACTTCACAAAAGGGGCCACACACAAAAGAGCAGTGATTAAAAACACTAGAGATACGGAAGTTTCTTGTGAGAGAATTGAATATTTCACATAAAGAAAGCCAGAGCTTGATGAAATACTCCGTTCTTTTATATCTTTACTCATTCATGTGGCATAAAATTAAGAACAAAAGGGACTTCTTGATTAATGGCCTCTCCTAATCATTCCAGTAGAATACACAGAGACATTTTTTATTTGATTCCACTACCAAATTAAGTTTGCGTTAATCATAAATGTCACTTACACGAAAATCCCACATAAATATTCAGAGTGATCTATATTTTATCAGTTCTAACAGAATGCTTGGCAGCCAGAGTAGGTTTAAACAAGCAATTAGTGAATAAGTTATTAAACATTTTAAACAAACGTGATGCATGAAACTTGAATTAGAGGAGTTCAAATAAACTTAATAGTGTCTTCATTATACAGGTGCCTGAGCTGAAGACAGATTTACCATGCATGTAAAAAAAAAAAGAATATTCATTATAACCTAACATGCCACAGAATTCACTTTCCTTACAGTTCTTTCAATCTCTCTGATAAAGACTTTTGAAAATTCCATTGATAAATCCCACAAAAGCAATTTCTGAGTCTTTTCATTAGATTTGAATTTGTAATTGTTTTCCCTTATGCCTCCTCTCTTTGCTCTAAATTATTATTTTTCAAGTCTGTTTATGACCATAAATTTCATGGAAAACAATGTCCAGAGAAAATCTCTTACCACAGTGTATATAAATGTTTTGGGTTTTTAAAATTTTTAATTGTACTTTTCAGTATTCACAAAAAAGCAGCTTTTATGTTAATTTATTGAGGCACAATGTAAACAATGGAGGGAGCTTTTTTTCATATTTTGGTTCCTGTGGGCTAATGCTTTCTTCTTTAAATAGGATTATTGTTTACAGATTCCTAATTAGGCTTCCTGGAACTCTGTTGTTACCTTGTGTGAATTAGAGCTACAAAGCTTGATGCTCTGTCATTTGTCTGAGCAATCTCCAAATATGGTCATGCACAAATTGATAAAAATTGAGTCTGGAAGTGTAAAACAAAAACAAAAGATTGCCTTGTAAAACCTCAACCCTGACCTCATAGCAGTTAAGATGAATAAAATAGTGTACAATGGAAACAAATCTTCAGCTGTGTGTGGAATAAGTGTTCAGATATTTAATCTGGAGGCAGAATACTGCTTTTTAAAAAAAAGTATTCTTTTACAAAAAGTCTATGGATGAAAAAACTGAAACTGTTTCTGTTAGGATTCTGTTAAGAACATCGCACAGGTTTAAGACTTTTCTTCAATTCTCAGGTAATGCCCCTAAGATAGTATTAGTCTCAGACTGGGGCATTTACTGGGCCTTAATTATTGACTAGGATTTTTAACCCAAAATATAGTTTTAAGCTATATGTCTCTCCCAAGCATTCAGTAATCTCCCAACAGTGCCTCAATATCATTCCATTAAATATTATAATTTAGAGATATTTCAGTATCGGAATTGAGCAAAGCATTCCTCTTTCACTTTCTTATATCTGATACACTTATGGTTCTGTAAAATTGAAAGTCTACAAGCTATGATATAGTGTGGATCTCATAGACTGATAAGTAATTTCTTCATGTTTGCATTGCACCAAAATGTTTACCTTGCCAGCCCAAAGGCTGCAGTGAGGGAATTAAAACATTGTTTTTTCAGACCTAAGTCTGTAGCTAAGAAGGAATAGGATTCTGAGATTCCACATCACTGCTCTTATGCCCATCCCTTTGCAGGTGATCAAGGCAGTCTGTATGTTTCTTATCAATTAAGGAAAACTCCTTAACAATACCACACCTGAATATATTCCATGTTTAAAATTAAGATGTAATCAGCAGTACAAATGAACATGTGAGATACACTTTGGTTTTCAGCTCTGAAACTGAATGAATTTGACTTCCAATGTTCACTTTGTTGGTGAAATAGTATTGGTTAAATTTGTTGGTGAACCTCATTCATCTCTAAGATTTAGTTTTATATCTCCTATTTTTGAAAAAAACAACAAAAACTCATAAATTAAATGAAAACTTGACTGATTTCTTCCTTGGCTATTAAAATTCTTTACAGAAAGTGAATGTGTGAATATTTAATCTTCCATTTGTGTCTAATTCAGCCTACAGCCAAGAGAATGAGACAACATTAAAGCACACTGACTGGGAAGGACATTAGGAAAAAAATTTGATTTACAAACCTGGACTAGACAATTTTTTATAATTTTGATTCTTTCTGGATCATACTCAGCCTATTACAGTTATTTGATAGCCTTAATCTATGAATTCATTCTTTGTCCTGTTATTGAGGGTTTTATTGCATAGTATCTTAACATTTATGACTAGGAGGCAGTAACACGCCAGATACTCACCAGTACAAGGGAAAAACCAAACCTCTTTCTGAAGCAACCTATGAGATGAGATGAGATGAGATAAGGCACAAATATCAATACAGGGAATACAGAAGAGGCAGTAGTGCATTAAATACCTGATGGTTTACCTATTATCAATACATGGTAGGCAGCATTATCCATCGAATTCTTGAAGTTGAGACTGAAGAGAGGATCATAAAGTAACCTTTTAAATAGAGAGGAAGTGACTCCATGAAAGAAATAATAAGATTTTTGGATAATTTATTAGAAAAATTATAATAATCGCATGAAATTTTGTTTACTTATGGTAGCATTTGTTCACTTCTGATATCAATATAAATTCGGATTGTCCATGAAGGAAATCCTGTCTATAACTGTGAACCAACAGGAAAGTTTCTTAGTATCTTCTTACATATTAATATTGTATATTGTTCATGGTTATGTACCCTGGAAGACATAATTGATGTTGCTCCTGTCAACAGGCCTTGAAAACTGTTTCAATAAGGATGTGGATAATAGAAAGTAATACTATCAGAAGCATCATTAGAATGATAATTCTACCCTATGTCTCTTCATTTATGAGATTGGGATGGGGAATTAAATGACAGATAATTGTCTTCTGCATCTACTCATCTTGAAGACTGGAAAATAGCTTTTTACTTGTTATTTAGCCCATAAAATTTTACCACAGCAGCAAACATTTATTAATTTGAGAAAGGAAATTTTAGTGATCATTTAGTTAAAATTTATCTCAAAGAACATTGCCTTCTAGTTCAGACCAAAATTAAAATTAAGTATCTATGAATATTAGAAGAAATGCAAACTTTTACATGGGCATTTCAAGGTTCATTTCTCGTATTCGTTTTTTTACTATAAATAATTCCTCAAAGCCTTGTTATTATAAAGACTCAGTCTACAGAAGATAATGCCTGGTTTCCTATAGTGACCATATATATTTTTCTACAGAACATTTTTTTCCAAGTGTTTCTCCTGCATTTACAGACTAAACATATCAATAGTCATTCTGAACTATCATGCTGAGCTCTGAAACATTTAAATGCAAAAGCTTTATTGATAGAAGAATGCACAAGTACTTAATAAAATTTTCTGTATAGATTTTTTACAAAAATATCTAAGGTGAACTAAGAAGTAGGAATACAGAAATGGGGTAGAATTCCATATAATTATACCTAAGATTATAATATATACCTATTTTTCTTTTCTCTTGTAAACTTTATATTTTGCTAGAATTATACCTGGCTGATTTAGCTGTGAAAACAAATAAGAAAACCAATAGCATAACCAATGGACTGCATTAAGAATATTATACTGCAACACTTCAGCAAACAAGTAGCTGCTTTTTTATTATCTGATACATCTAAATTATTAGTTTACAACAATCAAAATAATTCTTTTGGATTGAAGCAATATTTATTTAGAGTTCTGATGTGTGTTGTGAGTTGTATTATATGAAAAACACATCTTGGTCTAGCTGAATAATATGAAACATCATTGTGTGTGAATTTTGTGAAACATTACCTCAGGTTTCAATAGAATTATAATATTCAAAGTTAAAGACTATGAAGAAGGCGTATTGGAAGAATATAGAACTCTATAGCTTGTAAAGTATATCCATTATCTATGTATTTCAGAATTTTAAGAGCCAAATAATGTCTATTCCTAGACTGCAGCTGAAAGCAATATTCCCTACCATTCCCAGTCCAGGCAGATCTGGTTCCAGTGTAGTCTCCAGGCAGCACAAACCCCCCAGCAGATGCATGTGCACATATTTTCAAAGAATAAAGAGCAAAACAAAAGCAAGCAAGACAGTGGATAGATAATCCTGAAATAAAAAATGATGTTACTGAAAAAATAATGTGCAGCTTTTCCTCACTTCATAAAACAAGGATCTTCATTGCTTTCCAACAATTTTTCCAATGCATTTTATGGATGTCACTTACACAAATCTTGGGGAGTTAATCTGGATAAAGTTGTAACTAAGCTTTTCTGGCCCTGAGGCACCTTAGTCTTGGCAGTCTCCTGCTGTTTGCTATCAATGCAAAAACCTGCATTATTTCTGTATCCCATGAGGATTATTGAGTATTCGGTATTGTGCATTTTTATTCTGCTTTTAAAGGTTTTTAATTTCATTTAATGCATTTAGACTGTACTGTAAGTGGCTGATATCACAACTTTGCTTGTCTCAGGTGGTTTTTTAAAGGTATAATAGAACATCACTCACCAGCAATGCTGCAGCTAATATCTGTTAATATTTCCATGTTAAGCTCCTACACTCAGTATTTAACAACACAGATGAAAAATCTCAGGGGTGAAAGCTGACACTGAAAATGAGTTAATAGGCAAAAACAGTCTGATGGTTTCTCTAAAAATATATTATATCCAGTGGCACTCTGCAGGTGGATATCTATTAGTTTTCTGAATACCTTTTTTTCTGAAGTACATCTGGGAAAGGTTATATACAATTTTCACTTGAGCTTTATGACTACTGCAGGCTCGTCTTTATTTTTTTTCCTCATTGTACAGAACTTGTAAATTACATTAAATTTTGCTGCACCTTGTATACTTAAGGTTTTTTATCCTAAGTAGAACGAAAAATGATTGGTCATACTAATGATAAATACATAGTTTAGAATATCTGGTTTTATATATCAATTAAAACTTAGAATTAGGTATTTCACGTTTCTGTCACAGACATATACATGCAAAGATGGTGGTCTTTAAGAAATTAGCATTTATCAACTGTAACTACATCACAGTAACTTAGCAACATAAATGAATGGTTTTTTTTAAAGGAAAATACTATAGCATCTCAGAATTCATGGGCATAACATTTATCAAACTCTGACATTTCACAGCTGATATCTTGTAATATTGCACACAATCTAGGGAGGACAAACAAACATTTGAAAAAAAAAGTACAGTAAAAGAAGATCTGATTTTCTTCTAGTTTATCCAGCCTTAATTACTAGTTGAGGAATGAGAATTTCAGGGAGGAACTCAAAAATATATTCCACTTCTCTCTTGTTTCTGATTACACATCTAGATTTGCAGACTCTTGGAATTTCTGAGAATAAATAATGCTTTGTATTTAATTCTTTAGTTAAATTAAAAGCAGGAAAAATAAAATAGCTTCTTTCCATCTATATCTTCCCATCTTTCTCTGTAAGGTGTTTTGAGGTTAGAAGTTTTGCAGATCATCCAAGAAATTAAAGGCACAAATCAAAGTGAATATGCCAAGAAATTTCATTTTAATGTTCAATAATTGCAATTTCATCTTAAATTGTTAATTCAAAACTGACACTGAGTGAAATAACCATTAAATTTCACTGTTTTTAATATCAAAAAAATATATTTTTTTCTTTATTCTCAAATGTCAAATAGTGAAGGTTTGACTGAACTCCAGTAAAGCTATCTTTTGTAAATATTGGTGAGTGATATCAGCAGCACATTCTCTCCAGGGGTGTATTTCTTTCATGCTGATCGCTTCAGTAATTACTCAAAATCATTTCAGATACTTAATCCTGTAGATGACAAGGAAGTTTTTCTGAATAGATATTTGGCCTTAGTGTTGGGATTTTCTTTAAGATACCACAAACTGTTTTTTTATTTTAGCTATGTCAGTTGAATTCCTAGCAGGTGGTTACAGCAAGAATCAGCTCAAATCTTTGCAAGTCTACTTTCAGGAAAGAAATAACTCCCAAAATTTTGCTTTCCAGTAAAATCTAAGGTGTTCCAGAGCTTTAGGTCCAGCTTGCAGGCAGGGGTAGATTTTGTCCTTTTCACAGGAGAGCAAATTGCTGACATGTGGAATGCTGTGGTTTACCAATTTAGCTGCAAGGCAAATTCTAGAGGCACAGGAGGTTGGACCATGTCAAAGTTAGTTTCACTCCACATTAGTGAAATGTTAGATCATAAAACAAAGGCAAGGCTGGTAACTAAAGTTACTGATGGATTTCCAAAGAACTGCAGAAGAAAATGTATTATTAAAATCATATGATCATCATTCTGGTATATATATAAAGTGTCACTTCATCTGAATTGAATATCATGACGCTGATATCTAAATGCATCAAGTGAATTCTCAAATTTACAAGGCACCAATCATTTTAAGGTAAGTAGATCAGGATAATGAACTATTAAGGATAAAATTTCAAACTTAGTTTTTGATAACTTTAAATGTTTATATATTGTCAATATATAACTTTAAATGTTTATATATTGTCAATATATAAATTGTTTCCTTATGTTGAATGCATTGTCCCAGCAGAAGAATTTTAGAACATGTGCTGAATTGAGAAGAGATTATTACATGGTTGCTAGTGCTTCTCAAGCATATTTGTGAAAAATGGCTAAGAATGAAAGAAAAAAGAGAATTAAGCAGTGCCAAATCTTCAGTCATTCAGAAAATCAGAGGAACGGAGCTGTCAGTTCAAGATAATAAGTCGTGTTCTTAAAATCAATTGAAAATTTCTTCTTCTTTGGAGACTACCTAGTAGCTATTCCACTTCACTAAAAGAAGCCGTTTCTGAGTAATTCTAAAATTCTAATAAAAGTTTTACTCCTTTATCATGTTATTTTTACTTTAAGGTTTTTCAGCTTTAACTATTTAATTGTACTTCATAAAAACTTAGATCTTGATCTCATTTCATATAAGGGAAAACATGAAGGATCTCCTTCAAATATATTGACTTAAAAATTTTTTTAGAATTATTTTTTTTATTAATTAGGTGGAACCCAGGGATTTCAATGTGATTATGTTAGTATTTTCTTCCAAATAATTTTTGATAAAGAAATTATTAATCTAACTGGGGATGGGGTGAGGGGGAGAGGAAGGAAGTATCTATTTCCAAAACTCCAATATAAATGGAATGATCAACTATGAAAAAGAGAATTATTTTATTCTAAAAATGTCAGGGCAGTAAATTTTGACATTAGTGAATTAGTATTTCCACCCATATGTTTCTCTCTAACAACATTCTGGTACGCTGGCATTCAGAGCCTATTCTGTTTATGATGTGATCACAGGCTGAGCAAATATGCTTCCTTCAAAGTGTCACTGCCTGGATTCTTTCCAGGCTCAGTGGTTCCAGCAGGGAAGCAGATCCTACAGGGACCCTGAGTAGGGCTGCAGCTAAGTGCCAAGCCTTTGCCCAAAGGATTGGGAAGTGTTTTGATCAAATTTCTGCATGAACTTAGAAGAAAATGGACATGTGATTGATTTAGTGGGTTTCCTGTCATCCACTACGGGATTCGCCTTTTTGTCATTTCCTAAATCTTTGATGTAAGTAACATAGGATAGTTTCAAACTGTGGTTTTGCAAATGGATTTTGAAACTTGATTTCTAATGGCAAAATGAAGCCATATAGCGTGAAATAATGGATCTATTTCACATGCACATTTTTTTTTTAAAGAAAATGAAATGCTTCATTTGTACAAATAGTAATTTGGACTTCTTCTTCGCATGCTTTTGAATTCATTTGTGTTGAATTTTTTTTAAAAAGTTGTCTGAAACAAGTGTAAGTCAAAGGATCACATCTGAAAGGACAAGGTAATGTTAACAGCCTATTGGAAGTCAAATAAGTCAAAGACAGCTCTGAAAGAAAATGGAAAGCTTCTAATATTATCTAGGGAATGAGTCAAAAAAACCAGATGCTACCAAAAAATTTATCCTCTACTGTTTGGAATTTTGGGGTCTCATGAGTACCATAGAAAGACAAAAGGACCCGGTGCATATTATAAAACAATATGGTAAGCCTAAGATGCCATTACTATCCTTGAGGATAACTTCATGATGAACAGTAAAGACATCAAAAAAAAGTCCACAAGTATCACATCTGTTAGAACATGGAAAGCATGAGAAAAATAAAAGGAATTTTCAAATTCATTTTTGTTATATTTGGAAATTAGAAATGTAGCTCAGGATCCTGAAGGGAGGATAAGCTAAGCTAAAAGCAGGGTTTCACTAAATCCAGCCTCTAATACAAGCATTTGAATTGGCTTGCTCCTGCATCAGATAAATTTTAAAGAAAGAAAATTGCATAGAAAAGGATCCTGCAAATAAAAACAAATCTAATAAATTTTATTTACTTTTTATTAGGTCTTGAGAGATAAGATCTGGACTAGATAGTCTTTTAATCAAAGGTTCATAAGATTTACTTGATTTGGGTTATTTACCTGGAATTTTTTCAAATTTTCTTCTGCCTTCATTTCAAGACTTGATTGTTAAAATACATTTATCTAGCTTAATATTCAATAGCATTAGTAACTGGACTAGATAAATTTCTTGCAGTTTTTCTCTAAATATTTATTTCTTTAAAGTTAATATCAATGTAATCTTACAGTTCTGATGCATCATATATTAGAGGGGAATTTTGTTCAGAAGTAGTAGCAGAATTTACCAGTGAGGTATTTTAAAAGTTCTTTAAATTTATACCACTTTTATAGATAAAGAGTGGAATAGAAGGATATAATCTATGGACAATTATCGTAAATATCTGAGATTATTGACACTATGCTGGAAGAACACCTGGGAGGTATGAACCAGGGTAGATGAAAATGAATTTCTGAGTCTGCATTTTGTTTAAAATATCTTACACCACTATATCTCTTAGTGTCATAATTTTTCTTGAGGGGGCTAATGGAATTTTTCCAGTGGTTTTGTGTAAAGATTATTATTGTGATAGCTCATTTTCGTTTGACTACATTACTTGAGGGGTACAAAAATAATTTTAATAGCCATTTAGAAATTTCTGTTTTCATTCATTATACACAGGGCAGTACTTTAAATTTTAGATGATGAACAGAATTGAGGACAACTGGAAACAGGGAATGAGAGGGCATATAGTGCCATTTCTTGGCATGCAACACAAAAACACATTTCCAAAGACAAATATTCTCTTAGCAACTGCACTTCCTAGACTACTACCAGATTCCCCTGAACACCAAGATTAGATTGCAGACAAGATTTCCAACTACCACAATACAGCATGAAAAGAAGCAGTGATGTTTTGAAGGAGAAAGACCTTACTTTTCAGCAAAGAAAATCTTCCTCACCTATACAAGAATTACTCAGTGTGGTTTTCTACACTAAAATCACATCTTAACTAATGCTTCATTTTTAACCTATACCAATTCTCTGATACATAGGAAAGACTTTAGAATGTTTATATATTCTCAATGCATTAATTATTTTTCTTCAGGGAACAGTGTCCTAAATATCAGAGTCATTAGTTATTTCATTATCATGAGCATTTGAATTTTTACAGTTTTAAAGCGTTATCTTCAGAGATCAGACAAACTGTGGAAGGAAGTAAAATCTTATCCCCCATTAAATAAGAAGGGAAATTTTAATGTGCCACCATAATTTTCCATTTTTTCTGTGTCTGTCATCTAAAATGGTTGAAATTAAATAAGGCTGAGATCAATTTCTGTAGGGAGGTATGAATCCAGAAAGTGAGTTTATAAGTAGCATGAAAAACTTGTACAGAAAACTGTAGCTTATCCCACTGTGAGTAATGACTTGTGAAAAATATGTTCAGTTACAGTTGAACATTAGCCAGTTACAATTCAACTCTCTTCGTAGTATTGGCATCTTTCTCTTCCTTGTTGCATTCCCTTTTTCTTGAAAGAAATTGCATGATTTTATGTTTTGTTCTTGAACTGCACCATTTTGCAGTAATGCAAAACCAAGTTCCAAGCTTACATTTTAGTTTAACTTACTGATACCGCTGAACTGGTGCTGGCACTGCTGAACTCTCTCCTTTAAACTGGTGAGAAAAACAGAGTGTGACTACAGACCCATCCTGGAAACTTGCAGGTAAGGATGTTGGTATGTCAATAACACATCTACTCTGGTTCATATAATGTCCATTTGTGTCTTAAAATGCTGTACATCTGCGGCCAACAGAACTCATTTCAATTACAATTTCTCCTAGACCTATGAGAGAACAGAAGATGGCACACTGGTTGAAATTTAAGATTTTACAAGAGTTGGATATGTTATATACGACACTTTATGCACCTGTAAAAGTGATTCTTAGTGTCTGAGAGATTATCTTCTGATAAAAAGATGCAATTTCAAAAGAATAAGATTTTATATTTCTTTCCAAAATTTCTAAGTCAAACACTTGTCAAGTGATCCCACCTCCCTCAGTGTCCACACAGAAGTTGGGATCTATGAAGATCCACTGTGACCCCCCATGTCACAAGCTGCAGCTTCTCTGAATAAGGGAAATGACCAAGAATGAAGGTGGTTTTTCTTTTCCTCACAATAAGTCACTAATACAACAAAGAACCAAAAATAAACCCAAAAATTCAAAACAATCCACAAGAAAATTCAAAAAAGTCTCTTAAAGATACCTTTCTTTAGGTATTATCTTTCCTTTGGAAGAAAGGAGAAACTTGGCTTCTCATTTTTATCTTGTGAATAAGAGGGGATTGTTTCCTCAGCTTTGATGGAGACCAAAACCTTTCTAATAGAATGATTTTTCAGAAGGTGCACAGCCATCTCCTGGTTTACCACGGTTTAGAGATGACTGTATTTAATTTATATTTTGAAGTAATAACAGGAAAAAATCCCAAAAAACAAAAGCAGTACGAATAAAGTTCTTGCAAATCTTAAAATGAGCTTGGAATCAGTGCTTAAAATTGCCTACTCTGCTTAAAACAATCTTGATCCTCACAGCTAGTTGAAATAAGTGGAATGGAGAGAGACAAAGCTACTGGGGATAAGAAGATTGAGCAGGGTGTGGAAATGAAAGTAAATAGGTAATCAGATAAATACTTATTTAAGAGTGCAAAATCTCAGGAGTTAGTTACTGCTTAAGAATTTGGTTTTATAGTTTCTTAGAAGAAGCACTGCTTTCCTGAACTGACTGTATGTGTATATATATATATAAATATATATATATAAGATCATAGTATTTGAATATTCTCTGAGAGTGAAGTAAACACACAGGCTTATTTCAAGTTTTGAAGTGTTAGAAAAGTGTCTATGACCAACATGAGAAAACAGTTTCTTCATGCTTTTCTGTGTTCAAAATATATTCTAATGTAAAAATCCAATAATTTAATTGAAGTAACAAGCTCACTGATGTGTGTTTATCTTTCTTTTACACACAGGGATTTACTAAAAATCACCTTATGGAAAAGTAGTGCGATGTGCTAAAATCCAAACTCAATGGAGCACTACACATAAAAGTTATTAAAATCAAATGGTTCCTTTAAACTTTAAATTCAAACTCAGAGCAGCAGCTAATCCAAAAGGAAATTAAGTGAAATGCCCCTCTGGGAAATGGCAAAACTAGGGCACTCGGGAAAAGACTTAAATGATGAATCAAACTAAGAACAATGAAATTTCTTGGAAAATGCACAAAATGTACGCATGCCTGTATGTGCATATCTGAACAATAAACACTCAAATTGCTTAATTACTATAAAAAATAAAGTTCTAAAAATCATATGAGCATCTTCTAGTCTCTTCTTTATTATTGACCTGCCTAAATTCAATGACAAATAGCTCTTTTAAACTTTTTTCTTGTTGATATTTTCTCATTGTACAAAATATAAATGTCAAACCTTTAACAGAGCAATCATATTACCCATATATAAATCTGATTTATGTATTTTAACCCCAAGGTCAAATGTTAGGAAAAGTCATCCTGCTTCTGACAACCTTTGTAGATCACACACTCAATCAAAGGCACTTTGGTAATTTATATGGCATGATGATTCGCCCATAGTTTCTCCATAAATCTGAGAGCAAATCAAATCTTCACGATGTTCAGTTTTGTTCTTGAAGAGCGACAAACAATAGGTGGATTTTGTTTAATAGGAATAACGCCATACAGGTAAGCACATATGATATTATAAAGGACGGGGTAGACTTACTGGCCATCCATAGAAAGCCCCCATCGTGCTTTCAGTGGCTGTGTCCCAACAGGGTTTGGGTTCCTGCACATATGACTTGACCTTCTACTGGTGTGTGACGTTAGACAGCTTTCTGCTACATACATCCCCACCACACCTGAGTCCCCACCTGACTCCTTTGTTTTTCTTCAGAAAAACAAATGCTCTGAAGAATTCCCTGGCCTTCAAATAATTTTCTCATTTATTTCTTTAGTCTAAAACCATTAATTTTTACTTATGGTGTTGTTATTCAGTATAAATGGGCACCTCTCTAAATGCAAGCTTCACTCCAGAAACACAGAGTTGCAATCATATATGTTTTTGCTTTTTCCAATCTGGATGTTTAATAAATTAATCTAGGATTTTTTTGCATCAAGAAATTATAAATTCATTATCCTAAAGCAGATTTTACATTCCCTATGATCTTTTTTTATATAAAGATATTGTGCTAGAAATTTTGCCAATGAGTAAAGGAAATGGATGAATTTAGAGATTGATACATTTCCCCTTTAAGAGAACTCATCAAATACTAATACTTGTTAAGTCCTGCAAAGTACATCTAATGCATCCAATAAAATCAGATCTCTACAATATGTTATTGAGTAATTAGTGCTTAAACCAGAAGTTCTACCTCTTAGTCATCTTTATGCTCAGATTGCATAAGCTAAATTGATTGCTTAAAGATCCACAAATACCATAATCACAAATTTTATGGTTTTATGTAGGATATTAGGAAAAAATTGCCTCATTGTCTTCAATGTAAAACAAGATTACTTTTCCCTAAGCAATGCAGTAGAAGGTACATAAAATCAAATATGTGAAATCGTTCGTTCCCTAATGCCACTGTTCTCAGTAGAGATAATTGCTTCACTCAGTTCATAAATTCTCTTGCTTGTTTGCATTTGTAGCTCTCCCGCAGAACCTCACTTCACTGGTCTAATGTTAGATGTTGGTTCAGCTCTGTTATTTCTGATTGAAATATAGTAAAATGACAGCAAAGATGGATCCTATATCATTATTACTGGCTTTTGCACAGATCAAGATCCACAATCAAGATCCAACAGTATTTCAGTACTTTATTTGCTGTCTGATAATGTCTTAATACTCTCTCACCCTTTCAGAGAGCTTGTTTGATTTCTCATTATGTCATGAGTGAAATGCCCTATGTTTTCCTACGTACATATATTTACTTCTTCTTAAGAGACAGAACATATTAATTCTGAGGGGAGCTCTAGATAAAAATAAGAAGAAACAGTCACTTATTATTATTATTTGATTATATTATGGCTATTTTGAGCAGTCCCAACTATGTAACTGATGGAACAAATAGAATTGCTGCTGTAATTTTCATGCCCATATAAGAATTTGTGTATTAGAAAAGGGCTTATTTGCTTCCACTAAGCCTTGTATTTGTGAACTTTTCAGAAGCTTGACAAATAATCCCATTTGTCTTTTTATGATCAAGCTGTCATCAAAATAATGTTTATTACTAATTTTTTTTTTTATTTGTTGAATCAATTGAACTGTTTAAAGCCTATGCTAACATCCATATATCAAAACCTCTTATTGAGCTACAACAAAGGGACTCCTCAGTAATCTCCTTTTATGCCAGGGTTATATTAGTTTCAGTAAACTTCACCTTTTTTTCACTGTTTTAGAACATACATACATCAATTTTTTGACCTTTGAGATCAGTATATATTGGAAAAACACTTTAAATTTCACGATCTTTGTGTCAGAAAGAACTGATCAGACCATTTGATTCACAATGGAATAAAATGGTCATAGTAGTTCTCTTTGATCTTTTGATATTCTTGATTTCTTTTCTGGGGAAAAAGAATAGAACATTTTAGGAACATGAATGGAATGCAATTTGAAATATAAATGTTTAGTTTTCACATCTCTCTTCTAAACAAATTACATTTGGAGGTCTTTCTCAGCGGTAAGGTGAATTCAAAATCAGTAAAACCTCTTCAGCAGAGTTCTGCAGTCTAGTGAAGAGTTGTCTTCGTCACAATTAAAAAGTCTCAATGGGTACATCTGGACAGCACAAGAGTCCAGCCGGACCACACCCAAGATGCCCCAGAATGATAATAAAAATGGATCATGAGGTCCCACACTTTTATAAGTTCTGGTCCATCAGCATATTGGAATCAATTGTCCAACCATAGCTTGAGGCTATGAAGCTCCATCCTCCTGGTTTTTTCTTCTCACTTCACCATTGCCTTCATTCTTGGGCCTGAAAGTTGTCCTTGGTATTGAGCTAGAGAAGGAATTGTTTTGTCTGTCTGGTCTGTGAAGAGAACTCAGTAGCACTTAATATGAAACTTAAAACTACCCACTAAAACAGGATCTAAAAAATATAAAAGCTTAAACCCAAAGCATCAGTAGTTTTCTTCGAATTATTTGCATATACTGATTTGTTTTCTTCTCGCAGATTACTCACTTTATCTCACTAGAACAATTATAAAGTTTCATATTTGTAGACTTTAGAGTTTCAGGGATGCTGTTTTCCCTGCATCACTTTCCATAATTTCATTTGTATTAATTCAATATAGTTGTTCTTACTTTTCTTCATTTCCCATTTGATAAATGGTGATATTCAACGAAACTGCAGGTCTCATCATTCACAGGCATAGCTTTTGAGAAGGGCTTCATCAAAGTCAAGTATCTAATCCAATGTATCAAAAGTGTAGGCATTCGTGATTTTTCTTGTAAGTTTTTTCTTTACTGCTCTATGACACAAACTAGCCTGCCCCATAGAAGTAAAAGAAGCAGCACTTTCCTGAACGGTGTTATTTCACCAAGCTTGCAATGAGCCATCCAGTTCTCTTTGAAGTATGACATATACACATCTGGAAATGTTTTTAAATAAAATTTTCTTTGCATTACTCAAGAATATACCTAATTTGAAAAACGACAATTGCTGAACTTGTGGAATGATTTCCAGCAGAAGACTTCTATATTTTTCCTGTTTAAATTGAAATATTTTGTTGCTAATATTAATTTGAATCCTATGTTTCTCTAGATCAGTTACAAACAAGATAAGGAAAAAAAAAAACAAACAGAAAAACTAAATGAGATATGCTCATTTGGACAAAACAAAAATATATTTTATTTAAGCTGTTGTGGTTTTCTTTTTACTTAGAATATCTTGGGGTTTGATTCTGTGTGTGTGTGTGTGTGTGTTGGGGGGTACGTTTGGAGGTTTTTTTCCCCAATTAAAGAAAATAATAGTGCTTGGTTTTGTTGTATACTTTCAATTCTTATGGAACTAAAGCCCTAATTATTTAAACATCTCTATATCAGTTTCTCTATCTTTTCTTAAATTTAGATTGTTGCTGCATGGAATGAAACTAAAAGTTAAGACATAAAGTGTTTTTACTATTTTGCATCTTTGAGGATGATTCTTCACTTAATGGGTATTCATCCAACATTCAGCACAGGCCATTTTTTGATTTTGATTAAGTCTTACATGATCAAAGGCACTAAAGATTCTTCAGTTTTCTATATCTATCATTCTTCCTTTGATTCTGATGTGTATTTTCATTTCTTTTATAAATATAAATTAGAGTTACTTTATAAATTTGCAAAACAAATATCTAAAATAGATTTTTGGAAAAGAAAAACCAAAATAAAAATATATCCAGGATTTTTAATAATCTGAAATGTAGTAAAAACTGGTAATTTCACAGAATCTCTCTTCTGGAAAAAGAAGAGGAGGTATTATTAAACTCTTTCTGAGAGTGGCAGTGACATGAAGTCAAGAAATAAGAGTAGCTCCATTAGGGGCAGCTCCTTTTTAAAATGAGTATAGTAGGTAACTGAATGTTGTCCAGATTTTCTTTCCTTACAGCGCCATCTTCAGAGTAATATATCACCTCAGCAGCACCTGGTGATGATGTATTACTCAGATACATCATCAGCCTGAGCAGTGTTTCAAATGATTTATAGACCTGGTAAATCATTAAAGTGAGGCACACCGATGTATTATTCAAAGATGGCACCATAAGGGTAAGAAGCTTTTAAATGCATAGTCAACACAACAACAGAACACAGCATAAAGCACAAACAAATTCATCCCATGCAGAAGGCAACTGCCCCAAGCCTGCAAAAGAAGGTTAATACCAAATGAGCTCCAACAGTGATGCAGAGTTAGGCTTCTCTCCTCTTATGAACCATGATAGGACAAGTGGAAGCGGTCTCAAGTTGTGCCAGGGTAGGTTCAGGTTGGACATCAGGAGGAATTCCTTCACTGTCAGTGGTTAAGCATTGGAAGTCATCATCCCTGAAAGTGTCAAAAAATGACTGGACATTGCATTTGGTGTTACAGTTCAGTTGGCAATGTTGATGTTTGCTCAAAGGTTGTACCTTAATGATTCTATGATTCATAAATCTGAACACCACTGGATCTGTAGAGGAAATATTTTGAAATAAGAGAGATACATATGAGAAGTCTCCCAGGTGGAATATTGGGCAATAGAATCCTGATACTTATTAAAATTTGTGTAGGAGATGTTAATTTATCTCAGTGCCAACACATCTTAAATACTCACCTGCAACACAAGGAAAGGGAACATTTTTGTTTATGCACAGGTGTAGTTGGGTAAAGCGTGCAAGGAGAACAATAATGAGCTGTGTTCTGTTGATTTTGGACATAGTTTTAAATGGGACATTCTTTTAAATGGATGCAGAATCAACACACTAAAAATTTTCCCACCCGTACCTGTGGTTACAGACAAAAGCCAAAACCTTTTAGCACATGGCACAATATAAGAGTTTGTGAAGAGAATTTTGTCTGTAAGAATTTAACAGTAGCTGGAAAAACAGAACTTTAGTAACACATTTTATAGCTTTTCATTTCTTACTATTGTAAATTACTTCCTGCCATACAATAGGCAGACAATACAGATCTAGTTCTCTTACAAAAAATGCTCTCAAGGAAAGAAAAATGAGGAAGACTAACTGAGAAAGAAAATGGTATGACTAACACTGGCATTTTAGTTATACTTAATGGGGCAGTTTCTCACAGCAATGCCCTATTAGGTGTTTCATAGCTTCTCTTCTTCACTATCTATCTATAGTCTGTGGAAATATTTATTTTTGATCTGAGCAAGCCTATTTCCTTCCAATTCTCCAACTTGACCTTGAAATTTGCTTTCAAGTAGCTTGTTGCACCTTTAAGGATGGTCCAGCACTGTGTAAAGGCAGTAGAAAAGAGCAAGCCAACCCTTATGGACACAAATCTTAAACTTCACAATGAGGGTTTGTGCAATATTTTTGCAACAAAGAAAATAATTTATGGCAAAAAGGATCAAGTTCAAATGTTTTCAATACCAAAAACCCTGTTGGGCTAAGGTCAAAAGTTGATGGGAAAGTAAACTTCTAGTCCATCAAAAGATAATCACAAGATCCACTTTCCTTGAAGCATCCAGCTGTAGGGCTCCACATTTTTAACACAAAAACAAAACAAAAGAAAACTAGTAAGCTTTGGGGTTTTTTATTTTATTTTTAGGTTTTGAGAAGATGATATGCCTTTCTAATTTTGATTATATTTGGGAAATATGAGAAATTTCTCAATTTAGCTTTTCTTTTGTCTTCTCTCTGATGGCACCTTGTAAAATCCATTGATTAGTGACTTCGTGTATCTCCATTTAAAGAAATTCACTTGTCTAAGTATGTGCATTTTGTGTAAAGGACACACATTTCAACATCCCAGAATCTTTGAGCATGTGCTGCATGATACATGGATATGAATATCTGTCTAGGAAATTTGGGAAATAAAGGAATATTAATTAATGTATTTGATAGGTCAAAGTCATAGCTGCAATACGAGGTTCTGCAGGTCGGTTCTCAGATTGAAAGAAAGAAAAAGTAGAAAAAGAGTTGGATAACATGGGTTTCAAGCATGTTATGTATCACCTGAGCAAACAGCGAATGCAAGAGTTTTCTAACATAATAAAAAGTTCCCATTCAAGATTTGACTGTGCCAGGCGTCCAATTTCAAGAAACCACATAATTTATTTAGCCTTTGTTAACATTCATGATTTCTTTCAGGAAAGACATTTTTTCCCATGAGACCTGTTTTCTGAAGCTACTCTAATTTCTGGTTATATTTCTTATCTCATCCTCAAACTCCCAGCTAATTTAAAATTCCATCAATTTATCTTTGTGAGATAACATCCTAAGCCTTTTAAGCACCCCTTAGTATGACTAATGTACAGATAGCAAATATGTTACTGTAGGAAAATGTGGCTCATATTTAATGATATAGAAGTAATTATTGTAAGGAAAAAAAAGTGGCTTTCTGTTGTACCTTTTACTCATTACATATAGGCCATATTGGAAACAAAGATATCTTATAGGAAATAATTGAAGTGCATCTCAAAAGTCCTATTTTGATGTAGAAAGAAAAGTGAAAAAAAAGACATAACCTGATATCAATCCATAATTTTCATATTTTGTTTGAGTTTGAATCAAAATAGTTCGATTCTTCTAGTCTCAGCACAGCAGGAATAACCTGATTTTCTTAAAATCTAACAGTTTTATTTACTTTGCAATAGCAGCACCTTTCAGGATGATTACATTGATGTTGTCTCACCATATAAGTAACAATGCTTTAAACTATATTGGTCCCTGACCAATTTTTTTTTTTTTTTTTTCTGGAGTTCATTACATTCTGAGTTATAGAACCTGGCTTGTTATAAACACTGAATATAGACATATAGAGATGTGTTTATATATAAGTAGAACTTTAATCTCAACGTGCATCATGTTCATATACCTTTGACAGACCTAGTGGAAAGAAAAGTATTGTATTTCTACTTTAGAAAATTCCTTGTCTTCTGCAGATACTCAGAGATAAAGAAGGTGACCTCATATTACTTATATAAAATTTTAAAGGGGATTCTGAAAATATCACTATATTTTTACTTGGTTTATTTAGTTTAATTTTTTTATGGCAATAATAGACTATACTGGTGCACAGGAGCTCTGATCTACGGAAGATTAAGAGGCAGGAATGTAGAAGACAACAATCAGATAAGGTAGCTGGCATGAATTTGAAAAAAAAAAAAACAGGATTTAAAATTGAGAAGTACAAGGAAGAAAAAGAGTTGCATCTAGCAAATGACAAAAGTGTAATGAAAAAATGACTTTATAAGATGTCTAATAGTTGGAGGAAAACTGCAGGAAGAACTCCTCTTTTCCTGAAGCAGGAGGACAGAAATGTCTGATGCTTTCCTGTTTAACAATTCCCTGAAAAGGAAAGGGATAATTTGTTAATAGAAACATCAGAGACCAGGAATCATAGACTAGAATAAATTGCTGTATATTTGACGATTTCAGATTCTTCATATGCTAAGAAACTTGAGCTGATGTGTTTAGTAGAATCTCAAGGGCTTTTCAATTATTTCATAGAATGATATAATATCTCAAGGTGAAAGGGACTCCAAAGGACCATCAAATCCAACTCTCAGGTCCTTGCAGGAATACCTAAACACTCTTTGTTTGTTAAGTCTTTCCTTTGAAGCCATTTACCACCTTGGTCACTATCCAGGCTCTTGTCCCCCCATTTGTATGTATAACCCATATAACCATGACTGAGTTGGAGAATCCAGAACTTGCTGTTGTTAAATTCTTAAACACTAGTGACATACCATTAACACTGTAACAATTTAAGGAACAGAAAAATCCTGTTTTTTATTAAAGAGAATAAGAATGGTACCAGAAAATTTTAGACTAAAACATTCTAAGAGTTACTCGTTCAAAATAAATGGCACTGACACTCTCATGGCACAAATTGCTATGAATGTAAAAGATGGAGAAGACAAGTGTAATAGCCAACGTGGAATCTTCAGGAAGAAGTTATATTAACTTAACTGGACTAATTTTTATTCCTGGTAAGAATCATGAGTTGTTATATTTCTTGATTTGATTAAGAGCTGGTTTACTTAGAAGACACTATTTTAATTGCATTCTTATAGCTAAGTGGAGAAGGTAGCCTAGATGAAACTTTACTTTGATGGAGAAGAAACATGTTAGGAAACAATATTGACAGAACAAAAGATGCATTTCAGAGGAAAATACCTCTGAAACAGTCACTCAGTAGGTTTGTGCAAGGATATATGTATTTTTTGTGTTATTTAATAGTTATAGCTATAGTGAATGCACATTTCCTTGTTTTTTTTCACTGTGAGAAGAGCATTAAGCTGAGAGGAACAAATATTGTGTTTGAGTACAGGACTGGATTTAGAATTTTACAAAAAATAAGATGAATCTGAACAAAACAAGTAAGAAATTCTGTTAGCAAAATATAACCTGGTTAAACATCTTGATTGCAGGATGCAGAGATGACAAGAAATCGCAAGCAGAGCACAGGCCAAATCATCCCACTGTTCTGTGGGAGGGTAGGCTTTACACCAGCATGCATAAAGCTTTTGTAACTCTGTAAAGGCACAGTTTTCATATTTGAGTTTAGAACTCCAAGCCCCTAGACTGAAAGTAAGAACTGATGCTATTTGCCAGTATGTAGAATAATTTGTGATGAACAATATCCCACTTCAAATGTACAGCTGATTTGAAGATAAACAATCTCATGAGTACTGTCTATCAAGTGCAAGCTGCAACCGTGATGTTCTGAACTCTGACAACAACCTATTCTGTAAGACATAGAAAGCAATCCTTAAACTGTAGGGGCTCAGCTGGAGTATTTCCATTCAAATTTTGGCAGTAAGTCTCATAATAATTTGAAAAGAAACAAAAGAATTAATGGATGAACAGAAATATTCAGAATGTCAGAAAGAATTATGTAAAAAGGAAAATGTTAGGGTCTTTATTCAAGAGAGAACAACACTGATAGGAAACAAGAGTCTTAAAATAAGTGATTTTTGCCAAGACATTGTCTACATTGCATAGAACAAGACTTAATGGGCTTAAATGTTATCAAGGGACGTTTAAGTTATACATTATAAAAAAATCTTAATGAGGAGAACAGATAAGTAGTAAAATAGGTTGCCTAGGGAGATTTTAGAATCTCTGTCATTACCCAAATAATTATTGGGAATAATTTAAATATGGTTGATTCTACCCTGTGGCAAGTTAACAGATGAGATGCTCTCTCCAGGTCCCATCTCATATTTTCTATGAGTCTGTGCTTCTCTCTACACCCCACAATATGTACATTGTACTTTTTATGTCTGTCATACCATCATTCCTGAGTTTCTATCCTGATCCCCGCTTTAGTTATTTTTTTTATACAGCAAGGTTCCTAAAAAAAAAGTGATCAATTAGTAAAAAAAAATATAAATCAAGAAAGTCAAAAAATAAAAGGATAAAGAATTACATAATTTGTCAAGAAGGACAAATCACTTTCATAGGTTATTGTTACAAAACTTTGGATTCATTCCAAGAATTAATTTCATTTTTAGGTTAAAAATGAAATCATATTATTACTTACTATAGTTTGTAAAGTGTGAAGGAAGACTCATTTGCAGTACACAGATTTTTTTTTTTTCTTATTTACAAATTAAGTATATCAAAACCTACAGGGAAGAGCACATGGTTGGTTGGAGATCTGATTTTGTGTAGTTCCCATTGGCCATTGCTCTGCAGGGTCATTATATTTATGCAATTTTAAGACCAATTCTACCCAAATTCTCAGTCAAGAACTTTAGTGAACAGCATTCTTTACGTTTCCTGAATTTATTGCATTTTTAGTGTGATATTTCTTAATGTGCTAATGAATCCAAGTATGATATTTTCTATTGCTCATGCATGAAACCAAAGTACTGATAAAAGAAATTTTGAAAATCCCACTTTTAAAATCAGCATTTTTTTAAAAAAATGTATTATTTTTGTCACCATAAACATTTCATCTATGCCTCATAATAGTAGAGAACCACAGGAAACATAATCTTGGTTTTCTACTCACTGACAGCTCTTATTCCTCCCTTTTTAAAAATGAAATATTTTAAAATATATTCATCACAATTTTCTTGAACAGATGAGAAAATATCTCATGCATTCAAACTATTTCTCTATAGAAGACAGAAGATATCCTGTATAATAATAAAAACATATGTCTTTCAAGACAAAATAAAAAGTAGTATGCATTAAAACTGC
>JAWWMU010000106.1:26304216-26327581 GCA_035048155.1 Cinnycerthia olivascens
TTAAACTGTTAGAGAGTGTCCAAAGGAGGGCAGCAAAGATGGTGAAGGGCCTTGAGGGGAAACTGTGTGAGCAGTGAGTGATGTCACTTGGTCTGTTCAGCCTGGAGGAGATTGAAGGGAGACCTCTTTGCAATCTGTAACTTCCTCACAAAAGGAAGAGGAGAGGCAGACACTGATCTCTTCTCTGTGGTGACCAGTGAAAGGACCCAAGGGAATGGTCTGAAGTTATACCCGGAGAGGTTTAAGTTGGGCATCAGAAAAAATTTCTTCACCCAGATGGTGGTTGGGCCCTGGCACAGGCTCCCAGGGAATTGGTAACGGTACCATCCTGACAGAGCTCAAGAGTTAGAAGTGTTTGGGCAATGCTCTCAAACACATGATGTGATTCTTAGAAATGTTCTGTGAAGGTCCAGCAGTTGGTATCAATGATCCATGTGTGAGTCCCTTCCAACTCAGCATATTCTGTGATTCTGTGACTCTGCCAACTGTCTAAATTCTTTCTGCCCACCAGAATGAATGGATTGTCCAGAAATACTGCCTAAAAATATTCTCCTGGAGGAACATAATTTATATTATTCTTTTGTGTTTTTTCTCAGCTATGGACCCAATAAAATGCTTGTAAACATTGTAAAATATTACAAAGAAAAATAACTTCAAGATTTTCCATCTTTACTTAATTCCAGTCACACACTAAGTTTATGAATTTGTGACATGATCATCAATTCAAAAGCACTTTTAAATCCCAGCATGAATCTTTATCAGTCATTACTCTAGAAAAGGGCAATTACATCTGTCTCTGAAAAGTGTAACACTAAGAAAAATGATCTCTCAGCACAATTTTCAGATCATGACCTGGGCTGTCCTGACACAAAATTGAAAACTTATGCTGCTAGTCCAGCCCTGATCTCCTTTGCTGTCTGTTTCTCAAACCTGAGAAACAAAAGATGCACTGTGGTAGATGGATGGCTGACCCCTCTTCTGCACCTTCCTATTTCTCTAGTATGCCTGCACTGCATCATTCTGCTTTACATCTTGTAGCTGAAATAAAACCTTTATTCCTACTAGGTACTTTGCTAAATCTCGAGGAAGAACAGGGAGGCTGCTGTCAAAACTCTTCTCTAGTATTTAAAATACAAGACTTTTTAAAGTGGCAGATTGATATGCACATAATATAATACCATCTGTTGCAGTAAGCACCTGAACTTGGGCTCAGTAAGAGTTGTTGAGTATTAGAAGTCCAGTTTCTTAAGGAAGCTTTCTATTCATTGCCCATTTGTGAGCCCTTTCCTCTCTACCCACCTCTGAGCACAGTAATGAATTTCAGTGATTTGAGAAAGTAGATAAGAAATTCAAAGCAATTAAATTGTCTCAGAAGGTCTTTCAGCTGGGTTGATGCAGTACTCAAAACTCATCTCCCTACTGAAATACAGGTAGTAAACTTCTCTATAAGTAATTATTCTCAGGATAAATACCTTGATGCTGCCCTTAACAATAAAAGAGAAGGGGAAGGCTAAGCAGCAAGAGGTTCAAATCTATAGAAAGCCAGATTTCTTCAGTGACTGTAATGTTTCACTACTGCTTGTGACCCACGTTATTGAACTTACTGTTACCTATTACCTCCTCCACAGGATTCTACAGTTTCAACAGTCAAATTTGTAAACCTACATCTTCAGGGTAAAGTTCCAGTTTCAGCTCAACATTTTTCTGTATGCATAAAAATGTAGTAGCTAAGTCCACAGCTGAAGCACTACAGACTGAGGAAATTTGCTTAAGACTGGAAAGTTAAGACAAATAAGGGAACATACAACATGACAAGCAAACTGAATTCCCAAATCATGTAAAAGTTTAAACTGATACAGAGGGATTTTTTGGTTTGTTTTGTGTTTTTTCTATATAATGTCTTTGATTTCTTTTACTTTAAAAATTGTGATTAGAAAAAAGGTTTCTTATCTACTTCTGCTTTACTAACTACCAGCAGCAAAATTATGTTTCTAAGAAGTCACTCCCTGGGAGAGGAAAAGAGCAAATATTTTCTGAAGAGTTCCTCTTATTCAAATCTCTTTAATTCAGGAATAGTACTTAGCAGTAGAAAAATGAAAAGCAATTTTGATAACAGAAACTAAAGACAAAGAAAATTACTGCCTAAATGTAAGTGGATTTAAATTTGAAATAATGCTTCTTATTTTAAATCTAAAAATATTCTACCTCAAAGTTTTACTTTTTCAAGGTATTATACAGCCAGATTATAGGGAGCAAAAGAACATTTGATGACAATTCAAGGGCACGTGGAAAAAAGGAGTCAAAAAAGTGCTGTATTTTGCCATAGGTATTTTTTCTTCCTGAAGCAAGCAGTGATGAAATTAGCATTTTTTAAAAATATGATGATTGAAATATTAGAGTTAGTTACATTTTTGGAACAAGAGGATACAGCCAACATAAGCCAGGAAACACAAGCCAAGAACCTAAAACTACACACTATTTTCCTCTTTAAATGCCATTAACTTCAATTAGAGCAAAAAGCCACTTAAAAAAAACATTACTTATGCTTTAATTTTTGATTGGCGTACGTATCTCAGCCTCGCTTATACAGATACAAAATTGACACTGGACTAAAGACAGTAAGGCATGACACTCCTGATACACAAAGCTGGATCATATTACAAATAGATCTCAACAGTTTTGGCTAAAGTAGTTTTACTAGTATGTTCCACTTATTTTTTAGTCTTTTCTGAATCAATGGCCCAAAAAGATTTCATTAGAGGAAGTACAAATGGAATGAAGTTGCTTCCTTGAGACTTTGCAACAGCTAAGTCTAAAGTATCCTGTAGAATTCTTTACTATTTGCAATGTTGGCAATCTTTCAACCTTAAGGAATTCACTGCTGTGATGTTGGCAGGAGATAAGGTATGGAAACAAAAGGGCACAAACATGTTCATCAGAACATTCAAAAAAAACTGTTTGGAAGCAGAGTGTGATTCAAGAGCTGATTAGTTAGAATGGCTTTCTAGGAGGTTAGATGACTTGGTTTTCTGATTTTTAATGCTTGAGCAAACTACAGATAAGCTACAGCGAATGCCAACTTATTGGCTACCGTAATTTCATGACTTCTGTCAAAACCTAATAAATCAATTTGGGAAAAAGCCTGAGTTGAAACTACATCTATCCAGGATCATTCTGTGTGCACTTGAGTAAAAGGAGAAAGAAAGGCAGAAACATTTCTTTCAGAAATTCACTTTCTAAAGAAATGTAGAGAGTACCCACAGCTATGATTCACAAGCAAAGATGGAGTTTCACCTTCTAACCTATCATTTAGAATGCTTTTGTGGAGTGCAGTTAAAGCATAATATTTCCTCTGCATTTCTTATGGGGTAAGTTATGAGGATTCTTTCTGTCCTCCCAGTGTATGATGTACTTGGTCTAAAGTGGTTTATTTCCTTGTCATGGGGTGACCTCAAAATCTAAATTTGCATCCTGCAAAGTGCTAAGGAGATGAAGAGCTGTAACACAGCATTTTGTCACTTATTTCTTTCTTTTATGAGCTGAGACCAGCTGTTTAAAAGTGATTGATATTCTTTTTTTTTCACCAGAAACATGCCAGCTACAGGGCAACCCTCTCTTTCAACATCTGTTCAGCATATTACTCATATATTCAGATTTTCCTGCTCGCTCAGCATGTTAAAGCTCATTAAAATACACTAAATATTCTTCTGGAATCAGTGGTAGGGGTTCACAGGCTTCAAGTCTGCTGGTTCCAGCTACAGATGATCCTAAATCCAAAACTCATTTTTGACCACAGTGATTACACTTATGATTTCTCTCATATGTAGTTATTTACTGCATTCCTAGTACCAAGATAAAATGACAAATAGAAAAGATCCTTTAAAATCATGAAAGCTGAACAAAAAAGGCTTGAGTCACAGTAGAAGTGGCTCAAGTTGAATGAAGTAAAAACTCCATGCAAAGCACCCTTATTCTGTTGTCAACATTCAACAGAAATTTGGCAGAATGATCATTTTTAGACAATCTTTATAGCAGTATGAGAACATCGAAGAATTTTTCACAAATTATTAGTTTGATTAGTTTGATTTCATTAGAAGACAAGATTTGTTTCTGTCTAGTCCTTTTTTGCTTCTCCTATATTTTACAGAAACTATTGGTCAGCCTTCATGAAATCTTGAAAACAAAGAGAAAGAAGGAATGATCTGAAAAGTTAAGTTCTTGCAATGTCAGTTGTAAAATCTACTTGGAAAGCACAAGCTGGCCAGGCACCATAGACAGACAGCAATATAGTTAACATGAATCACACAAGATGAAACAAAGTACACATCATCTCTTTCCTATATATCCAAGCCAGGTATTGCAGAGAAGTTTGGCCACAATTTCTGTGCCCCAGGAGATTTTCGTGTGGAAAGAACACTTGTTCTGTTCTCATTATTTTTTTTAATATGTAGAATGATTTTATTTATTCAATCTCACCTGTACTGCTAATATAGATCTGTGTCCAACATTGCCTACTTGCCGGCGTAGTTGAAATGAAAGTATGTTGAAATGCACTTGTTGTAGAATTTTGTACTGGTTTTGTCCTTGTAGTAGCTGATAAAGGCCTGCTTTGGATTTGACTTAAAAACAGTATTGGTAGTACAGGGGTGTTATAGTTACAGCTGAGAAGCACTGACAAAGCATCAAGCTTTGTCACCCTTCTGCTTCTCATTCTACCTCAGCAGTGACAGGGCTGGTGGTGCACAAGAATATACCTAGAGTATATTCTGTGCAATATTGACTTCATGCTCAGCAATAAAAGCTGGGATATGAAGGAAGGAGATGTTTGGAGTTGTGTTATCTTTCCCAAATAACAGTTACACGTGATGGACCTTTCCTTCACTGGGGATGGCTGAACACCTGCCTGCTCATGGGAAGTCGTGAATTAGTTCCTTGCTTCACTTAGCTTTACTTGAGTCTGCAGCTTTTGTTTTTCCTATTAAACTGTCTGTATCCCAACACATGAATTTTCACACTTTAACCTTCCCAGACCTCTGTCTACCCTCATGGGGAAGAAGAGTGAGTGAGAGGCTGTGTGGAGCTGAGCTTCCCACACAGTTTAAGCCATAAGAAAATATTTCTATGGTGATATGCACAATTTTTGGTTTTATTTTTTTGTTTTTCCAACTACTGAGAATCATAGCATTAGTAATTTAATATTTTTAATTTATCTTTCGTTTTTCTTCCTATGTGACTGTGTGTTCATTTTGTTTTCAGACTTTTAAATAGCTGTAAATTAGAATCCATACTATGTTTCACCTGGTGAGATACAGTGCACTATACTGTACAAAGAAAAAGGGATTGTCATGTACAGTCTATATCATAAGTCTCTAGCATACCTTAAATCTTAACACTATTAAATATAATATAATTTAATTTACACAAGTTCAATATCTTCATTCTGCTACAGTTTGTACTGAAACTGCCATTAGGAAAGTACAACAATGTTTACCCTTTCAAAGTTCCTAGAAATGTATGCTATCATGTCTACTTTGCATCTCTTTCGATTATTTTTGGCCATTTTTTTATTGTCTGTAGTCGTGTTTTTCTCTTGATCACATCCATCAGTATCTAATAATATAGGCAATTAAAAAGGAGGATTTATGAAGACTAATATTTTCTTCCCGTTTTTGTCATGATTTCTAGAATTGATTCTCTATATATGCATTTTACTTCATAAAATATGTTCTTTAGACAACAAAACAAAAAAAAATTGTGTTAAAAAGCCTAACTTAAATTAAATTAAATTAAATTAAAAAGCCTAAATGCTAAAAACAAATCTTAAGTATCCATTGTGAAACCCATTGGCACGTGAAAGTTATGTAAGCCACTGAATTACTATAGTGCCAAGCACTTGTGCTCCATTACTGTTACAAGGAGTTCAGTGTGTTCAAAAACATTAGCAGAAAGTGCTAAACATGGCATACATAAACGAAATTACAGAATATATCAGCCGTAATTCCTTCTACATAACCTTTAAATATCAGCCTCCCAGAATACAGTTTGAAAATTAAAAAGTAGTTCCCCTGTGGTTTTCAGGTGATAAATATGCAATTTTACTAGAAAAAATGACAAAAAGACAAAAAATTGGGACATCTTTCAATAGCATACAAGACAGTAGGATTGAACAGATATGCTGGAATCTATGTACAGTGATTTTTCTTTTGTTCTAAGATCCTGAGTGACATATTGTAAAAGGGTGATCCATGAAAATCACAGAATAACAAGAAGCTAAAATGGATTTTTTTTTTTTTTTAATCCAGCTCACATAATTTCTCCACTAAGATATAGACTCAAATAAAGAGGTTACCAGGTATTAAAATCATACAGGCTTGTTGTGGTCAAACGATTTTCTAATCAGCATTAGACTACACATGCAAAGGTTTTGGCCATTGTGTTCTCAGCTGGCAGATACCACTAACATCTGGGCCATTAACATCAGAATTAGTAATCTAGAGAATTGTTCCTTCTGTTGCTTCCAGCAAATACTGGACTCCAATTAGGACTCTTCTAAGCCCACCTGCAAACACGTCTATGTGATTCAAATATCCAAATGTCACAGATTGTGGAAGGTTACATGAACAGAAAATAAGAACACAGCTACCTGGAATATTCTGTACTTTCTGGGTGTAGGAGGTGTTCCTGCAGTTCAATCTTTAGCAAATGCCTATGGTAACCATTTCTTTAGAGAGAGAGACTTCAAATAATTGTACCACATGGAAGTTTCTTAAGTACCAGTCTGCAGAGAAAAACAGAAGTTATTAAAAGTGAATAAAAAGGTCACACCTTTTTTGGATAATTTCCCTCTCAATGAACCACTCCTAGGAAATCTAGCACTTAGACAGAGAATGCAGAAGCCACAGAGAGATGGTTATTTATATATGGTTTTACTTTTACTTTGATATTAACAGTAAAGACCTAGAATTCCAAGGTGATTAAGTCAAAACTACATTATCTACAGAACTATCTTCCTCAAATGAAGTGATAATTGCTTTTTTTCCCCTTGTCCTCTTGTCATGTGTTTTGTTTTTAATTAAATGTAAATATATTGGGACTACTGTTGTGAATTTTATAACATTAAAAGGTTAGAGACTTAATTTCTCTAAATAGGAAAAAGTGAAAATTGAAATAGCAATGTGATACTAAATTTGTAGCTCTTGCCCATCAGTGGGACCACTGTCCTCTTCTCAGAATGCATTTGCTCCGATAGTAGGTTTACATTACGGATCAACTGGACCTGGTTTGTTCTTTGGGAAGTTCCACATAAGCACACGTTTGTAGATCTGTAAAACCACATGATAAGTTGAGGAGTGAATGAAAAGATTTTCTTCCAGAAGATTTTGGATCTGTTTTTGTCCTAAGTCTGGAATTTTGAAGCCTTATTCTTCCAACCCAACCAATCCATCTCCTCTTCTGTCTCCATTCAGCTTTGTCTCACAGTTGATGTGCACTGATTTTTTTTCTCTGTCTCTTTGATTGGCCAGTAGAGTCAATGAGATCTGTGAACAATGAAGAAAAATCATTGGAATTTTCATGATCTTTTCTTAACTTTTGGATATCCTGATGTTGACCCTGATTTCAGTGTTTGCCTATACCTATGAAGCAATTAACGAGCTCAAGAGAAACTCAGTGCAAGTCACTGATGTAGTCCAGGACTGGATAAACTTTATAATCCGTTTATTCTCAATGTTTTTTCTTAAGAGACATTTTTTATTATCTCTTTTTCCTCCACTTCAATCCAATTTGAAAGCTTCCCTCTTGTGTAAGGCTCAGACATCTACATGAAAGCTGCATAGTAGTTTCACTTCACCTAAATAGTGAAACTACTTAACATCTCTTTCTCTGAAATAACAAGATACTTGCACTTCGAACTTAAAACTTGAGTGAAGCAGAACATCACACTGAGAATACAAATTTCTATAATTTAATTTCATAACAGTACATTCATTTTATTTGCAAGTATACAGAACAGAGAACACTGCAATCAGTTATGGTCAGATGTTTTGAAATTTATTTTGACTGGTAAAATACATTGTGTGATGATTCCAGTGTGCGTGACTGACACATACAATACCATGTTGACAGATGTAGTGGAAAAAGAAAAGGAAAAAAAAAAAGATTTAGTAGCAAAAATGTGAACTTATATGTAGGAGAAAAAAGTACAGTTCTCAGCTGTGAGGAATCCTGATTTGGACATTCTGGCATCTTCTATACAATGGGATAGGGAAACTCCTATTGCTCAATAAATCAAATTCCTATTAACTGAAGGCAGGGTCAACTGTCAGCCAACAGGGGCAATATTTTTCTTTGCTGGAAACTCTTTACATGTCTAATAAGGGAAAACAACCTTGTTCAACTTGTCAACCAAATAATTTTGGACTTTCAACTGGTAGGCAAACTTAAAGTGTTTCTTTAGTTTGACAAATTCCGATCTCTCAGGTGGCTTTTGTTATTTTGCTGATGGCTGAAATGTATTATTACAAACAACAAGATAAAAGTCAAAAGAAACTTCTAGCTGAGATGAATGAATGGAGCTTTACCAAATCCTTTGTTACTACATTGATTTGCCTTCTGTTTACCTGGATTTTTATACAAACACCTTAAAAGCAAGGCAAAAAATTCATATGAGAAGGTCAAGTACTTAAATCAATGACTGGTGTCTCAGTATCTTGCTTTGGCAAGATAGATACTTTGGCACATAAATTCCCAGAGGAATCAGGGTTCCATCTTTCTGAACAAAATGGTTTTGAAGACACAAAATGAAACATCTCTTAACACTAATTGACTGGTGTTATAATCAGTTAAATGATAGCATGGTTTGTATTAATACTAATCTTGTGCCAACAGAACAAGACATAGAGTTAAGGAATGCTCTTTCCATCTTTGCCACTGACATTTTTGTGAACCATTGGGCAAATCATAGGCACTAAGTTTACCATACATTGTACTTGGTAAACTCATTTATCAAAATTTTTCTCTCTCATGTTTCTTTAAAGGAGCAGTGTGAGACTAATTCAGCAGCAGCTCTTGGAAACCACTCATATAAAGAGACCATAGAACTAATAGGATTATAATGCTTTATAGGCATGTTGCACTTACATACCACTGTCTGTGAGAAATAATGTGCATCTATCAGTTAATCCATCTGCAAGAACTTCCTATGACTGTGGAAAATCCAGTGGTGTCTTTGATTCTTTCTCTAGAAAAGTAAAAAGTGATTTACTTGGACTTAAAAATAATGGGGGTGGGGGGGAATGAAAAAAAGGGAAGCATAAAACAGGTGAAAATGCTTAAATATTTGATAGGCAGCTATCTGTCACATTGAAAACTATCAAATATTGTCACTGTGCTGTGTCTTTGCACCAAGTGTTTACATCCTCCGGTTTTTATAAGCTGAAGTCTTACTTTTATGCAAGTATCACAATGGGAAATTGAAGGCTTCCTGAGTTATTCCCCATTTAGTCACATCTTAATAAGTGGCATAATTTTATCTTTTTTATTAAACCTCTACTTGATTTCCTTAATCAATTTTTCCTTTTGTTCTAAATGGAAGGAAAGATGGGTGAAAGCCCTCCATTATAGTGGTAATTAACTTTTAACAGCCTTTGTTGTTGAATTCCCTAGCAGCTGAGGAGAGTATTTGTGTTGTTACAGAATATTAATTAGAATTTTGGACTGTAGAGAGTCCATAGCAAAAACTGTACCTTCTCTATATGCGCCCATGTATGTCAGGTAGGATGTTACCACTTCATTACAAAATGCCTGGTGAGCAGGAGTGGAATTACTAACGTCCTTGAAAATGAAACTCACATCTTAACAAACCAATGCCTGAAAATGTCAAGAACAAGCTGCTTAAAATTTAAACTGTTAGCTTCAAGTACATTAATAATCATGGAGTTTATTGTCATTTATGAATAACAATATTAATTTATATTTTTGAATCGTGAATGACTATAAATAACACTACAGTTAGATGCAAAACATGGCTTAAACTTTCCAAATATCTCTCCTTATGTATCAGAATTCAGAAAAATCTTGGTTCTTCAGGGCAACCACTCTTGAGACCCAGCTGAATTATGTCATATAAAAGAAGACATATTTTTACTATTAATAATATATCAGAAGAGATTGCCACATGGACTCTGAGAATGAAAAAAGCCCTATTTTAAATGATCTCTTCTTTGGTGTGAAATTCTTCTGTCCTGAATCACACAGTTTTACATCCTCTATAAGACATGTAGTTACTTAATGCCTCTAAACATTAATAGATGATGTCCATCTAAATATTGTAGTTGGCTTTGTAAATTCATTGCAAATAAATTTATTCTTCATGGTCAAGAATAAATTTAGTACATGCTGGTATTTACAGTATAGTTATTCTTTTTTGAAAATTATTCTTCCCCTAGCAGATTTATCAAATGCAATAGGATGAAGAATTTAATTGAATTAATTCAGCTCTTATTTTTCTAGAAGCTAGAATACTTTTCAAGTGCTGGACAAATCAAAATGCTTCACCATAGCAAGAAAAAAATTGAAAGACGTAAACAATTAATTAACAAAACATGATAAATCTAAATAATTATGGTGAAAACAGGCTTAAAGACATAATTGTGGAGGGATATAAAAATTGAGATTTGTCTTACCTACCACAACAAGCTACCAACCAAAGCAACAGCAATATTTAAGTTATTCCTAATTTTTTTCGATGCGTGTCTTTTTTGGCTGAAGGTGTCTATGTCTTGCTTCCATTTCAAAGCAAATATGTTTCAAAAACATGAGAGAGAGATGTCTTCACTCTTTTATTTTTAAACATTACCAAAATGCTCAAGGTATGCAGTGTTCAAAATTTGTGTTTCTGGAGGATATAGCAAAGTACCTCTTGACTTCTTGAAACACAACATAGGCTATTCTGTAAAGAACAGGACAACACACAGTAAGTTTTTGATATCTGAATATAAATAGATGTGCCCATATGAAAACCTGAATAAAAAACATTTCGTTAATCTGTTGTGATGAGAGTATTTTGTTGAATTATCATTGCTGCAAGTTAATCTTTTTAAGTTTCTAAATTATAACACTGCGTAATAGTAAAAACAGCCAACTACTGGTACTCATGGAGTGAAATATTTGGAAGAGTTAATTCATACTTTCTCCTTTGGTTTAGAATCACTAAGTGTCAAGTATTTCGAGCAGCAAAGGACATTTGGAATTAGCAGATCTGTAGGTGTCAACAAATAATTAATGTGATGAGTTTGGTCAAAATATGGTCAAATTCAAATGCATTTAATTAAATCCTTTGTTTCCTGTCAAGTCTTATGAACAAATTGTGGCCTTTTTCATTCCTTTTGTAGAATCAAAGTCTTAGAAAAGAATTCTCAGATCATCAAGTCCAACCATTAACATAATACTTTTAAATCCACCTCTAAACATGGCTTTAAATGCCACGTCTTTATGTCTTTTAAATATCTCTAAGGATGGAGACTCAACCACATCCTGCAATTTTTTTCAATGCTTTACAACACTTTCCATGAAGAAACTTTCCCTGATATCCTGTCTAAACTGTCTCTGGCACAACACAAGGCCATTTCCTCTTGTCCAGTTGTTTATTACTTGCAAGAAGAGGCCAGTCCCCACCTGGCTACATCCTCCTTTCAGGCAGTTATAGAGAGTGATAAGGTCTCCTGCGAGCCTCCTCTTCTACGTGTGACAAGGAAAGAACACGTTTGATAAAGATTTCACCTGCTTGGCACCCTTGAGATCATGACGAGGTCAACAACATTCCTTGTATCTCTTCCAAATTACTGTTTCAAATACTCTTGTTTATTAGGTGGTGTGAGGAACGTGAAATTGCCCCATTTCGTATTTATTTCATAAGAGTTTCAGTACAGAAGGTCTTTGAACTGAATATCTTGATGTGAAATTTTCTGTCTTTTATAATTGAATTCTTTTTCTTGTATGTATTTTTTGGAATGGTCATCCATGATGGGGAGGGTTAACAAATAATTGCATTGATAATAATTATTATGCAGCAGAGAATGCTTTTTGGCTCTAATGTAGATTTTCCTTCTTGGGATCAAAATCCTGAACCTCTTTTCACGTATTTGTAAATTGGATGTAACAATTTTTAACACCAATTGATACACTTGAAAATTCTTCCAAAGATAGATGGCTCTTTCTTCAAGATAAAAATGTTGGTTAGAAAAACCCCACAGGAGCAGCTCACTCAGAGAGTTGTTAAAGTTTCTATACTTTCAGGTATTTGAAATACAACTGGACACAGTCCTGACCAAGCTGCTGTGGTTGATTCTCCTCTGATCAGGTGATTTAAGCTAGAGATCCCTTCTAGACTCAATTATTCTGAAATTCTCTGAAATGTAAACTTCAAGTTCTTATAAGGAAAAATGAAAATAACATCTCCGAAGCTAACAAGCAGTTTTCAACTAAAAAGCAAGAAAAGCTTCTGAAACACCCTATCAATTAAGATCAAATATTTTCATTATCAGAAAACTTTTCACAAGAGGGGAAACTTCCCCTTTCTGGAAACATTTCTTGAGCTTTTAACATTTCTTTGCTCTTCCTAATTAATCCTGGCCTCAAGGCCATAGGCATTCACTTACAGTGACAGCAAAAAATATACTGTGGTTATATATTTCATGTTCAGTTCCTTTCCTCTGTTTCTCTAATTAAGTCTTCAAATAATTACCATATATGACTGCACTTTAAACACTTTTCCTAGCTGAGGATATACAGTGTCCTGAAAACTTAATTAGATATGAAAACAAATTGCATAAAAAGTTGCAGAGGTCAGAGAATTTTGCATGATCTACAACCTAATGGGAACTCACAGGAGGTCTAACCATATTTTATAATAATTCATCAAGTTAGCTGGAGTGTGATAGAAAATTTTAGCAGCAAGTACAACTAAAACATAATTTATTTTCTGTCTAAATTTAAAAGGAAAATATCTACTTTTCATAGGAGCTGAACTAGATCAATTTCTATGATCAGAGAAGTGCACATTCTCTTTTAATTTCAGCAAAACACCTATTTCTGATTTGTGTATTAATGTATAAAACAGCTAGTAACAGCAGTAAGTAGAAACAGAGCTTGGGAGGAAAGATAAAATCTCTTAAAAGGAAAAAAAACAACAAAACAACAAAGGAGTAGAGATCCTAGACTGTCAGACAGGGTAAATAAATAAATATATTCATTTGTACATATTCAAGATCAAATATTACACAATTAGCAAGAGGTACACCAAGTTTCAAGGAGCCAGTGTCATGTACCATACAAAGATACAAGGAAGGAAATATGTATCTGAACATTACCAAAACACAAATAACAAAACCAGAGTTCAGGGTCTTGGGGGGCTTAGTACGTCTGAATGTTCAATATAGAATTTAGCTGTATTAGAATATAAGGCTGTTATAAATTCTAGGTATGTTCTTAATTTCACTGTATTACCAGCTATTTGCAACAAAAGCTGTTCTCTACTGTTTTAACTTGTTTTTTGCTTTTGCACTGTTCTGCAAGTAAATGTACGTGTATGTTGCCATATGTGATGTGCTGAGAAGTATTTTTTTCAAATTAAGTGGTAAACATAAAAAAAATAATTTTAATGGAAGGAAAATGTGCAAATAAAGGTAGATATCATGGTGTCTGCCTTATCTACCCTTTGATGATACTATGTACAAGAGCGCCTCATTCTGGAAGTAGCTTTTGACAGAATCATTGATATTTGAAAATCTATATTATTAAAAGTTGGTTATTTCAGCACATAATGTGAAAAAACATTGTCCCTACAACTCTTCCTTTCCTTAAATTTGCCTTACTTATCAATGCCATGTGAAGGAACTGTGGTGCTTTGAACACGTGATGTTCAGTTATGTCTGAAGAAATGAATGGATTCTCACAAATTTTACTGTTTTAGTCAATACAGATGATGAACACTCCAGCTCCAACACTTTGGGAAAGTTCTGTCTTAATCCAAATTCTGACTAATTAGAATAATGTCATTAAGTATTACTGGAAGTTTTTCAGTTTTCAGTCTTAGGTACCTTCAACAAGACACAGAAGAAGCAATCTTTCGTAAAAGTTTGTCCTACTTGTCTTTACTGAAGCATTTTTAAAGGAACAAAAATTTCCATCAGATTCCATTTTCATAGCAAACTCCTCCACTGGCTCTTCATTCATGTGAGGTTATGAAACTCACAGTGCCTTCTATCTACTTATTTTAGTTAATATTATTCTTTCTCTACTTGTACATGCACACCCTGCCAATTAAAAGAGCATACCTTCCTTCTGTTTATGTCACTGCCCTTAATTAGAGGTTTAGATGCTTTCAAGAGAGATCAGAGAACAGCCCATCTGCTTAGGCAGAGGTTTATTTAACATTGCATATGTACTATCTGGATAACTACAGTCATACGATTGCCAAACAACAATTGCCTTAGTCAAATAGCTTTTATGTCCTTAGGTGACTTCAGATGACTGGATTTCTTTAAGATAGTCTTTTATTTACCTCAGTTCAGGAAAATCAAACACTTAATTCATAACTGCTATAATATATGTTAATGCCTGTAAACTAATTAATTGCCAATCTTGCTTGTTAATTTAGGTAAATATATGATTAGAATTACGCTGTAAGAATTTTAACACTAAAATGAAACTTTTTGAAAAAGAAAACCCTTTACTTCTCTTTATTTTACTTACCAGTATGAGAAGCAGCAGTTATATCACTTTATTATTTTACAAATATGTTGTTTATGTGACAAGCTTTTGATACTGTACTTCCAATAAGTGGGATACACAGAAATGGTTTATCATCTGTGATTCATACACTGCCTTTGAATTAAAGCTCACAGTCTAGAAAAAATCATTGTACTATACTTAGAAAAACAAAGGGAGTGGGATAAGAATGAGAATAATTATTAATCTATTCAGTGGTGTACGCCAGCTGAGATACTGTGTACATCATACGATGACAGAGAAAAAAAAGAAGCAAAAAGGTAGATGATACCAGGTTCATTTCTTTATTCCATTTTTTAGAATTTTTTTCTGCCTTCAGAAAACCCAAGACATAACACATATGATATTTTTTTATAAATGAACTCCTAAGAAGTTAATAGTTAAGCTAAATAATGTTCATGTATGAGAGCATGCTATCTAAAAGCAGACCTTTAAGTATTTCTATGCATTGGCTATCACCATAATTCAGTGCAATCACTTTTTTCATTTTTTTAATGTGGATGTTGATCTAGCATATTCTATTAAAATACATTTATTTAAAACTGTGATATCATACATTTAGCATGTCAAAATATGAAAGGTAAAAGTGGACAAATAGACTTAAGTGTAAATGACAATATAATCTTCAGACATGGATAATTCCAGTCTCTTGAATTTTGAATAGACTTGACCATCAAAGCTGAATGTCTGGAATGGTGTCTGCATTTTTGTTAATGCAAACAAGCTCATTCTGTCTTTGGAAAACAATTCTACATGGGAAAAATTGTGTAAACACAGATTTCTGCTCCTCCAGATTTTGGTTTAATTAGCTTTTCCTCTTGCTCTTCACTGATAATTACCCTCAACTCCCTTTATGAAAACAAGGGATCTCTGCAAAGTAGTTCAAGATCATAGCAATGATTATGATTGTGTTTGCAGTTTAACAATTATTTAAAAACAACAAAAACAACAAACAAATGCAAGCACATTTATGTAGATTTTCCAAATTTCTCAGTTTTCTGGTGTATTTGCATTTATGTTTGTTTTATTCCATGTAATTGTTATTACAGTTTTCCTCCCATGTATACGCCTATAATTCAGGCATCTCCTGCTAAGTTTTGAGGAAGTATTTTGTGCTGACATGGAGTCATCTAAGATTCCAGTATACTGAAGAGCAATACTTCATTCTGGTTGATGGTCCAAGAATCAACTGTACTAATAAGAATGATGGAGGCATAGTGGTTCCAGAATTCATAGTCTGGACAGAAGTCCACAGTCTGGACTAGAAGATGTACACATCAAAACAAAGCCCTGTGGTCAGCAGGGTTGACTCATGACACATGTCAAAGACTTATTTGCTAAAGGATCAGTAGAAAATCCCACTGATCAGAGGCAAGACATAAAACCGTATCAAATGTGAATTACAAATTGTTTTCAACCTTCATGAAATATTTTCTCTATAGAGGTAATTTTTGGATTTTAGAACCACTTAAACCATGATACAGCACTTTTGTTTTAATAGGAACAAATTTAAAGTGTTCTGCTTTTGTCACTCCTCTTCCATTTTCTTTATCCTGAAATGATGACCTACTGAAGTAGAGAAGACAAACTTCCACCTACAACCTGCATTCCTCAATGAAATAAGAGCAAGAAAGTTCTCCAGCTCCCAGGCTTCAATCAGGGAGCTCACTTCAAGTCCTTTCACTGCAGATTGCAATGCTTAAGGCACCTCCATCAGGAAGAACACTGCTAACTCCTGGTATCTTGATACCTTGCCAAACACCCTCTAAATCTTCCAGCTAAGATGTATAACGTGGCAATAGAAGGGCAACTGCAGCAGTACTATAAGAGAGAGGAATAAAAATTAATCCTATATTGAAAGGCATAGGAAGGTAAGGAAGGCAAACCAAAAATATTCACAATCCTATGTGCATGACATTTTTTGCTGTAAAATAAAGATTTTATATGCTGCTCTCAAATGCTATGAATATTGTCTGTGGAAGCACAAATAGAATTAGTACTTCAGAAAGACTCTCAGCATATAATGACACTGCAGACCTCACTATGGGAAGATTAAAATGAGTGTTCTCCATAAAATGTACAGCAGTCTGCAGTGTAAAACGTGGCTTTGGACAGTTTATACTCTCACGTTATACAATATATATGAGCTGAGGTGTCCCTCTTGTCACTGCCACTATAGGTACCATTTTCCTTTTCAGAAAGATGTTCACTTGCTGAAATATCCATGTTTTCCTATTATCAAATGCATTACCCCCAAATTAGGAGTAAATGTACTGCTCAGGTTGATGCATAAAAACATTGTTAAGAGAGAACTTCATTATTAACCTGCTGTTGTTTTGCACTTCAGTCACCTGGCTACTTTGCAAGATGATTCTACAATGAAGAAGCTGTATCTTCCCTTCTGTTGCAGAGGTAGTTCCCTACTGATCCCTCTATATTTCTTTCCTCCTGAAGATAGTGATTGCATTCTCTTTCAATTACCTCAGTACCAGCTTAAAAAGACATCGCTATTTCATCTCTCTTGGAACAAGTTACAATGAAAAGCAGAAAAAAGAAACCTACACTGACAAGAAGACCAGGTGTTTCCGTCAAGCTGCTTCTGTGATACATTTCTGCTTTCAACAAAGCAAAAACCTCATCATTTAAACATACCTATTTTTCCCTATTTATTTTTAGAATAAGTGGAGATAAGGAATTGGTTTGAAAGCTGTCTTGTTATAAAATAATCTCCAGATTATTAAAAAAGGCACCAAAAAAGAGAAAGAGGCAATACTGAAGAAAGAAAAGAAGCAGGGAGACCAGACACAGATGTATCTTATACATCTTTTATATTTGAAATATTTATACTAATTCTAATGTAGTATATACATACTCCAGTAGGGTGTGTGTGTATATATACACACATGCCTATATATTTATACACTCATATATATAAAATATGCACATATAATATGTGTATATATATAATGTGTGTATATCAAATGGATGCTTATCATATTTGGAATCTCTGAAGACAATTTTTCTCACATGTGAGGAATATGTGAAATAACGTAGCTCCACTTCAATCCAATTTAGACAATTCAGAATGTGAGAAGACACTTTGCCTTATATATGATTTTCACTTGATGTGCGATACTTATATTTTGGTGTGAGGTAGAGCTTCCTCTTTCTAGAAATAAACTAAACCACGTACCTTAGAGCCTTATCCAAATACTTTTTGGATTCTGTTAGGCTTGGTGCTGTGACCACTTCCCTGCTCTCCAGCCTCTCATTCCTCAGTCTGCCTGTGCAACCAGAGTTGCCCCATCCCAGGTGCAGAATCCACACAGCACTTTCCCTTGTTGATTTTCATATGGTTTCCCAGCCCTCCAATTTGTTTAGGTCTCACTTCAGGGCATCCATGTTTTTGTGGGGTCAACAGCTCCTTCCAGTTTTGTATCATCTGTGAATTTGCTTATTATCCCTTCCAGTCCTGAGTCCAAAACAGTTATGAAGATCTTGAAGAGCAAAGACTGGGGATGGAGCCCTGTGGAACACTCCTAGTGACAGGTCACAGTCTGGTGTCACCCCATTCACTGTAACCCTTTGTGCCCAATCTGTGAGCCAGTTTCTCACTCATTGCATAATGTGTTTATCCAGCTGTGTGCTGGACATTTTGTCTAGAAGTATGCTATGTGAAACAGTATTGAAATCTTTACTGAAATCCAGAAAGATGACATCAACTTGCTTCCCTTCGTCAACTCAGTGGATTACCTTATCACAAAAGGAAATCAGGTTTGATAAGCAGAGCTTTCCTCTCATGAAGCCATGTTGGCTGTGACAAAACACTGTGTGGTCTTTTAGGTGTTTTTCAATACCTTATAGAATAATCTTCTCTAAAACTTAAGCAGGCAATAAGGTGAGATTCATAAAATTGTGAAAGCTTTTCTAGCAGTGGAGACCTGTACCATCAAGAAACTAGTGCAGGAGCTGCTGTCACCAGTCCAATTATGGTATTAAGTAATTAGAATTCAGACACAGAATTACATATATTTTAGAAAAAATTGTAATAATGAATCTTCAGGGAGACAACATTTTGCTTCAAAATGTTTCCAGAGACAAGCAGGCAAACACTTGCACGAACTAGCTGGGGGGAAAGAAAATGGCCAAAATATTTATTCTTATTTCTTGATGTAGCTTAAACGCATGAGTGTATTTATCAAATACATTTATTTCAGGGTCATTTTTTTCAAATCTGTTATACTAATGTTTGAAAATGAGTTGCTGTTAGTGGACAAGAGTTTGAACCTTTGCAACAAAATGCAGTTCAAACATATCACTGTCACCTCCCTGACCTTCTGTCCAGAAAGCTGGATGAAGAAATTAAAGCAAGGAACAATGGGACTGATCAATACTCAAATCTAGGTTTTTGTCTGTTAAATTATAGGAGAGTACCCAAAAAGCATCTATGAAGACATTTCACTGAAAAACAGCAGAACTGTCTAAAAGTCAGATAAAAAATGCCATCATGGACAACTTGGATCTACAACCAACAAATGATGGAAAAACAAAGATTTCAGCATGGGTGGGTTTTGAGATACTGCTATAGTGATAGTGCTGCTTCTATTTTGATTAAGCAATAATATATTATTAATACAATAATAAATAGTGTATGGCTGACTGATGGCCAAAGAAAACTCATTTGTGACTAAGATTCCATCAAAACAGATCCTGTTCTAGTTGTACTAAACTCCTTGTACTCACTTGGATATAGTCCTGGGAGCTACAGATGGACTTTTGGGATCCTGCATGGGAGACCACCAGGAAATTTAAAGTATAAAAGGCAAAAGCTTGTGGTTCAGGACTGAAATCTAGATAAGAAAATCAGATGAGTAAGGGAGCTGAATTTGGTCTACTTTTTGCTAACCATAGAGAAAACTGAAGAACTATCCTACCACATACAACACATCAGAATGTCAGCTGAGGTGTTTGCTCTACATCTGAGGGCAGGGATGAACCTTGCCATATTTTAATCTTACCCAAATCCCCAAATCACTGCCTTTATAAAAAAAAATATGAAAGATGAGACACAGGAAACACTATTTGACAACATACAGACAGCCCACTGGGTTTTCAGAATCTCAACAAATTTCTGCCTCCTTTGTAAAATACCATGGAAAATTATATGCACTTGTTTAATCTACAGAAAGTAGCCTGTCTAACCCTAAAATATGTAGCAAAAATTGTTTGGACAATAATCCATCCTTGACAGATTCCTGAATTGGTAGGCTGACACAAGAAAAATTTTGATTTGCAAGCACAAAGACTGAAAGGGAAAACAATTTAGATAAAAGCTCCACTATTAAGTTTAAAAATTTAAGAGGTGTTCCTTGCACAAAATATATTCAAACAAATATATACTTGTACATTATATATACTTGTTTATATGTATAGCCACATTGTCGCTTGCATTTTCCCGTGGTGGTAACCTCCTCATTACAGTAATTTCTGGAGCTTTCAAAATTGTATAACACAAAATGTCAAACTGCTAGTATTCATGTTTTTGCAATTTGTTGTCTTAGACCAATGTCCTCAAGTTCCTTTTATTTTTTTTATAAATCTCCAAGGTAAAATGTTGACTTAAAGCTTGGAGGTGGTTTGGGAGTCATCACTAATGTAGAAATCATTAGAAAGCCCAATTATAGTCTATTACTCATTTTTAGTACATATATTTTCTCATTTTTGGTCACAGAGGGTTTGTAAAAAGAGAATAAAGGACCTTTGAATAGGTTCCTTGGTGGTATATTGTAAACTTCAATTATTTGTTCCCAGAAACATTTTTTTTTTAACAGAGAAGTGAAATCTTTTTTAAATGGTGCATGATTCAGAAACCCCTACTAGAAAAGTATTAAACATTCTTTCATTAATAACAGTAATCTGTATTCCCAGAGAGCACTGTCACTTTAAAATGTAGATCTAAAAGGTATTCTTTTTGCCCACAGTCCATCATTAAGCTGAAGTAATTTTGTACCTACAATGTTGTAGCCACCACTTCTTCCTGAGAGGGAGGAGGACATCATGCTGTTAATGAACAGCTGTCACTCACAAATCTGCCTGCAAAGAAATTGGCCAAAACCATTAGTCTGTAATAGTCAAAATTTCTTTCCCCTGTAATTTTCTGTAGATTTTCTTTTCCTGGCTTCCAAACTACAGTAACTCACCACATCTAGTTCATGGTATAAACGTGGCAAGAAGAGGAAACCAGGCAATTCTCTTTCAGAGGCCAGAAAACCGATATTGTTTTTCATCTCAACTTTTCCTGTAACACACGCAGAGACTGGTGGATTCTCTCTCATACTTCATGACTTTTGACAGCCACTGATCTCAGAGGGAAGAGCTTGATAACAGTTTTTCTCTCTCCAAAAATGCTAGTTTTCTCAGGCAGGCAAAAGTTCACAGAGAAGCTGGTGGAGTCCTTCTGCTTTGCAATCATATTTTGTAAAGTACAATCATCCAACTACCTAAAAAAGCTTAACTTCCCCCTCAGAATATAGTCCTGGTTTTGAGTGTCAGATGGTTTTTGTCCCTTCACAAAAGAGGATGATTGTGTATTTCATCAGCAACAGCAGACTGTAAGGGAGAGCAAGATAAGAGGAGGTCTGTCAACTGATATGTTGACATTTTCCTATACAAGTCTGCAACAAAGTTATTCTCATTTGAAATCTAGATAATTTCTAAATTTCTTCCGTAAAGAGCTTGTTTTTTTTAGAAGGAGCACACCATTGCTATCATACACACACACACACACTCAGACGACACAGACACACACAGAGACACAGACAGACAGACAAATACACGCACACCGACACACACACGGAGACAAATTAACTGCTGTAAATACCTTATAAAAATCCTTATTCCATTTTCTTTGTGCATCTCAATTTCTAGCTTCATTGAAGACAGAGTGAAGGGAGAGAGAGAAAAGAATGGAAAGTGGAGGCAGCTTTAGCTTAAAATGCAGACAAATCTGCCTTTTCTGCTTGATGGCCTGTAACATTTCCATGTAGTGTACTTTGCATGGCAGAATAGCTACTAGTAATAGAATTTCTCACAGTGGAGGTTAATTACTTTTCAGCTACAGCAAAATAAATTTCCTGTCAAACCCAGTGACAGGAATATGCCACTGTCACCATCTTTACCTGCAGTTTTAATTCACTGCTAATATTTGACACTAGCTTGCATTCAGGGGGCTGATCTTCTGAACAGTGGGATTTCCCAAAGGAATAGGACAGACTGGCAGTAATTTAGTATCAAGATAGTGGAAACGAGTACACTTTGCCTCTCCTGAGTGCACTTCAAAGAAGATTCCCTGACCTGTCTCTCACTTTAAAGAACAAAAGAGATCCTTGTATTTGGTGAAATAAAAATGACATGGCAAGATTCAACTTAAAATCCAGGGCAGAAGAGTCTGGTCTAACCTTATGCTAAGCAAATCTACATAACATACCATTTCTGGTCTCCTTTATGGTGTGATTTTTTTTTTTCCTGGCCTTAGAGTCCATTTTTGAGCCTGACAATTTTACTAAAAATGCTGAACTCAATGGATGAGGCACCTTACATGGTAATGAATGATAGAAATTTCTCTTAATTACTATCATAGTCTTCAAATTATTTTTCACATTTCTTCGTCTTGTAACAAATCTCTTCTTCTACAGAGACAATAATGCCATTTATCAAGTGTTGGTAATATGCATTGTGTCACTCTTAACTAATAAAACGTCTTATATGAGGTCATATTAGTAATCCTTAGGGATATAAAATTTTACCTAGTAATTTCCAGCCTCCACTCAGACTGGTTAGATTACAAATGATATTGCTTGACGAATTTAGCTTCCCTATTTAACACCTTATTTTTCAGCAGTTTAGTGATTTTCATGATTCTGAAGAAACCAACATGCTTTAATTTTTGCCTGGTTGGGTACCTGACCTGACAAAGTGGGGCAGTTATACCTGAAGCTTATTATTTCCCTGCTCAGGAAACATAAGGGAAACAGTGTTTTTAGTTTTACCGAAATTCAAACCTGAAAGCAGAAGATGAAATATCAGGACTTTTATCCCCATAGAAATAACTTCAGCTACCTCAGTGTTTCTCACTACCTGTGCTTTTCCTCTTCAGGAGGTGGCCTGTGACAGTGCAGAACTGTGAAGGAGCCAGGCCAGATGAACATGTGAGGCACACAAGAGCTGTGGGAAGCTAAAGGATTTTGGTAGCTTTAGGAGCAGATAAAAGATGTCTGGATCTGGTTAACTTCATCTCAGTATACCAAGAGTTCTTAATCCTTCCCATAATTATGCTGAACCATAAAGGGCTCTTTGATAAGGTTTTGTAAACCAGTAGATATACCAAGGGAGATTACATGCATGTTTTGTGAACAAAACCTATTGGTAGCACTGAGAACTTAAAGGATTTTCGGAAGCAAAGAGGCTGAACTCTTCATAAATGATGATGTCAAGATTAGTTAGGTTTCAAAGTAGCTGTCTTAATTTCCTATTATGACCAAGTCATTCATGGTGCCTTCCAGAGGGACCTGTGCAAGTT
>JAWWMU010000106.1:26327681-26355688 GCA_035048155.1 Cinnycerthia olivascens
GGTTTCAAAGTAGCTGTCTTAATTTCCTATTATGACCAAGTCATTCATGGTGCCTTCCAGAGGGACCTGTGCAAGTTCGAGACATAAATCCATGGAAAACTTGCAAGGCTCAATAAGGACAACTGCAAGGTTCCAGGCTTGAGGAGCTCACAGTATAAACACAAGGTGGAGGTTTAGGGTATTTAGAGCAGCCCCGTGGGGAAGGAGTTTGGGGTTGTATATGAGACACTGGATACGTACTGACAATGGACAAAACCCAGTGCACCCAAAGCAGCACGGCCAGCAGGGAGAGGAAGTGAACTCTTCCCATCTGCTCTGCCCTTGTCATACCCCTCCTGGAATGCTGCATCCAGCTCTGGGGGCCCCAGCACAGGAAAGCCACAGACCTGTTGCAGTGAGTCCAGAGGAGGCCATGGAGATTAGAAGGTGGAGCACCTCACCTGTGAAGAAAGTCTGAGAGAGTTGGGGCTGTTCAATCTGGAGAAGAGAAGGCTCTGAGAAGATCCTAGAGCAGTCTTCCAGCACCCTCAGGAAAGATGGGGACCAACTTTTAAATAGGGCCTTTAGTAATAGGACTAGAGGTAGATGCAGACTAGACATAAGGAAGAATTTTTTTTACTATAAGGGCAGTAAAAGGTTCACTGCTCGATGCAGAGGGGGAATGAACTAGATGATCTTAAAAGGTCCCTTCCAACCCACAGAATTCTACGACTTTATGAAGTCCAATTAGGATTGCATGAGCATGAGCTTTAAAAATGGATCTGAAAAAGATTGGGGCCTTGATTAGGAGGTCTGTTGAATGAAATTTCTTGAGTAAGAGCTGGACAGTGCATACTGTGGTTAACACTTGGGTCCCTGCTAATATTGAAGTCAGAATTTATGGAAAAAAAATGGAAGGGGAAATCTGGATCCCTGCTCCATTTTAGGAACATACAATGTTACAAAAAATTGCAAAAGTTAGGTTACAGCTTCTCCTGTAGAAAATATTTCATTTAATCTGCAGAGATCAGTTATAAATAGGGAGGCATTAAATTTAATTAATTTCATTGTTGTTTAAGGAACTGGAATGGAATTTCTGGCATTTCAAACCACAGGAGACATCAAAGTTTTCCAGACCTTTAAAAACCATCAACTCCTGTGTGGCAATGTAATTAGAACAATTTGGTCTACTGAAATTACCTTTATTTCAGAGCATTAGGTTTAATTCTGACCCTTAGAGCAGAGATTAAATTGTGGCTTAGAAATAAAGCTAGCCCAGAAGGGTACTATTCAGTATGGTTTGAATTTCTGACTCAGTTTCTGCACTATTTGAAACTGTTTTATGTTGCTTGACTCATTCATTTCTGTGAAAATCCACATTTGTAAAATGTCAGCTCCTTTATGGCAGTATATGGGGTTTTTAAAGGTGTCTGTAGCTTTATAACAATAACAAACCAGACACTTCTCTTTTAGAAAAAGTTCCCATAGAGTGTTTTCAACCTTTCACAAAAAGAGAAGCCCCAGGCAGCACAAGGGAGGCCATATTTATTCCACTAAAATGTTCACACTGCTGTCATTCAGCATTTAGAATATGTCCTTATATGTTTTGGGTTTCACTTAAATACCCATCAACACTCATAAAATTATAAAGAGGGATTTTTAATCTTTATTTTGTGCTCCTTGGTTTTCATTTTGCTGTCAGAAACAAAAATTCGGTGTTCCAGTGCCTATGTGTCTTGGAACCTTAATTTCTTGCCTCTGAAACTTTTGTGAAGCTTTAGACAGAAAGCTATAACATCACACAGAAAACAAACAACATCACCAGATAAGCTCTAGAGAAATCAAACCTTAACTGGAAATACACTGAGTTCCATGTGAAATAAATGAGATGGTATGTGAGCTACCTACAGATGTAGGTACGTGTTTTTCTTACTTGATATTTTAATTTCTCCTTTTTACACTTCCTTCACAGCAACAGTTCAATATAAGAAACTGCTACAAAAAGACATCATCTCAACTTCTATTGTGGTAACTTAAATCTTGTCCTGGAAGATTAGGCACAGCTTCCCAAGGGATCCTGCTGTTGTTGAAAGTAATTGCCTATGGCTAAAGTAATCTGTTATGAAACCAGATAAATGCATCATGTGGTCATCTAAAGAGAAGTGTGATTTGCATTTGTAACTTTCATAATTAGCTATTTTCACATATTTTAAATTCAGAATATAGTAAATACATGCAATATTTGTGATAGAATGAGTAGAAGGTACTAAATGCCTTGTTTATTACCGCCTTGAGTATGTAAAATCAATTTATTTGAGAAGAAATCTCAGACAGAGAATTAACTTTGCCACAAGTTTTGCAGCTGTGGGACTATAATGTAAGAAAATTGGTATCTGTGGCTTAGAAAGCACCTCCTAAAGACAGTGGTTCCTCTATATTTCTTAAACTCTTGTTTTTCCATTCCACGCATTCTGATTTCTCACATCTTATATAGCATGCTACACAATTATTAATAAGAAACACTATGTTCTATTTTGGTTGTCTTAAAAGCATGAGCAAAAGATGCCATTTATCATCATATTTCTTATTAAATCTTGGAAGAAAGAGCACACAGCAGTGCATCTTGGAAGTTATGGCTGTGAAGAAAAGCACTTTCTGCTATTTTCTCACTGATTGTAGCTAATGTTAAAATAATTATTGGTAAAGGGTCTCCCTGCTGTTTGATTGCCAAGTTCCACAGTTGCAAGGACTTCAGGTTCTTCCCTATTTGAAATTTTAGTTAGCTTAGTTCAGGCTATTTTATATGTCTCTTTGCATGTTTTCAAAATCCCTTAACACCTCAAGCTCCTTTCATCAAAGACTTAGCAAAATTGAAGTCTTAATGAAGATGCATTGGGATGGAGCATGTGTATTTCAATGATTTTTTATTTCTTTAAAGAAAAGATAAAAAGGGAGGTTGGTTAGTGTTTATTGAAAGTAAATTAGAAATGTGCTGGCTGTGGACTTTATTCATTGTGCTGGTTTACCACAATCATCCTTGTTACTGTGAGCACTTTGGGAACACACTACTCCAGCAGGAAAGGGTGGCCAAAATATTCTTCTAGAAAAACACATGGTTTCTGTCTCTGAGAATGTTTGCCTTGAGGTTTTTTTTCCTTCCAGCTGACTGTACTGGGATTCTTGCCCTTAAAATTTGGATTCTTGCTCTTGAAATGGTATCTTTTAAAGTTGTTTTTCTTTGAAAGGCATTATACATGTTACAAATTAACAACTTAGAAAAGTGCAAAAAGCTTACCTAAATTAAATAACTAAGCAAAAATACCATGATAATGTGTAAATCAGTGAGCAAAGTCACCAAAGGGTATTTGCAATTTTAAGCATCATGCAAAGGCAGCATTTTGATTCAGATAACTTTAATAAAGACGTGTGATACAAACATAATTCTCCATTTCAGTTCCTCTCAAAAGTGTAGTCTATGTTGGGTATGGTCACACAGTTGACTGGTGTTTGTTTAACATTTCCTTAACCAGGACACAGCTGGGACCATATTACTTCTTACAGGAATTCCAGTTAAAACATGAACCATTTTTTAAAAACTCCCTTAGGTTTCCTTTCTCTCTAAATCTGTAGGTATTGGTAAATCTTAATCTCCAATTGTATGAGTCTGGACAATATTACCACTCATTATTCCAAGAGGAAATCATGACACATTGCTATGACTGGCTTGTACTATTGTACACATCTCCTTATTACTTTGCACTGTACTATGTGGACAGCCATGTACTTTGGAGTAGCTTTTGTTTTCAGGTAAAATACCACCACCTATAGAATGCAATCAGGACTACTGATAAAATGTAAAGTAGAAATATAAAGATGTTTGATTATTTTCCATTAGATTCAAATGTTTCATTCTATCTTCTGTCTTTTTTCATCATCTCCAGTGTGTTATCCTGGAATGGAGTTCCTGACACATAATAGAAAGCTGTGTTGAAAACATTAATATGTTCCTCAGTTCAAGCAGTCCATGTTATCTCAGAAGTAAATAAAAAGTCTCCCAACCTTTTCATTTTCTCCTGAGACAACAGGCTTGAGAGGAAATATTTTGCCAGCTGTTTTACTTTTAAATTACAATGCCATGTTTGGTTTCATTTCTGGGTCACCCATAGCAACCATTACTTGAAACCACAAGAACAGTCCATGCTGCATTTAAAACTCCTTTGGGTTAAAGTCCAAGTGCTATAATTTATCTGACTTGTTATTTGGGTTTTTGTTCTTATTGTTTTACAGGAATCAAATTATTTGCTGCCTTGAAAAATCCTGTTATTTCATTCCAGTGTCTCTCTCTTTTCAATACATAATTATGTGGGTGCTTTGCACTAAAGAATCAGTTTTTGTATCTAATAAGAGATTAATCACTGCACTGAGGTAATTCATGCCATGTACGTGCAATCAGTGGCCAGAACTGTATTTTGAGCACAAATGAGTCTCAGGCCAATACAGAGACCAACACAATTAAGTTAATTTTGTTCCAATGTAGTAGATTTAATTTTATTCAAATTTTAATAGTGATCATGAAGTAATCAAAATATCCAGACTATTGTTTGTAAGAGAATCTGTCTGAATCTTATTTAGGAGCATGTGGAATTGACTCTTAAGATTCTTGCATCTTCCTATGTATGTTCAATAGATTAACTAATGTTGAAATTAGTGTAATGAACTGTCCTAGAAACAGACGTCTACCTGACTTCTGTAAACACATTTGAATCCTATAATTTCCTCTAGAGCCAATTGTCTCTCCTTCAAAGTAGATCTGCTCCTGCTGCTTAAGGTCAGTGACCCGGCAGAATTTCATGGTTTAGTTCCCTTCTCGAGGACATGATGGTTTTCCATGTTGTACATGGGGATCAGGCTCTGGCCTGCACTAGTTCCCGAACTATATCCAGGCACTGACAGCTGTCCAGATCCTAAAGTGGTGCTCAAACCTGCACATCCATCTTATCTGATTTGCTAGCGCAGCACAGTCAAACAAGCCCCACCTCCTCTGCTCTGTAAGGTAAACGAAGATGACAGGTAGGATGAAAGGAAACACAGAAAGAAAAGCAGACTTTACTTGGTCCTAAATTACAATTTAGTGCTGCATTGTCTAACAAAAAGGAAATATGCTGGCATAGGCAACCATTATGTCACTGGAAGCTTAATAAATTTTTTTGGAAACAGAAAAAAGTGGTTGGATTTCTTTCACAGAATGACCCTTGATAGAAGATCACAGGAATCATATGAAAACTAAGGGAGAAAAAGTAGTTCTTAAAAAGAAAGTACTTATTGATGTCAAATGAGATGGCACGAGAGCATGTGCTAAATGTTGGTTTTACTTTTTGGTGTCTTCATGAGATCTTTAAATACGTAAAACTTACACATCACCCTACTTGTCCCAGATTAACCTTCAATAACATTAACTCCAATAACTCTGGCTAATGTCTCCATTATTTCTTACCAATTATGTCAAATTTTCTGAACATTCTAGTGAACTCACTTCCCTTTAGAAGTCGTGTATGTCCCTAAATACCATAGAGTTTAATCAGCTATAGTGTAATTTTAAATGTCAAGGCCAAGGTCTGTCGGATATAATTTGTTCTTTTACTGAAATCTGGATGCATGCTTTAGTTAAATTGAGATTGTCCATTTCAAGCAAAGTCCCAATTATAGGACACAAAATGAATTCAGTTCTTGCTGAAGAAGTAAAAGATTTAACAATAACTCCAAAAAGGAATTGATCAGCAGACCTCAACATAATTTCTCCCATCCCACCAGCTGCCACAGCCGAGCTGTCCTGTGCAAACCACTCGACAAAGTCTGTCGCTGCAGTTACTGCACTATTTATAGCTGCACTGTTTATGCCTCTACAGTTATAGCAATGTCAGCACTTTAATTATAAACCTTATTATCCAAAGAATTACTACTAAGCAACAAAAATCACCCTCAGCTGCAAGTTTGGATGTGAAGTGTTCTTGAGTGTAATTTGCACTTAGGTTGTGGTAGGCCAGATTCAGTGCCTGCTGAATACTACTGAAGGCAAGGGAGAAAGTTAAAAAGCTATCAGAGATGTATAATTTTCAACACTGTTCAATGTGAGCAAATAGTTTGCATGGGGAAAAAAAAATACTTTTTTCCCTTATGATTTAGAATTTAATTTTGTAATAATATTTTGCAGTATTGATTTAGTATTACTCGCATAGTTGAAATGCAACTATATTAAGAGTGTTAAGTTAATCTAAAGTAATGGAAAGATATTGCTCTATAAAGATGTTCCATACCTTTCACTGCAAAACACAAACCTTCATATTCCCCATTGCTCAGAACTCTGGACTCAGGACTGAATATTTCAGTATTTGTTTTTCTGATTTGTTTTTTTTTTTTCTGCTTTTTACCATGTGGGGACATTTACAGGCAAAAACAACTTAATACTTGATTTTCTATCTATATCTAAAACATTAAGGAACTGATGTCTTCAAGAGAAAACAAGATCTTTCCTTACTTGAATTTCTTCGGTGTTCCATGAAGCATTACAAAAACTTCCAAAAGAATAAACACAAAGAGACACAAATAGACATACCTCTTTTGACTGAGCTGCTGTGTTTTTATAGCAGTTATCAACATTATTAATTTAAAAAAATTACTTGGCTAATTTTTACTTACTTCAGTAATTATTTTACTTAATTTTTACTTACTAATTTTCCTTCAATATAATCCCACTTAATTTTCTCCTTCTCTGAATATCAAATAACAATAAATGGTTGATTTTTTTCCTGAAATTGTTCTGTGATTTGTCTATAGTTGTGTGTTTTGTTCACCTTGTCCTACCTAGATAGAATTATTGTCCATTGAAATACTACAGGAAGTGTGTGCATGTGTTTCCATATGAAACAAAATATAATTGGAATTAATATTTATTTTGGTAGGGAACTTGGATTTTATATGTACTCCTAGATCTGCTTTTTTCTTTTATGAGCCTCATACTGTGACATATAATCAGTTACAACTCAAGCAATGAATGAAGTAGATCTCTATACAATTTTTGAACAGCATGGTTCTGTTCAATTATATGAGACAAGATCAGTTGTGTATGCCCTGCCTTTGAAAGGAGACTATGTTTACTTAGTGGCAAGAGTTACCCCTTGCCAGTTCTCATATTCCCTCCTAATGTAGTGCCTTTATGCAGAAGTAAATCAACAAGAGGAGTTTGTGAGTTTCCCAAGACAGTGTCTCTCAAAATATGACCCCACTGCTAGGGATTCAAAGGCAATAGAGAGCACCCAATTCTTTCCAGAAGTGATCATTGCTCACTTTAGCCAAAGATAGAATTCATGATTTATTTTGCTGGATATGTGGAATGTACTGGAACCTTACCTGAAATACCATGAAATATGTGAAAATAAACACATCCTTTATTTGTCAATTTTAGTGGTCTCCTTGCAGCTTTATTTTCATTCTAATCAGTGTCTCCATGATATTTTAGTATGGAGCATTTTAGTGTAAATGAATTGGAGCTTCATTACCAAGAATTCTGAAAAGGTTCTAGAGAATACTTGGAGTCCTTTCCTGAAACAGAATTGTATTCAATTGTGTGCAGATGAGTCACTGGAAAGAGTCAAATCAAGATTTCTTGTGATCCAAATTTATTGACATGACTAGAAAAGATTTTTCCCTTTCCTTCTCTGCCTTTAACATAACAAAGAAAATTTCTCCAGTAAATAGTATAAAAAAGAATCTAAGCTTAGAAGACTGTTTGAGTCATTGCTCAGCTAACAAAAGACATAATATTGACAGAGATTCCTTCAGTTGCTGCATTTTCTTTCCTTCATAATACGCCTCTATGATTGTTTTGAAACTTCAGCTGTGAGTTTCATATCTTAAATCTCTTTGTGTTACACTTGTAAAGTTATTTACCTTAAGTTACATTTATAGCTTAATAAAATGACTTTTCTGTAATGCTGCATAAGAAAAAATGTCTTCGGTGTACCTGACAGGACACTTGGAAGACAAATGGTGACTTAGAAAGGTTAAAAGAAAGTGAGTTATGCAAAACAGCTATTCACAAAGGGTGAAGTAGTTGAATTTGAAACACTGAAGACCATTGAATCATTATGGTGATGGATTGTCCTTGCTATCTGCAAATAATACACTGATCTTCTTGCCTAAAATAGTGAGTTTACTATATTTCATCAGCAATAGTGAAGAACACTTATCACTATGTCAATCCAAATTAGGTTTCAGAAAATGTCTCTGTAAAAAAAGCCCTCTATGCACAAGAGGATGAATTGACAAATTTTATTTGGTGCTTTATCTTTGAAAAACAGAACATGTAACTTCTTAAGTAGTCCATCCTCAATACATAGATAGGATAGTCATGGTTTGATTTAGCTACTAGATAACACGACAGAGCATTTTTGTAGTCAGAGTATATGCATTAACAATAAAATAACAAATAAAAATCTTGTAACTTCCTTAAACATCAAGTGGGAAAATTCTAAGGAGGAGCATAGGAAAAAAAATACAGGGCTTGTCCTCATTTAGGAACAATTCCAAACAGTCCGTTTCCACAATGAGCTATCCACGGCTCTCTGGGGAAAGGGATACCAGACTGAGACATGACACTGAGAACTCGCTTTATTTTAGCTCCAAAGAGTTCTGAATATTAGAAGTGGCACCTTGAAAGAGTAGGACCTCTTTTCAGCCCACATCTTATACTTCACAAATGGAATATCCTTTAAAACATGCACTTCTAGCAGGGTGCTCCGGGGGTCTTCAGTACCTTCTGTTAGAGGGGGCAGTTATGAAAAATATTCTTAGAAAGACTAAACGTTCAGGTCCGGAAAACTGACAGAGCAGCCTGACAGTTGCACATTGCCACTGAAACCATTCAGCTTTCTAGCCATTGTGCACAGGTATCCCCACAGAAATACTCTGAGTTCTGGTGAAGCTCTGGCCAGACTCCCCACCTGCACACATACAGCAGCTGCATATCCCAGAAATCTCAAGGAGTTGAAGTGCTTGGGAGTAAATAGGAAAGCAGACCCTTGTACTTAAGTCATTCCCAGTGACACACTGGATCAAAATTGTTGGAACAATGAGCCATTAACTTTATGCCGGGAAAAAAATCAACTATTTACCTCAATCCTGCAATAGGATAACAGCTATCTATTTGTTTTTGTTTGGAGTGTGAGTAGTGATTGCTAGCAAGTTGTTTGCTTACTCATAAAATTAAACTGTGCCTTTGGACTATGCAGGCACTATGTACAGGCACAGGTGTGAAGACCTCATTTTGGGGGAACAGAGGAACTTGCATTACAGAGCTTTTGTACCAGAGATCCAAAAGGTCCTGAGTTCCCAGAGGCCCAGGAACCCTGCAGCATAAGCTGTATCACTGTACATGCTGAAAAGCTACCCAAAACAGCTGTGTGATTTGTAAATGCTGTAAGATGCTCAGTATTCAATTTTATTTTGACAAGCTCCATAAAGCTCTCAGATTTTAACTTTAATAGGAAGAGGGTGGTTCCACATGTAAGATTTCTGACTTAGACTCTTTTAGGAAGTAACTTTATTACACACTTTATTAACTAGTCATTAAAATCTATTGGTTTTAATGGTTTTAATTAAAAGCTACTGGGTTTCTCCTGAAGAAAAACAAGCAATTCCTGAAAACTCAATGAATCAGATCTCTGTGTATTATAACTGGAAATTCCACACCTTTCATGTAACAGTGAAATAGATCTTTTATGGTAACTTTCTACCATGTCACACTTACACTGCAGAAAATTGTATTTCCAAATTAATGTAGTCGCTGCTAATTCAGATTATATTAATGAAAACACTAAAATATGTATTACAGGACTGCAGCAAAACAGTAATAAAAATGAATAATTTTATTATTCTTTAATTATATTTAAATAATTTTATTTAGGCATATGATTCACAGTCTCATATTAAGTACAACCCAATACTTTAAATACTTGTAAAATTAAATTTTTTTGTAGAAAGAGGATGGTAATGTTTTATTAGAAATGAGCATGGTTATGATTCCCATAATACTTTTTTTTCCTATATTCAAAGTAATTTTTTACTTTTTTAAAAAAACTGAACAGCTTAGAGATAGATTTTATTTTTTGCTTTCTAATAAATCCCAAGTCAGAGAGGTCTTCAGCTCCTAAGGTAACCTAAACGTTACTGACATATGCTGTGGGCTTTGACAAGTAAAATGATGAGATCTAAGTAACAGATACATTCTCTCCAAAGAGCACTTTATATGGCTTGGCTACCTTCCAAAGGAAAATCGTGTAGCTTAGTTAACCCGTGATACTGACATCTGCCTCTCACAGAAAGCCAAGGGGATCTTGTAAAGGTCACAGTGCTAACTGGCAGGGCAACTGATTAAGACAAGCCTGTAAAACACTGTATTGCACACCACAATATAGTGGGAAAAGGAAGAAAAGCAGAGTAATTTCCCTTTCTGCTGTGTGCACACAGATATGCTGCTTTCAGTAAGCAACATGAGTAAAACTAAATGTGAGTTTTACCAAAAGGTGAGCTTATATTGGCAAAATGAATTTTTGACATAAGCAGTGCTGACTTTTTTCCTAACATTATGTCTGGCAATGAAATGCAAAGTTACACGACATTTACATGACTCAATATTTTAAAAAAATCTTGACTAAAATTTAATGCTTTGGATTTCTCATCAATTAAGAATAAAAGTCAGATAAATCTCATGGAGAACTAAACAAATAGGTGAGGAGTGGACAAAACGGGACATAGAGACTCCTCACTCTCTACTCTTCTCATTCTTCTTCCTCAGCTTCAGAGCCCTCACAGACAACTTTCCCCATGCTGTTTCATTATAGTTTAATTTCTGTGGCACTGGTACAGGTAAGGACAGTTTCAGGTCAGGCAAACATAAACACGGTACATCAGCCACTGCCTTATGTGTGGCAAGAAACCCAGAGGGAGGTGACGAGTTGTAGTGAGGGTTTCATCCTGCCCATACTAAAATGAAATGGATGACTTGCTATGCCCTGTTACTGCAGAACCAGGCAAACCTAGCTGCTAAGCCCTGCACAGGTAATGAACCTGACAATTCCTTTTGACCATTGACTTTTAGTCAGAAACAGAGCAAGTCTTGCATCTCATCATACACACAGCCACCTCAAGGTACTTTTCAAGACAGCAGGAATGATGTAATCTTGGACCTCACATCTGTCTGTAACCAACAGGTAACATCAAGAGGCACGAATAGGGACAGATATGCAATACTCTGTTGTGTTTCTTACTATTCTTCGTACTCCATCCTATTGACAATGAACAAAATGTTTAAGTCCTTGAACTGAGAGAAAGCCCAGTATTTTAGTTTTAAAACAATGCACATTGTACAGCTTCCATTCACCCAAAGGTAACACCAAATAATAACCACATGAAAAATTTCAGGAAAAATGTTTTTATCTCTTAATCTTCAAACACTTTATGAGTTCCTATGCTGTAAGGCAAGGATAAGGCAAACTGCGTTTGTGCAAAAAGTCTCTGAAGATGCATGTGCATTTTTTCCTACTAACACTGAAAAATCCTTATGAATTGTTTATATTACTATAGTAATAGCAGTGTGACATCTTTTGAAAAAGGAAGATACAGCCCTGTCCCTGATGAAAGAACTGCCTGAAAAGAAATTGTTACTACATACAGTAAAATCTCTTTTACAAAGAAAGAAGCCATTTGGTACACTGCAATTTTTGGAAGAAGGAAAATACTGGTTTAATAAAATCTAAATCATTAAATACTATAATATTATTTTCATCAGTATGGGGCCTTTTTGTATTAACTGCTTCAACTAAGCAAATATTGCTCTGCAGACACATATTTTTTTGCTAGTTATTTTAATTATATGATCTGCTGGAAATGTGAGCTGAGCTTGGCAGTTCCATGTGCCAAATTGTTTGTTTTTATAATTCTGCATTTTATAAGACAATAAAACAAAGATATGTGTTTCTAAGCATTAGTTTGCATGACTCACCAGGCACAGTGCAATTTGTAGTAGTCTGGGCTGCTTTACGCTGTTAATAGGTGTCGTGGTTCAACAAGTAAGAAAGAGAAAAACTATTTTGTCTCGAGGAAATCACAGAACAATTTTGAAATTTGGGGTTTTTTAATGATGAACATCAACATTTTGCCATTACTTAGGGGTGGAAGAACTAAGCAGGATTGAAATAACAGAACAAAATGAAACAAAAAAATCTTCTCCTTATGGAGATGTACTGACAGAATAGTTATCTTCAACCTGCCTACAACCTGATGCAGAGACAGAAAATGATTAGAAGAAATCTACAGTCAGAATTATTTTAAAGACAATAGTCAGAAGAACAGCAACATTTTACCTGCTGTTTGCCTGAGACTGAGCCATTATCTGTCAGTACTGTTAGAGTCCATAAGTCCATGGTAAGTTGAGGAAAAACCAAGACTGCAGTGTCCTGCTATCCACTGAATCTGTTCACTGCCAACAAGCTCTAAGAAACAGGTTTATGGACCCTGTGTTTAGGTCACTAACATCAGTTCCGGTCCTTAGATGTTATTATGTTGACATGCTTTTTTAATATGCAGAATGAAAGTTGTCTCTCCAAACAAGTGAGTCCAGTTGATCTCACAGTGATAGTGGTAGGAGTCCAGAAATCACTAAAAAGGCTGCCTAATAAGTCCTCTAACTTATTGATTGGAATTTGCTACTAGAAATGTAAGTTCATGAATTTTTTAAAGTAACTACTGTGGATATTTATAAAACACAGCACTTTATTGATTTGAATGGGACTGAAGGCAAAAAGATAGACCTGTAATCTGAAAACTATTAAGATATAAAACTTCACTTGTATGCTGTTTTTGTCCTGCTCATTCACTTTTAATTCTTGGGGGCAGCCTTGATTATATTATATTTTCAGACATACTCTATGAAAATGAAATATAAGAATTGCACATACATATGAAAACAAGGATCAACTGTAAGGTTTCCAGTAGTTCAGAACTGAAGATTATTAGAGAGACCTGTAAAAAATCATATTGTTTGAGTGAAGCCACAAAGCTAACATAATCACATCAAGTGCCTTTTAAGGGTGAAATACTAACGCTGGATGCATGGACTGATGATGTTTGTTGTCTGCAGCTCTACTATTTACTGGAAAAGATATAATTCAGTATTTTTCAATAGGGTTAAATTGTCTATGTACGGAACTGCCCCACTGATTTCAGTAGCATATGAATTAGTAGAGCAAAATTGGTCAGCTAAGGGCAATACAGCTAAATGGAAAGAAAAACTGAAAAGTGAAGTTTTAAACCAAGAAAACTGGAAATTTATTGATCAAGGAAAACAAGCTGGAGACGTACTTTTTATTACTTAATTTGAGCAAATAAATCTTTTTGATAACTAGAAATTAAAATGTTCCTGTTTGGGAATTTAGATTTCTGCCTTAATTTGGGATTCTAGATTTCCAGACTTTTAGACATAGATTTTCAAAATGTGGGGGAATTAATCCCTAGTTTATAAAGCATTTCTAGAAGAAAATTGGAAAATTCACAGAAAATAAGTACATCTGCTAGTGTTGCTCAATCTCCTACAGTTAGAGAAGTTTAGTTTACAAGTTAGACTTGTCCAGAGCTCATGAAAGGGAGAAAGGGCTATTAATATGTTTGGACTCATCCAGGAAGAACTTTTTGCCTACTGGAATTTTGAGGAGAGAAAACTAATAATGAAAAATCTGAAACAAACAAACAAGTAAAAAGAAAAGATCTCCTCTCAGTTTTGGAACGTCAGAAGTGCAAGGCAATATCTTAAAGATTCCCTCAGGCATCTCAGAGCTGCAGGGGAAGCCTCTAGATGGCCCTAATGGGAAAAGAAGAATCCTGTACAGAAAAAATGTTTATTCTTGCTGGCATTTAAGATTTTGGAGCTGAAGATGCTCTTGGTTTTCTTCAAAAGATAACTTGCTCCTCAAACAAAATCACTTCAGAAATTTGCTGTCTCAAAAAAACAGAACTTTTCCTACAAACTCTAGACAGTCTAATAATGTAGATTTCTGAGAAGTTACATATTACTTCTGAAGTCACATATAAGTCCCCAGTTTCAAAGATCTCTCTACACATCTGCTTAAGTGACCAAGGTTTGTTCAATAAAATCAGTGAGAAAGCTTGTATTTGATGGAAATTCAATTCCTGTCTCAGAGCAGCAAGCAGCACACTGTGCCAAATGGATGCAGACTTCCAACAGAAGTGCAGAATATGCATTTTTATCTCTTCATAGGACAGAATATCAGTTATATGTTGAATATTTTTTTCTCATGCATCTGCCAAAATATCAAGCTATAATATACTACTTTTACCCATCTAATATAGCAGGTCTTAATGTGTTGATCAACAGTTCCCTTCCCTTCACCTTACTTTAGTCAAAGTGCACAGTCATACTCCCTTTAATTTTTACAGAAGTCCATTAATGAGTGCTCTACAACTTTTGTTTAGTTTTCTGTAAAGCACTAACACTTAGAGTTTTACAACTCTTATGCAACTAGGGTCAAAAGTATCCCCCACCTCTTGCTGTGAAGTGTAATTAAATTAACTGAAACTTCTCTAATCCAAAGAGTTTCTCTTTTCTGAATTCCAAATCTCTTCACATCTGAACTTGATAGCTATGCTTTGTAGCAAGGTGTTCCCAAATGAAAATTGTCTCTGAAAGCAAGAGGGAATATTTGTTATTATCATTACAATATTGGAATTCTGGTTTGTTTTGGAAGGTCTTCTGACTGGAGAAAAGGATGAGAGTGACCTTTTCCCTTTTAGGTTTATTCTTAATGTAAACTATTCTCCAGTATAAGTTACCACAGAAATATTTTTCTTTCCCTGAAAATGCTGACCAACTCCAATTAACAGAATTTACAAAATAAAATAAATCAGATAAGACAAATGTGATAGGAATATGGTTCTGGGTGTCCAGGTTTGTGGTTTTTTTGTTTGTTTTTTTTTTTTGTTGTTGTTGTTTTGTTTTTGTTGTTGTTGTTTTTTTTTTTTTATTTATTTTCCAAAACTATCAGGGAAAATTCTCAAAAGAGTCTAATTTCTGTACGCATCGCTTAGTTAAAAGAAACTAAAGGAAAGTATTTTAATATGGTAAATCCAAGGCTGCTACTAGAATGTCTGAGAAGTCTTGTTTGACACAATTCACGATGGATGGATTATTTGACCGTTACTTTATGAATAATATGGGAGGCAATAGTATGAAGCTGTAAAGACTTGGAGGAGAAGTGTTATCAGGTGATGAAGCAGCTTCGCTTCCTCCCAAGGCTACTCCTTCTTCACTCCCTCCACAGACCTCTTTCAATTAACAGTACAGCAAAAATGTAGCACTGATACACTGCACCTGTGTTTGACACAAATGAGAGTAAACAGTTCTGTGCACAAGACTTGGATGTAATTTCCTGATGCAAATTCAAACTCCAGTTATTGCCAGCTTGCAAGTTAAAATTCAGATCCCAAATATTACTTTTGGCATCTACAGACATACAAAAATATCTGGTTTGGGCTTCTTATTTTTCTCAGTGCTTTTTCACTATATCTAATTACCTCCTTCTAGTTCAGTTCTTAAGGAGAATATTATTCACTTTAAAAAAAATAGCAAATCTTTTTCTAGATGAACCCTAGCAGAATACTAGCATGAGTCTGTGGCTTCTACTAAAGTGGTGACAACAAATAATCACACCAAACAAATTTTCCTTTTCTATTTCTTGGAATAGTTAAATTCTGCTGTTCATTACTTTAAAACTTAACAGAGGGATTTAACATTGGCAACACTTCCATTGAAACCAAATCCCAGTTATAATCAACATATATTCCACATAGATATATATGCATATAGATAGAAGCATGCATTTATGCATATATGTTCATATTTAGATACATATGTACATAAAATATATTTATACATTCATATGTAGAGATACATATACATCTAGATATATTCATATCTATACATAAATATTCTAGAAATATTAATCTTTAAGAACAATAACATCATCTTTCAAATGTATGAGAAATTCAAAAGGTAAGTGCATGTAGTTTTTATTTGTCCCAGTGTCTTGTAACTCGTGCGCACATTTGTAATCAGATCAGCTTGGTTTACAACCAGAGATAAATTATAGATTCAACTACAAGGCTTCAGAACTTATATCTAAACATGTCAAAAAGTCTTGAGAAATCACTTACTCCATGTAAGCATTACAGGTGCTATATGCTTCTAAACATGATTTACATTATATAGTGCAGTGGATGTTCAGCCAGATGTTTTTACAAAGAATAGACAAAGACTTTATTACTAATTACCATTTCTAATGGCATAAAACATTGCAGCAGGTGTCACATTTTTACTCCACTTTACTAGATGACTGTGTGATCTATGGTTTGGTCCCACACTTTGAATATAAAGCAAACAATATGTTCCCCTTTCCTATTCAGGACAGACAACATGATTAAGTTTTGTCTTGCTTTTTCATGGTGGAACTTTGCTATATGTGTACTTTCATTTCACAGTTGCTGCACATTGGCCCTAATCTGCAATCCTCATCCACCAAAAGGGTTCCTATCATCATTCTCAGGAAAAAGTGTTGCAGTTCATAAGCAGAACAACAGCAACTTTAGGACAGAATCAGGTGACATGAATATTATAAGCCTGTGTTCAGATGTAAACTCCTATGATGCATTGGTCGTTTTGCTAGGAATCACATAGTATAAACTTGTTCTCTCAGGCACAACATACCTATGTCGGTTCAGATTTATGTACATAAATATTGCCGGCATAGCAGCAAAAATTGCCATATTAAAAGATCACATCCTGACCAATAGGTTTTTTTTCTTCTAAAATAAGCAATAAAACATTTGGTTTTAAAAACAACTTTTGTGTTTTCTTTCATAGATGATTCCCAAAAACATATTTTCTCACTCTTGAAATACAGAACTTATAGTTCAGTGCAGGTTAGCAGACTAGAGACAAGAAGTGACCCTTGGTTTTCTAGCCAAACTTTGAGAATGAATACTTTAACAGCTTCTTAGAAGGAAAAGAAATAATTTGGGGTGCACCAAGATTAGTCTCGTCCAAGACAAACTTTTGATTATATTCAAAAAGTGTTCACAAGTTCTTTGTTGCAACATTTGACCAAGTTCTAATATTATCACTTTGCTATCTAGGCTGCAACATGAATTGGAAAATTAACTGAATATTTATGCTATTCAAAGTAGACAGAGTTAATGGGAAAAGCTGCTAGAACTGAAGAATTTGTGTAATACCTAAAAACAGCTAAAATATTGTTCATATTTATCTGAAAAACCTCAGTCCATTAACAGTCATACCAATTGCAGTTGAAAGGGCTTTCCAGAAAGACCCAACAACATATCATTGCACTTTTACTCATAGAAAGATAGGACACTGACTAGAATCTTCATGTGCAAGAAAATAGTTATTTTCTTTGGTCATATCTTTTACCACTTTTTAACCTATAAATTACTTCATAATGTCATATGCATATCATATACATGTTCTTTCTATCCAGTCTGAAAAGAGAAGAAAGAAATATGTTTTGTTTTGCTCCTCTCATTTTCTTGCCACCCTCTCTCTAACCATCTGACAATGTACACAGGGAGAGTGCTAATATGAAAAGTATGCAGTGGCTCTATGCTTACATTAAACTTTTGCATTTATTTTCTTTCCCTGTACAGAGAAAAGTGATTTTTTTCGGTGTTATAGCTAGTGAGAGCTCCCACTAGTGTATATAAATATATATGTACATTAGTGAGAGCTCAGTGTGTTACAATAATTTTTATTGGTTATTTTCAAGTTGTTTAGCCTAGAAATTTGTAAGAGTATGGATTACATTTTCTCCTGCACTTCAACTGTAGTAGTAGATGTTATTTTATTATGCACCAGGGTTTTGCTTATGGTCCTTCTATGCATTGGAGGCTGTCTGAAACGTAAAATGTTTTTTGTCTTCCAGATATTCTGCCTTATTATTATTTTTAGAGTTTTAAGGCATTGTTTTATTTGGGTTCTGCAAAGGCTAAGACCAACAGTTTTGAGAAAATCACATAATAACAAAATTAAATAATAATTCAAAGATTTGTTGTGGTTGAAAGAGATAGAGCCAATATATTTTGATGCAAAGTTGTTGCTTGGAGATAAGTTTTAATTACAATAGTGTTCCACCATATATTCCTGCATCTCTTCAATTTCTACAATCATAAAATGTAGTTATCAGCTCATAATAATTAAATTCTGATCAACAGTTTTGACATTGCTAGTTACACTGTGCAGCCTCACAGCCGCACTCGTCAGCTGTCAGGGACTCAGACACTTTAGAGACTACAGAAAACACGTGGCTGCTTCCCTAGTCTGGAACAGGGATCAGATTATGCTTCCTCAGAATCAATGAAGACAAGTTTGAAGATAAGGTGACCAAGGAAAAAAACTCTCTAACCAAGACTTTAAAAATGTTTTTAAATTTTTCTTCTTTTTTTGCCTCTTCTGTTATAATTCTACATAACATTGTCCCTGAGAGGTCTCGGGATATTGTGTGGATGGATGTACTTGTGAGCCTCCCTCTGCCAAGATTATTGTTTTTCTGAAAGATCCCTCAAATGCGTGAATGTAAGTGATGTTTCATTGCCTCTCCTTTTCTGTGTTATTGCATTGCTAAGACAATGTCTGGGCATGATCACTAGCATTGCCTAAAATGGACAAGTCATATTTAAGAAAGCAGAGATATAGATGGCAACATAAGGAAAAGAGAACAAAGTAGCTCCTCTAACTACCTCAAAAGTATGAGGAAAGAAATGTCTTGTCCTCAGAAATTCATTCAAGGTAAAGGGAATTCTGTTCAGTACAGGGCCTCTGCAACCTTCCCCCCTTGTCATGTGCAACAGTAAGCCAGTCCAACAGAGATGGAAGTAAATAGGGGGAATATTGCTAAAACAGAAAAATTCAATATAGGAGTTAAAGTATGAAAAGATAAGATAGAGGAGGAAACAACAGTTTGTGAATTACATCACTTGTCTTGTACTGTTTGTTGCTTTTTTTTCCTTTCCTTTTACTTGCAGCTGTGTCTGTTTCCCTATTTTTACTCAAGCCTTTCAGTCAGTCAATCATAGTAGAGTCTCAAACAGATGTGCAGAGCAATAATATGATAGTAAAATTTTACAAGCATGATTCATTCTTGGTTTGCAATTTTTGGATGAAGAAATGTCTTGTGTATTTACAGAAAATATGGCACACATCTTGTCAAGTATAAAAATGCATTTTGTTTTGCTTGAAAAAGGATTTTTCATAGACTTCACAATTTGCCCATCTCAGTTCACAACAGCTACAGTATTTAGGATCATTCACATGGAATATCTTTTAATGAGACTATGAGATAAAGAAAGATATTATCAAGTCAAAATCTGCTGTTGGTTATTCCTCTTCAGTGGTATTTTCTCCTGGTACTTATTTGGAAGAGAAATTGAAAATGAAATTGATATATGCCTTGAACAATAGAAGAACTTAGAGCTGGCTGAATAGTAGAAATCTCATTTGTGAGTAAAAGGGCTGAGTTGGATTTCCTGAGACTGCTGTGCTCATGCCCTGAATGATTTCAGACCCGACATGTACATACAATACACTGGAGAAAACGTTCGTGGACCCCAAAAACTTCACTGGCACCAATGGAAACACAGAAGGGCTGTGCTGGATAAGGTCAAGGTCAGGCTACCCCAATACCCTTTATCTAACCATAGGAAACAACAAGCATGTATCTGGGAAAATATAAAAATGAGCCAAACCCATGTGATGCTTTCGTCCACTATTTTTTAAATTCTAACTATTTTGGGGTCAGATATTTTGGGAAACATTTGTTTCTTCTACACTTCTCAGATCCTGAAGGATTCAAGGACCTTTTCTAATCTCTACTTGAACTTTCACTGCTCAGCTATGAAGGTAAAACAACCCTATTCCTGTTTTTCTTAGAACTTGTTTCCTACTGGCTTTGTTTGATGTTTTTCAGTAGTAGATGCAGCAACCAAATGTGATTATTTTTTTCTCTAATTTTACAGTTATTAGTTAAATGGTAAGAAATAGGAGGAATGCTTTGTGATCCAGGTAGATAATAAAAAACCAGAAATAAACAGTGGAATATCGTGCTAAAGAGATCTAAGTATCTCCAAATTATGCACTTAATCTCTCATAAATGGCCTTGAACAATTAGTATTTTTGATACTGCTTCACACACTGTGGAAGAAAGTGGCTACACTGTGGTAAAAATCTGTGATGAATATTTCAAATGTTTCAGATCAGTAACAAAATTATGATGAACCCTCACATGACCCTCATGCCAGCCTCAATATGGAGATCAATTTAAAAAGTGAAAGAAACAGAAAGGGGATTTAATCACATCCCCTCTTATTCCTTAGTCTTGAATTTGTCTTATTGTTGTATGAGCCTATCAACGGCTACTGTCAATTAAAATAGTCCTTTATAAACATCAATAATTTAAAAAATGTCAAGCTTCAAATGAAGACTAAATAACAAGAAAATACAACCAGTTAAAAACTATGATAGTGTTTTATCACAGGTATTTTCTTCAAAATTAAGACAATTTTAAGCAAATATTTTTTCAGGACGATTTAAAGCTAACCAGACCACACAGATATTTCTGAAGAGTTTCAACCAAATCTCATAACACCAAAATCATAATCATAATTTATAAATATTTAAAAAGAAAAAAAAAATTTCTTGTATTTTATTGGAAAAATATGTAATACATTGAACATAGAAAGATTGATAATAATTACTGTAGTACACAGATAAGAAAAAAATTCCGTCATTTGATGTCAGACTGGATGTGTGGATCTCTAGATGGAGTGTTCTCTGAAAACACACAAGTGATATAATCCTAGAAGTCATGTGATAGCATGAGACTGTCAGTAAGGATAACAAACTGTCTTCTGTTTTGAAGAATAGCAATATCTTGTTTTCATATTTTTAAAAAAATAATGAAATTGTTATTTTAATCAGTAATTAGTAAGCATCTATGAATGTGCAAATAGTACAATAAATCATTAGTAGAAATTTGAATGAAAAATATAACTCTGAAATTATGTTATGAAAGACTACCTGTCCATTGCTATTTGAATAGCAGATCACAATGCGAATAAATAAATGAAAACCAGTTAATTAAATGCATTTTTTGAGAATTGATGTGTTTGACTAATCCTTTGTCATGTCACAGATTGTTCAAATGTTTCTCTCTTCAAGAAATAATGGTGTATAATTTTGGTGTCATTTGAGGAGGAAGGAGTGACTCTTCCTAAAATCTGAGCAGGATGATCCCTTGATCTCTAGTTACCTCCTCATTTTCATCTTGCATTGCCAGCAAAATGCCAGCTGCAAAACCTATTTTGCATCTAGCTGTGATTTCAGAATTAAATGCAATGCAATTAGTTCCTTTTATATCTTTGGTAATCTTGTTAAGATAACTCATTAGGTATCTTGGCAATTGGAAATTACTAGGTTTCAGAACATGTGCATTTCCCTAGTGAATACCAATTATTCCTAAATGAGGCAATTGTTCTTTAAAGGAAAGGGAAAAGCGAGTCACAAAAAGTTTTCTGAGTTTATATAAAACTTAATCTATATTTTATTGCTTCTCCATAATATTCTGGATATGTATAAATACGGTAATTCTAATTTTTTTATCTAATCATGACAGAAGTGTGGAAAAAAAGTTATAAATTGTTCACGTGAAACATTTTTATCATTGAAACATGCAATAACTGATTAAGATAAGTAATGTAGGTAGGATTTTTAAAATTCTACTTTTTAAACAGGAATATACTATTATATTCATTAATTAATAATTTCTGTAGTTGAAGGAAAAAGCTATAATGTATATCAGTTCATAGGAAGTAGCTACAACTGCAAAAATAGACCATATATTTTAATATTCTATTTACCAGGTTCTAAAGTCTTAGGCAACATCAATGCATTGTCCCCATATCATTAATTTCCAAACCCCTTGTCACAGCCACAAAACCAGAAACAAAGCAAAATTCTGACAACGGCTCCAATATTCAAGGACTATGCTGAATACTGTATTCTGCATATGCATCTGTCCAGGCCTCATTCCTCACTGAGAAAAGAAGCATGTCGAAAAGAATTTAGCAGAATCAAAATCTTCACTAAATATGACAGAAAAAGCAGGAAATTGGAGACTAAAAATAATATTTTAGATTTCATGGTTAATAGAAATTGTTATTAACAAAGTTTACAAAAAAAACCCCACACAAAGTTGTAATTTTTGAATTTTAAAATATTTTATTTTGCTAATTTTAAGCATTCTTTTATGAAATAATGAAATAAAATGGGGAGGACAGTGATCAAGGAGCAAGGGAGTTCTCAGGAATATAAATTTAAGTCACACCAGATCATGTATCAATTTTCCTTTCAAAAGAAAATATTGCTGATTCCATAAAGCCTGTGTCATGAATCAGAGAACTCAATCTGAAAGTCATCATTACAAAAAATAGAAAGGTATTTTAAGAATGTTACTTTTAGAAATGCAAAAAAGCTACGTGGATACCTGTGTGAACCATGACCAATAATCTTTCAAAATTACTACAATGTAATACCAAGAAAAAAAAGCATAATTATAAAGGTGGTTACTAGGAAGATATGAAGGCAAAAGTGCTTTAATACTTATATAAACAGAGCATATGTCACAGCCATTGAAACAGGAAGGTTTGTTAAGGGATGCAGAGGGTTTTAATTGCATACAGCAAGCCAACAGGAAAAGAATTAACAGTGTTTGAGAAATACACTGCTGTCCTCTTTTCCCACTTTTGACCTGCTACACCCCATTCCTCCCAAGCCTTATATTTGGCTTTATTTTCTCTTTTCCAGTTCACACTAAGAGCTTGAAGACTGAGATTACTGCCATAACCACACAGTATCAACACAACCATCAGTGTCCAAACCTGAAGCATCTACAAACTCTCTGGGCAATCTGCTCCTATTCCACCCTCATCATAAAAAAAATCTTTCTTATATCTAATCTGAATCTATCCTCTTTTTATTTAATGCTTGTCTTGTCACTAGAAATCTCCATGTGCTTAGAGCAGATGAACCTCAAATCAGTCACGCTGTGTCCCCACTATTAATATAGTCACAGGAAAAACCACGAAAGATAAGAAGAACCCAGAGGACTGGAGCAACTCACCTGCTATATCATAGGCCTTGGCTTAGACTGTGCTTGTTCAAATGGTAAATGGAGTCTTACAAGATGGTCAAGGCTACAGCTTCAGAATAAAGGTTGGAGACATCAAGTTTGTAGATGACACCAAACTGAGAAGAGCCTTGAGGATGTGAGGACAGGGCTGCCAGCAAGATGGACCTACACAGGTGGGAGGACTGGGATGGCCAGAGCTTGATGAAAATGGATGAGGAGACATGCCAAGCCCTGCACCCAGGACAGGCAGGGCCCTTGTGGCGATACAGGCTGGGTGCTGCCAGGCTGGCAGGTCAGGCAGAGAGTGAGCTGAGCAGGAGCCCATGGGGAGCCCCTCCAGGGAAACAGGCCAGGGGTATTCCAAGCTGTACAGACAGAGGCACAGCCAGCAGCTTCAGAGGAATGATCATCCCCTCCTTCCCAACACTCATCTGAGCAGACACAGCCTGAAGAAGGGATGGCTTGGGAGGATCTGCACAACTTTTTTTGAGGATGCTCAGTTTTAATTTATCATTTGACTGAAATAATGAACAGACTAAAACTGATTTAACATTAAAAGTATCTATTTTTCATTTGTCTTCCAATCAAGAATAAGTTAGGTTTGAGACCACAAAAAGCAATTTTAATTTTGAAGGTTCTCTTTTAAGTGGTGAGGATCAAATTGGTTCTTGAAAAGAGCACTTTTCCCCAAAAACCCAAGTATCTCATGGTATTAGGGTCTTTCTCTGTGGCTTTAGTAGTCTACTCTTCAGCAAGAAGGGGAATCACAATCTGTTCTGCTTACCAATTACTCAGTAAAAGCCTTATGTGTTCAAAATTGAGGTTGAAGAAAGAGCAATATGACTTCTCCAGAAGACGAATGCATCAATGTATTGATAGACTTGCAAGGAATAGAATATAAAATATACAAAAAACTTTCTACCCTGGTTTATCTAAGGCACCAGGTCCTCATGTTGCCTTTACTTTCTGTTTCTCTGCAATTCCAGCTGAATTACCATTTGCCTGTGGATTACCAAACTCAAGTATTTTAAAATTTTTTCTCCGGGAATAACAACTAGACATATAATTTCTTTTTCTCTTATGCGATTTCAGTCTCTCCAGTTGAATTCATTATAGCTAAAACAGCACTGGTCTTGCTTTGGTGACAGAAGTAAGGAGTCTAATGCTTTTTTGTTGTTGCAGAACAGGAAGTAGTAGTCACAAAACTTTTTAAAATCAAAAGTAATCAGAAATGATGCACAAGCACACACTAATGAGAACACCACAACCTAGTACAAACTTACATAGCAAAAATTATACAAGTGAGCTCTGTTCTTCCTTTCTTCCCTTCTGCTACATAACCTGTATTCTATTTTCCTTCCACAGAGTTTTTGAGAATCATTACCATCCTGTAACCTCTGGAAGGCCATTTTAACAAACATCTGTAAAAGAAACAAAACTTTTGAATTTGAGGAATATGTGAGCTCCTAAGAAAAAAGCTTTAGGAGACAAAAACTGGAATTTGGAAGTTACTTGGAGTTTAAGTTAGACATAAATTGAAGAGTCTTAATCCTTTATCAAAGGTTATACTGCCATTTTCAAACCAAGATGGATTTTTTATATTTAAGCAAATACAATAGCAAAGGCATTTTTCATTCTCACATAAAAGAAGCTTGGTCATGTTATGGTACTTCTCATAAATGCTTAATGAAAAACCATACATTCACCTGGCCAGGCATTATTATCCCAGTGTCATACAACTTCACAACTTTAAATAAGAGTTCATATGAGGTCTGCAAATCTCAGCAGATCACTGGTGTGTCATAGATTTATGATATAAATGATGTAATGTGGCTTCAAAGCCTACATTGTTTTGATTTTTTAAAATTTCTTTCTTCCATAAAGGCTTTTTTTTGTCATTAATTAAACTTCTATTACTAGAATTTAGCTGATGAAATACAGTGGCTACAGTGCATTGCTCTAAAATAAAACTAATGGTATCCATTCTTATATGGGTGGCAAAACACTTTATTTCATAAAAATAGCAGTGTAATAGAAAATGCTTCACAAAATATGTACTATTGAAGATTATGTTCTTTGAATAAAAATTATCTAAATTAAAAGAAAATTAGTGGAGCTTTAAAATCATTATTAATGGAATAAGGAGGTACCATTCAGAATATGATTTTTCAAGTTTTACTTTCAAAGATTCTGGATAAAAGGCTTGAATAGTTTTGAACAAATTCAAGCCTTTCTATTCATTGTTGAACTGATGAAATTTTGCTTGGTCTCAAGCTGCACAGATCAGTAGGATACACAGTCAATGCCCACTGTGTTTGAATAGAGTTTTCCATGTGCCAAAAACATATGTACCACACATTTGATCATTTGAAAACGGCAAAATCAAAGAAAAGGAGGAAGAAGATGGATGTATCTCTCCCAGACGTGCTCTAGAAAGAACCACCTTTGTGCTACAGACATATCCAAAATTTTTTTGTGGGCGTGGGGTGGCGGTGTCAAGCTCTGGCTGTGCTGTTGAAGGGACAAATTAATTTATGGTCTATCACTTTGTATTGTCTGCTTTACTGACTGCTTTTATTCTCAAGTGTGCTTGCTTCTGCCAGAACCAGATCTACAGTAATAAAAACTTAACACACACCTCCCAATAAGGTGTTCATAAAGCCTCTAATGAAATCCTTCCTACTCTGCCACTACCACTAGTCTACATCTTGCTGTTTCAATATCATAGGCTTTGTTTTTTGCCTGCTTTTTTTTGCTGCCATGTGTAATGATGTCAAAAAAATTATCATTAATGTGTTTTATCTCTCTCCACTGTCTTTTGTGAGGCTGGATCTGAGAAAAACCTTAAAACATCCTTGTGCCAATATAATTGCCCTGAATGCCTCATGCACCACCAACTGGCTAAATCAGCTCATGATGCTACTGGATTTAAATATAATATCTGAGGAAATTCGTCTTAAGTCTTAAATTTATAGATAATTTTGCAAAAATGGCAGAGGGTACTTTGTATGCAACTTTATCCACAATGCCTCACTGACCTTTGATATTCAGTGACTCTTTTTATGCCAGGCAGAAATTGTGTCCTCTACCAGCAGTGGAATGATCCACTCAGTGTAGATTCAGATTAAATGAAATGAGTATGATGCTTATAAATTTTGTTCAGTCTAACTATGCTTTAAATGAATTGTCTAAAAATTGTATCTATACCTGGGAATATACATTCCTGTTATTAAATGTACTCAGTAAGCTAAGCAAGTTTTTTTATCATTAATAAGCATTTAGTGGCATTGATTTTTATAGCTTAACTCCTTATCAGTATTGAGCAGATGGGACATAACTATGAAAAATTGTATTTTAAATGTGATTACTATACTTGAATTATATTTGAAAAATTTTGTTCAGTGAAGCATTTACAAATACTATTTTACTTCCAGATGGAGCTTCAAAGTATTTTTCTGTTTAGCACAATGATATTTAAATGTCTGTAGTACATAAGAGAAAACAGAAAAATAAAAACTATATAAAATAAAACATATAGTGTTTCAGAAAGAGCTCTTAAGATGTCATTTTGCAATAAAAATGTTTGATTCTCTATTTAGTGTTTAGCAAATCCTTTCCTAAAACCACCCTAACAATATTGTACAAAGAATGATTTTTGATGGAAATTTTGGATTACAACACAGCAATGCAATTTCTCCATTGCTATTTGTATCCTTAAAGCATAATCTTTTCATATTAAATGTCCTTCTGTACTCTTTGATATTTAGTCGGGGGAGGGGAAATTCAGATTTTCTGCATAACCTACTTTTGTGAAAAAAACATGTATAGGTAGGAAGTGAATCAATAAGAATTGGACCAGAGGTTACAGATGAAAATCTCTGGACAATAAACCGACCCAGGAGATGTCTGCATAAGTGGGATTGATGTGCTACACTGCAACCAGCTTCCAGTTACTTGTCCTTTAGGAACCTATTCTGTTTATACATAAATCTCTAGGGAAAATTGTTCTTCACTGAAGAGGAAATCAAGTTCTTGCACACAAATGTAAATAATAGTAAAAAGAGATTACTGGGACACCTGTGATATGTTTTAGAGCACAAACCATATGTTCCCCCATCTTAAATCCCTAATTCACATTCTATCTTGTTAAAATACAAGCTGGTGTGTATTCCCTAGAATTCATTTGTGGTTGCTAAAGCAAGTGTCTGTACATGGATTTAGTGTTCTTTCTTTTTGAGGCACAAGCACTGGCACATATTTAGTTTCTCTCTCTTTTAATCTCTTTTGCTGTTTCTTGAAATGTAAAGCTAAGCTCTAAAGGGCCCATTCATCATTGTCTCACAGTGCTGCAGCTGATCACACCTGTGTCTCACAGATATGAACTGTGACCAAATCAAAATAACACTGTTTCACACACTGCATCTGTGTAAGTGGGCAAAAATGGGAAAGATGAATAGTGCCTTGGTAGAATGACAATTTTATAATAATACAGTAATGAAAAATAAAAAAAGGGAAAAGGAACTTGGAAAAATAAATGAAAAGGAAAAGAAGGGAAATAAGAGAAAAGGGAAGAGGGAAAGGAAGAGAGGAAAGAAAAGGGAGAGGAGAGAGGGAAAAGGGGAGAGGAGAGAGGGGAGAGGGAAAGGGAAAGGGAAAGGGAAAGGGAAAGGGAAAGGGAAAGGGAAAGGGAAAGGGAAAGGGAAAGGG
>JAWWMU010000106.1:26358884-26370480 GCA_035048155.1 Cinnycerthia olivascens
CTCTTCCGATCTACAAACCAAACAGATAAAGGGAAAACAGAAATAATTAAAAATCCAGATTATAATATTTTGAATGTTTATTTTAAATCATTTCAAAAGTATTAGCAGTAGACATAAAAATGGTATCAATTAATGTGCAAACTTGTGCTTAAGCCCAAAGTTGTATTTCATTTAGGCCTTAAGACACTACTTTGTCCTTTTATTCAGTGTCTTTCTTGAAGTGTAATGACTTACTAAACGTCAGAGTAGACAGAATCAGGGAATATCTCTGTCAGCAGCTTCTAAATCAACAACTAATTAGAAAATTTAGAATGCATCTTATCTGCATGTGCAAATTTCAGCTACTGCAAAGGTATTGGGGCTGTTCCAAAATCCTTTAAGCAGCAGTTACTGTGGTTACAATTAATGGACAATTAATCTTCTATTATTGCTTTAATATACAAATATCTAAAATCTAAATCTAAACACATGGTAAAAAATCAATAATAAAACATATTTGTAAAAATCTTTCTTATTAAAGATTTTAGGTCTTATAATATTGATGATGTCTTATAATATTCTCGAGTTTTTGAGTTTGGAAATAGAAACAGGGTTGCTGCTTCTACAAGATGAAGCAAGATAATGAAATATTCTTTCCTCACTGAAGTTTCAATATTCTTAGAGCATTCCTTCTGATTTTTCTGCATTTTACATCATGTATAAGATTACAAACAATGTTCATAACATCATTGAAGTCAATCAATGAAATTGCTCCTAACATAGATCACTGGCATAGGTCAATAGACCTATAGATAAAAGAAGTCCCAGCTTGATCCATGTCAAATGCAAATAAAAAAAGATGTCCTGTGAAGAGCTAGCCCAGATATCATTCATGGAGAGGAAATAACTTGATAGAGGTTTCGTCTCTATCTCCTGAATGTCTCATCACTTTTTTTGCTTCCTTTCTCTATCTACCCAGAATGTTTCTCTAAACTTGGCAAATACCTCTTCCTCCATGTGTTCAAGAACTTATCTCCACTCTTCCAATCCCCACTCATTCCCACACACTTAGTTTCCTGAGGCAAACACCCTTTTTTTCTACATCCATACTGTTCCAGCAACACTTGCAAGAAGTCAAATTCTTTTCTTTGCTACTGCAGCAACTGTAGGGAAAGATTCATGTGGAATTTTGAGAAAATTTGAAAAAATTAAAAAGATAAATAGCTTAGAAAAGATCCTCACTGAAAATCATTTTAAGAAAGATATTTTTACATGACATGCTTGCTTGCAAAGATCACAGCTTTTCCATTCCAAAGAATATTTCCCATTTAAAAGCAATTTACATTTAAAAAAATCAAATAGTTCTATTTCCAAAAAATCAAATTAAATGAAGTTCACTATTTGTCAGTCCTGACACCCTTGTCAATGGCAAATTTAGGAACAGGCAAGCTCCAAAGAGCAATCTTCCTGGCTTGTAGCCTTTTTCTAGGTCACATATTGGCATGACCCTTGTGCTAGACTTGTCAGTCACCACTCACTCAAGTCAATCAACTTCCCAACAGTTTCCTTCTGTTTCTCATCTTTGCTAGCCAGCTCTTTACACCTTTTCTTTAAACTATATCCTATGCACAAAGCACACTGCTTTTGGCCGAGTACAGAGGATAGAACTGAAGCCTTAAGCTGATTTCTTATAGAGTTTTCAAGTATCTGATTTTATAATATAAAAACATTATATCCTTTCCATTTGTGAGAAGAATATAAAGAATACAGTAGACTCAATCTCTTTCATTACTAACACTTCTGTGTTCCTACTTTAATAGACTACAAGTGTTTTAACTAAACATACTCTTTGCATTAGCAGCATTTAATAAATTTTTTAAGATATTGTGATACAAATAGGATATTTTATTTTAAGGGCTAATTAAGGGAAATAAAAGGTTAATTTTTCTTTCTAAAGGCATAACTTTCTATAGTGCTAGAGGCATCATTTTTCTAATTAGAAGTTGCTATTTTTTTCTATAGAATTGTCCTGTAGTATACCTTATGCCTTAACAAGGAACTGTTTATGTATTTAAGTGGTTATAAATAAAAGAATGTTACCTCAGTAATTTCTCCAGTTCCTAGTGGGGTTCCACAGGGCTCCATTTTAGGCCAGGTTATCTTCAAGATCTTCATAAACAATTTGGACGCAGGACTTGAAGATTTGGTAAGTTTGCCAGTGATACCAAATTAGGAGGAGCTGTTGACTCCCTTGAGAGCAAGAAGGCCCTGCAGAGAGAGCCTGACAAATTAGATGACTGGGAAACCACCAACTGTATGAAATTTAACAAGGGTAAGTGCCAGATTCTGCACTTGAGATGGGGCACCAGGATGTACAGGCAGATTGGGGAATGAGATGATGGAAAGCAGTGCCACAGAAAAGAACATGGTGGTCCTGGTTGACAAAAAATTAAATGTGAGCCAGCAGTGCCCTGGCAGCCAGGAGGGTCACCCGTGTCCTCCTGGGGGGCATCAGGCCCAGCATGGCCAGCTGGGCAAGGCAGGGGGTTGTCCCACTCTGCTCTGCACTGGGGCAGCCTCACCTCGAGTACTGGGAGCTGTTTTGGGTGCCACAATATAAAAAGATATAACACTATTTGAAAATGTCCAAAGGAGAGCAACAAGGATGGTGAAAGGTCTAGAGGGATCCCTTATGAGAAGCTGAGGTCTGTTCAGCCTGGAGGAGACTGAGAGAAGACCTCACTGCAGTTCCAACTTCCTCATGAGGGGAAGAGGAGGGGCAGGCACTGATCTCTGCTTTGTGGCTCTGTGGTGACCAGTGAGTGACTAAACCCAATGGAATGGCCTGAAATTGTGCCAGGGGAGGTTTAGGTTGGATATTAGGAAAAGTTTTTTCACCTGAATAGTGACTGGGGACTGGAATAGGCTCCCCAGGGAAGAGGTTGCCCATTTTTGTTCCCCCAGGATATACAGTACTATACAGTATTATGGCTATGTGTGTTGAAATGTTTTCAAATGAGAAAAAGAACTGAATATGGATTCCTCACTTTGGGCTTTTCCTAGATAAGAGAGTATTATCACTCTGAACTTTTTATATATCTACCTTACCTTTGTTTTAGGACATCAAGTGCCCCAAAAATGTTTTACTCATGAGACAAACTGCTTACTTTTATGTTCTCTTGATTTTATATTCAAGCAACCTATTTCTATTTAAAATCCTTTAAAATTTGTTCCTTATTTTGAATCATACTTTTTAATGTAGACTCCTTAGTTACTTTAGAAATTTTGGTCAACATCTGACCCCACTTCTCATTAGTTTTGTTCATCCTCCAGCCCTGTTATTTTTTTAATCCCTCGTTCTGCACCAGGTGTAACTTTAGTGCATGTGGTTGGTTTTCCCTGACCATAACAACTATCTCTGTTCCCCACACTTGACTCCATCCTTGCTTTAATCTTTGAGCTTAACCATCCACAACCTAGTCATGTTTCCTTTTGAGCTTTAGTTCCACCTCCAATAAAGTGATAAAAAGATTGTTATCTTCCTCTATTCTAAGGGAATGTGCTCGAAGTTAGAATTTAGTCTGGATTCAACTTTGAAACTTTTAATAAAGAATTAAAACATTTTAATTTCATTTCATTCCTTATTCATTTAGATTCTTCCCCCAACTACTCACTGTGATAAGAAAACCATGAAAACAGTAACACATCTTTCCATACTGTCCTTCAAATCCAGGAACTGTTATAGGGATAATTGTTTTAGTGGTGAAATCTGCTGAAATATCTGCCCTTCATAGCAATATCCATTTTGCCGAGAGATGCTTTGATCTTCTTAACTTCCTGCAAACTAGAAAAGCAAAGAAAATAAATTATCAAAATTAGGATCCTAATATTTGTTGGACAGGATTATTGCTTATTATCTTTCTTATTAATACTAATGAACATATTTATGAATATATATATAAAATAAAATATAAATAAATAAGTTTCTGAGATATCTTAACATAGAGAATTAGAGTTATCATGAGGAATGAACAGAGCCAATGAGATTATTTTTTATTCAAAACTGATCAAATTATTTGAAGTTCCTGATGAAGGTGTTTACATGAACTACCCAGTCATAGAATAGTCAATGACAAAAAAAATTGCTAGATTCAAAGCAAAGGTTGGCAATGAGATTTCAAGGTCTATTTTGAGAAATTACACTGAAAAGCAGTAAGTGACTATGGAAAGGTGCAAGTCTTGCAATAGTATTTTAGTACTTCTTGGAAGTAATTTCTCATATGCTTAAGAATCATTTAAGGTGGAAAACGTGCTTTACATTAGGTCCAGCTGTTAACCCAGCATGACCAAGTCCACCACGACACCACGTCTCTTACTTCCACATCTACACACCTTTTAAATGCCCCCTGAGGTTGTGATTCCACCACTTTCCTAGCAACCTGTTCCAACATTTCTGTGGTAGGCTGGCCTTGGCTGGAAACCAGGTGCCTACCAAATTATCTATCATTCCTCTCTTCAGCAGGCCAGGGTGAGGGAAAATAGGATGGAAAAACTCCAAAAACTCGGGTCAAGATAAAGGCAGATTAATAACTAAAAAAAAAATAATAAAAAAAAGCAGAACCAGTGCATGCAAAGCAAAATCCATTCATGGAAGTAAAGGGAAAGAAAAAGTTTATTCTCTCCTCCCCATCAGCAGCGATTTCCAGGCGCTTTTCGGGGAGCAGGGCTCCAGAACACATAGAGGTTGCTCCAGAAGACAAATCCTGTAATAATTATGCAATCCCCCACATGTCCACAATTTCTGTCAGCTCTTATTGGTCAGCAGATATCTTACAGTATGGAATACCCCTTTGGACTGCTTGAGTCAGCTCTTCAGGCTATGTTACCTCCCAGGTTCTTGCCCATCCTCAGCCTACTGGTGAGAGGGGAATGCATTGAAGCTGTGGTGGCCTTGCCCAGCAGTAGCTCAAACACTGATGTGTTTTCAGTTCTTCACTAGCTACCAATATAAACCAATACAAACTCCTTTCAGGTAGTTGTAGGGAGTGATAAGGTCACCCCGAGCTTCCTTTTCTTCAGGTGAAACAATACCATTGCCACAAGCTGCACCTCAGACAGTTTCTTTATCTTTCTTTTTTATTCAAGGTGCTGGCACCCTGCCTGTCCATGCTTTGATAGCCAGTGTCCCTCTGGGATCTGTGGGATGTTCACAACATCTTTAGCAAAGCATCCTGAACAACCACAGTTGCTGAGACAGGAACTTGAGTGTACACTGGAGATGCCACTGGGATACTTAAAACTGTCCACGAGGCTGTTGGCCCAACATAAAAATTGAAGAAAAATTTTAATACTGAAGAGAAAGTTGGCCACCACCCAGGTTAGACCTGGGAATTGCAAAGGGGGATTTTTAGGCAGAGAAGGAGTCAGCTTGAAAGAATCAAAAAGTGCAACTATTGGTAGCAGTGCAGAGAAACTTTGCAGTGGAAACGACAGCAGTCAATGCTCTCCACTGCCAGAAATTGTCCTGGAGTATCACAACTACTCCAAGGCCAGACAAGGCAGCCTCTCTGCTGCATGCCATGAGCAGCCTGTGGGGTGGATGACAGTATGAGGTGCAGTGTCCAGGAACCTGGCACATATGTGCAGGTATGATCCTTGCTGCACGGGGGTAGCAGTTGAAGGGAGAATCATAGAAGCGCTTAAAACTTCCCACAGGAGAGATGTGCAGCTTGGAAGGAAGGTATTTGTCACTGACATTTTCCTCTCTGCAATGGGGGTGCATTGAAACTGGGGCAGGGGATGTGGATGCAATTCCAATTTTCTAGAATTGACTACAGAAAACTGTTCAGAAATGTGCAGATATATACTAACATTTAGTAAGTGACTATCATGGTGATCTATCTGTTGCGTTGCTGGTATAGGTACTAAATGCATAGATTACTAATTACTGCTAAATTACATCATGCTAAACAATTAAATCACTTTTATTCTGATTGGGGTTAATCTATGCAAGTTTAGTCTGCAAAAAATTCCAAAAGAAATAACTTTTTTTTTAATGATTTGCATAGAAGAAAGTTACTACAACTAAAGGGAGGCCTTTTTGCATCGTCTGGTTGCTGATTGCTGAATACCTATTAAATGCCCTTCAAAAGGACACAAAACCGAAATCCATCAAATCCACAAAAGCAATTTAAAAACTAGCAAAATAAAAATAGTGCTTGTTGTTCAAAATTGCAGCTAGATAAGAAGTTATAAAATGAGTAAGGTGAACAAAAAAAAAGTCATCAAAAGTTTTCGTGAAAGGAACAAAGGATAGGAAATGTGTGTGTGTGAAGAAAATATTCATTATTTAGGTACCACTATAGATGTTTCTTTCTTTTTTTTATTTTTAATTTCTTAACTCAACTAGCAGTTTCCTATAACACCTGTGTAATCTCCTATTTGCTGGAAGGGAGGAGAGGGAGGGCATGGAGAAATATTTCATATCCATGAGAGGTAACTTATATAAAGTTTGAAAAATGTGTTATTCCAAGATTACCTAAATATGAAAACAATAAATACAGTTGAACCTTTACTATATGCTACTGAAAAGAGATTTATCCAAAGGCTGTAATAATTATTGTTCTCATTTTTTCTGAGTTACTCAGATAACTGAGCCAAGGTATTCTTTAGTCAATGTTTCTCAAGGAGTTGAGGAAAAAAAATTTAAAAATAAAAAATATAAAAGAATTAGTGTCCTATATGACAAACACACTTCATAAGTTTTTTTAATTAGAAAAAAGCAAGAAATCATTTTTCTACATTTCATTCTTCTGTAACATCAATCATCTATTAAATAATCAACAAACACAATCCTAAGAATATTAGTCAAAATCGATTTAGAGTAATGAATTAGGCTGCTGGTGGGGGTTAACTCTTTCGTTGTCTAGCCAATGATATCTGCATTCCAGCTAAATAGCCTCAACCATTGACAAAGCAATTCAGATGAAGATGTTTTTATTTTGTTGATGGTGCATATTTGAAAGCTAGCTCTCCTTTCAGACAGGAGGAGTGTAATTACTTTCAGACCAACAGTGCAAGAAATATGAAAAGGTATCTGGATACAGCAGAAAATTGGTGAGGAAAGTTTTTCCATCATTATCTAAACATAAGAAACATATAATGTAGCTTGTTTGAGGGTATTTATTTTCTTGGAGTTTTAATCTTTGTGATTCACTGGCACTTTTTTTTCCTTCCACATCTATTTGCACCCTAATTTAAACTATTTAGATGTCAAGGGATCTGACACAAATATACAATTGTTACTTAGATATTTAAATTAGCTAAATTGAGCCTGAAGTTAATTGCACTTTTGTAAATTGCTTGCCAAGTAAAGGCCAGTTTGTCAACCCAGGTACAAAAAATATTTTCATGTACATCATTTTCAACATTCTCAATTCCTAATACCTTCCTACAACACATGCTACCTTCCCCATTCAAACTTTTGTATATGGATATTAGATATGCTATTTACCAACATTAATTATACATTTATCCTTTAGTCCTTTAAAAAGCTAATCCCATGTCACCCTTGTTTCATCCACAACTCATGGCAGACTAACTACTATGTGTTTATCCTGATGATCCTGTTCTTTCCTCTGCACACTGGCACACTATAAAACTGCTCTCAGCTTTCACCAGTTCTGTTGGTATACCAAAAATCTACTGGAACTCAATAGACATCATTTTCAAGATATTTGATAGTCAATATATTTTAAACTAATTCATTTACCACTTTTGGGTGAATAATGTAGTAATTGATATAAAATTTTCCGAAGAAAAATATTACAGTTTGCATCTGCTCTTTTATTCTACTGTGTTGTAACAACAAAAAAACCATATTGTGAAATCCAAGATAGGATGCCATGATTTTCAAATACTCAATTTTTATGTAGGAGAGGAAATAGCCAAAAGAGTAGCTAATAACTTTGTTGCGAATCAATTTTTATTATTTTTTATCAAAACGAAGTTTTGAAAAATAATTTCCAATCTATGTATAAATGACCTTCAATAAAATATCACCCATCTGAAAAAATGGTTTCATTTGTTCAGGCATAGTTCCATCATAATTATAATTTTTTAAGAAATCCAGGACTAAACTATGAAATTCGGTTATAGGCTCACTCAACTTATTAAAAAAGGTGGATCTTTTCCTATTGTAATGTTTTTTTCTATGTCTGTCCTAAGGTCTTCTGGTGACAATCGCCATATTGTTAAATACACAGTGAGCTGTTGATTTTAAAAACTGTGTCAAGTCTGTTATGAAGTGTCCCAAGATACTAAGTTTTCACCATGAAAAACTAAATTGATGCTGTTGAAGACAGAAGACAGGCTGGTGACCTCAGAGTTTGGGGGATTTCTTCTAGTTCCTTAGCTTTACTCTTTTTAATTGGTTATCCCAAGGCACGGAAAGACAGAATGACCCAATTTCAAAAAATTAGTTGTAATCACTAGGGAATTTTCTTTTTTATTTTTTTTTCTTTATTTTTTTATTAAGAGATATGTCAAAATATAGTCTGAAGTCCTGATGGAAATAGTAGATAGCTCACGAGCCTTCAGGAGGGTGAATCTGAAAAGCTGAAAAGACAAATCAGGTATGTGAAAACTTGCACTGAGCTGACATACCTTCTAGGCAAAATGTCTCTTATCGCTAACTGTGAAGTTTCAATTCTGAACTTCACATACTTGATGTAAGAGTTTAGGAAGGGCGAGATGTAAAATGGATCTGAGAGCCCTGGTATCTTTAAGATTAGGAAATAGGTTGTAAAGACATCTTGTTCAGATAGTAATAACACTAAGATATCTTGCTATTTTCCACTACAGACTTGATCCTGAAAAAACTCTCAGATGGAAAGAAGAGATACTGCCACTGTCAAAGAAAAAGTAGAAATTTATAGCAAAATTCATCTTGATATAGCTAGATAAACAAACCGAAACGATGAATGTAAATGATTTCTTTTGGTATCTATTTCTCTACTGGGTTTCAACTTTAAAAAATGAAATCTTTCATAGTATAAGAAATCTCAGGTGTTAGACAAGTGCACCAGTATTTCTTTTTAATCTCAGAAGTTACTATCTTATTACCTAATATTTATATTCTTTTTTTTCTTAGCACCTAATTCCAAAAGGATATAGAAAGAAATTTTGACAGTTTATATGTACTGCGCAGTTATCTTTGTATTTTATGAAATCTACAAAAATTAGAAAAAAAATTGAAAATATATTTATACTTCCCAGAAGCAGTTGAAAACCAGAAGTCACAGACATCAGGGTGAAAGAAGATGAACATATTATTCATACATAATAGCAGCAGCTGAAAGACAGCAGCAGCCACAGCAAGAAACAGAAGATATTGATCCCACAGTGGAGGGAACAGAACAAAATTTATAAACTCTTAGCAAGTGACAAATAAATAGATCTGCTCATGTATTAAATATGCTGAATCTTATGAAGCAACAACGTCTAGTAATACCCTACTGCTGTGACACAGAATTATCATCTCAGGGGCAGATATCACCTCAGGCTGAGGGACAAACTAGGACTTTGTTTCTATGTCTGAAGGCCCACAAGGCTGGAGATGTTTTTTTAACATTGTTGCCATACATCTTTGGTGCTTTTGAAGTGTTCTGGACACCTTACCCAATTCCTTGGGAACCAACCTCCTTCCAGACAAAGCCAAACTGGCAGATGCAGTTCAGTCACTTTTGGTATCTATCTATATGTTGCTGTGTCTCTCTCTTGGAGCAATGCTCTCAATATTTACTCAGCACTTTATTTTATTGGGAAAGTGGAATTACCTGGGTGGACTGAAATGAATAATGCTTCTAAACACTGGTAATTGATTTCAGTTCTTTATTTGGCTTTGTTATTTACTAAATTTGTTAGTTATATCACTAATGTTTAATCACAAACCGCCTGCTAACATCTCTAAATACCTCAAAATATCAAATAAAGTTAGTTCCATGGCATAATTCTTATAGCTTAGTTGCCAGGTTATTATATGATTGTGCTATATCTGCTGAACAGGCAACCTTGGGGCCTAGAGTAGAAAGCTACTATCTCTGTGGTCTCTTTAAAGCTTCTAGGAGAAAACTTGAGACTTTTTGCTGCATCCCACTCTGAATATCTTTCCAAAGGCCTCTTCCATTATCTGTACACAAAGCCCAGGCAAAATAACTCCTTATGTATATCAGGTGTGTAAAGTGAATCCCCCTCAGAAGGTGCTGCAAAGTCATCACTCACACTGGTAGTGTGAAGGGCAGTGAAGACATGAGAGAACATAGATCATGCTTCCATGCTGAAAGCCAATTCCTGCCAGCAGGCAGGAAAATCCAGTATTGAAGATGCCAAGGGCTCAAGCCAGCTTGGCCCAGCAAGGACTCAGGTAAGGGATGCTGCCAGCAGCAAGTTAGAACAAGGCTTTTCACATGGGCAAATGCTTGCCAGAAGAGATCCTAAACGGAGGTGGTGCAATACAATGTTTGAACTGAATGTAGAATATCACACGAGGAAAATAACTGTTATGGTTTACCTAACAGTTCCAAATGGAAAATGCTTTTTCATTACCCTGTAGCTTTTCTTCACTGTAGAAAGTTCTGTATTAAACTATACTTACCCAGCATGAGTAAACTAACATCATCTGTCTTGAGCTGTCAAAGTCAAAATTCCAGCTCCATGTGGCTTCCCTGGACAGGCAATGATAAGAGATGGACCCCTGAAGAGGATTATCTGGCCTGTAAAATATATCTTAGGGTTCTGGAGATTACTCTGGATCTTTCTCTGATGATATTATCAGGCAGCAATGTTAACTATGTTCCTAAATGACAAGTCTGGTAGGTATGACAAATTCAGGGTTGGATAGTAGCTTCCTCTTCACTGTTATGGTAATAAACATAACCCAGATTCATTGAAGAGAACTAGAATCTTTTTCTGAAGTACAGGAAGTTTTCTTCTCCTTATCTGCAATATTGTTGAAATTCCCATTGCCACTCCAGGTGAAATGGGATCCAGTGTCCAAGACTGTTAAACTGCAATGCTGCTGATGAAATCTATAAGACTTTTCTACATATGGTAGCTCTGTGCTCTCCTAATCATGTTTCTTAGCATTTGTGATCCAAATACAATAAACCTCACCAGTGCTTTAGCCTTTATCTAGAACTGTATAAGCAGTTGGACAAACAATCCAGTCTTTTTTTCCCCTCATGAAAATCTTTTCCAATTCCTTTCTTCTTTCCTGACTACAAAGAGGACCTTGTCAAAATAATTAGAATATCTGTGGCTTATGTTTGTGAATTGTCTCATCAATTTTACTTTCTAGTGCTCTGGTCTATGACTATTGTCACATAATTGCATATCATCACATTGTTGCTGTGCTTTTCCTTATGTATCTGCATTTCGAAGGGAAAGTTTCATCTTTCATTTATTGTTCTAGCTCCTTTTTTCAATATTTTTAGGTCATTCTTTTTGAGAGTTCCTCTAAGATCACTGTTTTTTTTACTACACAGCTGATTCAGCAATTAATGTTGCTTCCAAATTGTTAAAGCTTTTGTGATGAAGCATTTACAATTAAAATAACACA
>JAWWMU010000106.1:26371372-26382831 GCA_035048155.1 Cinnycerthia olivascens
TATGACAAAAGCAAGACAACAAGAGGTCATACACTATTTCAGGGGTTTTGCCATTTTCATCTTATGGAATGAATACCTTTCTGGAAGTGATAAACAAAAAGAAACAAATGTAACAAGCTGAAAGGGATCCAGATAAACATTTTGGACAGCTGTTAAAGTACAGTTTCTCAGGGAAGACTTGCCTCTGAGGCAATAAGTGAAAACATCTCATCTACATGATTCCTTCAGCTTCTTTGTATTTTCAAGCTGACCAATATATTTTGAATGGATTTGAATTGCAGCTGGATATTATTAGAGTAAAAAATTGTCAGAAAAACGATATAAAAAAAGTGTAAGTAACTGAGATACCTGGAGGGTCGGGGGAAAAACCATGCCTTATTTATTGTCAACATATTGCAAAAGTGTTAGAGCTTCTTCTGTAGATTCTGCATAATTTTTTATGGTTATTCTCAACCACATCTTAGAAATATGAATCGGAGAAACTTCAGATTCCTAAAATGATCCCTGTATATTATTCTCTTGTCTATCCAAGATGAAATCCACCGTGTTCTTTTTTCTAAGCTTGGTAGGATAGCACAGCTTTACTAGTCCTGTAATACAGAGGTGCAGCCTCCCCTACACCCAGCTATCAGTTTCTGGCACTACAACACAGTGAGATCTGCCCAAGCCAGAACAGAAGTTTACATGAAGAGAAAACGTTTCTTAGAGCTGCTGGTGACACTGAAATACTGTTGGGTTGCAATTTTATAATGTATTTATCAATAAAGGGAACAGTGGCATTATGCCAGTCTCTGACAAACTCCCTGCAGCTGAATCCTCCCAATATGTGATGGGGAAAAACAAGGATGGGTTGCTCAAGCAGCATGGGTACCACAGCTACAACTGCTTCCTTCCCATGTTCCTGGTTTAACTGACTGGTTCCAATAAAAGTAGAATAGCTCATTTTCACAAAATATATATCGTTTAGGTAAAAATATAATTTTAAATTGTGTTAAATCACTCCAAATATCATGGAGAGTAGGGGAAAAAAATAAAAACAGAAACCTGGCAATCATCTGGAAGATGGCAACAAAATATATGTTGCTGCACAAGTTCTGAAAAAGGCCTGGAGGGATGCAGAGTCTGTAGTCAAAGTTAGGCTTTTAAAATACCTGTATCATTTGGTGAATGGTGCTGTACAGAGCAGGTAAAATTGAATAAAAAATAATTCATATAGGATCAAAGGGAATGACTGTACGCAAAAAGTAATATTTTCTAAGGAAGTTGAAAATTAGTAGTCCTGGTAGTTGTTCTTTATTCTCATGATAATCTCAAGCAAACCTTAATTTATGGCACTTGTTCCCACTGCTGGACATATTATCAGAATTGCTAGCTTTTTTTTTCTTTTTCTCCTTCTTCACTACTTTGAATGAAGTATTTGAATGACTGTTTCCATTTATATCTGGTAAGTACTGTTTCACATAGAGCTTTTTTCCCCCTGCTTTGTAATTCACCCACATCAAACTAAAAATACAATAAAGGCATGCTGTTCTTTTAAAACACATCGTGACGCTGGGCTAACTCCCATTGCCATTTCTCTTTAACACAAGTAATTATACTCTTCAACTGCCCTTTGACTCTCTGTGGACCAAGGGCAGTCCTGAATTGAAATGAACTTAATTAATTCTGTTCACTGGAGTGGAGTCTCTTAACCATGGGAAGGCAGCTTGTTTCCATAGGTTTATGCCATTAGCTCTAAGCAGTTGGACCTATTTTTTTCCTTTCTGTGTTGTTCCCGTTAGCCCAGGTATCTTGTTTTTGCAAATGGCACATTCAGTGTGAAGAGTGAGTCAAGTCTTCATACAGAACTGATTGTGACTCCACAAGGAAATTGGCAGATTAAGCAGATAAAAAGGCTAAAATATTTTGAATCAACGTATGCAAACGGTAAGACCAGGGCCTGAGGCACAAATTTTAGCAAAGCACTGAAACATATGTTTACTTAGGCATATTAGTTTGAATAGATACTTTCTTTTCAGTGTTTTAGTGAAGAATACAATTCATTAAATTAGTTGTGAATGCCCAAAGATGGGAATTATTTGCAATAAATTGTATTACATAAGTATAGAATTAAAAACAAAAGCAAACCACCAATACAAAGCCCATAAGTTGCTTGGAATCACACAAGTAGAAAAATTATTTTTTCCAGGCTAGATCTACTGATACAATCTGATGCCATACAAATATGGTTATATTGTTTTAATACATGTTAATTCTCTGCTTTCACAAAAGGATGGAAATAAACTCTTCCATGTCCAGTTATTCTTGATCATTGTTTCAGGTGTTCTGGTTAAAAACTGGAATTGAACCCCTGAGTACCTTTAAAACACTGCTAAGATGAAGGCATTTTGAATTGAAGCTGCTATAACTTGCATTCAATTACTCAGCATTTATTGTTGAGGGTTAAAATGGCTCAAAAGCATAAGGCTGAAGTTCCAAAACCTGCTCAAGTGAATATGACGTATTTTATATATACAGTTTTTAAATAGAGAATGTACACATGTGTCAGGCCAGGCACTGTGTTAAGCATTCTTACAAAGCATCTCCAGCCTTAACCTATATACTTGAGAAAGACCGGAGAAAGTATTTCATTTAGTCTTTCTCATGTATGCTCAGTGCCAAATAATATTTTTACTTCTGCATTTGGCTGCTTTATTTTTTAAATTTTTTTTTTTTAATGAGTTTCTAGGTTTTTCTGGAGAAAAAAGAGATGGTATTACCACTGGACATGGTAGTCAGAAAATCCAGAAATAAGATATTTAAAGGTTGAGAATGCACTGCCTAATCTTTCAGTAATGTCTGAAATCATTAAATATTTTTAGAATCAGAATAAGTTTTATCATTTTCACATTTTCTCATACTTAGCTGCACTTTGGGATTCAGACAGGAATAGAAAACATAAATCCCACTTTAAAGCATGAGTGATTGTTCTCATTGTATTTCAAATCCAGACAGAAGCAGAAAGTACTGGAGATCCCCCCAGCAAAGTCTGTTCTCAGGAGACTTCAGTCAAGATCAGAACTTGTACCAGTTGGATATTTGGAGATTTTCTGAATTACCTGAAAAGCATCAAACCTATTCAGGTCCCGTATCTAATATACAGTCTCATTTAGATAACAACTTCCTGATTTCTCTAGCTATACTCTGTGGGACTTTAAAAGACTTGCTCACCTGGAGGTTTTATGATATATCCATAAGTATGATGTACGTTTAGGTGGAAGGGCCGTCATGCAGATTATGACATCGTGGTAGGCCATATAACTCAGTTATGTTAGGAAAGGTGGTTCTCAGCTCTAGCTGTAATCAGACTTCTGTTCTATTGCAGAATAATTAATGAAACAGAGAGACACAAAAATTTAAAATATCCACTAAATTAATCATTTAAAAGAAAGCTTCCCTATAGAAGCCTTCTTTGTAAAAAGCCAGCTGTCAAAGCCACCCATTTAAGTCAAGGACAGTGAAAAGCAAGTGGCACTCAACAAAGGAATTCAAGCTTCAAAGGGTTATCCTGAATTGGTTCACTGACAGAAAATTATCCAAGCAAAGGTCAGGCACTCATTAAACCTTATCTGAAGCCAAAGTTATATGTTATGGTTTATTGCCTCAAGTACCAATTAATAAAGAATTAAAGAAATGAAAAACCAGTGATTCATACCTTTGCTGGGAGAATACTCATACTTCAGCATAATGCGAAAATATTAATAGTCATTTTAGTCATGTACTATTTTATTAAGCACTTAACTCTGTAGGCTTTATCAAAAGATATATGACATTCATTTTTAACGAAATGCTGAGGAGATTTGGAGAACATTTAGTCAAAATCTAATAAAGTAGATTTGAGAGATATTTTCAAATATAAAAGCCTTAAACACACGCATCAATTATTAATGAAGCAAAAATGCTGAAGAAGAGGGGTCTGGGTATAAAGAAGAGTAGAAATACCACTGTGATATCAAGGGCAATTGTATCTGTGAAAGCTGTAACGGAAAACATTAAGTGCTGTGGCAGTATACAAGAACATTAATGTGGTTTGCTCGCAAGAGGATTTCTAGCTGGCTTATTTTTAACATAACAGTTATTTCATTAGTTTGACTCAGTCTAGACATTTCTTCTCAGTGTTCAGAGAGCTAAATGCTCCACAGACTTGCCCCTATAACTGCTTTCCAAATAGTCTTATTTCTTATTATTTTCAGCAGCAGCATATGTTTCTAACCACCTAAGGCTCTGAACTGGTGCCCTTTAGCATGCTAAACCGAAAATGTGTTTGCACCTTCAGATGCCAAAAAGGTTGCATCTGTCAAGGAGTGCTTTCCATTGTCCTTGTTATCTGTCATATTAACATCTGGAAAACACAAGTCACTGGTGATTCTGAATGAAAAAGAAGTGGCAAAACTAATGTCCAACCAGAGACAGAAACTTGAGAGTGCAGATAATCTCCTAGGTCAAATAACAGTAACAGTAAATGCCTGGCCTCAGTGAAAACAGAATAAATCTGTGCAGAAAAATAAATTCTGAAAACTGAGTGTTCAAGCCTGAGCGTGCATAATCTGACTTCTTAATTTGGTAACAGGACTCCAACACCACTTAAAATTTTTCCATTCTCTGTTGATCCAAAGAGTGAGTTTTCCATCAGTGTAGAGTTAGCTGAGCTCATCATAGAAAAGTTTATCTCCACAATTCCCCACTTTTAGGGTATCTAACATATTAACCACTGTTGCCTCTTTCTTCTTCTTCTGATCTCTGAAGGCACCCAACACTTTGCAAAATATTCCACACATTTACATGAGAATTCAGCTATTTTTACTTATATCCCTCTAGCCATGATCTATGGAGATTCGAAGGACCAGCTCTCAAAAATTTCTTACATTCTTTCCTGGCCTATTCCATACTGGAATTCTTCCACAGGAAAAATTGCACTAAATACTGACAAAAATGGTACAGATCCAAAGTTCCTTGACCTCAACAGGGGAATTTTCTACCATTTTTAAAATAAGTTCCTGAATTTTATTTAGATGGATCTCATTGTACTGTATAGCATCATTGCTGCACTGAATAAAGCAAATTTTTAAATAATAAAAACAATAATGAATTACTTAATACAATCTCAGAGCACACTTTTGTTAATAAAGTCTCTAAGTACATTGCGAAAGATTATGATTCTTCTTTACCTGAAACACATGAATTGGTTTCTTGCTCAGGGTGTGACTTTTCAGCCAAGTATTCTGTAGACAGAATAGGTCTGCAGAAACTCCAGAGTTGTCAGTTCAGGTAAGTGTTGATGAACTCTGGCTGATTTGATACAGAGATTCAGAATTTATATATATGCATATAATATATTCAGAATTATATATATATATATATAACCACAGTATTACAGTGGTTGTTCTGTGTTGCCTGAGGTGGTGAGGTGAAGTACAACTTTTCACCACTATGTTTTAACAACCAAATGACAAAATGGAAAGCATGCCATCTTCTCAGGTGCAGCATCACAGTGCCTAAAGCCAAGTGCCACAGACAGCTGTTTCACATGACCAAATAGTGACATACTGAAGTACAGCTTGGCATGCAGAAAGGAGAACAAGAGGGATCATTGATGGTTGAGTATCTAATCTTGTGTTTATCTGGTGAAAAGATTCACAGGGCCAAGGACCAGACAACAGAGTTGTATAACCTCATCTGACCTGTAAAAAAAGACCACTGGAGTCCCTACATCAAGCTTGTGCTAAGCCGTCAAACCTCTTCCTGAGCTAGCAAGCGTTATTTCAAGGGATAAGAAAACTCGGTTTGGACTCCAAATAGCTCTGCACAGCTGACAGATAACTGTCCCTCACTATTAGAAAAGCCTACCTTATTTTCTGTTGTCCAGCTTCAGTAGCCAAATCTTGCTCTGTTGCTTGCTGCTGGATGTAGTTGACAGCAGCTTTATAACTAATAAGTCTGCATAACCCCAACAGCCTCTGCACTCAGCACCATCAGCATTCTATACATTTGGGTAATAACTGGAATAAAACTTCCATTTTCAGCAATTCCTGCATGCTGGAATTCACATTTTAAAATGGAGAGGGAGTGTTTCCATGTCTGCTTCCCTGAGAAAGAAAAGGCAGAGAGATACGATTTACTTTTTCAGGGACTAGGTATAGTCAGTTCCTTAAGAAAACTTTCAGGATTTTTATGAAATTAGAGACTTTTACTTGTCTCTTGTGGTTTGTATTTTCATGGATTTCAAACAATAGGAAACAAAACATGCCTTTAAAGAGAGAAACTAATTGTCATAAATTAACCTCTGAAGTATGTTTAAATATTTCTCTTTTAATTTGTGCAATAAGGGAACAATTTAAAAGCTACAGCAGGGTGCCTGCCACTTGTCTCCTCTGTAGGAGGAAAACACATAGTAGCATATGCCAAGCCTTATTCTCTTCCAAATGCTAACATGAGTGGATGTCAAATCAAATCTCTCAGAGAACCAGAAATGCAGCTGCAGGTATTTTGTTTCTCAAAATCCTTCTGTTACTGATCTTTCTATTTCTGTGTTTAATTTATTTCCTCAATATAATTAAATGTTCAACCCTAGATATAATATGGGAGTATGTTTATGGGTATGGCAGGCATTCCTGTGTGCAGACATCCTCTAATCCCTTTATTATAAGATTTGAATATTTTGCCAAAAGTGTCTTTGTAGAAAAAAAAATTTAAAAAGTAGAAAAAAAATGAATCTGATCCTTGATATTTTTAAACATGTCTCATTTTGCTTTCTGTATATACATATCTGTACATATATTCTCAAGGAAGAAGGAAAAAAAAGAATATTTTTATAACCTGGTGGAAAACAAAAAAAGGAGAATATTGTTGTAATCCAGTCTTCGCAACAGATTTTATTTCTTTCCATTTTCTGATAGTGTGCAATTTGGTATTCTGTAGTCTAATTTACAGGAAAATGTTTTGTTGTTTATTTTCTTTCTCTTCTGGCTTCGAGTTACTGAAGTCCTAGGTTTTATTCTGTGTTTGTTTTTAGCAACCTATCCAATAAATACTTTTTCCCTGTAGAGAGGAATGCATTTTATCTGATTTAAAAACCACAAACCTGTGAAGCTGAAACCATTGAATGCAGATCCACTAAATCCCAAGGGAGTAGCTAGAAAATGCTATATGATTTCAGAGTTCTTCTCTGAAGACTAAAGTGTTCCTGACTAACAATTTAAATTTGGATATTTAACACCAAGCATGTTCAGCAGCAACAACTGGATTTTTGTTCTTGTTCCTCATTTCTATATAATTCCCTACACATTCAAAGAATTACACACTATTTATGCATCATGAAATCTCACTGAGTCCTGTTTCCTCAGTGTACTTACTCCTGCTGCTAAAAGGAAAATAGTTTCAACAATCCTCTTTTGGTGCCAAAGTTACTGCTACTGAATGACCACATCCTGCCTGCAATACTGTGATTGATCCCTGAGATCTCTGTATCCAACAGGAGTTCAAAAGAATTCTGCTGTTGAAAGGAGTAAAATTGGTATTCCTTTAAGATTTACTGGCAAACTAAAGCTCCTTCACGTAACACAGATACTGCCCTGCCTTTAAATCCAACAGCACACCAAAGTGACACTGAACAAGCTCAAACTTTGAATGGCCTTGGCAGCATACAGCACCTTAAGACTGGCCTTTCCTAGCTCAGAATTGTCCTCAGCTCATGAGCAATAGCTAATGTCACTGTACTTGGCCATAGCTAGCATCTCCTCTCTGAAGCAGGACCCATATACTTGGGACACATTCAAAGTAATTAATTCTAAATAATCTGGCACACAGTAGCTCTTTGCAGTTACTCTTAAGGCCACCTTTGCAGCTTGTCAAACACCATTGCCTTTAAAAGCTCAGTTCTGCTACTACAAAGTACAATTCATACATCCATATAACCTCTTGCAGGACTTGGTAAGCTAAAAAGATAGGTTTTAATAGATTGCTTTGAAGAGTGAAGAATAGAAAGATTTTCCTGTAATAGAGACCTTTGTCGGCAATATATGAAGGCTGGGATTACAACCAGCCTTAGACTAGAGAGGCATCATTTTTATAGCTTACTTCATAAAAGAATCCCATGCTCCACTAGCACACACAAATATTTTCCCTTCCTCTTTGTTATTGTCTCACCTTCTCTTTTTAATTGTCTCTCTTCTGGAGAGATAAAAGACTACAAAATGTATTATTTTCTATGATGGCCCAAAGTACTTCAAGGCTGCAAAGATTAAATACTGGTGAATTTAAACACATCTGTTACTAAGACCTTTTGATCCTGTATTGGCCATGTTACTAGTTTTATGCAACAACCTTCTGCAGATAAAACCTAGTGTTATTCTTCCAGTACAATCAAAGAGGATTTTATTTCAAAGAGACTGTGTCCTAGATCACTAACTGAACAATCGAGATGCAATATATGCATGTATTTATGTCCATATATAACATATTGAACTGTAATCAGCACAAAGACAGGCCTCACCAGTATATTGGTTAGTTCTAGCCAAATGCTCTTGGGTGAATTTTGAACCCTCAGAAGCCCAAGTAGATTGCAGAGTATAATGTTGCATGAAGTTTTCCCCACGGAGTATATTTCATTGTCAAGCAGAGGGCCAGCTTTGGGAGGTTCAGGCCAAAGCCAATGTACAGCAGAAATGGAAAACTGCTAAGGAAAGTGTCATCTTTTTTATTCATAAAAGGTAAACCATGACGCCTATCCTTCCATGATTACACTCCAGGCAAAGCTCACTGCTTGTTTCCATTGTTTACTGTGTAGTCACAGATGCTCTTGTCCCAAGTTCCACATAACTTAAATGCAATAATATTATATTACTTTCTCATTACACACAGGAAAGCTGAAAATCATAATGTCCCTTGAGGTATATTTTTACATAGTTTCTAATTAAACAATATATGTTACTCAACAGATTCTTTTTTACAGCTCTGTTACTTTTTTTAAAAAAAAACTTTCAGATTCATAAATTATTTCTTTTCAAATTCTTCCACAACACTATTGAATGGTTTTGTTAGATTGATTGATCCCTAGTGAATTTTACGGAGAATTAATCACTGTCCCTTTTGGGGAAGTGTTTTCATCCAGTCACTAATTCTCAGCAAGACATGCTCAGCCAAGGTCATTAATACCTTAGGATTTATAACAGTAGAGGGAAAAAAAGCAAAGTCTAATTTCTGTATGTCCTTCCACCATCACACTGTATCTATTCATTTAGGGAAGGAGACAATATTTGTCTTTTTTCTGGTTGAAGTTACCTCAACTTCTGCAACTACTAAAATAACCTATCAGAAATGATTTATAATAATAAATGTTCTCTTCATTTATTAAAAAAAAAAAAAACAACTTATAAAAGGGGGGTCAGAAGCATTAGATTCACTTTTCCAAGGGAAATATTAAGACACAGAGAAGAGGAAAGAACTATTTAAGGCATAACATAGAAGGCAACAGTGGCACACCTGGGACTATGAAGTAACTATGACGCTTCAGAATTTGTCCACTAGCCATGCAAGTCCTGTGTACTTAGGCCAAAGTCTTTAATCTGTCTGCCGTTTTCTATAGGATATTTAATATTGTGTCATTCATGGGATTTCTGCCTCAAAATTCTGTAAAGTAATTTTAAATCTATGAAACAGCCAAAAGAACAAATTTTTGGCCAAAATTCAAAGAGCTAAGGGTCTTGACTTCCTCCTGAACAAGAATCTGATGTCTTAAAGTCTCTCTCAGGATGTCAGAAATGGAAATTAAAATCTCCTCACAAACGGGTTTGAACATGGATTTCATATTTCTGAATGAAATACTTAAACCAAGAGGCTGTTGAAAGAAGGTCTCTTCCTTTCTCAGAGCAGAAGCCTCTCCATTATTCATTGGCTCTATTGAAATAAAAATAATAACAACAGATTGGTATTCATGTCCTCGTTCCAAATTTTGCATTGGTGATTACGTATAAAAACCAGATGTGGTCAGAGACAAAAGGCAGGATAACTCACTCCTTTCTCCTAAGTTTCTTCCATAGCATTTAGTGTCAGTAATAATGAGTCAAATACCCTAACTTCAGGTCTTTGGTAAAAAAAAAAAATAAAAAAAAAATTAAAATTTGGGTTATCTGAATCCATTGTGTAACTGCTGCCTGTGTCAAGGCTTTGTTTTGAATTTTATTTTAAAAATAGAGTTTTAAAATCAAGACTTTAGGCAAAAGCTTATTTGCACATCCCTATAACAATCTCTTCAGATATTCAATTTTCTTCATCAAGATTACTTTCGACAAACACTGGGAGTTTGTGTAGGATATTTTGCTTCCCTGATGATTTCTAAGTTTAGATTGATAAATAGCAACAACAGTTTACTATTTGCAACTTGTTGCACCAACCATGTCAAAAACATCTGCATGCCGGTATAGTAGAGCTCTGCAAAAGGAGTAGTCCCTTGCTGAATGTGAAGCATAAGGAGTCAGATAATATACAAAATGGTACATTGTGGCAACATAAAGGTGATGCTAAAGAAAATTTATTTTTCCACTCTATCAAATAGGTTATAGAGTATTTTATTGCACATCATAAAACTGTATTCCAGCAAAAGGCAGTTACCCCACTCTTCAAGACTGGTATAAAAGACTTTAGCTCAGTTCCATCTTCATAAATTACTTCAGTATCATGAAAGCCCTGTACATCAACTCAGTAAAAATACCTTTGGTCCTGCAAACTTGAGGAGGAAAAAAGTTAAAGAATAATAGATCCCTGTTTAAAAGAATGTCTGTGTACTTCTGATTTCAAAAGAAGTTGCAGACTAATTGTGAAATGATGAGAGACAGATATTCTTCAGATACTTCATAGCTGGAGCTCTGAAGGAGGCCTCAGGTAAGAAAAACCCCAGAGATGCTGACCAGGTCAGACGAACCACGCGCATCTCTCAAAGCTTAACTTGCACTTGCATATCTGGATGGACCACCACCCTGAAACGCGCTGCCCTCCATTTTTCCCTTCCCAGTTCCCATCTTGGAAAGAGATTGACAAATTCTGTTTGGGAGTGGGCCAATTTCGGAATAGCTGACCCCGTCCGTGCGCCCTTTCTGCTGGCAGCACACGCTTTAGATGGGAACAGGCGCAGCGAAATTGGGCACGACCCTCGGGAGATGCCGGGGCACTCTCGGGGCAGTTTCCGCGAAGGCCCCAGAAGGCAGCCGTCCCCCGGGTCGGGCGGCCGGACACCAAACTTCGGACCGGGCAGAGTAAAGCAGCTTGTCCTTCAGTCAGGACCCGCGCTCCCTCCGCTCCGCACGGCCCCTCTCGCCCAGGCCAGTCTGGCAGCCCGCGGTGCCTCCGTGCCGCCCGTGCTCCGGCCCGCCGGAGGCACCGGGAGGACATCACTCGGACAGACATCGCTCGGACAGACATTGCTC
>JAWWMU010000106.1:26382931-26404856 GCA_035048155.1 Cinnycerthia olivascens
TGCCGCCCGTGCTCCGGCCCGCCGGAGGCACCGGGAGGACATCACTCGGACAGACATCGCTCGGACAGACATTGCTCGGACATTGCTCGGACAGACATCGCTCGGACATCGCCTGGGCATCTCTCGGACAAACATCGCCCAGGCATCGCTCGGACATCGCCTGGGCATCTCTCGGACATCACTCGGACAAACATTGCCTGGGCATCGCTCGGACATCGCTCGGACATGCTGCCATCGCGCGGGCGAGGGCGGCACTGCCACCCCCGTGGCCACCCGAGTCCCAGCGCTGCCGCCCCTCCCCGCTCCCGGCTGGCGCTGGCGCTGCTGGCGTGTGCGCTCCGAGCACTGAAACCAGACCCCGCTCAAAGATTAATAACCCTCAGCAGCACACGAGGTTGTGTCAGTCCGATATTGTTCATTTTATCCGTGTGTGTTCCTAAATGCCTCCACGGTGCTGTCTCCCTGGGGAGCCGGCAGCAGCGCAGGGCACAGGGCCACCATTCGCCTCGGGCTGTCAGCAGCTGCGCGCTCAGAGGCGGGTGCTGAATCTGAGCAGAAAAAGAGGTTTCGGATCTTCATTTTAGGTAGGCTCGTTCCTAAGTGGATAGTGAAGGCCCTTATGCCAGAGAGCAGACTCGTGTAGGTTTAATGCATGAGACGCAGGAACCAGGATACATAGTTGGGCTGACTGGGACCACTGGGTAAGGCACTGAAGTGTGACTGTCATTATGAATCAACTATGGCGAGTGATCTTCCCTATGAGGCAGTGTTTGTTTTAATTGGGATTACTAAATAATTTTCTAGTCCTCTGCAAGAGGTGGATGTCTGTAATTTGTGTCATTCACTGCAGTTTTTCTATGGATATGGACAGAATGTTCATCCATGTGCGTATCTGTAAGCAAGAAATGTCTCCGATCAGAATTCCTTATGCCACATATACCAAATTAGGGTACATCAGTTTGTGGTACCTCCTCACTTCAAGCAAGATAAGAAATGTACTTGAACAAGGGAAGTGAAATCCTTTCTTTCCATTTTTGCCCCTCACATATCAAAACACTTACATTTTCAGGCTTCACCACAACTTATGACCGGTTTTGCCACTTGCTATTAAGTTATTTCCTTTTGTCATGACTTGCTTTCCCCATCTGCTAAACAGACCTAATGAAATGTACCTCATTTGTCAACAGTTCTTAGTGTTACTTCAGTAATTGTGAAAAATATGGGTAGGACATGATCTGAGTCATAACACCTAACTGGGATGTAATCTGACCTCACCAAATTCAAAGCAAGCTCTAATTGAATGGAGGGTGAAGGCAGTGTCGAGCCTGTGCCAAACAGCTAATGCAATTAGTCGTTCCTTGTTTAGTGCTTTGAAAAAAAAAACACTTCTATTGCTCAGCACTGTTACAATAAGTGTTTTTCAAGCACAAGGAAAATAAGACTGGGAGAAAAAAAAGAATTTTCAAAATATTCAAGCTTCCATTTCCACTCAGAAACAATATAGAAAACATGAAGGCAATTAAAATCATCCTTAATTTCTATATTTTTCGTGGCACAAGTGCAGTTTTGTACTTGTCCATGTTGAAGCACTATTACAGCAAGTATAGTTCCAAGAAAAAAGTGAACTCCAGTGGTAAATATTTTTGGATCAAATTTCCATGTTACAGATCATTGCGAAATAGTTCAGTGGGTCACATTAGCAAAAAATGCAGCACAGGTAGCTGTCTAACCTTCCTGTGCCTTAAATGACTTGCCAGTAAGCCTTTAACAGCGTCTACTTTATCCTCTCTCTTTCATTTTTTCAAATCAAATATATTTATTGAAAGTCTGGGAGAGAACAGCCAAGTGTGAAGCACTAGTCTTGCATAGGGTTAGTTGAACCACTTCAATAACCAAAACAAAATCTCCCTTTATCCATCCCCACATAACACTCGGGCAATTTTTAACAGAAGCCATTTGAAAATCCACTAGGCTCTGATAACCTTAATTCTGCAGGTCAGAGCCTGTGATTGTCTAAACACACTCCTGACTGGTCTCCTCAATGCAATGCCAGCTATACGCCCCAGCATTGAGTCTGAGCCCAGTAGTTTTATTCACTCCATCAGGAAACAAAACCAAGGATACTTCAGCATGAGAAATGAATCAAAACAGCCTCACATTTTCAATATCAACAATGCCCATACAAATAACCCAGAAAACAGTGATTTTGCTCCTTATGTTTTATTTCACAGGGGGGAAAATATCAGATGTTGAATAATGACAGAGGGGAAAAAGCCACCAAGAAATAAAAAGCAGGAACTACTAAAGGATAATTTGTGAAGATAAATATGATGAATTCACTGGAAGCATACTGAAACTCTTTATATCTCTCAAGCCTGCCCAGCTGAAAAATGAAGTCCACTGTCACCCCTTTTCTAGCACCAGAACATAATTTTATCCTCCTGAATGGTCAGTGTGTGGGTTGTTCCACAATATATACCTGATTGCACGGTAGAACCGGAAGAGACTGACGTTGGTAAATATTGCAAATACCAACAGCCACCAAAGGAGATTAACTCAGGGAAATACTGTCAAGGATTCAAGAATTTTTTTTAGTGTCTCCTAATCTGAGGGAACAAAACACTAATCCCCCACAAAGGTTTTGCTGGCCCAAGTAATAGCCTCTCTTTACCTTCCAGAGAGCAAGAGTTTTGGGCTCTTGTACCAGATTATGATATAGTAAAAGAGGAACAATTTTAAGTCCTTTCTTTGAACTATTATCCTGAAAGCCTAAACTATTCAATTCTGGATTTGAGGGTAAGTGAGGGGGGAGGAGAGGAGCAGAGGAGCCAGGAAAAAAAACGTGTCGCTTCTCTGTCCATGGAGGAAACAAAGTCTGGCTTCCTCCTCCTTTTTTAGCAGCGAGAAATTTTTGGAGAACAGTACTTTGTACATCGTGCTGTTGGGCTGGCATCTCCTGCATTACTGTCACTCCAACCAGTGTAGCAGAACATTGATTTTTGTACAGGGAGCTGAGTAGGATAAAAAAAAAGCCAACATTCTGTAAGACAAAGAAGAGCACCAGAGGAGGAGCTGCAGCAAGCTTAGCACCCAGTGGATTTGAGTATATCCATGTTTGTGCATGTGTGTGCATGTGTGTGTGTGTGTGTTAAGGGAGGGGCAGATATTTCATGGCTTTTCTCTGAAAGCATAAAGAAACCCACCTCTAAAGTAAAGGGAGAATAAGACATAGCCACCAAAATAAAAATAAAGGAGATATTAGAGGGAAACAGTAAACAAATAGCAAATAGCAGAGGAATGAAGAAAATGAAAAAGAGGAAGAGAAATAGGAAAGTACTTTGGAACATGACAGTAGAAAAGAAATAACACATTTAAAAAAACCTCTTTAAAACAGAGTTGTTTGGCAACTACATATCTGTGAGGAAGGACGTCTGAAATTCAGGGCATTTATTTTACCCATTTGGAATGCAGTACTCAAGGCAATTTTTTTTTTTGCATTTCTCAGATTAGCAAATCAAGCAACATCATGAAAATAAACATATTTCTAAGCCATATCAGAGACATACAGTTGGTTTTTAATTTAAAAGAGTTCACTGTAAATAACTTCCAATTTTGGGATTTTGTCACATTACTTCTATCCCTGATGTATACATAAGTATGATTTTTATAATACAGAAAAAGAGAACCAAAACAAATTTTTTCTCAACAGTTACAGGACTTGTCTTTAGGAGACTCAGACTCCCCAAACCCATCAGTTTGTCCTTCTGTATTTGCTTATCAGAGTTAAGAGGCTCCTGCAGCAGAACTCACCCTCCATAATTCAGCACAAGCACTTATCTCATTTTGTGAGGAAGATGCTCCATTTCATGCAGGCTGGTTGTAAGGAGAGCTTTCTACCAGGTGTAAGTTCTTAGGACAAAGTGAATTAATTTGCACCTGCTTAAAGCTTTCCAATTTGTACAGCAGCTATGTTACTGCTGCTTGCACCTACAAAATTTGCATTCAAAGTAGAAAAACTGTTTTGAAAATGCATGACAGTGTGAAATTGTTTACAGGTCTTGTTGCTATCCAAAAACACAAGGTAGGAAAATGGTATGTGAGAATTGGTAAAGCACAAAACAAGAAAAGAATGTTTCTCTAAATAAGACATTTCTGGTCTTGGCAAAAGGAAAAAACAAAACCCTATGTATGCAGATCTATGTGAATGTGCTTAACTTTAGGGTTATTAGAAGATTTGTTGACAACAGCTGTAGAAGATATTCTTGATGCTAGAGGAGCTAGAAGTCAAAAAATACATGGTCGAGTCTGCATTCCATGTCTGAATAACAACACATTGGTCATTCAGCTCTGCTGGATTTCCCTGGTGCAACAGTACTCTGAATTCTCTAAAGGGAGCTGTTATAATCCAACTTGAATCCACCAGAGTAGTTGCTTGAATCTCTGAGAAAGAGGCAATGATATAAACTGTGGCTTTTTATGCATGTAAGTGAGCTTGTAACAAAGAATATAGAAGATTCTTATTGCAATTTTTGTTTCCTGCAAAGATGCACGTGTGCCTTAATAGATTTGTGCAAACTCTTCTGAGTCATTTTTCCAGCCAAAAGGATAAGGGCAATATCAATTCCACTTAGTCCCATGCACCCACCTGACACTGGCCAGTAGATGCCCAAGAAAGCTGCTTGGAACAGGTTTGATATTTTATCAAAAAGGAGAAATGTGACTCAGGTTCATCTTGAGGCAAAATGTCATGCATAAATTTCATGCATAAATAAATAAAATAAAATACTTCATGCAAAGAACCAAGCTACCCAAGTCTGCAGGATTCTGACTTATGATCATGAGTACTTGTTGGAATATCTTCTGGGAAATGAGGCTCCCCTGGGAAGGAGATCCTGGTTAGGATCCCTGACCAGGCAGGACTCAGCAGACTCCAAGTGGAGCTGTCCTGGTTTCCTGGCTGGTTAAGAGGAAGCAATTAACTGTACAATAGCAAGGTTGTGAACACTGTGAAGGATGACACACCAAAAAGGCAACCAACCAACCAACCAAAAACAAACAAAAAAGGGCTGTGAAATCAGAGAAAATGAAATTGCTAGGAGGTTCCATATTGATATTTTATTACTGATATTTTTAAGTCTGAAGGTTCATCTGCTTCCAGTCTTGTCAAGACTCATGCAGTAAAAGGTGGCGACTTGGAATTTGTTTATATCTCACCACTCAATCATAAAACTTTATTTCACCTTCTGGAGGCATAGTACCAAAGTCTTTTTCATATATCAGATTAGCTTAATAGGTGTGGCCTGCCTGTCAACCAGACTTGCCCAGTGAATAAAGTCAGGAGTGATGATCCTCATAAAAATCTCAGCTAATTTGAAAATTCAACTACTTAATTTTAAAGAAAGTCTGAAATTTTTTCCTTTTTGCTAGTCCTAACCACAGTGTTTTGTACGAATAAAAAATGCACATTTAATATCTCTTTATTTTTGTCCCTCTATATTTAGACATTCCAATATCAAGCTCTTTTTCACCCACCATGTCAATTGATGTCAGCTAGACCATCAACTGCTCGACAAACAGACCATATACTTCAGAGTCTGAGGATTTAGGTGTCTAATATTGGAAATGTCAAACATAAGAATATTTTTCAGTGTCCTTGCTGCCAAATCCTGCATCATATGCAAATTCTCAGCAATTTACAGCTCCCACCCTCAAAAACTGGAGCAATTGAGATGTAGAACTGTATGCATTACAGGGGAATAAATCAAGTCTGTTAAATGCCAGGGAATCTCTGCTTCCACTGAAACAGCCAGGGATCATAGAGAGAGAGACAGAAGAAACCATCTAGGTAGCATGTCAGAGACTATCATATAGATCATACAACTTTGACTTATCTGGGAGTCACGCACAATTAAAAGAAAAAAGGAAATGTGGGTCATATTGAGAAAGCTCAGAAATTCCAACTCATTTCCTGAAAAGACGCCCCTCAAAGTATTTTGGGTTACCCTCTGGATTGTAAATGTTAGCAAGTCCCCCAGGTCCTATGCCAGAAGAGAGGAGTGTTACACCAGATCTGAAATCCTTGTGGGGTGCTTGCTGAAACACACTGCAGGGAAAAGGATTTTGGCAATCACCAAATTTCTCCAAAAAAGAAAACAGAGATGATTCAGAATATTAAGAGACTACATGGTATAAGACTATGAAGAGAAATAGCTCTCTGGATGACCCAGATTTAATTGAGCTTTACTGAACTTCACAGATTGTTTAAATCAGGGGTCAGTAAAATGCTTATTAAAATACAAATTAATTAATTTTATAGCCATTTTTATTTATCCATTAAACTAATCATCCTTCTCTCAGAATTCTGAGACCTCAGATATTTAAGTGATTGACTCCATCGTAGAGCATGATTGTGCCACCCTATTGTACTGATTATAGATCAATTCACTGACATATTTTTTATGTAACTTTGGATAAATTTGTTTGGGCTTTTTGTTATTTTATTGCCATCTATATCTTCAACAAAGATTGGCCAAAGCTGAAGTGGCCTCTGCTTTATAATGCTTTTATACAAACTGAGATATTGCTCCATTTGCTTAATGTCTAGGTATGTGGCCAACAGCTTGAAGTGTAGTCCCTTTAATGGGAACCAGTATCCCCCTCAGATCAGCTGGCAGGTGATCTCAGTCTTGTTTCAGACATTCCCAATATAATTATAGCAAATTTGCTAAGAATGAATACATGTCTGTTTAGTTTAATTCAGACATTTTAAGTCCTTAAATCTTGGAATGCATTTACTCAGCATGCTTTCTCTACCCCATTATCCTGTTTAAACTGTTAAAGCCCTTGGCCACTCTCATAGCATAAATCAACATGCCAAAAGGCTATTCAAATCAACTAAACCTATTGTTGAAATTCTGTGTAACCTTTAGAGTGCTGAAGTCCTTTGTTCGTAGATTTTTATAAGGAAAAACACATAAATATTAAAACTTTGTGCTCACACCATTTTCCGAGGAGGAGAAAAAAGCACTTCACCTGCTCTTAAATGTAATTTTATTTATGGAAAACAAAAGAAATTATCTTGACCTGGTAATTACATTGCTTCTATTCAAACAAATTTCTGTGTTTACTGTGTTAATCTTTATCTCTTACTATTAAAAAACCTGAAGTTCTGCTGTTTTGAAAATTCCACTGTTGTTCTTACCCTTTTTCTTTTTGAAGACTTTGGTATATATTCCCTTGATTCTGTTGTGGTATTCACAGGTATCCAGCAACATGATATCTGAGTGGATAACAAAAAATGCTGTCAAGAGCCTTTAGAAAACTTGAAGTCTTAAAAACTTGCTGCTTGACCATTGTACTTCTTTCATGAGCACTATGGGAATAAGCTCTAAATTTGGCTTCTAGAAGATGCTTCTATTGAAAAAAAAAAAGGTAGTAACTACTTCTATATTTACAATTTGAAATTAATTTTATTTGGCTTCCTGTCAAAGGTATTTTTCATGTGTCTTGGATGTATGGTTTTGAATTAGAAGAATATCTGTGTGGAATCCAAATCAGCTGCAATTTGAAAATGCAAAATTGACTAAAAAATATGAGTTTTGAGACAGATAGACAGACTATGTAGATGGTACAGGAAAATAATAATGCAGATAATAAAAAATAACCTTGTAAAAAAAGTTTCAGGTCAAAATTTTAACTGACTAACATTGCTGCCAAATAAAAATTGTTTTGGAGGAGATTCAATATAAACCATACAGTATCTCAGAGAAAATGTATTGGGCTGTGTTGAAAACTCCATGAGTTTAGGGGAATTTCTCTGAAAACTTTATATTTTCAATGGAACATTAAATGGGACAACTACTTTTAAATGTAAATGGTGTGTGTCTCTCTCTTACAGTACATAAAATTGGAAACACACTAAAAAGAATATGTCTTTCTCTGGAAGATAGAAAGGTTTTGTAAACTCAAAGTAAGGCTTACCAGTGAAAAAGAAATATGCTTTCTTCCTTCAACCTTTTCCCTTCAGAAAACATGAACTTCATTAACTGTTATCTGACACCGGAAAATGTGACCTGGGTGGTAGCTGGATTACATGCTTGTAATGCTGTAACAAGAAACAAGAATCAACAATCTTTATTTTCCTTTTATTTTTACAAAAACTTCAAATTTTGCCATTGATAACTCCTTTTTCGTTTTTTAAAACATATCACAAAGAGGTTGTCCCACAATTTCATTTTCAAGTAAAACATTCATAAACAGTTAATAAACAAAATGCCATTGTCTTTTAAAAATTTATTTTGTAACAAAGGAAAAGTAATATTTTGAATCACAGTCTAGTTTCATTTTACTTCTTGGAAGAAATAAATCTCAATGGAAACTAAGAAAGTATGACAGTTCCAACCTGCCAGTTCTAATACAGCATTTTGAATACCAGCAATTGTCTGATGGGAAAGAACTGCACAGATAATATGAATGGTTATTTATGCTTACAATAAAAAAGAAAACTCTCTTCAAGCACACAGACCCTTTTCTGTTTCTGCCCACCTCCTTGTCTCCACAGAAAGCTCTAATTAGCTCTGCAACCAGTTTTTCACATCACCATATGCACTCCAATCCTCACTCTTTGAAGCTTCTGCTGGGAGCTTCCCTGTCCCTCCCTCACTTCATGCTTCTAGGGAAAGAAAACAAAACCAAAAAACAGATAAAAGATTGTGTGGCCTGACTTTTTGTTGCATGGAAGAGAATTTTTATTTCTAAGACAAAGCCTTGCCCTATCCTTGATTGCATTTCACTGCAGAGTGCTGTCAGCTTTTTCAAACCAAGAAAGGAAGATAAGCTGACATTGGGTGGCTTTAGGTTGGTATCGTGTCCTCAAGAGGGGTAAGAGAGAGAAGTACTGCTGTAGTCTGTTTTCTGGGAGAGTGGCTGGGCTGGAAGAAGAGGTGTAGAAGCTGGGCTCGATTCTGGATAGGACTAGACTGACTGGCTCAGGCTACAAGTATCAGTAAGTCAGCAAAATGGTCAAGCAGGGGCAGAGTTGTTTCACCCACTGTGGGGCACAGAGCTCCCTAAAGTAGTCTCTTGCCACTGTTTAGCACAATTAGAATTGAGTTCCTGCTGAGGAATGCGTATGTACAACTGGCAGTACTCTCTGTTTTGCCAAGGTTATTGATAGCCTTGTGTCAGCCCTAAGCCCATCGGCCTGTGAGACAATGCTCATGGAATTAGTTAATAACGTGGGCTAAACTTATGTGGGAGGAAGCTGCAAATCACTCTACTCTCCAAATCATATGTACAATTTATGGTATATAAATGTTGCTTCAAAGGTGCATACAATCCATGGAAACCCATGGGTCCAAATGGCTGCTCCTAAGTGACCTGTGGGAAGAATTAAAACTCTTGCAGTGTACAAGCAGCAGCCAGAATGCCTGACAGCATGAGACCCAGCATGTCCTTGTTCCACTGTGTTATTTGTAACTGTGGATGGAGAACTGAAGTTGGTAACACAGGATCTAAATTGAGATTAGTAAAGAGCAAATATCCTCCATGTGCAAACCAACAGACAAGCCAAAATGTACATCATTAGCCGCCCAATTCCCACCTTTGCAGTGACTGTACTAAAAATATGGGTGTTCTTTGAAAAGCAGTTATAGTGGCTAAGTCAGTGGGGTAGGCAAACGATGATTCTCTTAGACCAGATTGGAAGAAGAAAAGGCAAAGATAGAAAAAAATTATTACTAATTAAAAAATTAGAGATATTTAGTTTTTGCTGTCATGAAGCACATTTACTTCTTGTTATCAGTGTCAAATCTTTCAGAGAATGCATTATCTTGATTTCCAATATACAATGCTAAGGCTGTTTCATTTTCCCATTAACTTTTAATAACCTGTTTATTTCTAGCTCTGAACATATCCTGAGCTCCTATGGGACCATGTGGAGAGAGAAAAAGCTGCATCAGTTGTGTCTGTTTCCAGATCTGGAATGGCCTTGCTCTTTTTTTGGAATGTTCCTGCAATTCCAAGCAGTTGAGTAGTGGCACCACAAGCACAAGTTCTTTGGTTGCTTTCCATGCATCCTGCCCTGTTTGGGAGCAGTGGGGTGGATCCTCTTCTGGGGATGCTCTAATAACGGCCCTAACAAAAGGAAAAAGCAGATTATTCATAAGAGAAAAATATCTTCTCAAGCAGAGCATATATAGGTGCTTTTAAGGAAAAAAAAGTGCAAAAATTGTGTTCTAATTTCTGTTTGAGTAAAGAACAGTAAATCTTCTGAGTATTTTAACTAGCATATTGAATTAAATCTCTTCTAGATTCCTGTCATGTTTGTGCTAGCAAGCCTTGTTTTTTTGTTTTTTTGCATACACACTAGTGTGATCAAATAGTCTGGGGATTTTGAAGTTCTCGCTTTGGTTTATCTTCAGTTTATTTTCTCAGTAAGTCAACCTGTTGTTCCATTTTTAATTCCTTATGCAAAATTAGTGATAATAATAGAACTCTTGTATCTCATAAACATGAATCTATGTTTTTAACACTTCACTAAATAAGAGAAAATTCCACTATAGAAACCTGAAATTTAGAATCACAACTTCATTTTTTAGAATGCAAATATTGTTTCATTTAGTATTGCAAGTCTAGTAAGACCTTAAGATCTAAAGGAGTATTTTAATGTTAAAAAATGAAGACTGAGTCTGATGAGTCTGATGAGATTTCAAGAGTCTCCCCTAAATTAAGGATAATTATGAACAGAGAGCAATGCTACCAGAATGGATTAATAGTCTAAAATTTTTAATGGTCAGAAACCTTGTACCAAAATGTTTTAATAACCAAACTCTTTTTCCAGAATTAAATCTGCAGAGGCACACTGGAAGTTTATCATATGAAAAAGGCAGGTGGGCACCGCTGTACCATATGAACGTCTGTCTTTGATAAAAGAAACCCTTTCTGCATCCCCATGTGCCTTCATTGGATCCCTGAGCAACGAATTGATATTGTTAAACAGGTTTATATATATATATGCATATATGTGTGTGTGTGTGTGTGTGTGTGGCTTGTCTGGACACAGTAGGATCCCTTTCAACCACCGGCTGTATAACAGAACTGTGTATTTAAGAGAGGAGTAATCTGCTCAAATAATGTGCTCTTCTGTTTGTCCACAAACCACTAAATCTAATTCAATTAGCACTATATCTCCTGTCAAAACCAGAGATTGAGTTCAGGTTTGCAGGTTCTGTTTGGGCAGTCAGAAGTGCTTCATTCAGCTGAGGAGTTCAAGATGCAAAAGTTGTGGAGAAGGCAGCAGCACACAGGACCTATCCTAAATCATTCCAATGTACCTTAAAAAAAGTAGTTTTTCCATTTCTGTGAAGATACTAGTCTGTATTTCTGTTTTCACATCTTAAGACAACTTTAAACTGTCCTAAATGCAAACAGTTATCACAAGGTGTCTCATGCACCCTGATCCCCAGCTTCATGTATAGGAACAACTGTTTTCAGTTAACCTAAACAGATGAATTTTAGTGCAACTCTTATTTTACTAAAAATGGAGTTCATCTCAGGTCTAAAATGTTGGTTGTCACATTTAGCCTCATACACATGAGTTTTGACTATTTGATATTTTGCCTATTAATGCAATATCACGGTAAATTCTTTTCATGACAAAGTGCAAATGAAGAAAAAAGAGCAGAAAAATGTAGGCTCACCAAAAAATATCTTCTGTGTGGCAGCAGCTCAATTTCCACTGGCAATTGTAGAAAAGGTTCCTCTGTTTGAATTTTCCTTCAGCCTACCAGACTTAATTTTTCAGCCTTCTTCATGGAATCATAGCACTCTTCTTATTTTCTTATATTTAATAAATAGCTTTTTGAAGTCACCACCACTTCCTTGTATGTCTTGCATAAGATTTAAGTCCTTTGAAGAAACACTAATAACTACGTAATCTGTGTGCATAAGATTTAAGTCTTTTGAAGAAACACTAATAACTACGTAATCTGTGTTTTTCCCTAAATAATCACAGAAACTATGTTCATGAGGAATTTGGAGATTGTAAACATGAGGTGTAGACAGTGAAAAAGTCTCCACATAGCCACATTTCATTCAGCCACAGTTCAAGTCCCCATCCTTCTCCCTCCTCCGTTCTTAGCCATACACAGAGGGCAAGACCATGTTCCAGATGCCTCCTTTTTGAAGCTCCCCTTGGCCTGTGTTGTCCCACGATGTCACTGCTGAGAGGTGCTGAATTGCAGAATCCTTTTGGTCTAGAGGCAGGTCCAGACACCGTGGAGATGGTTTGTCCTGAAGTGAGGGGTGGTGTAGTCTGCCTGAGAAGAACCCAGCAGCCAGGGCAGGGTGGTGGAAGGAAGCTTTGCTCTCAGCATCACCGTGTCTTTCTACCTCTTCACAAGCACAGTAACATTTTAAAGCTCTTGTTATCTTCTAAAGGTTAAAGAAGATTTGAGGATTACTTCACAAAAGAATAAGGTAGTAGAACAAAGTGTTGTAGCACTTTTCACAAGCCAGACCTCTTTGACAACACATTCTTCACTGGAAGATTTTTTCTTTTCAGTCTTTTTAGATCTCCTCTGAATTGCAATGTAATATTTTAACATTAAAATTGGGTCATTAAAAATTGTATTTATTTAAAAATAAGTAGGCTGTGGCTACCAAAAATAAATTTCTCCAGTCTGTTTTGCTTTTTTCTTCCTATGTTTCTCAATACTTGAAAATTTGGAGTGAGCTGTGTGGCACAACTGATATTCTTCACCAAGTCATACTTTAATTTCTACTTTTGTTTTACCTAGTCCATACAGTATACTAGCTTCCCATGTCCAGAAAGAAAATTCTACCCCAAATAAACTTTCACCTTCACAATTATTTTGCACCATATTTACGGTTAAACTGTGCTTTGCATTTTAATGAAGTTCTGAGGGATTTACTGGATGTGAATTCCCTCATAGACTTTTTTTACACTGTCTGTCAGACCCTACTTCTAATTGAGTTTTATGTTCCTAAGGAGAGGATTTAAACATGCCACATCTCTATTATACACATTCTTTTAACTCTAAATCACTCTGGTCTCAATTTGAGACAGGCAGTCCATCTGAAAGGAGATTAAGACAAGATATTATTAGAGATAAAAATTACTGTCTTGTGTGCTCCAGCAAAAGAAAAGAAAACTCCTGTGACTACCAGCCAGGGAAAGGACTGAAACTTCCAGCTTAATTTCAGAAATACCTAGCACAAAATATCCATGCAAGTGATTACAGGCATTGAATATATAATTATCAGTAATGCTGTGGCTGTATACAGCATATTCATATACAGTGTGCTGCTGCTTACAATTTTTATTTTGATCATATTCTCTTTTTAAGTACTTCCATGCTTTAAAAAATCTGATGCTACAGCTTTGTAATTGGTACTGTTCTTAACTAACTTTTCACAGTTTACCTTTTTTCCTTATTAGTATTTCTCTTTATGAGAACAAATACTTGTACATGTATTTTTCTCCAGCAAGGATCTGAAAACTAGAGTGTATGAAGGAAGGAACCCTTTCCAGTTAATTTTGTAATTTTTCTATAATGCCATTTTCACTCCAGAGTTTTCACTCTCAGGCACTCCTCAGATTCAAAGCAAGATCCCAGAACTTCTTCAGGATATAGCCTGAATAATTCAGTATTATTCTTGTAACCCCTTCTTATTTTATTAGTTCAATTGGAGTTTACAGGAGCTCTGAACTTCTGCAATCTGCCTTAACTTGCAGAATATAGAACCTATTTGTGATTAAGCATAGAAAATGCAAATTTGGTTCTGTTGCTTATACAAACTCTTTATGTTAAGCTCAATGCTTTGGGGCAACAATTAATCTCCAGATATGTTCACAGAACCATACATGATGCCTACATTGCAGTAGCAGGGAGTTTGTAACATCTGATGACATAACAGACTATCAGGTTTAATGAGGGTGATTTATTCTCATTCTTTTTTGGCTCAATTCTGTAAAGGCTAGATCATGTAGAATTGTACAACTTTTTTCTTTTTAGAGGGACCATTTCTGTATGTGAAAGCCTAGCTAAATACTTTAAAGGCAATCTGGTCCTTTTGTATCCATTTCAGTAAGCCTCTAAATTATGGAAAGGCAGAAATTTGAATTTCCATTTGCCAAGTATTGTTTGTTTCTGTAATACTTTTAATGTCATTTAAAACAATAGTAAATTAATGAGCTGTTTGGCTTATACAGCAATCTTATGATACTGAGAATTTGTCCTTAACAAAAGCATGCTGAAAACGGTTCACTAGAGTATGACATAACCTTGAACAGTTATGATTTTCTGCATATCTATGATGATTTTCATTTTTATAAATATGAAGAGAAATTTAAAATAATTTGTTAGACAAATAGCTTCTCTGAAACAATTATGTCTTGCTTTCCAAAGGTCTATTTAAACTTGTTCCAGGCTACAAATTGACACTACATTTTTTAAAGTGTTGTCTCTTTTATGTGGTGATCTGAATTTTTGGCATAGGTCTCTGTTCCTGACTGTGTAAATAATAAATATATGTATGCTTTATACTCTATATGTCTAAGTATATTTCTAGTATATGACAGATGTATATGTATATATCTGTACAAGACAGAGACACATGTTTTGAATTGAGAAATAACTTCTCTGCTCTCATATCTCATTGTTAAAATCTATACAAGAGAACCTTCTTAGTGAGAAATTGGTCCAATTTTTTGTATGACCAGTTTTAGTCCAATTTTTCGAGACATGTCCAACAACAAATCATAATTTGGTTTCTAATATTTTCAGTGACCTTAATTGGCATTGAACAGATCAGTTGATTAGTTAGGGGATTTTTTAATGTAGAAATCTGAGACATAGCATTCTAATTTTGTTGTTCTTACTGTTCTTGGTTCATCTTTTGTTTTTCATTTTCAGTCCAGCTTACCTATTTCTTTGAAGGCATTGCTAGATTTTATTACCACTACAGACTTGTCTTGCCACTAATTTCTAGCTGTGAAATCAATGGTACATATTATATGTATATAATATATACATATTTAACTTCAGCTTTTTTTTTTTTAACCTTTCCCAGTAACTATATATTAACTAGACCTCATTTTGAGGCAATTTGTGGCCTTATATGCATATGAAATATTTGAACTGATATAGCTAAGCCTTCAGGTCTACTTCCTTGTTCTTTCCAGATATATTGTTTCATTCTTTCTAAATCTAAAGTTACTTTCCATGTTGTCTGTGTGACTTCATTTCCAGCAGGATTATGAGTCAGCAGACTTTAAGGGGCTAGAATTTGCCTATAGATTTGAATGTATTGTCATTAATGCCTACCAACTCACCACGTTTTCCAGATGTGAAGGGTAGAATACATTCTCTGTTTTCTTCGTGCTGATTTTTGGGCTGGAGCATAATCAAAAGCATCAGTGATAATTTGCTGTTCTTCTGATACCCCTGGAGCCAATATGCATTGGGTTGTCAAAGACAGGGCAGGCACCACTTGCTGTGAGGTCTGAGCTTTAGAACAAGGTCTAAGCAGATTGAGAATTCTGCCATTTATATCCTACTGAATGAGAATTACCTTCTACATATTGTACAACACCCCAGTCTTAAACTACTAAGGATCCTATATATTGAATTATCTGCCAAAACTGCAGGCTGAAGGGACAATGAAATCCAGAAAATCCAATGTTTAAGTACTTAATTTTGGGTATTTAATACAATCTTGCTTCTATTATCCTGTATTATTTAAATGAGTAAATTACACAAAATTTCATGAAGTATTTTTAAGCAGAATGCTAATTTAATAATATTTCTTGAAGTGAGAAAATTTTCATAAATTCTCATTTTGTGATTCAGAAATATGACCACTTTCTTACTTTTTTTAACAAAATGTTTTCATGGACATATTCATGAAGAAAATCTGATGTTAACATATTTTAAACACAGATATATGAAGATAAAAAAAATATTATCCCAAATTATGAAACATTTTCAATGACAGGTGTGAGAAAATGAGGAATACTAACATCATGGGTACAGTAAGATCTTTAAAATGTTACTCGAGAAGGGATATTATAGTTATTTTTCCAGTTCATTCAAGACAACATAGGAATAGAAAAAACCCACAAGTACATAAGGCTTCACACATCCTTTCTGCTTGACAACCTCTTGCTTTTGGCTTCACTTCCTTGTCACTACTCTCAACATTTTAAGGAACATAAACGAAAATTTCTGAACAATACATGCTACTGTCTGTTTGTCCTGCAAATTCATTGAGTGGTGAAATGCTTCTTTAGGTAAACCAGGAAAGACTGATTTAATGATTTTCTTTGTAGGCTGGTGCTGTTATCTTCTGCTTTAAACACCACAGTCAAAACTAATGCAACTGTACATAAAAGTTTATTTTTTACAAGAAAATTTAAAAAAAAATAACTTTTCAAAGGTACCTAACTAACAGTTAAAATCACTTAAGAATTTCCTGATGAGAAGACAACACTCAGAGAAAGATATCATCATTAGGATCTCTTTGAAAAACGTCATAATTAATGAATGATATTTGTTGTTAGCAAAAATAAAACCCAAAATCTGGAACCTAGAAAAAAATCCAGTTTACCTGTAAAGTAGACAAATGCATCCCTTTTGGTGAAGCTCTATTAAAATATCTCTGAAAGAGGTAAGTTTGGTTAGTTATAGATATTGCCCATTTTTCTTCCCAAAATCAAAAGTTAAGTGTACTGGAAAATGTCCCATGATATCTTCTACATTTTTTTTTTAAATATATTGATTATTTTTCTGCCTATTTAAAGACAGCAAATGCTTTATTTAAACTATCTGTGATTCAGAAAATTAGAAATATTATTTCTGTTCAAAATCACAAGCTGGACAGTGTTGCAGTGATATTATTTAAACAGTGAAATGCTTAGTTCCAAATAATGCCTGAGATGGGATATATGCTGCTTTCTTGAAATGGAGTACTTCTTTATTAAATATCAGGCAATCTAAGTATCTCCTTTGGAGAAGTGAGCTGGAGTATTCTGAATATTTACCATAAACTTTTGAGAAAAGATCATTTAATATTCATGTTGAGTCAGCAACTCATCTTTTACAGGTATTTGAGATTTTTCTTCAGTTGCAACTACTTGCAGAATAACTTTTTTCACTGTAAAGCATATTTAGAGTAAATAAAATAGCAAATATTTTGTAGCCAGTTGCCTAAAATCTATGATTGGTGAAATGAAAATAATTTTTTCCTATTTCACAGAAGAGGCACTAGAAGATAATATCAGGAACCTGGACTGTTCAGTTGCCAATGGGACCGTATAACCCTTTTAAAAATTTTGGAAGATGCATTTGAAAAGACCACATATTCATAGAGAAACACCTCTTTTATGTCAATGTTGACATAGCCATTCTTGTAGTGTCAGGGAGACACTATCATTTGTCACTTGATAGTACATTACAGTAAAAAGATGGAACATTAATTCATACCTTAAGAGAGACTATGTTGAGTTGTGCTCGTAGATAGAAGGATTTTTATTTTTCAGTGAAATACAATAGAGGAATCACTTATACAGTCAAAAATTTCTTCCCATAGGTGCTGGCACACTTGTTCCCATGTGTTCTGGGCAGTGTGAGTGCTCAATTCAAAGAACAAGAGTTAAGTTCTTTCAGGGTTTTTTCCACTTTGCTGCTTGATAGAAAAGACTTTCACACCCTTCTGAGCTGCCATCCAGCAGCACATAAAGAATATTACAGCTTGTGTTAAGTGTCAATTAGAGATAATCACAACTTCGGTGACCTGTCTTGCCACTAAAACACTTAGCAGACTTTATTTTGTCTTTACAACATGGAGACTGTGGGCACAATTCTGATCCCAGTGACATTGTGGTAAATCAGGAGACACTGCAATGAAGCCAGTTGAGTAGCAGCCTCAAAAATATGATGTTAGGTAGCAAAGGAAATCAGATGCTTTGCTTATATGTTGGTTCTGATTTTGAAAAACTTTCTGTCTTGTATCCTACTCTTGATAGTTTCAAATACAATAACTAGGGGCATGTCAGCCAAAAGATGCAGTGGGATTCCATTTCTCTCTATGCCAGACAATGAGAGAAATAGGAGATAATCCTGTGGAAATACTTGTAATTTCCAAGCATAAGAACTTAATTAAGTACCTCTGTCTCCGTTATCTGAAGTTGTCCAGGGCTTGAACTTTCAGCAATGCCATAGTGCTCACATCCTGTTGGTCTGTGGCCTCAGGAGATGGGACTTTCTATAAAAAAACGACATAAAATTTCACTTACTTTGTGTCCCCTAGAGCAGTAAACAATTTCAGTACCCAATTCAGCTATCTATGATCAAAAATATACCCTAGTTTAATTGTTTATGCTCTGCAAGTCTGTCACAGGTTTCTGATTCTCCCTTCTAGTCCTCCTACCAATGCCTCATGGTTTCACGTTTTGTATGCAGCAGGCAGTCCTTTTCCCAAATCAGTGAGCAACCATATTGGCTGCCATTCTTAATTTCAGACAGTTCATTTGCTATTTCCCTGCTCAAAACCCAGAGGATAGTTTTTTTTCTCCTATAAATGAAACCAGGTGAATTCCCCAGCAGGTCTGGTATAATTCCTGTGACTAATAACTACCTGCTGTTATTAGCATGTCCATTAAATTAACCACTGCATTTCCTCCCATTTTCATTTCAGGCAGGAATAACTTCCTTAACTGGAAGTAGGATGCACAGAAAATTATTTTAGATTAGCTGTTTTGGCTTCCTTTGCCATTGCACATATATATATTTGTGAAAATTGCCATTGAATTAATAAAAAATTAAAAAACAATAAAATTAAGGATATTACCAGACCCAGGCAGTCTTTTATACATATTTGCATCTTTCTTCACCAATGTTTGCTATTATACTGTGCAAACCAGTTTGCAGGGAATTTAATTTACACTGTTGTGTCACATAAGCATGTAGACATTTCTGGCAAATGGCTCTGAATATTTTCACACTTTCATTGACTTCCCTCTTCTGGAAGTTCAAGCACTGGCTAATGAAAAGCCTCACAAGTTGGAGTCACCATAGAGGGCTGCCTAAGCTCTATTCTATAATGTTGTCTGGTTTTAGTATTGGTAATATAGGGTGGTGTACACCAGTTGTTAAAGGCTATGAACTGGAGATCCTGTGACCTCGTTTTCACACACTGTTTCTGACTTCCAATTGACCTTGATCTGAGTTACAGGCCATTAGTACCATGGAAAATCAGCCACCAGGCATTTAGGAATGTCATCGGTGAGCAACATGTCTGAAGTCAGTGGAAATTCCACTATTAACTTTCCTAAGCTCCTGCAACAGTTTCTTTCATTAAAAGAGGGATATAATCTACCTCATATGAATATTATACAGATCAATTAATGCTGTAGGTTCTTAGAAGATTCAAAGGACTCAGTTATGGCTATCACAGTTGCTATTGCCAACTAGCAACAACAAAGCAATTTTAAACTAATTTATAAAACCCTCCCTTGCAAAGTGCTGCAGACAGCCAATTCAAGTATCCTTCAGACTCACCAGCATAGCTTGTTGTTCAACATTTTCAGCATCAAAGTCACAGCTCAATTCTTTAGCCCTCTTATAGAAGTATTTATATTTATGAGGGTGAAAATGAGAATTTTTTTTCAAAGCAATGGCCACTTCTTGATGTTGAATTGGCAACCTGGATAAATTGTATATATGACAGGAACATAAAAGAAAGTAAAGCCAGGCATGCCTGCTGTTAAAACAGTCTGGCTGTGGTTTTCTCAATTGGGGCAGCCAGGATTCATATTAAATCTGCATTTTAAGCCCTGGGTTTCTGGTTCTCTTCCTAATTTTGAAAATGAATCATTCTGTGGCTAAGTGCTCTGCTTTCTACATCTTTTTTTTCAACTCCATAACTGGTCACATGAACTTGTCTCTCCGGCGGGCAGTCAGTATCATGCTTTTTATTAATTCCTTTCCTTCCAAAATCTCTTTCACACTTTTTCACTGAAAGTGATCTCTGCTATATATTATAAATATACAATATGAATTTCAGCTTACATTAATATACGAGAGACACATCTGTGCTATTGGGTAGGTCTGAACAAAACATTCCTGGTATGGTGAAAAGTGTTTGTCACATTCAACCACATAACCTTGTTGTAACCATATTTGTACCTTTTATTAAAATTACAGAACAAAATCTAGCTGCCTGAGCAAGCATGCTGAAGAAAATGACTAAACATCATCCAGGATAAAAAAAGTAAATGAGGAAAAATAAGTTCAGTCATCTGAAAGAAAGCAGGATCTTTTTCTTTCCAAAATTAAAGTATTCTGATAATTTACAAGTAAACTTCAATTGATGCACAATACTGGCTGTATCCACTTACACCTGAAATGGAAGTTGTAAAAGTAATGGGCAGGTGGCAGGTGAAGTCATGGGAAAAGTAATTATTGTACATTTTTCCTTCAGAGGAAGGACACACTGGACATGAAAAAAGGCTCTGATCTAATAAAATCATCTGTGGGAGCTTATAATAGGAACCTTGTAAAGACCAGATAGTTATTGAGTAGAGAAGGACTGGCCTGGCCCAGGCTGGAATTCCAAGAGCTGATACCTACTATTTCCTCAGGGCTTTTGTTTATTATTTTATTAAGTCACAAATAATCTCTTTAAAGCACGCTTAGATAAATCTAGAACTCTTAAACATGAAACAATTAATTTGGATAAAGAAACAATTCCAATATTAATTTTAAACTGGAATTGAATCTGATTTTTCAGAGTCATCACTGCTTAAATGATTTTAAAGTACACTTTGTCTATAATTTATTCCTTCACCTGCTGGTTTTGGATTACAAGCAAAATACTAAATAAAGAATACTTATTTGCCATTTCCAGCTCTTTATCATCTGAAAGGAGGTATAAGGTTGATATTTATATAGGAACTGAGAGAGATCTCAGTATGATGAACAAGCTGCTGCAGTAATGATTGCTAACACTTAAAAACCAAGACAGAAACAAGTAAAAGAGTTAAGAACCCTCAATAACAAAAAGAATGTTCTCATTAGGGAAGCCATTAGAAAATGGCACGTCCAGGATTGTTGCAGTTCACAGCTGCACGCTTAAAAAGCTAGTTATTGTTAATTCTGTCCCTGCTTTCCAAGGCTGTCTCAGGTCTCTCTAAAGAGGCAGCCCTTCACAGGATGCAAATTAGCAGGTTATTGCTTGCATCACAGAAACTTCTGTAGCTGAGTACTCCTTCATATCAAATGGCTTTGTCTCTAGGTGCTGAAATGAAGCATCAAGAATTAAACTGAGGCTTTACACAGAATGCAATAACAAAGATTAAGGGGAAAAAAAAGCAAGACCAGTGCTGTAAACAGTGCAAACACTTCAGATAAAAATGATTGCCAGAATTTCTGCAGAACTTGAATAAGTAAAAGTCAGGCCATCTTGTTAAACCAAAGGTATCAGAAGCCTCAAATAGCTTCAAAAGTTAACTTATCTGGGACCATGTCATTTCAGCTCATTCCTTGATACATCTTTTTATCATCTACTTTGTTCCTTTTACACTGATATTGGATACTACCAAAAGAAAAATAAAATCATATTGTATGGCTTTAAAAACTTATAGAACTGAGAAATATGATCTATGATTATTCTTAAGGAATTTCTTTTGACTTCTCTGTTAAGTTCATGCCAACCTGAGCACAAAGTAAAATTTGGAGAAAAGGTAAGTTTATAAAACAACTACATTTTAGCTTTAAAATCCCAATAACTTACTGGTCTCAGATTATCCATCAATGCACTGTTTAAATGCAGGGATTTTAATAAATAAAATACTAATACTAATACTAATACTAATACTAATACTAATACTAATACTAATACTAAT
>JAWWMU010000106.1:26404956-26420476 GCA_035048155.1 Cinnycerthia olivascens
CTAATGCTAATGCTAATGCTAATGCTAATGCTAATGTTAATACTAATACTAAGACATGCAAATTTTAGAGGCATAGAGAATTGAACCATATGGCTGATTTGACTGACAATAGAAGTGTGAATTTTAACTGATGAAAAAGAGTGATTTCTCAGTATTTTGGTGATTTTTTAAAAAATGCTGTGCATAGAAGTATTTTTTCTTACTATAATATTTTTGGGACATTAGGAGAAGATGAGCTCTTCATTATGGATACCCTTCTATCTGAAGCTCATTTCTTCCTTTTTCAATTAGGCTACTAAATAACTCAATTGTCTGTATCTAAACTTAACAGTGATGTTTAATGAAATACAACTTTTAAAAAATTTATTTTCTCTCCTAACATTAAAAAAGTTAAGTAGGACTAACATTTGAGATTATTCATACCAATAGATAATCATGATTTAAGCCTCTTATAAGAAGCAAAATGTTGTTTAACTTAAAAGAAGCAATTCTGTAGACAAATTTTCCTGAAATTCTGGTAATATTTTAGAATTAGTATCTGGCAAAATACTTTCAAACACTGGCTAAATAATTTGAAACATATTAGCTATTTGAAGGAATTCATCATGTATGAACTTTTTTTACAACATTAACTTGTTGCAGATGGTAAAAAGTATATTGAATCTCATTGGTGCAAGTACAGTGTAACATTTGACAGCATAGCATGAAATTAGGCTGTGTTCGTCCCTGACAAACACATAAGTATTTTAAACTTTTCATGTTTGTTTACCAAGTCTCATCATGTGACATCCTCCTAACACCACAGGGACAGGTGGCCAAAAAATGGCATGTTGTAGTCTAGAGAATGAGAATAGTTAAAGAGATATTGGTTCAGCCATGCAAATTCCCTGCATTTAAGAAGACTGACCTTAGTGAAGCCTATCAATAATCAAGGACACAGCAGCAAAGAAGAAAGAGGGAAATTAGAAGGGCAAAAATGGATTTTCAAGAAAAAGAATTAAAGAGTTTTAAGACCAATACCCAGAAGCCATGAAAATACATTTTGAAGATGATTGTAATAGAACCAACAGATCTTCTAAATCCCTACAAAGCGGTGAGGGAAGATAAGAATACTGCTGAGAAGTTAAATGACTTTTTACATTAGTTTTTACTCAAGAATTTTTAGAAGATTACTATGAAACCTGCTGTTTTCTGATATATAACAATGTGATGCTACTAAAGCCCTACATGCTGCAAAAAGTTTTATGTAACTTTATGCATAACAACCAAGATGTATGAAACCTCAAAATTGTACCTCCCCAAATTTTCCTTGTTTCACAGAAAGACAGGAGTGGAAAAAAAATAGTGCCTCATATGGCTAAGAAATAGAACTAATGATCATGAAGTTTATTATCTCTTTCAAGAAGGTTTTCTGGATCATTAACTTATCACAAAAAAAATTTGAACTTTTTCATAATTTATCTCAAGTACCTTGAGTTTATCATGTTTTAAACAGGGGGAAAAAAAGCTTCCTAACCCAATCACTTCGTATGGTTAATAAAACTTTAAAAACCCCAACAACATAATTTCTTTAGAAATTCAGAAATTCTGACTCCTCAGGAAAAGATACTTAATATTATCCTGTATGTGTGGGAGAAAGCAGGATCAAAAAACACCTATCAGAAAAGAAATGAAGTTTAGGATAATACAGACTGCTCTCATTATAGAAAAAGGGATAAAATGATTGACTGAACTTTCTCATTACAGCTTCACTTATTCTTACTACTGAGCTGGGAGAGAAGGCAATGAAACAGAAATCTGAGAAGTGCAGGAAAGGCTTTCTGTTATTCAGCTGTAAGGACAAGCATGAAGAATTTAAGGGGGAGAAGATGAACTAGGTGAAAGAATACCAGAAAGACAAAACTCAGCATTGTCAATCCCGCCGGAGGGAACTGCCTAAAAAGTGTGGGGTACAATGCAGCTGTCTAAATTAACCATATCTTAATTAACCAATGGAGCCCTAACCATCCTCCAGGCTTCTTAGAGGCCGTCATTAATGTGCTACTGGAAACATTAGGAGCAATATGTTACACTGCAATATGTGACAACTTGAATTATGGCAGAATGGACAATGTAATACCTTTATTGAAATCAATATTTTTCCTGAATACTACCCATAACAAAAGCTTATTTTAAAGGAGGATGTGAAAAGCAGCTGAAAACAGAAAGAATCAGCATAAAACAACAAATATGTATCACATTAAATTGAAAGCCTTTCTCTTTTCTGTTATGATTAAGAATAAGAGACACTTTGTAAGTGAAAAAATATGAATCTTAAAAAGTAAAACAATTTTTTATGTACCATGAGCAAAATCATAAAATGCTTTGCTAGTGGAAATAATTCACAGAAAAAAATTAAAAAGTATAGGGAATGTGTCAGTCAAGACTACTTAATGTTGTTATCAATTTTTAAAAGGATATTTATTGTTACCTTCACGTTTTAACTCAGGCTGTAATAGTAAGAACAGAAGATGTCTTCAGATTACTCTGCCTCAGTGGTATTTTAAATTTCTCTCAAGTACCTTGAGTGAGCCGCATTTGGAGACATACATGACCTTTCATGGTCATTCCTACATTCTGATGTTTCATTGCAGCATATAAATAAAAACTGATGGAGAGGAAAATCAGAAACACGAGGTAGAAAATATAGCAGAAATATATTTATATTGAACAATTACTGTCATTTTACTGAAGGAAAGGCAATTTCTCTTTTACAGAGCATGTGAGAGTTAGTGAGAAAGAGAGGACTTGAAGTGTGACAAATCATGTGTGAGAACAGAGCTGGAACTTACCAGGTTCATAAGGAAAAAATAAATTTTATTTTATATTATTTTCCACATTTAATTGTGGTAGATTGTTTATCATACATTTTTGTTTATGTCATTATTTCTTACAGCTTTCGGACATCATCTATTCAAAAATAAACTTTAATGTACTAATTCCTAATCCAAGGCTCCCTAACCTTCACTGTTGTTGTACAAGAAAAACACTCTCTGCATCCTGAAGTTTGTGACCACACTCCACCAGCAGGAACCTTCTTTCCAGATAAGAACTTTGAAAGTACAAATTCTTTCTTCTACATCCCGAGACTTTTTGTTTTAGTTAATATCTGAAAAGCCAATCTGAGATACAAACCTTTTGGAAAATTAAGTCTTTAAGGCACTCCTAAATTCTGCAATTAGTTTTGCAATTAGTTTTACACTCACTTCTTCTTTAAGATCAACTTGCCCATATCTGCATGGATTGTTAAAAATCCACAGACTCAAAAATTCTTTGGCAGAGCTAGAGCTGCAATGCTTAATTATGCAGTAATATTTTCTTATAAAATACTAAGATTAATAAATTTAATTTTTTTCCATTTCAGTAATATGTTAATCTAAATTATGATAAAAAATCATGTCAGTAGATAGTATGTACTTAAAATTTATTTATACACTTATAGTTAGTACACTAAATGAGTGATGAAATAAGAAACGACAGTCTGGTTAAGAGCTTATTGTAGACATTTTTATCTTGAATCAAAAGACACTGTTGCTCTGCCTGCAATTTTCTAAAAATTTCTATGAAATTTTCTATTTTCTGTTTTCTAAATAGGGAAGCAAACATGCTGCTCTTATCACTTAAAGATTCCTCAAAGTTGGAGGACAGAAAGGTTTGTTTATTGGGCATTGGAAAGCACACATAGTACGTGAAGAGGATCTGTGATCTTACACCTAAAGTACTGTACTCAGAAGAAATTAAAAGTATAATCTGAAAGTTTATCTCTAATTATCACTTTCAAATATTCAATATAAACATTTTATGTAGTGTACAGAAGATTATAGTCTTCTTCACTAGCACAGAAATGCATATGCTCACACCCACCAGCTCTCGGCTTTGTTGCAAACTGTGAATAGTTAAGCATTTGCTGTGATTTAGCTAATGTCCTTTTACCATATAAAATGCAATCCAATTCATTGTGTATGTGCTTGAAAGGGAAAGAGACACAAATGATTTGGTACTAAGCCTTTTTTCTTCATTTCATATTGCTAAAGCTGTCTCTGGAGAAATAAAGAGGCTTTTTTCTCTTATTTCTTATAATGGGATTCTAATGAGAACTTTAATTAGTATCATGAATTTTTTTTCCTTATTTCCAGATTTTAAAGTAATCATGCAGTATTTCTCAGTCATGATTTTCTATTGTATCTCTCTCATGTTATTTCTGTAAGATAATTTTCATAATATTGTTTTATTTCAGATTTTATTAACCCATTTTATTCCCATAGTAATTGGAATCAAAATAGACAAGAATCATCAGATTCTTGTTAGTAGCTTGATTGTCAGTCATCAGCCAGAGTATTTTCTCATTTACAGCTGTGTGTGAAGATTCTGGTGGAAAGGCTTTTTATCTCTTCAGTGTATGCATGAAGTGGTCATTGCAAGGCAAGTTATTCCTCCCCCCTTTAGTTACTTCTTGATTTTTTTAACCAAAAATAAGTATTTTTGAAAAATCCTTTTTAACATCTTTCCTACCTTGTTTTTGTTTTTTGCTGTAGCATGTGCCGTTTCTTTTGAGATTGAAACAGAACTTTTTTACCAGAACACATCTTTCTGATACAAATGCTGCTGGAGTTAACTTATTGACATTTATTTTAAAAATTTACATTTAATGGACCTAGTCCTGTAGATGTTAGGCACTTTTGACAGCCTGGAATACTATTCCATTCATCCTGGAAGATATGAGCCTGGGAGTTATAAGATATACAAAATCACCATTAAAAACCTCTATTTTTTTCGTTATTTTTCTAGAATATGTGTTTCATAGTCATTAAAAAAAAAGAAGCAATTACCAGTAAGTCCATGAAAAACAGTAGAGGGAAGCAGATTTTCCAGTGTTTTATTGCGACGTTAGAAATCCTGCGTACCATTTTCCACAGGGATGTAGCAAATAAAAAATAAACTGAAGTTGGTAATTAGAGAAATTTAGCTGAAACTTGTTCAGCTTATTAAGCATTTAATTTTGTGTAGAAAGTGAGAAGTCATTAGCACTTTTATTATCCTGAGTGTAAAAACCCCAAACACTTCTGGAAAGGAGGCTGTACAATTGTCTATAAAAGATTAGGTATTCGTGTGCTTTCCTGAAATGTTTACATAGCCTAACTAAACCTGTAGTTTGACTTCTACAATAAAACTACCAATTGGTGACAGCAGTTGCACAAGTGGTTTAAAAAAATCCTCAAGTTGTTCCTTGCTCTTCAGTAGAAAACAAGGCTTCTCTTTCCATTTTGAAGGTTGGGCTGACTTGCTGTAAAAGGTTTTTCTGGTAAAATTCTGTTCAATAGAAGAGCAAAGAGGATCAAATCTGGCATCCTCCAGTGACAAGGACTTGCCCTTGCTAAATGATGGTGCCATCCTCACTGCTGCCTTGGCCTCCCGAGGGACTTCATTGGTCTGCCTGCACACAACCAGCTGATCTGACCTGAGCACATCTGGGCTGGGCTACTTGGGCTGGTTGCCTACACATCAAAGCGAGAGAGTGTGTTGTCAGCCCTGCTATGCACACATCCTACAGATCTCTTAGTTCCAAACAATAATCAGGGGAACAAAATAATTTTTGAAGTACAGAAGAACATTCAAATCCAAGTCAAAATGGGATTAAAAGTGTTATGTTCTAATTTAAATCATAGTCTGAGCTGTTTCAACTAGATATATATTTTGAGAGTGTAAGAGTGTATAACGACTAAAGTTTTTTCTCTTGATAAAAAGTGTTTATCATTTGAACTGCAGAAAGGAGCAAGCTTGCTGTTAAATGTGTGCATTTCTCACCATTACTCAGCAACTCCCAAAGTCACACAGCAATTCAACTGCTCTGATAGAAATAGCTCCCTTGTCTCCTGATGCAGAGTCTGGTACCCTATCCTAGAAATCCAGACCCTCTCTGATAATAAGGTGTCTACAGAAGTTTGTTCCTTCAGGTCAGAAGTTTGAACCTAGTCCAAGCTACTACTGTCCTGAAGATACTAAATCTGACTGCATGGGTCAGTTCTATTCAAGTGTAGCTTTTGTTTCTCAGCAGAGTAAACTAAAGGAAAATTAGATGTGCTGCCATTTCCAAAATATTACTAAACTGAGCTTATTTTGTGGCCTTCAGTAAAAAGTACTATGTAACTGACTCTTTTAAATGCATCAGCAGAAAGGAAAAGAATTTCAGGAATTCACAGCTCTTTTGAGGAGCTAAATACCATTGTCTTAGTGAAGCTGTGTTTTTACACTGCCTACCTTCTTCACTGTGTAGGGCCCTTCTTACCTAAGGCTCTCATAGAGTTGTCTTCAGTTAGTCCACATATTTCACTTTAAAAGGGAAAAATAAACAAGAGTTAAAGCTTTTCCTTCAGATGTTTCACCCTTTTGTTTAAAAGCAACCCTCAGCAATGTGTTCCTGCTGTGATTGCACTCATGGCATTGCAAGTTTGCACCAGGAGCTGCACTTTGCAGCTTCAGCAGATTGTGACAGGTGCAGGTTTGGTCACAGAAGGATATATTTGCACATGATAGCCACAAGTGCATCCCTGCTTGTCATTGGAACAACACTTAAGAGCATTGCTGGCACAATGAGGAAGGAACTTCAGAATACTGAAATACTGATGGTGAAGCTGAGGAAAGACCACTGTCCTGCCAGTCTGCAGCTGTTTTCCTTAATGAGTGTTCCAGTTTCTTAATTCAAATTTTCAGTGTGCTTGGGCCTCAATCTCTCCTTGTAAGGAGATTATTCCACCACCAAATGTACTTTGCAGTCAGAACTTAATCCTATTTTTCCTCTTTGTAACCAGAAATTTATTATTTTCCTCTTGACTGTCTTCTTTGTTATACTATTTAATCATACAATATACAACCATTCTTAGTGCCTCTGTAATTCTGGAAGGGAGTTTATTCTCAACTTAGGTGCATCATATCACATCTTTCTGCTAACAAATGGCCTATAACAGTATAAAATGTCATTCACAGATATCAAAAGTCGTTATATGAACCCATTGATTTCAGAGAATGTTATGTGAATTAGACCCTTAGAGGGGTTGATTGTTCTGTCACAGAAATCTTCTGCAAGACTGATGTTTGACAGGATCAAGCCAACAGACACATTATTTTGCTGCTCTACAGCCCAGTGCCTCTGCTGACAAAAATTGATTAATATATTTGAGGGGTTTTCATACTACATTGCAATGTCATAGCTAATCTATGATCCATCTGATCTCTAAATCTCCTCCAGCATGCTTACCTACTAATCTCTTCTTTATTGACTATCTATTTGTTTGAATTATCTTCCAGTGGATGTATTATACTCAATTTGTCCAAGTTAAATTTTAATGTCCTTTTTCTTCCCTACTCTGAATCCTTTTTGGCATTTCTCTTCCTTCATTGCTGCTCACCACCTTTTATAAGGATAAGGAGCAGTATATTTTGGCTCTACTTTACAAAATATTCAACTAAAATCACAACCAATTATTATACAAGAAAGTATTTTAATTTATTAGCCATTTGGAATAACTTTTAGGCTTTTGTGTGCTTTATGATATTCCATAATTTACTGACTTTTAACATTTCCCTCCTGAAGGAATCTGGTTTACTTGACAGGAAGCCTTAATTGGAGAAGAAGAATCTGCAGAGCTAAAAAAAGTTGGTTCTAATAGGAGTTAGATTTTACAATGAGAAGGTTGAAACGTTGCAGGGAGAAAGTGGCTCATTACCAGAAAAAAAAGTCTGAATCCCAAAGGGTATGTATTTTCCCTGAAAAAAATGGACGTTGTCAGGGAAGAAAACTCATAATTTATTTTTAACAGCTAATAGTAGCTTTCCTTAAAAGTGGTAGTGGGAACATAAAAAAAATGTATTTATTTTCCACAATGTTACTAAAACACAAACTTTTCAGACTGTAAATAACATTATTATTATTCAAAAATGTTAGAGTATTAGTTTCCTTATATCTATTTTTATACATTGTTATACATACATATGTATAACTTAAAAACATACAATAAGACCACTTATAAGTCTTCCCTGGTGCTAGTGTTGTTATATGAGGTTAAGAAACAATAGAGTGCTTCCCACAATTGTCAGCCTTAGATTCCTATTTGGATGCCTGAGATTCCTGCTTAGATGCCTGATGCCTGAATCTGATTTCAATTATTTTATCTACTTTAGACACAATTTGTCATGTGGTATATTTATTCGTTATAAAACCAGAAACTCCTGTTGTATTTATTTCAGAGTAATATAATATCATCAGAACATCTGTTTAAAGAAAAGAGGCATGTTATTTTTTTCCAAGCTTTATTTTTGGTGCTTGCTAGACAATATTAGCATTCTTGGATGTACTGGACTAATGATACTGTCTTGTCCATCCTAAAAGCCACAAGGCTTCCAGAAATACTTTAATATCTTCTACATTATAATTTAAATCAGATCATCTTATTCAGGAGTCTTCATTTCCTTTCTTTACATTGAAGACTCAGTTTTGTGAAGAATAAAATACAATTCCTCTTACCAAAAACAGTTACTGCAGCAGGACATAAGGAATGTGTCTTCATTACCTGTGTGTTATCTGGCCTTCACTTTCATTCTAGCTCATTTGGTTTATCACTTGCTTTTTCTCCTACATCACAGGGGAAGAACGTCTTTGAGACTGGAGCTGTCATTCACCATGGCCACTTTCCAGCACACTGGGGCCTGCCTTCATTTGAGACTTCTTGGCACTTCAGCATGTGCTGATAGGGCTGCAATTTCAGGGTACCTGCACGAAGGTGCTGGAATTAAGAGCTGAGGCAGACACAGAAAGCAAAAACGTTTTAACCAGGGTGAGGTTTGGAGCATCCAGAATTACGTCAGAAACTGAGGAAAACAAGGAAACGGGAGGAACTCAGCACCAGAAAATTAGAAGCAGGCAAAACTGTAAAGATGAAAAGGGTGCAATTAATGGCTGGCATTAAAAAGCTCAGCATCAGAGAGTTCTGTTCCTTCCATAAGGAAGGAACTGTACAAGAAGGTATCAACTATAGTCTCAGTGAATTATAGCATTACCTACCTGTGTTTCCATGTGGTCTGTCTACTTTCTGAATGTATTAGTTGATAGTATAGTGCCAATATCTACTAAAGGAAAGCAACAAAACAAACCAAAAACGTCATTCCACCCAAAAAATAACCATGCCACTGCCCTGACACCACTCAAAAGTCAAAACAACAGCAAAAGTATCCTTCAGAAAATGGATCATCCAGAGTTTACGAGGCAAGAGTTTTTAACCACCAAGGTGAAGTCAGGAAAATATTCAAAGCGTTATTGCCTTGGGTTTTCCAAAGAAAACCTTCCCTTTTTCTGCATGAGTGGAATTTTTGCAGAGTTTGGATCACCTTACTCTGCCTCACACCATAATTTTTGTACGTGCAAGGCTGTAGAAGACCAGGATAAGGAATGGTGGCAAAAATATTTTCTTCAAGGTAAGGACAGATCAAATGGATCCTTGTGCTGCTGCTGCCAGTAACGCATGCTAGGAAGAGTACCAATAAAAACAAAACCTAATGTAAGACTGTTGTTATTTAATAATAAATAATATTTTCATCTGGAGAGTCTGTCAATTGCTCTACAAACATGCACTCTTCCCTTTTCTCTATGGTAGGTTTTCTTTTCAAGAGTATCAGGCACCATTTCCAATTTAACCACTGTGGATGTTTCATTATACTGCATTCCTACTATGAAGGAAAAAATTTAACTAGAGAGATGGACTAATTAAATTAAGAAACATTCATCATTAACATTTTTTCTCAGGGCTGAGTAAACTGAATTATTATTGGAACAGACATTCCAGGCATGTTTATGCAATAATATCATAAGAGGGCTGGTTTGGGGTTTTTTTTTTTAACTGGTAGAAGATTTACATTTGCACATGTCCCCTCTCAGGGCAAGAAGATGTACAATTCTCTGTTTCTAATGGTATAAATCCACAGCACTGCAAAATATACTGGGATGGCTACAAAGTTTTGTCAACACAGCTACCATAAAAAAAAATCCAAAGAAAATTGTTAATCTCATTTGGAAAGAAGGCCTTTTTTAGAATTTTTCTATATTTATCAAGCCCAAGATTATGAGAATTTTTCAAGATTTACATATCTAAAATTTAAATTAAAACTTTCAACCTTCTTCTAACAGTGGAAAGAAGAAAAGGGCAATAATTTATATTGGTTTCCATTCAAGAAAAACTAATATACATAGAAGAGAATTCTTTCTATTTTCTCTAGGCTTTCTGAAATCTACTTCACATGACTCTATTTCTCACTGAGCAACAACAAGCCTTTTCTCAATGCTTTATTTTATTACAAGTTGTTGGTTTTTTTAAAATGCTCTTATATTGTGCATAAGCTGCCATCTGCAAAACAGTTGGTTCAAAAGGGAACAACGGATCTGAAAAGACAGTTAATTGTTCTCTGAACAGATCTATTAGTTCTGACTGAATAGCAAAAGACCTCAAAAGTCTTGCACTTGAAATAGATGGCTTGTGAGATGTTTACTGGATATGTATATGTCTATGCATTCTGTGTCCTTTTTGTAGACAAAGAACCTTAGTTATTACTGTAACACAAGCAAAGAGGATTAGAAAAAATATTTTAAAAGTAATATAATAACTAATAATTCTAAAAGGAGAAACATATGATAGACAAATAGAAAAATATTCACTTGTATTATCTCTTTATTCTTTGGACTTATATGAAATGGCCACTGAAAATTAGATTTTTGCTTCCTTAGGCTGAATAGTAAGCTAAAGATTTACACATTTTATCTTAAACTGATTTGCCATCCTTGGTGTTTTAATTTTTATCAGTAATAAAAGCATTTAATTTATGTTCTAATTTCATTATTCCAGGTTTTGAAAAGTGATATTTCTGTTTCAGAATATATAAAAATACAGTAGAAACAAAAGGTGTTAATTTATATTCACATGTAAAATATTTGAAATGTTTTCTATATGTTTCTGTGGATTATGCTTTGTTCTCAGATTCAATCTGTATTTCAGATGCCCCTCAAGCTACTTCTAAATCACTTTTGAATTATTGTTTAACAACCTTGTATTGAATCTGTATTTCTGATAGTTGTTAGTATAGATATACTTTTCCAAAACAGCAATATCATAGTTGTTGTTTTATTAATGTGAAACCACAGCTTTGGGCATGGATTCAATATATTCAGTTAGTGGATTGTGTGTGATTCATTCCAAATATGAACAGTTTGCCATATGATTCCCAAGTACCTGCATGCAAACCAGGAAATTAATCCTGATTTATTGGTAGATGTTTTTTGCAACCACCAGAGCAAACTCCATTAATGTTTTCAAAAGGGAAGAAAGAATAGGTACATCTAGAACTGAGTGAAATAAATAAACATTGTACTGAAATACTTAACTGAATCAAGTCACAACAGTTAGTGCACGAAGCAGTCTCCTTTCCAACAGTTCCCTCTGGCAAATTCCCAAAATCAGGTGTAGTCTTCAAGTTAACTGTACCACTGAGGAATGTTTCTAGGGGAAAGTATGGTTCCAATGCCCTTATGAACCACAGTTATCTGGGTGAGCCTTTTTTTTATGTCTTCTCTTGTCCACATAAATGAGCAACATATTTTCCATTTCCTGTGGAATGCTTTCCTTTTTTCTCCCTGGTACTCCAGGTTGTTTCTTGTCAAGCCATCTCCTTTTGGTCTCCAACCATGCTGTTTGCACTGAAATTTACAATATTTTCTCAACTGCTTCAAAAGGAATTTTAAATAGGGGACAGTAGTCCAGTTCTTGTTTTCCATAGCAAAAGTTGGACTAAGAAAAACAATATTGTGAAAATAAACAAAAAATATTATCTCAACTTAAGATCCAAATAAAGAAATGCAACAGATTTAAAATACTGTAAGTATTTTAATCTGGTCCATATATACAGTCCTATGTCTTTGCTTCTTTATTCCAAAACATGCTGGAAATATGATATTCCTGCAAATCATAGCTGGTAAATGCACATAGTACCTGGGAGAGTTCTGCTGAAAAGGAAGTGAATGAACTGGGAAGTGGAATCTTTGTAAACTATCTAGATTCATGACAGCAGCTAGATTAATTGAACTTTCTGACTGCAAAGGCATTGAATATAGCTATTCTGTTAAACTTCTGATAACCAACAAGAACTGGAAAAAGAAAGTAATATGGTGAAAAGAACTTTTGAAATATTGATGTTGAAAGTAGAGTAGAGTTCTTTATGGAAAGAAAGGCGGGTAGATTATTAAATGAACAAAAGAACTATCTTGCATGGAGCTCTGCATTTCAGCACTGAAGGGAAAACTGACACATCAAATTTGTACAAAAAAAGGAAAGGGTTTATCAGCTCCTAAATGCATTATATAAAGATGATTGTTAGTGCTAGGAAAAACTACAGTAGTTAAAGGAAAAATAGTCTTAGCATAAAGAGCCTAAAAATGGCCAAGTTCAGCCAGATAAAGCATTCAGAGAAAATAAAAAGTAGTAGAAGTCTGTTCAAACATTCAGTGCTTTCTTCTCCTTGTACGTGTATACAAAGTATACTAAATTTTTATATGTTATTTGTGAGTTTTTAGTATTGTTTTCTGTTGAAACATTGCTGCAAAAATTTCAAGTATTGCTGTATATATTACTCTACAGAAAGTGTCTCGCTGTTAGTTGCATGCAGAAAAGCATAACACTTAATTGGGGAAAGGGAATGTAACTTCTATTTCTGTTTTTCTGCAACACACAGGACCTGGGACATGAAGGTCATCTTCTACAATGGCCCAAATCTAGAGCACTCACTTGTTAAGCAGGAGACACAGCTTTTCTTCCAATGAGACAATATAGTTATTGCACAAAAAGTTGCAAAATTTCTATTCCTGAAATTAAATTATTCTCTTCAGCCACTATAAAGTTTAAGATACAGAACACATTCTTTAAGACAAGGATCAGAATACCTATCCTTCACATTTTCAATCCTAAGCACTGCGATGCTTCCTTCCACCAAAGATTTTCCTACTATTCCAGCCAGTACAGAATATGGCTTTTGAACTAAGACATTTCCTCGGAAGTGACAGGTCTGTTTCTGGAATACCCAGAATGGAAGGATTATGGACAAACAAGTAGATTTCTTCCTGATGGTTTCTTTTGTGTAGAATTCCTAATATTTTATCTTCCTTCTTAAAAAAAAAAGAATCCATCTGTAATTTCTTATAGCTCAAACTAAGGAACAAGCCTTGTCTCTGGCTGCCTGTTTGTGGTGAGCTGACTCTGACTGGCACAAGGTTTCCAAGAAACCCTTCTTAACAGGCAGAGGAAATATGATGGAAAGTTCATGGATCGAGATAAATCACTTACCAATCACTGTCTTAGGCAAAATGGGCTTGACTTGGGGAGAAATAGTTTAATTTATGGACAATTACATGTAATAGACTAGAATACTGAAAAATAAAATCACCTTCCTCTTACCCATCTCATCTTCCCAGATTCAACTTCACTTTGGATTTCTCTGCTTCCTCCCCCTGCATTGGCTCAGGGAGATAGGAAATGAGGATTGTGACCACAGTGCTTTCTCTGTGCTGCTCCTTCCTCCTCATGCTCTTCTCCTGCTCCAACATGGGATTCCACCCACAGGAGACTATGAAATTCTCCAATGGCATTTCCCATGGGCTGCAGTTTTACACAAACTGTCCCTTCCACAGGGTACAGCCTCTCAGAACAGGTTGTTGCAGTTCCCCACAGGGTCACAAGACCTGCCAGCAAACACTCCAGTGTGGGCTCTACTCTCCATGGGCCCACAGGTTCTGCCAGGACCCTGCTCCTGTGTGGGCTTCCCAAGGGGTCTCAGCCTTCTTCAGGCATCCCCCTGCTCCAGTGTGGGGTTCCCAACAGTCTGCAGGTGGATCTCTCCTCTGCTCTAAACTTTCATGGGCCACAGGTGGATATCCTGCTGCACCATGGGCTGCACAGGAATCCCAGCTCTAGCATCTGGAGCATCTCCTGCCCCTCCTTCTCCACTGACCTTGGTGTCTGCAGGGCTGTTTCTCTCACTTATTCTCACTCCTCTCACAGGTGCTGCACAGTGATTTTCACCCTTTCTCAAATATATTATCTCAGACATTGCAAGTAATGTATGACTATCACTTCTTGGCTCTACTTTGGCCAGCAGTGAGTCTGTCTCAGAGACAGCAGAAACTGTTTCTGTCTGGATGGTGGCAGCCGCTGGTGCCACAGAAGCCACTCCTGCACCTCCTCCACTATCAAAACCTTGCCATGCAAACCCAATATATAATTAAAATAACTACTGTAAGGACTCTTCTTAAATTCTAGCACTTTCTTGAACTTGGGTGTTGTAAGCTCTTGTACTCAGACTGGGACAATACTATTTTGGAGCAGATTTACAGATTCATGAATAATTTCTTTAATAGAAAAAGGCAGAAATACTTAGGAGACTACAGTGACTTCAAAACAAGGAACTCTAGTGTGATTATAATCAGGCGATTTCTCTTAAAAATATTTTATTTTAATGTAACCCTTACAGTAAAGGAACTAATCAAAGCAACAATCAATGAAATCTGCAATTCCAAGGCAAAGAAAGAAGACAGAAAACTGCATTTCCTTACCAATGCCTTTCCTTGTGTTTGTTTCCCCTTCTTCTTTCCCTTTGTCTTTGCTTCCTGAGCTCTAGCCCTGATGTCCCTCCTGTTTTATCTTGCAGATATTTCTATTTGTATTAGAGCATCTCTTTGTCTTTTTCTTCACATTCAAGCCTTTTTCAACCAACCACTAGTGCTCTGGAAAATGCTCCAAGCTTGAGGGACAGTAACAATGATTTGGACATCTCCCCTCTAGTAACTTCTCCACAGGCACATAGATCAGTGTCCTCTTCATGCTTCTCAGCAATACGGTATTTATTAAATACATTTTCTGTGTCATATAGATAGAAAAAGAGAGATGATGTCAACATAAAGGTGATTGAAAAGTACCCAGGGTGATTAAGGCTCAGCAGTGCTTGAATGTTTCCAAGCAGCTCTGACCCATAAAGGAGAGCTGGTCCTTTTCAACCTCGTGGAAGGCATAAGATTTTATTAGTTGGTGAAATTTGTAAAACACAGTACACACTTATCTAGGCTGGTACTGACTTCAGTAGGTAGCTGGATTCAAAAAGAAAATTATAATATCATGTAAAGATAGACTCTGAAAACAAAGGCATTCTTATTTTCAGGGATGAGTGGCTCATAATAAAGTTATATAGGAACCTACCAAAACAAAATTTGTGGATCTCAGTGGAGTATGAATAGAAACTTGGAGGGGAAAGCAAGGACAGAACTGGACAATAAAATATTTTCAGAGGAAAAAAACCAAAAAAAATGGGTGAAGGCTTTTCCTATCAACTCATCAAAATAATGTCAAAAGCTATTTTTGAGGGAAGGGAAGGGAAGGGAAGGGAAGGGAAGGGAATG
>JAWWMU010000106.1:26426157-26443852 GCA_035048155.1 Cinnycerthia olivascens
GCCTGCCATTGCTTCTTCTGCAGTGAAATTTAAATGCAAAATGCATAGAAATTCCAGCATGGAGCTTAAAGCCAAGCCTGCCCTGAGGACCAATTCCAGACAAACTAGACTTTTAAATTGAGAAGGTAGAGTCTAGTCCCAAGTTTCATCATCTATAAATCTAACCATAGTGCTTAAAAAAGCTACCATACCAGCCAAGAACTAGTTAACACCATCCCCTTGGGAGTTAACACTGTCCCACTGGGCCAAAACAAGAAAAAACTCTTATCTTCTACATTTCAGAAAGAAACACATTTTATATTTTTTAGATGTAAATTGTACTTCATATGTAGATGGTAAAGTGTTTCCAAATTAGATTCTTTTGAAGTGTTAACCATCTGGGAAAAAAATGAGATGAAAGGACATACTTTCATCTAGGATAGTCAACATCACAGAGGAAGTCAGTGGAATAGGACAAAAAAATAAATTTAACAAAAAAAACCCCAAAAAAACCCAAAAAAACCCCCCACAGATATAGTGGCACTTACACTCTTAGAACCAGTCAATTATATTTCCAACCTGATAGCTAAAATAGGAGAAAAATAGCATATTTCAGGATTGGATGGAAACTGAAAGTTACAACCCTTACATAAATTTAAAGAATACTTCCCTCTGTTTATTTTAATATTCAGTACAAAAAAGGTCTGAATGTATTTTTTATTTTTGGAAAAAGCTTCATTTAAAGGTATAACACATCAAAGAACTTTACTATGTTGTTATTGTGCCACTAATACGACATTGCTACTTTATGCTAATTTTTCAGACTAGCATCAGTCTAGACTAGCAGCTAAACTATCTCATGAAAGTGGATAGTTCTACAGACAAGCCATACGTACACTGCAAATTGAGATGGTTGTCATTACCAGGGTTTACTTGGCTGGTGTTTTGGGAGCAATTTGAAAAAGCAGCTGCTTCTGGACTGTGTATTATAGAAGGAAACTTTGGCATAAGTCCTGAACCTTGTGGTTTCTTCCATTTTAGAGAGAATACGGAGCCCAAGGTTTCACGGAAAATGGTTTTTCCTGGTAAAAAAAAAACATGCCAACACACAGGGCATAGGAAAATCTATTTACCTCCTTTACCAGAAGTAAAAACTTAGCAAACAAATCTATGTATAAGTTATTTGGGAGAAAATGAAGTAGGCAGCTTCAGTAGCAGCTGTACAGACATCTATGAGCAAATAAATAGCATAACTGAAGTGAATAAATAATGTTTACTCAGTAATGCAATAAAGCATCAAGGAGCACACAATGGAATTAGCATTATTTTGAAAATAAACACCATTTTCACCTGATGCATTGAAATTATGCAACTTCTTCCTACAGGCTGTTGGAAAGGTGAATTAGACAAATTTAGCTGAATTAGACAAATTCAGGCAGAATGGGTGGTATCAATAGCTATTACACACAATGACTTGTGCAACTAGAGGCTCAAGAGATCCTTAAACCACATACGGATTGAATAATATTTTGCGAAAATGATCCTACTTTATCCTACTTCTTCTTCTTCTTTAAGATTCTCTATTGGCCACCACTAAAGATGAGGTTCTGGGAGAAAGGTTTTTGATTAAACTTGTTCTGGCAGGGTTTTTCTTTTTTAAAAAGAGAGATGTAGTGACAAAGATCTATTTCTTCTCTAGGGTATTTCCAGAATTGCTGTTCTAAGCACACCTATATTTCAGCAGAGTTCTGAACCTATAGTAGTAGAGGCAGTTTTCAAAGTTAATCCATTGTGTGTTTTCCTTCAGATTAAAAAATGCTTATATGATATTCACTTGGCCTATAAAAGAGAAAATAGAAATATTCTGCAGGTGTGATACAGTAAAAAATCATTTCCAGACATTTTTTTCTATTTCATTACAGATCGTCTTTGGATGAAAGATATTACATGGTGGTAATTCGCAGAGATGCTCCAGCTATGGCTAAAGCACTATTATGGTTACTTGGGTTCCAATTTTATGCTTTTTGACCTCCCCACCTTCTACCTGCAACATTCTCAGGACTTCCACGATTCTCATTTCTACAGCAGAAGGCTTATTATGATGATAATAGTAATTTTTATGCATCTGGCATTAAAACAGTGGCAGATAAAGTAAAATTACTTTATCTGGGGAAAGGGTTTTTGCAGCAATTGCCATGGTTGTGTGCATTCGCCATACATCATCCATCCATCCTGGTAAGTTCATACAAAGAAAAGGAACATCCTTTTACCAGTTCCCAGTATCCTAAAAATAACAAGAAGATCAGTTTCAAGGATAATCCTTCATCTTGTTCACAACTATACTAAAACCTTAAAAAATACACACCCAAAAAAATTCTTATCTTGTTTATTCTAACTTTTGACAATTCATTACTTTGCTTATACTGTAACAGAAGAAAATTAAAAACACAAGTATTATAAAATATAATATATTTTCTCATAAAGACAAGCTTGCCTTAATATTGTTTTTTATATTTTGGCTAATTCAACAAAATTGAGGTTACATGCTCATACCTGTTCTAGATTAGCTATGCGTGTAGTCCTCAGAGTCAGCATTAAAAATAATCTGAGGGTCATAGAATCATTCAGGTTGGAAAAGATCTTCAAAATCATTGAGTCCAGCAGTAAATCCACCACTACTAAGTTGTCCACTAATCCATGTCCCCAAGTGTCACATACATCTACATGTCTTTGAAATACCTCCAGGGATTTCAAACCACTCCCACTGGACAGCCTATTCCAATGCTTGACCACCTTTTCCATGAAGAAAATTTTCCTAATATCCAGCTGAAATCTCCCCTGGTTTAAGTGGAAGCCATTTCATTTCATCCTGTTCCTTGTCACCAGGGAGAACAGACAGAACCCATCTCTTTGCAGCCTCCTTTCAGACAGTTGTACAGAATGTTTAGTTTTCCTGTGAGCCTCCTTTTCTCCAGGCTACACAGTCCCCAATTGTTTTTATGAGAAGCAGTTCCCCCCAACTGCTTCTCATAAAACTTGCATTCTAGGCCCTTCACCAGAATATCACATTCAGTTTCATAATCATAGAACCTTATTTTTGAGCAAAATATAATCTATACTGACCACACTTATCTCAGTAAAAAATTAACACTCCTCATTCACCAAACTGTCCTGGTATAGTCACAATTTTGACTAGATATTGATCACTAGTTTCTTCACTGTTGCTAGAGAAGGAGCCAAAGGCTGATATGGCACAGCCCCCCGGCAGCTACAACAAAGCTTTTTTCAACCTTTCTTTTCACTATGAATTCATACATACAATACTCACTTCCATTTTTGATTAATTTTTGCTCTAAAAGATTACCCGAGCATCCCAGATGTATGCAGACATATATCCTCAAAACCAGTCATATTTCAAGTAACAGAGGCAAATCTTCAGATTGAGCTTGGGAAGAATATCATATTCCAGGCAGGTATGAAATCAGTGACTTAACTTTTTTTTAACCAAGAGTTACATCACACCGAACAAATACTTTTTTAGGCATTGACTTTTTTGACCTTTCAGGTTCTCTTTGTAATATACTTAGAACAACCAATTTAGTACAGCTCAACATTGATCAAAATTTAACTTTTATTCAGTGAATTTAGATATTTTTCACAAACTATGAAATATACTAAAGTAGTCTGCTATATTAACCAAATTATTGTAAAGGGGTTTCTGTCATTTGGCATGTTTCATAACATATAAATACTTAGTCCAGTAACTTGACCAAGGTATTACCATGACACTTTTACTGCAGTTATTTGTTATGAGTTACTGCAGACAAATATTATGTGGCTGACCTTTCCAGAGATGTAGAAAATAGAAAATTCTTCAATGAACATCCACAGAAACTCATAATTAAATATTTTCATACATTGAAATTATACTACTAGAGATATATCTGTGAAAATTAATGTAAAATTAGACAAACAGTGTAATAATAAGGCAGTATTCAGTTTATTTAGAAAGCCAAAGTCATGTGCTGTGCAAAAAGATCCATGAGACAAGTTACTAACCTTAGACTAGGCAGTGTGCATTCTGACACTAAGTACACTGATAATTGAACCTGACAGTTGTGTGAAATTTGTCTTGTTCCTTGCTTTTCTTTTTTTACTTTACTCTGTCCTTCATTTCTACTTAAATTGTAAGAAATTCATACCTGATACTTTGTACCACAATGCATTTTGCACATTTACTTGCACAGCAAGGGTTTCATCTCTCCAGGCACTGTATCAGATAGTCTGACATGTCTAAGAAGACTAAGAGAAGCCCAAAATTTTTGGTCAGATGAATGTATCTCTAAAATCCAAAAATCTGTATTTAACCAAACCAAACCAATTGTTTCAAAACTTCTGAAGCTTCTAATAGTCACCAAATACCTTAACACCTCTGAAGGCTTAAATATGGGCACAGTTCCATGTATATCTTTTCTTCATTTCAGAAAATATGGGGGTTTTATTGGCTGGTTCTGTCCACATTCCAAAATTGCACATGATATGATAATTTATAAGGTATCACCTTGCTCATTACATCTCAAACTTTTCTTTTGCTTGCTCTAAAGTCTTTTGCATTATGAATGAATGCCCTTTGGACTGAATTCATCTGCTGTTTTCTGTCAGGAATTATCACCTCATCCTGGCTGTTATCCCAGAAGCAGGGCTTGATGACATTGCTTCTCTATCAGTCTGAGCTTTGCTCTCACAGTTATTTCAACCAGTTTTATGGCAATCACTGCAATCATTAGTTAAAGCTGTTGGGACACCTCCCACCCACTCCCAATGGACTGTGATGGTTCCAGTGTCTTAGGGAAAAGCCTGTGCTCCATAATTTCCACAGAGGCCAAATCTTTGAGATGGCAGTAGCTACTTTTATAAAGAGGTAAGGATACATCCAAACTACATTTTACAACTTCTTTATGGATCATGATCTCCCAGTTATAATGATGTACCTATGCATGGTGTATCAGGGCTTATACTAGTTGTCTTCAGCTCCAAAACTTAGATGGTACGTAAGAAAAAAAATGTCAGACCAGCAGATGCCTTGTTGAGCAGAGGCATTCTGGCTTTAAGTCTGTCCCTGGGCTGGGACAAAGGGATGCAGAAGGTTAAAGCAAACAAGCATGTTACTGAAAGATAAATCACAGTAGTTATAGAAAGGGGAAATAGGGAATGATTGTTAAATATTATGAGAACTACACAACATAAAATGGCAAATAGCAAATTTAAAATGAAAATGAGGAAATTTTTCACAAAAGTTTATCACATCATCATAATTAGGCTTTGAAATATCCTACTACAGAAGAATATTAGTTAAAATGTAAAAAGCATTCAGAAAGCAAGTGAATTCATGCAATAAAAATCTATGAAAGGTCATTAAAATTATGAAAAAAAACCCAACAAGATTTCAACAAAATTGTGGAGTCTGGGAGAGTTTAATGGTAAAGCATGCTTACACTGTACTTCTAAAATGTTCTTTCTAGGTCCCACTTGGAAGCATAATTCTTGACTACATAGACCCTTGTTTTACAGGAATACATCCTCTTTCAGGTAGAGAATGATAACTTTTGGGAACCTCTGAAAACTGGCTTTCCATCACTCTGTATCTGCAGAGCAAAAATTCCATTTTTGTTGTTAGTACAAAATACATTATGGTTTGTGACAGATCAGGTGGAAAGATAATGATACAGGACTGGAAGTATGCACATCCTGTAGCACCTCCTCTCTGCTCCTGATACTTGTCCTCTGTTATCATGGATTGTCAGATAGATAGTAAAGCAAAGAGAGGAATATTAGATAATTTCCTCAGTCTTGTTGAATGTTTCTTTTTCCTTCAAGATCATTTTGATTACAGAAAATTAGTGTAGGAATCTCCAACAATTTGGCTTGCTGCACAAAATTATATGTAGGCCAATCACCTAGTGACCCAAAAATGAAACACTTTGAAAAATAGTGATTGCAAAGAATGAAGGCTGAGATATTCTTAGCCATATTTTGTTCCTTTGGACTAAAAAGATTAAAAAGTAACTGGAGAATGGAAAGATGGAGAAATAAAAATGAAAGAAAAGCAAACTATGTTTACCTTCAGAATAGTTTCAAAATTATTAGCAATGTCCCCTAATATGTGAACCTATGATACTCAGAGAATGATATAATCATAGAAGGCTCTCAGATTTGTCAAGCAATACTTCCTCATGGTGAATTCATGCTGACTACTCACATTCACTTTCTTGTCTTTCATGTGCCTAGAAATGGTTTCTGGGATTAGTTGTTCCATCATCTTCCCAGGGACTGACATGATGTTGACAAAGTTATAGTTCTCTGGATCTTCCTTCTTGCTCCTTTTGAAGAGAGGAGCAAGATTTGCCTTCTGCCAGTCCTGAGGCACCTATCCCAGTCTCTGAAGATTATTGAGAGTAACCATAGAATGACCTCAGCCAGCTCCCTCAGTATTTATGGATTAGCATTGTAAAACTTTTCCATGAAGGAAATGCAAACCACCTCATGTCCCAGTAATCTGTTCTTGCAGCCTTTTGGGTAGCCATCTTCTGCAACTCTGAAAATTATAAAAAATAACGCAACATCCTTGGTTAGCCTAAAAACACATAGTGATAAGTGGAGCTATAAAAATTCTGAAACTGCATAAACTAATTCGCTCTGACTTTGGAGCTCATTGATCAATATTTGCGAGTGGGTTTTGGGAAAGATGACATTTACTTAGCAACAGTAGAGACTTTATACTGTATACTTTACCTATTGAAAGTACTTGTAACTGTACAATGGTGTTTGCCCTTACAATAATTTCAATATAATGTTGACTGTAGAAAATGAGAAAAGCAAGTAGAGAAGATAGTCATACAGTTATAATTCCAGTACATTACACTCACAGTATGAGAATGAAAACAGACTAATATTTCTGTAGCACCCTTATTTAACTTCTTAGTCTGTTCCCCATGTTTTTACTGCTTCATTTCTTTTCCAATATGATAATTTATGAATTTTATTTTAAAATTTAAAAGAGGACAGATTTTAAAGTCATATTTCTGGAGTATATGATTTTACAAATGCATACTTTGTAATTTCAGCTGTAATTATTAGGAATTGCAGGACAGAGTGCAAAATATATAAGCCCCTTTCTTTCTAAAATATATTATACATAACAAATGTAATTTAAAATTTTGCACCTAGCTTTAAAATGCTTCTCAAATATCCAGTTATTAAAAACTGCTGTACTTAATTGGGAATGAGAATAAAAATGGAGATTTTATCCCAGTTATTACTCTTTTCTTTAACAAAGTTGGTGGATGAGAAATTTAATAATCTTCATGCTACTCTAGTAGCAATATTATTGAAGGAAAATTGCTTTTCCTATGAAAACTTCTTCCACTACCGTATTCTTTCTGCAGGGTTGTGAAAACTTTGGAGGTTTCCCTGTGTAGTGTATACATGCATAACTCATATATCTGTTGGTGGTTCTTGTTTGGCACATTATAAAATAACCCTTTTCAAAAGCTTATTTTTAGTATTTGTCTTTAAAAGAAGAATTTATGGGATAACAAGGTGACATCATCCCACATTGTCAGGGATATTCAGCTGCAGAGAAATGAAGGTCCTGACCCAGAAAAGGGATTGAGTTATACTCAGAAGTGTGAGGCACTGTAAAAACTAAAAGTGCTGAGTCTACATTTACAGATTGCAAGGGAAATCTAGTTTTCTTACAAAGAAAAATTAGCATTTCTGTGTCTTAACTGTCCCCTAGAAATTGCTTACTCTCTTTCTTATTTATGCTACTGAGTAACATGCTTGAGGAGAATCCAAAATGAAATTTCATGCTGGCATCCACTTGCTGAGTAACACTTCTGTTGTGAAAGGCAGAAGAGAAGGGAAGGAAGCAGAGCATGTTTTGCACAATAATCTTGCAGTTCAGGCATTCATGTAAAGTAGGAGAGTCTTCAGCTAACTTCCTTTTCTTTGGGAAACATACTTCCCTTCATCCCAGAAGGCTGTCCTCATCAAGCATCAGTAAATTAATTTTGGAGTTAAAGGTATGACATAATTATAGAACAGCCCAATTTGGAAGCAATCTCAAAAGATGATCTGGTCCAACCTTTTGTAGGAAAAGGAGCTTAGATGACATTATCTAGCACCCTGTCCAGTAATTTGAAAACTTCCAATGATGGGGGACTCCACCACAGTCTTGTGGAAGGTCGTTCCAGTGATTGATCGTTTTCACTGTAAAAAATATTTATTTCTTATATCAAAATGAAGCCTCTCCTGGTGCAACTTGTACCTATGGCTCTTTGTCCTCTCTGTGTGCTTCCTTTTGAAGGGAGACTGTCTTTCCTCTTTGCAGATGTCCTGGAAGTACTGGAAAATTGTGTAGAGGTTCTCCGTGAATTCTGTCTTCTCCATAGTAAAATGAACTAATGCCATCAGTCTTTTCTCATTGAACAGGTTCTGTGATCTTTGAATATCTTTCTGAACTCCTTTGAACCCTTCCTAGATGGTATGTGTATTTTTTGAAATATGAGGACACAGTACTCTGGATGCAATCTGATATTTCCATCTTTATCTGTTCAAATAATTGATTTTCACAAATTAAATATTAACTCTCTAGACAATTGGTTAGGTCTCCCATTTGAAAGGCAGAGATAGAAGACAGCTGGCAGATCACATTCGTACTTAGCAGAGGGCTAAAGAATGTTTTTGTTAATTAATATTTTTTTATATATATACAACAGTATCAAGAAAAGTTAAAAGCTTTGTTTCCATTCTGACTCAGTTTATATGAATTTGGAATTTTTTCCCAAGAATGGGCTATGTGGATAGGGGTGCCTTGAGCAGATGATGACACTGAACTAAAATCTCCCCCTCTTTGGACAAAATGCCAAGTGGAAAGGGTGAGTAGGTAATCTTTTAATAGAAATAAAAGACTTTTTCATCATTTCATAGAAATGTTCAAGACAAAAGTGAGGACAACACATCCCAAGCACAGATCAAGGCCACTTCCAGGTGAATGGGAATTTTAGCCTGGGATGGGTGGCATTTGAAATCAGTCTATTTCTTCCCTGTCATGTCTTTCAACTGATCTGCTGAACTCTTCAGCAGGCATGACTCTCATTTTGGAGTAACTAATTTGCCCATAGCATTAAAGTGGGTACAAGATATTCACCCCCCTCTCTGTGCTACAGACCTCAAAGATAAATGTTGGCAAACACACTGCAACTACTAATTCCTTTCACTAATGTAGCCTTCGAATGCAAAAGGGAATTGCTGTCAGGCAGCTTGCATTCCTTTGAGAATCTAAGAGACTCATATGCCTGCACTAAATTTGTAATAAGAAATTGAACTGTGGTTCCCATTATCCTAAATTATTGATCTAGCAAAAATATTTTTTTGACATGTAGTGGTTTAACCCCAGTCAGCCACCAAGCCCCGTACAGACACTCCTCACTCCACCACCAGCAAGACTGGGGAGAGAATCAGAAGTGTAAAAGCTGGAAAATATGGGTTGAGATAAAGACAGATTAATAGTAAAACAAAATCCGTGCATGCAAGCAAAGCAAAACAAAAACTTCATTCACCACTTCCCATGAGCAGGCAGGCGTTCAGCCATCCCCAGGAGAGCCAGATTCCATCATGTGCAATGATTACTTGGGAAGACAAACACCATCACTCCAAACATATCCTCCTTTCTCCAAATTTATATGTTGAGCACGATGTCTTAGGGCATGGGATCCAAAACTCAGCCTTATACCATTTGCTCTGAAGAGAAGTAACTCTAATCCAGCTAAAATTAACACACCACAGAATTTATTTTGTTCTTTTACCTTATCAAACCTAATTTTAAAAACCTGAAGAGAAAGGCCACAAAACTCTTCTTGGGAGGGATACACTTATAACATTATGTTTTTAAAAATCAAGCCTTTCAGTTCTGCTAGTTAATGGCTCCTTATAGCATCCCAGATCAACTTTGGTTCTCAACCTTGATAAGGCACCTGCACACAAAGTATCCTTAAAAAATTCACCTTTTATCTTATCTATAATCAAGCCATTGTCTAGATTGTTTTGAGGAATTAATAAGTTTATGATCATTTACCAGACACTTTCAAATTGAACTTCAGCTCCAAATTAACTTCACGCATGGATTTTTTTACACTGCTGTTTTTTTCCTACCTAACTCTAACTATAATTATTCACTAAAAACTGTCTCTATGCCTGAAAAATGTTTCATACTCGAGCACAGTTCTTTTTCTTTGCTTGAAAAAATCCTCCAGCTGCTGAAATCTCAGTCATCAAATGATCACAAACCCATTCAGGATCATCCATGACCACTCTTCGACTTAAAAAATCCCTGTAATTGAGGCATAGTTGCCATTTATTTTTTTTAATGCAGAATGGCATCTTTAAAAGTAAAGAGTAGCTAGCAAGCATGAAAAATGTGTTTTCATGCAATTTTAATGACATCTCAGTTATCATAAATAGAATGCAATCATTTATTTTAATAAATATTTCTAGTTCATATGCAGTTTTAAAACTAACAAGCTACAAAGCATGTTAAAATTAAATACAGCAATCTGAAAAATTTTTAGTTATATTACTGCTCATTTCTGGTAGCTAATCCAATTAATCTGTTAATGCTTCATCTTTCAAATTTAAGAGAAAATGCTAAATCAGTTTTATACAATTTTAAAAGCTAGAAGAATGTATTTTGCTAATTTGAATCCATTAAATAGCTAAATGTGAAATCATAAAACCAAATTTGTTCAAATTGTCTTTTTGCCTTTGACATTTTAAATTTTCTTACGAATTAGAAGCTTTCTAATACAGACTGGACTTTGTCAGTAGTAAAACTCTCCGTGAACATCAGAGGCCACCCATATTTTTTTCTCTTTTCTGGAAGGCCATAGCAAAGAAAACAGTAGCAAACCTGGAGGATACATAGAAGAATCATAAAATCCTAGAACTATAGAATGTCTTAGGTTGGAGGGGACCTTAAAGGTCATCTAGTTCCAACCTCCCTGCCATGAACAGGCACATCTTCCACAAAAACAGGTTGTTCCTGCTCCAGCAGGAACACGGTGTTATGTCATACTCTTACAATGTGCACTTGGGGTTTTTAGTAAACCTGGCCTTGAACACTTCTAAAGAAAGGACATTCACAACTTCTCTGGGCAACGTGTTGCAAGTCCTCACTAACCCTGGAACTCTTCACAGTAAAGAGCTTCATCCTAATCTAACTTTATCAATCTAACCCTTCTCTCTTTCAGTTTAAAACCATGGGAGAGACAAGGGTAAAAGTCAATAAACCAAGTGCTTTATTCATAAATATATAATTATTTTCTGATAATGATTCTTTAGGCTCTCTTGCTAGAAGTTTTGCTTTACTCATATTATTCCTCTAATAATTTATCAAAGAAAAAAGATGAATGTTTGGCAAATAGAAGCATTCTCTGAGGCATGAAAAAGATTCAAATGTCCGATAATATACCTCTTTGTGTTACCACCTTGTCTGAATTCAAAACTGCAATTTTACATGGAAATCCGAAAGGCAAGGAGAATGGAATCCTAAGTCAATAAAAGATTCTTAAATAATAGTCTTGTAAATATTTTATGGGTAGCCTTTATGGTAATTGTTTTATGGGTCAGATTTTAAACGCAGATAAGTAAAGCTTGGTAAAATGAGTGTTAAAATGAATAAGTGTTACTTTTGCCTTCAAACTGTGCATCTGCTCACAACACTAAACAGACTTCTGTAAAAATATGAAAAGAAAAGAACATGAAAAAGAGCAGGGAAGATGGAGCTGGATTTTCTTCTGGAAGTTATGAACTAAACTCCAGTTTTGCAAAGCTGGTAGAAAACCTGGGTAGGTAGTTGTGATTACATGGCACTGTGAAGCAGCAATTCCAGTTCAGTGGCAATATGGCTGCAGTGGCTGAGAAGGATAATGTAGCTCTACACCAGGCTGCATTATTTCTAGTTAACCCAGCTCGGAAAGAGTGGGTTCAGCTGTGTTCACCTAGCCCTGCTCAAAGATACATTCTCTTGCACACAGTTCTCAGCAGTTAAGCCAAGTGGAAACAGGGGTTGGGCCAGGGCAGGCATATCAGAAGCAATCAAATATTACTTCTGAGCAAATCAGTTTGTACTTCTTCAGCCTTTCAGTTTGAGGGTCACAAAGGAAGTGCAGCCTTCAAAAGTAAAGCTGGATAAGATGGAAGAAACACAATGACAATAGAATTAATAATGTAGAGTAATTTATGTTTATCCAGCATCAGGATGACGTGCTTTCCTACTGCTAAAAACATCTCCTGCCCAAATTTACCATTACATGAATCAATCCAAACAGCTCCTGCAAAACACAGACCCAGAGGCATTTCTCCATATAGACATGGCAAGAAATGAGGAAAACTTCTGTGGGACAACCCCAGCTTCTTGCCCAGTGCCTTCCCAGGATGCAAACTTCCCATGCACTTGACTTAAAGGTTTTAAATTGTTGTTATCATATTAATTAATTACTGTGGTTTATGCACAAGCAAGGTTTAGAGCAAACAAAACTTATCACATAAATTCAGCTGAGTCAGACACTTAATGTGGAAATTTCAGGCCAGATGTTTGTTTGGCAAAACCGAAGGAGAAATCTGCAAGAGTTACCTTGGTGTATCTTTAACCACATTTTACATGCTAGTTTGCTCAGTGCTTCAGTTGCAAGAGGGTTTGAAAAGGTGAGGGTGACAATCTATTTGTTTGTGTTTTGTGGGGTAAGTCTGCTATATTGAAAGAACAAATATAACACTAGAGATATGAAGAGATTATTATAAGAGTGATGTAGAATGGTTGAAATAATGAAGCAACTCTGGATAAAAACAAAGACAAAACTAGGAAGAATACTGAGAAAGAATAGCAAGCACATAAGAGTATCTAAAATGATCTTATAATTCTGAAAGTAGTGGTAAACAGAGTGATACTTCTGTCTATAGGAGGAGCTATGAGCAGAGAGAAGCTAACTTAGCTGACCAGAAAAAACACAAAGTTGCCTACCTTCAGCACCAAACTGGGAAAAAAAGTGTAGTTCAAATTCATATCTACAGAGGTAAGGTCTATTGGTAAGACTTCATATGCCTCCTGTTGTTTCTCCACTGCTGCTCTGCTTCATTCAAACATTCAGAGCTTATACAGATTTGAGTAAAAATCCTACTGCAGAAAATATCATTATTATGTACCATGGGAGTGTGGAAATCCATGTACCAATCTACTTAAAACATTGTTGTTAAATTCAGCTTTTAGAAAAACCTTCAATACTTCCTGCCCCATGCCAATTTTGCAAAAGCAGCTATGTTACTGTTGCTTTTCCTAGATAATGTGCTATTTCTTCTTTTCTTGACAGGCATACAAATGAAAATTCAGTATTCTATCTAAGAAAAATAACAAGTTTTGAAAAGCAAAAGATTCTGTTATTCAAGTTTGGTTTCCAGTGGGAAAACACAGGCATCTCTGAAAATGCGTGGCTCACTTGTAAACACATTAGTAGACATGGCATTTTTGCGTCTAGTTTGATAAGTTAGCACAGAGTTGGACAAAATTAATGAGATATTTTTTCAGTGCCAAGACAGGATTTTTGGTGGATATATATATTAAATATTCAGGCATGGCCCAGTAGCTGATAAGGTACAAAGAAGCCGAGACCCTCCCTTCCATTGACTTCACTGACATCAGTAAGGACAAATACACTTCTCTCTGACAGAGAGTGATGTTGTTGGACAATTTGTAAATAAGTAAAAAGTAGTTTTTAAATGGTTAAGGGAGGAGCGAGGAATGGACTCATTAGCTCAGTAGCAACACATGTAACCTAAGCAAACATAATTCTCCTGATGTAAACAGATCAGTGGCTTCTTGCTTTTTTATTGAGCTTGGCAGCTTTGGAGCAAGACTCACAGTTACCCTACCAATTCAGTAGAGCTGGCCTATCCTTTCACTAAAACAACAAAGCCACTACTCATAAAGGGCATGGCAGTGGCAACAGAACAAACCTGTCCCAGCCCCAGCATGATCGTGGATTACAGAGCATAACCACTGTAACCAGTGATCTATTCTGAAGCAGCCATCTCACACTGGTTTGGACCAGAAATTCTACCCTGAAGTGTAAACCTGTGGAAAAAGCCCAAGTTCTGACAAATCTGAATCATGTGATGAAAAATATTCTGTTAAGGTTCTCTTTCTGTTCTGGTCCTGGAAATAGGTAAATTTTATATGTCCTAAGATATTTAAATACTTTGGCAAGGGTCATGCATCAAGAAGATTTTTGCCTGAACATTTACAATCTTTACTTTTAATTCTAATAGCAGATAATTTCTGATATAACTGAGCAGGGACATCAACCCAAAACAAGAAGCATAATATTTTTATCACAAAAGGAGTCATTTCTTATTGATGCTGAAAATTGAATGCTTTCTTTTTTCCTTTTTCTTCCTCATATTTTATGTTTCTTATGAAATATATTGTGATTTAATATGGAGCAGCAAGGAAGCAGAACTTCCAACAGATTATTGAAAATATTGTTTGGAAGAAGACAGCAAGGAGGTCAATGAGCACTGAATGTCAATATATATTTTGAATGCAATCAGAAAATATTCCGGGAGTTGTGGCTGCATCTGATCTCATCAGTGTGTGTGTACATAAAGTCACACATAGAATAGAAACCCAGCTTGCTGAGCATAGTGGAATAAAGACAAGATTTCTTAGTTCCTTTCACATGCAATTTATAAATTTATTGCATCTATCACAACAAGCCAGGCCCTATCATGAAGGCAGAAAATTAAATGGAAGTTAAGAAATAATTATTTTAAAATTTGCTAGTGGCATTCTATTCTATCACATATTTTATTTCATCTCTGGGTTGCACTGATATAGGTAGATATTTGCTCTAATGATGTAAACCCAGAATAAATAAGTTTTAATCCCAGCAGGTTCAACTAGTTTTAGGAACAAATACTTAATGGGAAAAAAGCTTATGCATAATAGTAAGTTCAGATTTCTGTTACTTGATTAAATAAAATTATCTTTTGGAGTCTAAATATTATCACAAATATGGAGCTACATCCATGAGGTCTTATGGACTTCAGGTTCCACTGTCAACCCTCACCACCATATATAACAATTAAGAGAAACAAACAAAACTTGTGGTTCTGAGGCGTCTTTGGCACTGTACCTGCTCAGCTAGCTGTCACCTCCCACAGGTTGCTGTGATCTGAAGGAGCTGGCAGGGAGATGAGCTCTCTGAAATCCTGAAGTTGTACACCATTAGTTGAAGACACCAAATTTTCTGTTAAGGAAGAAATTTAGAGGTATATGACACAGCCATTAATTAGAATACCCTTCAGACACGCTAGAGAACAGATACTGACCTGTTTATCATCTTCCTTCTACTTGTAAACTAAGAATCAACTGAATATCAAAATATTATCTTAGGTATAACTCACCTTTTAATCCTTTTGCATGTTGCCTCACAAAACACTAACTCTTATCTCTCTTCTAAGGACTATTAATCTACCTCCATACGAATTTGCTCCACCCAGTCCATAGCCTGATATGTAATTTTTTTCTCAAAAATATCAAACAGATAATAAAGTTACATTTAAGTGGAGAAGTTTCCTTGATGTTCAGGAGTATCTAGATATGGGCTAAAATGTCCAGTTTATGTCCACAAAAGTATAGACTTTATTTTCTGAAGTTATACATATCTAGAAATTTAACACATGCTCTGTCTAATACTTAGCCCCTGTTGAAATAGTTAGAGCATATGCACTAAAGGCTGCTTTCTTGACAGGGATATTTTAAATCTGATGCAATAGAAGAATGTGGACACTGAGTGACATGACTTCCTATATTTTTTTTGGTTTTTGTGTTAGTGTACTTAAATCCACTCTGAACTGTAGAGGACTAGAAGAAAGAAGCTGTTGTGCAGGTTAGAAAGTTTATGATTCATTTCATATGTGATTGATTCTCACATTTTTAGGTAGTTTCTTACCTACAAGTTGTGCCTAGACTGATAAGGTCTGCATCTGCTGGAGTGACATTTTAAACCTCATTTGGGAGATGTCTTGCTCATTTCTATGGTGTTATGTCATACTCTTACAATGTGCACTTGGGGTTTTTAGTAAACACTGTTTTCCTAGGAGCTAAGGAAGGATCCTTTAGTTTTGAATTATGCACCTGCTGGCATGGTATTAAGGCCAAAAAGCTATGCTCCTACTATCTATTACTCATAAAATATTCAGATTCAATTAAATTACTACAGTGATCAAGGTGGGAAGGAGGGTCTGTGTGTTACTGCAGCTCAAGGGTAATGATTATTGCCACTTTTAAAGTTGCACAGCATAATACAGTGATATTTCATTTTAAAAATAATGAGATTTCTACAACAGTTGTCAGGAGATTTGAGGTTGCTTCTGTTTTGTACTGTTTTCTTTCACTGAAATGCAAAACATCTGGTCTAAAAAGCACACACCAATGTGTCAGATGAAGATTTTTAGAATTATGGTGATTAAAAAGGAAAAGTGTTTCACAATGAACTGACACATCTGCCATGAGTCAATATTTGCTTACAGCTTTTGACGTCTTATAGAAACATAGATTGTTGTTCTTTCTCTGCCTTCTCTTTGACTGAAATAAGTATTGAAAAAAACAAAAAGGACAGAAATTGCAGTTGGCTAATCTCTTTCAAGACATTGTTGCATTGGTTCTAGGTAGCAGTAAAGGAAATTATGAGATCTTATTATTTGTTTCAATATTGATCTGTCTAGGCTACATCTGTTCTTTCTACAGTCAGTTTTAGGCTGTCAATAAGACATTGTCCGCATAGCTGCGTTTGATTGCTTTGTGTATACAGCTGGGCTTATTTAAACCATGTTGGCATGCACTACATATCTGTAGAAACTAGATTTTACCTTTAAATTAACAAAAAAAATCTGTTCTACCCCTCATTCTATAATCTATGTTTTCAATGGGTAGAACCATTTATTTTGGCACAGGTGTAAAATCTACTTTCAACACAAACTGAATGAGTAATTGAGTTACATCAGATTTTAGTAAGGAAAAAAGTCAGTTTTCCATCTCAATTTAAATTTTGTCTTTTTTCTTTTGTTTAGAAAATGTGTCAGGTTAAAAAAAACAACAAAAAACAATGATAATAACATTCTTTGGTAGAATATACTTAAACATTTTGCTTTTTGAAGAGGATTATTTTTTCTCTTTCTCAGAACAGGGTGGTTACTCAGTCAATAAAAATACAAAAACCCCCATACAATATTGAGTATCTCACTTGAAATAATGAAATGGTCTGAATGCTTAAATTGTCCTGGATTGGCCTACAGACTAGAGATATCTCTGTTCAAGAGACCCTTGTTGGACAGGGTAGAGTATTGCAGAAAGCAATGACATATTTTTTGCAAAGCAAATTAGCTGAATACTCATCTCCTAGTTACACTTTTTGAGAATATTTTTTAAAAATTCTTGGTGAAACAATCAATAACTTCTATATAAACTAAAAGAATACACTTACTTGAAGTATTCTTGAAATTAATGTGTGCAAGACATACAGAGTTCTGAAAATCAGAATATGTTAGCCAGCATTTGGATATGTCATGATTTTGCGTGCCCCACCACAAGCCTGTCAAA
>JAWWMU010000106.1:26443952-26464647 GCA_035048155.1 Cinnycerthia olivascens
TATATAAACTAAAAGAATACACTTACTTGAAGTATTCTTGAAATTAATGTGTGTAAGACATACAGAGTTCTGAAAATCAGAATATGTTAGCCAGCATTTGGATATGTCATGATTTTGTGTGCCCCACCACAAGCCTGTCAAATGTCTGTAAAATCCTTTTTGAACCTCCATATATTCCATCTCTCTGAAAGCATATGTCTCCCCTGTATGCAATCTCATCTTTTCATAAAATTTGTAAGATTATCTGGGTTTCTTTCCGTCTTTTGTTCTTCTGACTGTTGTCCAATGGATTAAAGATGAGAGAACATAAAGACCAGCAGACTAACAAACAGTGTGATTGGACATCCTTTGCATGAAACAAGATATAACATGCAGTTGCTTTACCCAGGATACAATTCACTTACACCCTTCATAAGGCTTTGTACTCTGAAAACATCAGAAAAGAAATTGTGTGTGAAGCTGTGAATTCAGTCTGGAGAAAAGTGTAGGTAGCATGTGGAGAAGCAAAAGCAGAATAAAAATGCACACACTTTAAGGCAGTGATTGTACTTTAAAAATTTCCGGACATTGCTTTGCCATAGATCCCATTCCAAAGGATTAAATGTATTGACTTACTTGAGAAAACCTAATTTAGCCTAAGGAAAAATGGGTCATAGATTATTGCTTTTCCAGGAATGACTTTGAAGAATTTAAATGTAAGAGTAGACAGGAGATGACTGAGTAGCCATCATAAAATACCTTTAAGTTTTGAACTTGGTATAAGAACATCTGAGCAAGCTTAATGCACTGAGTACTGTTGGTGCAATAAAAAAAGTCAAGAACATTGGATTGTATTGCTAGAGGGCACACAGTATAAATCAAAGTAGTTGATACCGTATCCAGGTAAGCTATAAATTGAACATTACTTAGAATGGTGTCTATAGTTCTGTCACTATATTTTAGCAAGGGTATAACAGTGTCTGAAGAGAGGCTGTATATTATATTAACCCGTAGACTAAAGTCATGTGCTAAAGATTTATGTAATAATTAGAATCACATAAAAAACCCCTAACTTCACTAAGATTCATTAGTTAAAGAATATTCTTTTATGGGCTACTCTTACAAATGAGCTGTTGACAGCAACTCTGAACCCTACTGCATGTTAAATTTGCAGTTTTTTAAAACATGAAGACTCCGAGTCTACTATTTACCAGACCATATTTAAAGATAGAATTCAGACTCTCAGCAGTCATCAGTTTTATGGCTCATGTCTTGGAGAAGGTAGCCCAGCTCAATAAAATCCAGAACTGTAGTCCAGGTAATGGGTGTGATCATAGATCCAGTGAGAGACCCAAACCTAACTGACAGTACAGATCTGTGGCAAGATTCCTTACAGGATATCTCAGGATGGTATGCAGATGACGGAATGAGAGAATTTTACAATATGTTCACCTATAAGTCCTAGGGATATAGAATTAAATAGGTTTGTTAAAACTTGAAAGCAAAAAAACAGGGTTAGTCCTGTTTTGTACTTGGAAAGAAAGTCTTCAAAGAGGGTGTCAGGAAATACTACATTCACTGTTTTGGGGAGAAAGCTTTTATATATATGAAAAAAAAGAACTGGCTTTTTATTCTCCCTTGCCAATGAACATCAAGATGTTTTGATGTCTTCTGTTCATTATGTTTTTGCTCTGGGAATTTGAAGCTGAAATTCACTTCAATATTATCTTATTTTTGAAACAAATTGTTTCATTCCCTGATCCATCAAGTAAAGCACACAGCACAGGATTAATTTAGATTAAGAGAAACAACAAGGAAAAAAAATACAAAGAGAAATCTTCAATGACACAACAGTATGAGTGCCTTTTCTATAGGGATTGTAGCATTGTTTCCAATCAAAGTAGCACCAGAACTTTATCTGGAAGGGAAGTTCTGAAATTTAAGGTTGTAAGACAAAAGCAAATAAGTGTCATTTTACACATTTACGTCTATCATTTTTTTCTTTTTGGCTTGAGTAACAGGGAATTTACTGCTCCGCGTTATGCATCCTTATATTTTCTTTTTCTCTTGAAAATAATTTAAGAATGCATTTAGAAGGAGAAGTGCATAGATTTGTAGAATTTGTAAAGAGATATGAAAAAATGTAATAGCTTATATTGCATTCCAGTGACACTGATAATAACCTTTTCCCCCTTAAATCTATTGCTTTCAATCTACTTGCTGTTAGCAGATTAACAAATGGCTTTCCTATTGCAGATCTTCTACTCTTAAGTACAAGACCATTTTCAAGGATCTCCTGTCTTCCTTTAGTCATGGCAGTTTCTACATGCCATTTGAGCCATAACTAAGTGATATGAAAAGAAAGTGTTGAAGTAAATCTTAAAATCATACGGGAAACAGGCACACACTGTAGAGGTTCTTTTTTCCTTTTCTATAGGTTCTTTCACCAAGATATAGTTTTATTACATTCGTGCAGCATTACTGCTACTCTCAACTGACATAAAATCTATACTCATAGGAACTTGGCAAATACTGTCATAAAAGATAAGTTCCTATGGCACAGGTATCTTAGAATACATGTACAAAATTATGACTTTGCACAAAGGGCTTGCTGCAGCCTTCCAAAGGACATTGATCTAGGATCCTGTTTTCAGTGTAATATTTTAGATGACTGAAATATTCATGTAAGGCATTAGAAAGGGTCCCACAACTGGGAGTAGCAGGCTTTTCTGATCACTGTCTTGAATTTATTCATTTCTATTTTGTATGAGACTGATGATTCAGGGTAGATATTTTTCTTAGCATAGTTATGCTTAAAATAAATAAAATAGACAGCAGATATATACAAATACATTGTTTTACCAGCAGGAAAGTCCTTATAGTAGAGCGACAAGAACAAGAGTCAGATGGTAAAACAGAAATCCTGAATAAATGATAAATAATTACCTTGCTCATAATAATACAGTTTGCTGCATTATGTACTATTGATTTCAGCTTCCAGTGACGATTTTGAATCACATATAGCAGTAACACATTTGCACATTTCTATGGGTTTGTGGTAAATTTTTAGTGATGTTAAAAAAGGAATGCATATGTGCAATGCATTGCAATCATGGTGTGGAATGTGTAAACGTACTATATGTCTCCCCTTCTTGCAACAATTAAGGCCTTTGCAAAGCTGCAGCAAATCTTAGAACCAGACATAAAACTTGCAATCTAACTGTGAAAAAAATAATAGAACCTTATTTTCAAGGGACATTTTGAAAGAATTCTTATTCTTCCTCTTGACCTGTCTTTTTGCAGCCATGTCCTACAGTGTCCAGCACGGAACTGAGGTCAGTGTTTAACTACATGGTATGTATAGTTTGAAAATTGCAGCATCCAAACCATTCATGAAGCTGTACTCTACACTGCATAAACTGGCATTAACCATTAAGCAACAACAACTATAATTTTTTTTTCTAATATTGCTATTTTTTTAAAGCAAAGGAATTAAATTTTTATCAAATAAAAAAAGCACATCTGAATCAGAATTTATAGTTTTTCAGCTACTGTAACTAAAAATTACTATGAAATATGTTTTATCCTTATTGTTTTCACAAAAAATCTCTCAAAAATAAAACAAAACAAACCTCCCCATCCCCCCACCCCCCAAAAAAAAACCAAACAAACAAGCAGTAACAACAAAAAAACCCACCAATCTCAAAAAACTACAGATATCTCACTTTCCCTTTAAAGAAAAATCAAGAAATGTGAATCTGAGATGATGGATGAACAACTTAATGTCCAGTGTTAGCTACTAAAAATAAATGTTTCATGATCAAAATATCACATCTGCTGTAATCTTAACTTAATTCATATAATAAATATATAATTATTAAATAATATATATTTATATTTTATTTAATTAATTTATATTTATAGTGATAGAATAAATATAAATTAATTCATATAATAAATCACATAATCATCCCATCAAGGTTAATGTAAATTCCAAAATGTTCTATGCACTGTATAGGTTGCTAAGATCTTTGGAGCAGAGATGAGCAGCGATTTCTTGTGGCTCTAGGACATTCTGTGGTTTGTATCATGCAGAAGTTTATTTTAGATTATTTTAATGATTCCTTAAAGAATGTGACTGACAAAATTATGGTACACACTTCACTGTCTCAGTGAAACTATCACAGAATTCTCCTGTTTTTCCTAGAATCAGCTGATAGCAGGTGTCTTCAATCAGTAATATCTAATACCTCAGAGCAGACAGCAAAATACTGCACAATAGTTTGTGAATATTCACCTGCTGTATCTCAGAAAACACATATTCTAAAGCACAGAAATATCATACTATAATTCAAGTCTATACTTCATGAGGATTTGCTGTATTTCTTCAGTGAATGTTTGATGCCACTTCGTTATGGTAGCCTTTTAAAAGACTCCCTTTATGACTTTTTCAATTGCATGTGATTCTCAATCTTTATATCTTATTACCACATTTATTGAAAGAAATCAAATCCAAACAAACAATTAGAAATAGAAGTAAAATGGGAGGTTACTGTGGTATCTGTAGATTTCAGTTCCCTAAACAATCATCATTCAAACTCATAAGATTATCTCAGATCCAAATTCTACCAACTGGCCCCTTCACGTCTAACAACACATTAGAGAAAAATTAATTTCTGTGAAAGCTTCATTTTCTTTCTTATAAAAAGCCTCTGAGACACATAAAAGGCATCTGAGAGCCTCTATAAACATGATTGCCCAAGAGAGTCAGGTACTTATAGTATACATATAATGAAATATCTCCTCTCTTGAGTAATTATGTGTATATCAAAATGTTTACTGGTAATTGGGAAACCTGACCCACTACCTACTCAAAGTGATGGGGTCTTTTTTTTGGTACATGATGAAGTTACTTAGAAAAAAAATGATTGCCAAGGATTACACAGAATATTCTTTCATCATCATATATTGCAGAAGGGAGATGGAGGAAAAACACAAAAGAGGTGAGATGAAAGGAGACTTGCAAAGGAAGCCAGACTTCTAAAACAGGCCCTGTGATCTCTCTTTCTCTCCAATGGCTGTCCTCCCCCCTAACTGCCTCAATGTTATATTAAGTAACAAACATGTGACATTTACTACATCCACTATGCAGAGAAAAGCAAAGAAAGCATGGCGCTACCCATTAGGATGAATCAACTTATCAAATAAAAAACAAGTCCAATTTTTATGTACAACTTGAAGCAAACCAAACATTTTGAGGGCTGTATATATGCACAGTTGTGTCAGCATGTATACATATATATATATATATTTATATGTGTACATATACAAATACAATGTTCCTGAAAACTCTGTGAAGGCTAATATCACAGTTTTTTATGCTTATCTCCACCAGTGTCCATTTTCTTTTAATCTGACTAGGACAGAGATGTCTTCAGTCAATAATCTCATTTATCACAGTTGACAATTGTAACAGCAGTTTTGATGGGAACAGTTAAGTCATGAAAGGATGCCTTCAAGCACTCCCTAATGCCTTCTGGGCTATTTTCGCAAAAAAAGCTCATCAGTATTAATGCAGCATTAAGTATAGACGTCCTTGCCAGATAACAGCAACAAAAAATTGCCTCAAGGCTTAACCCTGCTCTTGCAGTTGCTTGCCTCCCTTACTTTATCTGTTCACATTGGACAGAGATGTAGTTTGGCTGGACACCTTAGATGAGGAGTGTGATGGGACCACACCATTCCAAGATGAAGACAAGGCTGTGGCACAGTCATGTGACTTTTCTCCCTTCCTTTTGGCATCAGGAAAGATTTACAAACAGCTGCTTATCCTCAGGTCCTACTCCTACCCATTTCAGACAAAGCAAGGTGAATTAATCACCATTGCTCAGTTTCCTCATGGCACAGTATCTGCATTCCTATGAGTCTGAAAGGCCTCTTGTATAATTTCTTTATTTGCTCACCATTTTAGTAGCCTTTCTGCTGTGGCTGGTGGGTTACTTACAGCTGTCAGTGTTGCACAGAACACCCACTTGACAGTGGTGTGAATTGCTTGTCTTTTACAGTGTGATCCTTGGCAGTGATTTTAGATACTAATCCTTCTACAACACGTGCAGTCCATAGAGATCAAAGAGCATCAGAGAGAAAACTGACTCATAGCTATTAATGAGGAATTAAGATCTCTCTTAGCCTACTATGCTCTACATTTTACTTCTCTATAGTTTTATACTGCTGTATGTCAGGGTAGTGCCAAGTTGCTTTCCAGACAAAATGAACTGTTGCAGAACAGTTCCCAGGAATTGTTTCTGTTACATCTGTGCTGTTACTTATGAAGGGCTGGAGAATGGGCTTGAGCTTTACTAAGTGATTATTAATACTGTTTAATTGTGAACAGACTACCAAACTCCATGTCAGTCTTTCTAACTCGCACTCCACAGACAGTATTTCAACACATTTCAAGGACTGCACAAATCAAAGACTGTTCCAAGTAAGCAGCCACCCTCTTTTGATGGGGAAGTTAGCTTTTCAGTGGATCAAGGAACAGTTGCATTTCATACTTCCCTTCAGGACCAAAGAATTGACTGTTGCTCTTTTCCTTTGGTCCACTTGTCTTCTGGAGTGTTTCTTTTTAAATACAGGAGGCAACACTCGAGCACAAGGCTCAGTACCCACAATGTAAGTGGAAAATCTCCAATTGCTATTCAAGAGCCATCCTTAGATGCCCTCTCAGACATTGCTGAGTTTTTGCATCTGCTCAGTTCCTTCTTGTGGTCATGCACAATGCACCTAAGTTACTCTGATCCTTTTCTTCTGACCCATAAAAAAGAGGTTTTCTATGCTGAGCAATTGCATCATCCTCTTCCGTATATTCAGTCTCCAGGCCTGCAAGGAGAAGGACCCAGGTCTTTCTAGGACATAGCTTTCTTTTCACTTGTAATAATTTAAAGTTATTTGGTGGTTTGAATTATTTCCATGATTTTTGAGGAATTTTTTTGCTGCAAAAATATATATGTATATTAGTAAAAAGCTCCTGGCTCATGGCCATGAACAAAAGTCTCTCTCCCTCTGTCTCTCTCTCTCTCTCTCTCCAGGCACTGATGCATAAATCCAATTATCTTTCATTCAGTCCTTCACTTGACTTTTCCTCATCTCATTTCTAGAGATCCCAGCTGTGCTAGTTTATTCTATATGCACCCAGCATTGGAACCAGTAAGCATTTTACAAACTGCTGGAACACCTACAAATTTCCTGTTGGTAAGCCTCAACTGGTTAACTTACTGAGTGTCAATAGAAACCTCTTGGATTTCATTTTCTTGAAGAATATGCACAAAGAAAAAAGACTGAGTAATGACACTAGAAGGATCTCCAGTAATCACCAGCCAACACAAACACTTTTTTATTTCCTTTTTATTGTTTATTTTCTTTTTCTAAGAGAGTATAAATAAAACAGGAGAAGAAGATATAAACTGAGGTCAGTCCTTCAACTTGTAAATACAGAAGCACAATGGACTTTTTTTATCTTTTAGTTCTGCCAGAGGGAAGTTTGAAGCCTAATTTTTTCAAGAGATATTATATAGTAACGGGCCTTGCATCTACTAGAAGACAGAATCAACTCCGTTAGCTTTAATTTTTTTTTAACAAATGAGATAATCTTGCTACCTCATCCACATAGATCTGACAGTAATTTCTTCTTACTTTGTGAATAAAATTGGTGCCTTGATGAAACGAGAATTTTATTCTTGCAATCTCAGCAGTGCTATCTTTAGAGTTACAGGAATGGTAAATCTCTCATGAGTAGTAGTGTTAGGTTATAGTCAAATACAATTGAAGCAAATCTCTCATCCTTGTAACTTTAAATCTACTTATAATAGTTTACCAGGAAAACATGTACACTATTTTCATAAACATATTAACATAAGTTGCCAAATCAAGCTAGTTGGGAAAAAAGAGCTTAAAAACCTGTGCTAGCTATTTATTATATATATATGTGTTTCTTGTTGGTTTCGCTTTGTTTGTTTAGTTGTTTTGTTTTTTGAGACAGGAGAGATGTTCAGGGACATTCATTTAAGATAAATAATGCAAAGAATCTGTTCAAGGTAAATAAAGCAAGCCAGCAAACAGCTGTATTCAGAGGGAGGGTAGCTCACAGTTCAGTAGCAATGTCCCCAGCTTTGTGTCAGTTCTTAACCCCAATGAAAGAATTGAGGAGGGGGAGATGAGAGAAGGCTGAACAGCCACAAGCACTTTTGTGTATTTAGAAATGCATTGACAACTTTCTACACTTATAGTGAGCAGTAACATAACCCATCACTGAGAAAGTTAAGTATTTCTGACAGGGCACAGCCTCATGCAGGATGATAAGCACCAAGACAGGAGACTGCTTCCTAGAGAAAACAGTTCCTGGGGTTTGAAGGCATTTCCCTGAGTAACTACTGCTATTCTAGTGAGGCTGATGAAAAGCCACTCAGAGCTAGAAATCCCCTTAGAGGTAAAGGCAGAAGGCATGGTCATCCTGGAGAGGACAAAGAACAAAAGATGCCACCATGAGGAAAAGGCAAGGAAACTCTGGATCTGTGTGTTTTGAAAACTTGACATTGTAGCTCTTAAGCAGATTGTTTTCAAAACATGCTGCACTGGCTACAGACCAGTTATTCCTCCTTTATCTGCAATGGTAAGTAAGCTTTCAGACTCATTTTAACAGCAACTTCAATTTTCCCAAGAAGTTAGCATGACAGTCTCTGCAAACATCCGGAAGCATGTGACTACTATTACTGACGGGAACATACAGGAAGATTTAAAATTCCATGGGTTCCTCTATTAGCAATTTCCAAAGTAAGAATAAAGTAGAAGTAGACAGGCAGATGTAATGAGAGATATCTGTGTTTCACAAATTATGCTGCTTTGAGGATTTTTTTAAGTGAACTACTTTTCTAAGTGGACATGCCCATTCACAGACAAAATTTCTCCAGAACAAAATTGATTATCAAAATATATAAAGACAAAAGCTAAAATCATAGAGGTTCAGGTGCTGTCTCTGAACAGACATTATCAGGATCCTGAACGTGTATTTCCAACAGTGCATATGATTTTCTCAATTACTTTATGTTCCATTCCAACATATATAGAAAGAAGTTCCAAAACATTAAAAAACTCCCACAAAACTGAAATCTTGGGTTTTTGCTATGTCTATTCACAACAGTGTTTGTTTTTTGATCACTTCTAAGGTCTTTTCTTTAATTAATTCAAAATGTGTAACTGAAATAATCCCCCATGAAATATTGAAATTGCATTTTACTTGCCAAAAAGGCGTTTCCTTATCCTCATAGATTATTTTCAATGAATATTTATCACTTTCTCTGGAGTCAGTAAATTCCCCATACATCATTTTCATACCATTCTTTATCTCAGAGAAGATGTAAAGTCCTAAATTTTTCATTCAGTAGATAAGAAATTGATTTGTTTTCCTGACTGTAGTCCAACACAGCACCCCTTTCTTCTGTCCTGAATTTCCATTGGTGCAATTAGTCCCCCAAGTGCACGTAAGGTGTACAAAATTCAGTGAGCCTGACATGTCTAAGTAAAACCTTTAACAGCATCTATTATGTTCCCTTTGGAGAAATTGCTATTTTTATGAACATTCCTCATCAAATATATATATAAAAAAGGAGAATATATTGAAGATGTGAAGATCTACTGAAGTGGTTTGGCTATTACTGCCTGTTTCTGCTTCTATTTTTGCCTATATTTTACTAATCTCCATAATCTAATGACCTTGAAGTGATGATAAAACAAAGCAGGTATTCCATGAACCTTTACTTCCTGATGGCTTTTCTGTAGCCATAATTTTGCCTTACAGTCTATTACATCTTTGACCTGATCTACAAATTGCCAAGGCTTCAGACACAGAGGTGTTTAATAGATGATCAGCATTGCACTGACTAAGGGGTGATATATAGGAAATAGTGTCCAATTCCATATTTGCCATTGATTGTGGACCTCAAAATTTGTATTCATATACTTAATTACTGCTGTAAAGCGATTGATGAGAAATACTGAGACTGCCATTTTCATTCCTAGTTAATGACACTGACCTTTCCCACTCACAGTTTATTTATGCACAAAAACTAAAAGTAAGATATATTTATTTTTTAAGTTTTATTGTTTTAATTATTCTGACCTATGGATTCTAGGCATACACTTCAGAAGAAGAAGACATGATTTAAGACTTAATATATTTTTTCCAATAGGCTACATCACTAAAACAGACTGAATACTCCTTATAGAAAGTATCATGAAAAAATTCAGATCATCCAGGCTTTAAGATGATCTTTTTAAAAGAATATACCTTAGGCACTGTGTATTGGGTTTGTATGGACAGCTTTTCATAGCAGGCGGCCACAGAGATGGCTTCTGTGAGAAGGTGCCAGAAGTTTCCTCCATGTCCAACAGAGCCAATCTCTGATGGCTCCAAGACAGAAGTGCCACTGACTAAGACTGAGCACATCAGAAGCAATAATGCCTCTGCAATAACATATTTCAAGAGGAGAAAAAACCAAAAGAGCTGGTGGATGTTTGAGAGGAGGCATCCTGTGAACCTGTGGGAATCCCATGCTGGAGCAGGCTCCTGGCAGGGACCTGCAGATATTTGGAGAGAGGAGTCCATGCTGGAGCAGGGAAAGGTCCCTCTCCCTGAGCAGCAGAAGAAGCAACATGTGATGAACTGACCATAACCCCCCATTCCCACTGGGGCAGGAGCTAGAGCCTGGAAGGAGGGAGGAATAGGAGGAAGGTGCTTTTAGGGACTTCTTTTACTTCTTATTATCCTGCTCTGATTTCTCTCCCTCTCCATCTGCAGAGGGGAGTGATAGAGAGGCTTTGGTGGGTGCCTGGCATCCAGCCATGGTCAACCTACTACACACTGAAATAACAACATGTAAATGTCAAGTGATAATGAGAATATGGAGAGGATACGTTCTTATACACCTCTTATATCACAGATATTTCAAATGTCAAAGAAACTAGCTTATATGTGTTTCTTTCTGCTAAAAATATCTTAGATTCCCCCATTATTTCATATTATTAATGACCATTGTCTGTTTTCTTTTAAAATTATTCTTGTATAAACATTATTAAAACTCAAGTTTTTCTATGGATGTTGGAACCTACCATTTCTGTTATTTCTATGAATTTAGAAACCAGCTACACATAGGACTATAATCAGTAAGAATTTCTATAATTTTGGAAGGGTTGGGTATTTTTGCACTAGTCTTCACAAACAAACTTGAGATAAACTCTTCCTTTTCAAGTAACTCATTTTATGTAACTCTTCATATGAAATATAAAGTGAAGGAACTTTGTTTAATGTTGGCAATCTATAATTAAACATTTGATCTTTCTAGGTGTTTGAATTTTAGTTACAGTCAATGGAGAATCAGATATCTCCAGATGCTGGATCACCTTCAGTATCTCAGACATATTTTTGAATGAAACTAACCACTCTCTGAAATCCATGGCCTTAATGGTGTTCAGATGAATATCACCTGAATAAATCTATGAGAGCTGGGCACTTAGATACTTTTCAGGATCTAGATCTTGAAAGCCTTTGACCCCTAAGAAGCTGGTAAGATCAAAACATTTTATTTAGGTCCTTTGAGAGCACAATCCTGTATCATGACAGTAAAGTACGTAGAATTCTAAACAACAACTGAAATAGTTAAATTGCACCATGATTAACAGACAGAGAGCCAACCTAGAGATTTTGTTTCATTCATGTTGTATACAATCTTAAAAAGATCAGCAAGCTTATATATGGTTTTAGAGGTATAATAGCCCACTAAAATATTTACTAAAAAAACTGTAACTTTAGAACTGTCACTCTTAATTACTCTTTTTAAAAGCATTTGAAGGAGAAATTTTTACATTGAAACATTTGGGGTGCAGAATGTTTGCCAGATATCACCTATGAAAATTAGAGACTAAAAGAATAACAATTTTAGAAAAGTGACTTACAGCGACTACTGGGAAAATTACTTAAATATCTTTTTAACAGCGGGAAAGTATATGTTAGCCTCATGCATATACATGCATGTAAATTCATCTTTGAGAACACTTGAGTGTAGAATCCTTTTAAAGGATACACTGTAACAAATTGTCCATATGCATACAACCGTTCTCCTCCATATTTTGTCATCTGCCAAAGCAAACCTTATCAAACAATTTGTTTTGTAGGGGCAATTCACAGTCTTTTAAGGAAAAATAAACTGAACGGCTGTAAGTCCTCATTTAAAGAGCAAAGGGCAAATTTTTATATATTAAGTTTGATGTCTCATTTACCCCAGTTCTACATCCCTTGATACAGTTAGGTATAAAGTAAGGAAAACATCTCTAGGGCAAACACCCGTAAAAGAACTCAGGCTAAGAATTACTAAAAAATGTAGAACAATCAAAAATAAGCGTAATTTGCATTCAACTGCATCTTTTTCTATCATAATTATGTGCCTTGTACTCATAATCACCACAGAGACATAACTTTTTGGGTTCTTCCGGCCTAAGTCTGACACATAACTTGTCTGAACTGTGAGAGACCCACACAGAGCCAACGTTTAAATTTAGGCTGAATACAAATGGAGTGTGAAGGTGTATCCCACTCAAGTGTCTGATCATTTAGCTATAGGCTATTATATAATAGATTTTTTTTCCTTATTACACTCTGCCTTACTTTTCTGGTGAAACTCAGTTTGTCTTTCCCTCATGAACACAGCACTGTGTTGCAGCCTTTAAAAAGATTTTTCTGGGCATACCACAACTCCTTCCATTTTAACTTGGATTAGTTTTCAGACACATCCTTTTTGTATAGATGTTAAACCTGCTGGAGAGCCCACAGAGATGCATGAGGATTCTGTCTGCAGATAGTAAAAAAAAAAATCTCGTTGTTATCTTCATAGACCTGAAACTGGAGGCTATGTTAATTTTATAATCTCTTCCCAATTTTAGTATAGACAGGTAAATAAGATCAAGGTAAAGGACTGATTGCCTGGTGGATCCTTTGAGATGTGTTTGAGGAGAGATTGAAATCTTTCCATTCTGGAAACTTATTTAACAATATATTTTACTAAGTGTGTATATTTGAGGCTTTCTCAGTACATGCAGTCTCGGATTTGGTACACCTAGAGAGTTCTCTGTTGAAGTAAAAAAATTATTTCATTGCCAGAAATATAAAGCAGTGGTCTGCTTTGTATATATAAAGTCTCCAGACTCTATGTCTAGGATTTCAAATACTTTAAAAATATCAAAGCATAGACATGTAGACATTTGTCCACTGGCAACAGAAGAAAAATGTTCATAAATCAAATAATTTTTTCTTCAAAGATAGAATTCCTGTATTCAGACAGCTTAATATGGTTGCTCCTATCCATTCACAGGGTCAGGTTTATTTGGGGCTGCTTTTCTGTATTGATGTAAAATGTGAACATTTTCCCCTATGGTGCTATAAATCACTCACTTTGCCTCTCCTATTAGGAACTTCAGCAGACACTAATTAACCCTCTGGAGAAAATGTTTATAAAAATAACAAGGAATTATTAGCAATGAAGCAGATTTTTTTTTTCCCGAACAAAAAAAGTCAAACTGAGAGTGTGAATGCATTATTATTAAATTGTGGAGTTAACTTGCTGGTTCAAAATTTTAATGAGCTGAGACACATGACTAGAAAGGTTTTGGAAAGAGGCAGTGTGTGTGTGTATCTGTGTGTCTGCATGTGTGTGCATCTTCCCAGGTGAGAGTCTCTCACTTCTGAGTAAAAATTAAAGAACATGCTCTGAAAAGTTCTTTTTTTTAAGAAATTTTGAACTTTGTTGTTTATGAAGAGCCATACAATTCCTAGAAGGGGCAAGACTTTTCACCTTTTATTCACAAAAATATAAGTAGTGATGCAACATTCCTTTTAGGGATACTTTTTTAACAGGAGGAACTTCTTTTGTTAAGAGGTTCCACCATCCTAACAGTAGCTCTGACTCAACACAGTTTTATGATGGGTTAGGGACTTGTTGAAACATCTTTACCCTATTTTTTCCTGCCAAGAATAAATACACATATCTTGATTGTTCTCCTTAGTTTCTTTTTTATCCTCACCTAATAATTTCTTTGTCTATAAACTGATTAGAACTTAAATAAATGACAATTTTTCATACAAGAAGTTTCAAGATTGAGATTTTGAAATCTTTTTCAGTTCTGTAAGATAGTACATATTTAGACTATAAAGCTTTTCAGGTTTGCTTTCTGTTGCCTCCAGAACAAATGTATTAGCCTTTAAGTTTCCCCTTATTAGTTCTCTATTTGCTGTCTTCTACTTATAGTACTTCCCACTTCCTACTGGGTTTTCCTTACAAGAAAAAAAAGAAACAAATGAATAATATAACATCTCCAATAAATTAAAATTGGAATACATAATTTTTGAAAGTTATATGAATTAGATATATTCTAGCATTTCAGTCCCTTGCAGGTGATAGGTGTTCCTTACCCAAAGTGATAAAATTTCATCTTGTCCTTCTTTTCTGCCACTGAATGAGAAAACCCTTGGATGTTTTGCAGTACTAAAACCAAAAAATCATCAACATTTAAATTTAGTGTTTACTTTTCTTCACTATAACAGAAAATGACCATCTGCAAATCCTATGCTCTTGAATTTTAAGAGAATTTGATCCTTGTTATAAGATGGATAATTTACTCTAAAGAAGATAAATATTTGATTCTGCTACACAAAACGTATATAAACAAGAAGGATTATACAAATCCCTTACTGAGTGCTCAGGGAGACCATAAACATAAATTACTGCTTCTTACAGCCCTTGGTTTCTGTTTCTTTTAGGATGAACTGTATCCTCAAAATTATTATAGAAGTTTTTTAACATCTTAACTTCTTAGCTAAATCAATGTCTTTTCTGGAAGGCAATGGGAAAATGTTAGTTATGTAATGTCCAAGTGTCTGTTATGTCTTCAAAGAGAACTCAGTATTCATTCAATATTAAATATCTGTACTACAAGATGATAGTTTTCCTAAGGCTGTGTAGAAAAAGGATGACCAAAATGAAGAAAAAACTTTTTTCCAAACATTTTCTGTAAATAAAATCAAATATATTCACAGAAAATTATGAGCAGAACAAAACTACATGCTATTTCTTTGAGAATTACATTTTTGTTTGAAGTGTTCTCTTGCATATTGTTTAAATGCAATTTTATTTCTCATACAAAGTACTGAAAGTACTGGCCTTGCTTTTATTCTATTCTCTATCTGGTGGGAGGGTAACACACAGAGCCTTAACTCCCTCATTCCCAAGATGCTGGGTAAATTTAGCTGACCTGCAGTGGAATAAATATTTTTGCTGCTGCTGACTGTTCCTGACTTGTTACTTTCATCCTACAGAAAGAGATGTGATTGAGGAATCAACTCTTGTAGCTATGTATATCTAAAAATTAATTTTTGTAGAGTGTACACTCTCAATGCAGCCCAAAAGACATCAAGGCACTCAATTTTATTGAAAAATACATGCATCAGCTCAGTCTTATTGCTCTAGAAAAAGGAAAACAGATAAAATCCTCCTCTGGGAACCACTGCATATCCCATCTGATTCTCCACATGTACTTTTGGGAGACTAGAATATGGAGGAGTTAACGCTTGACCCAGCCTAAATTGTTAGGATTTAATTAATTCTAGAAAATCTTATTTCTATATATGAAATTACTAAGACAACAGAAATAAGACTTAGAAAGCTGAATTTCATGTGTCCACATGAGATATGAGTCTCAGACATCTCATGTCTAACTATAAGCTTCCTCCCTGTTTATTAATAAACAGTAGAATTTAAAGAGTGTTAAAGTCTGCAGCAGGGCATTTCCCCCACCACAAGAGCTTATCTATTGCTACTTAGCTAATGAAATAACTCAGGGTATCTCACTCTCATGTGAGCCTTGATGAAATAATCAGAACAGTTTGTCTTGTAGTGAATTATTTCAGTGTCATGGAATTGATGCTTTCAGCCGACAGTAAATATCTTGATGTGGAAACAAGATGTAGAAAAATAAACTGGATTTTCTGATTGACAGACACTTCACTTTACAAACAATAAAAGCCACACCAAACTTTCACAAAGCACATTCCCTAGAACTGTGTGGAGGTTTCTCCCCAACGTTTGTCTGCTTTGGGGTTACTCCTTTGAGGGCTGGGTGAAAGGACACTGTGCACATTATTGTCATTTTGGTTACATTGACTCTTAAGCTATACAATTTCCTTGGTAGCTTTAATAAAGGTACTTAATGCCATGCACTGTTTTACATAATCTACTGACAGTTTTTTGTCTCATACTCTGTAGTAAGTAACTCTGTCTAAGCTCTTTTGTCTGTTATGTCCCGTTGATTATAACTCATTTTAGAGTAGACCTGATTGGCCAATCTTAGGGCTTGCGAGTCAGAGCCGTTTATGTGCAGGCCACCTAAATTGACCAACTCTATGATGCTGCCAGATTGAAACTGATGTGCTGTTTCTTGCCTTATTTGGCACAAAACCAAGAGAAAAATAGCAGGTCTTCCGGAGTTGAGTCTGTTAGATCCCTTAAGCCCGACATAGATCCTCTTCCTCGCCTGAAAAGAACAAATTGCTTGTTAGGGATAATCCTTTGTGCCTAATTTCACAAGTGTACTGGACAATCTCCTTGTTCTGACACATATTTCCTTCACAGATCTTGAAATATTTCCCTATTTTCTCCTGATTTTTTTCCTGCGCTTTCTTTTTCACTTTTCCATAACTCTACTGTTCCTCTGGAAACTATCTGCTCTTGCAAATTCACAGCTGCCTAGTTTCATAGATGAATATGTATATCTTGTGTCCTGAATAAAAAATACAAAATCCAAATAAAAATAAAAACTACCAAAGTCAATACAAAAGTCATCAGATGTAACAGTGGTATGAAGTAATGTACAGCTATAACAAAAATCAAATGTGTTTGTAAAGCACCCACAGACCACTGAATGAAATGAAAAATCTCCGACCTTTGACTTTGTACTAGCAAACTGTTATGCTTGAAACAGCCTCCAGAAAAACACTGACTTGTTTTCCTTAATTTCTGATATAAAAGGGTTGATTTTTTTTCCTTTTAAGAAGTTTTTTCTTCAGCTGGACCTCTTACAACATGGTTTTAGGCAGAGCCAAAGAGAAACCAGCAGTTAACATATGTCCTCATGACATACTGAGCAGTGACTATTGCAGGCACTGCTCATTCATGCAGCCTTCAATTAACAGCCCTCACAAATTAGCTATGCGTGCCCCCCACCCCTCCTGTAGGTAGTTGCTTCTGCTGGAATTCATCCACACTAGATCCAGATGTCTTCTATGAATCTCCCAGCTTTTTTTACACTGCTTTATTAAAAAACTTAGTCTATTTGCTTGAGGAAAAGTCACCAAATAAACAACAGGTGAAGCAGTCATTCTGCAAAAACAGGGAAAATTAAAGCACAGTTTAACAACTGTTTTATCAATGCCTTTTGTTAATCATTCTTTTTTTAAAAAAATTGGAGTCTTATTTTTAATTGAAAAATATATTGGATGTTAAATACTTCATGTATACTGAATACAAATTAAATTATTTTTTAGTACGTTTTGCTTATACTTCTTTAGAAAAATCTTACTTCAATAATTCATAATTCATATCTTGCAACCAACTCAATTTATGGCCTTTGATTTCAAAGTTCTTCATGAATAAGCTTCCTGCAGTCAGCTAATTAAAATAAAATAAAATAAAAAGTTATTGAGATCATATCGGAGCCGAGTAATTCCTTGTCCTTGTTAAAGCATGGCAACACCGTATGACTATATTTTCATCTTTATTCCTAACACATACTTCAGGTTCAGCTGAATATTCTTTAGGAAGCATACAGTCAGTAAGAAGGAAATTATTTAATTATGAAATCTCATCAGTATATGGATTTTTTTCCTTAACATAACCTAAAATACCTTGACTGAAATAACAGTGTCAAGAAAACATTTTGATTTAAAAAAAAAACAAACAAATATTTATTTTAACCCTGAATGAAAAATCTTATACAGCCATTGTAGAATATAATTATTATATAAAGCTGAGTTCTTCTGTATGAATACCAGTAACAACAAGATTGAATAGGAAACACAGTAGAGAAGAAGGAATAAATGAAAGCAGGTATTGGCCATCTGGAAGTACAAAATCAGGTGACCATCAAAGGTGGACTCTGAGTCTGAGTGGGAGAGTAGGGAATAAAGTTGTAATATGTAGTTCAGCTTTTTCTTTCCCCTTACTTCATGTGCTTTCAGAATTTATCAATTCATCATGAATATGATTTTATATCAGTAACAGAAATTGGTATGCAAAATCATTATTCATTGATGTTAAAAAACATGATAAGGCATCACAGTACAGTTCCATGGAAATCAGGAACTCAGGAAGCCTGGTAGCTCCTTGAAATCCTATGGTAAGCATAATATAACAACTTCACTTGGTAAAGTATAAGCACTCATAAGAAAGCAAAACTGTATGTAGTTCTATCTCCTTTCACCTCATCTCAAATGAATTTTACAATATGATTAGTCTTTGACAGTCCTATACCATTCAGACTTAGTTGGGTAGTTGTTACATGCATCCCTTCATTCTATTTCTTTTCCTGTAAGTGAATTAGTCCATCTCTCACCAGTGTCTTGATGATAATCCTGACCTTCTTAAGCTCCTTAAATGCAACACAGCAAATCAGGAGTTCATTATTATTCCTTTCTGCCTTTCTCAGGGAATCTGTCTTGATTCATTGTTACATTTGGCCATACTATTATCTTCTTTTCCTATCAAACCTTTAATCGTGGCATAATCCTTAGTTTTATACTGTCCTGGTTTCAGCTGGAATAGAGTTTATTTTCTTCCTAAGAGCTGGTATCGTGCCATGGTTTAGGATGAGAATAATGTTGATAATGCAATAATGTTAGTTTTTGCTAACTGAGTGCAAAGTTGGCCAGGGGATGATGCTCAGGAACTGTCTGGGCATCAATTGGTAAGTGGTGAGTGATTGCATTGTGCATCACTTGTTCTGTTTATTCTAACCTGTTTATTTTTTAAAGTATTGTTGTCTTGACTGATATTATCATTATTATTGTCATTATTTTCTTCCTTTTCTGTTAGACTGTTCATTCTGTTCATTTTCTGTTCATTCACAGTCTATGAACAAAGTCTATTTAGACATTTTAGACAATACTAGATATTAGATGGATATTTATTATTAGACAAAGTCTATTTGTCTTAACCCATGAGTTTTCTCACTTTTGCTCTTCCATCTCTCTCCCCCATGCCACTGGCAGTGGAGGAGTGCATGAGTGAGCTGCTGTGTGTGGCCGTCACTGGCTGAGGTTAAACTATGACATATGACTACAAACATATTTACAGGCAATTTTCTATCAGCAAAAATCCTTAGATTCAAGATCAGACACTTCATTTGACTGGATTCAGTCTAACTTGATCACTCTTTTATTTTTTGCTTGATTTACTATAACTTCCTTTTCTCATTTCTTTCAATATTCACTTTTGACTTTTCTAGCTTTTCCAAAGTTCTATTATTTTTTGTATCATCTCATTTCTTTACAAACAATTCTCAACTTTCTTGTATTTTCAAAGCGATGTATACTTTTTTCCATCTTAGTATCTGAACATTTTTTTTTGTTTTCTAGTATTTTCCTTTCCAAAAATTTCAAATCTCCTTAAGTTTTCCAAACAACCATAGATACCTTTATTTACAGCATCAAGTATCAGCTGTCAAAATTAAGCATTGCTATGAATGAAATAAATATTGAAGGGACGGAAAATAGAGTCTAAGTTACAGAATAATCATGTTCTATTTAATTGTGGCCACACAAAATTTAAAATATGTTACTTTTTTTTTACCTAATTATATATGCATAATTAATTTTTTTTACTTTCTTTTAACTAAATCATACTTTCTTCAGAACATGAGTTTCCAGCAGACAGTGCAAAAGGCACTCAAAGTTACAAAATCAGACTATTCAATGTGTCCCAAACATACAACAGGCAGTAGATTTATGTGCTAACATGGAGATAGGAATTATTATTTAAGTATCTCATTTTTTAAATTCTCTCTCTATTTGTATCTGGATGAATTAATAAGTTGACAGAAACTAGAAAGTATAATAATAAAAAAAATTAAAAGAGGCCTGACTGAATGAATGAATATTTCAATATTTGTTTTTTTAGCTCCATCAACAGTTATTAAAATAGTGGGATTTTACACTGAGACAGTCCCAAAAGAACTTGGGTTCGGACAAAAATTTTTTTGGTAGGAGATTCTAAGAGGAACTCAAAAAGAAAAATAAAAAGCAAAATTTCTGTTCTGAGTTTGCATAGCTTGGTTTTTGGTAGCAGGTTGGGCCACAGAGATGGCTGTGTGTGAAGCTTCCAGTAGCTTCCACCATGTCTGGCCGAGCCAATCCCTGATGGCTGCAAAGATGAATATGCTGCTGGCCAAGCCTGGGCCAATGAGAGATGCTGGTAATGCCTCTGATAACACATTTGAGAAATCAAAACAGAAGCTGTTGGACAGTTAAAATTACATCCAAAGACGAGATGAGTGAGAAGATTTAAGAACAACTCTGCAGACACCAAGGTCAGTGGAGAAGGAGGAGGAGGAATGCTCCAGG
>JAWWMU010000106.1:26468244-26576304 GCA_035048155.1 Cinnycerthia olivascens
GTATGCTGAAAGATGATCCAATATGTACGTTTATATGCAAGTTGAGAAGGTCATAGAGCAGAAGTGGGAGAAAAACAAAATCATTCATCACATATTTACAGTTGCCTTAGTTTAAATCCAGCCAGCCATGAAGTCCCACACACCTACTCTCTTACTCCCCCTCCAGCACAACTGGGCAGAGAATGGGAAGGGAAAAAGTTAGAAAACTTGTGGTTTGAGATAAATATAGTTTAATAGTGAAATCAAAAGACACTTATGCAAACAAAACAAAACAAAACAAAACAAAACAAAACAAAACAAAACAAAACAAAACAAGGAATTAATTCATTGTTTTCATGAGCAGGCAGGTGTTCAGTGATCTCCAGGACAGCAGGGCTCCATCACCTGAAACTATTACTTGGGAAGATAAAATCCATCACCCTAAACATCCCCCCTGACCTCCTCCTTCTGATAAATCTATGGTCTGTAATATCCCTTTGGTCAGTTGGGATCACCTGTCCTGGTTCCTCCCAGCCTCCCATGTAGTCCCAAATTCCTCACCATCCTGGCAGTACAAAAAGTAGAAAAGGTCTTGCCTCTGTGTAAGCCCTGCTAAGCGATAGCAAAAACATCCCTGCATTATCATCAATGTGTTCAGCACAAATCCAAAACATATCCCTATACCAGCCACTGTGAAAAAAATTAACTCAATGCCAGCACAGCAATATTGTGGGAAACCTGTGTGAAAAAAGTCTTTGGTGAGAGCAAAAGGGAAATTCAAATTCCGTAAGTCACAAGGTGGGGAGATGTTTCCTTTGATAAGGCATGGTCTACACAGCGGAAGTGTGTGAAGAAGGCATAACTATGAACTGAGTTAGGGAGCTACACAAAGTAAAATTCAAAGAAAAAAAGAGAATTAGGTACACATATTAAGACAATTTCTCTGGTTATTTTTCTACACATGCTATTGACTTTCCTGAAAAAGACTGATGCAGTAATGATTGAATGCTTGGCATTTCCAAAAATATTTTTTGAAATACATCACTACAGAGCTGTGTAATAGGCAGAACTGCATTGGTGTTTTACCTGCTAAAAGGTCAGCGCTTCTTTTTCAAGCTTCTAATCTATTTTATGTCATTTTCAATTGGTAGTGTGGACTGATTGCTTAAAGATATCCAGTTCCACAATAATGTTACTATTGTACAGTCAATTCAGAAGCTGGAAGTAGCTGGGAAACTTATCCTTGCTTGTTACTAGTAGATAAGTTGATTTAATTTGATAGCAGTGTCCAAGGACAAAAAAGGTATGCAATCTATTATAATATTCAAGTTGCAGCACAAGGAATTAATATCAGACAAACAAATCCTGAATACAGAGAACAAGAGGACTTAGAAAGGTGTGCACATCTGCAGGGCTATGATCTTCTTGGCATCACAGAGAAGTGAGAGTTTCTCTGACCAGAGTGTTGGAATAGGAGGAAATGGCCTCTTTAGGAAGGGAAGACCAGGAGGATGTGTTGCCTTCCATGTCAGTGACCCCTGGAGTGCATGAGTGTCTTTCTGGGGATAGAAGGGATAACAGAGAACTTATGGGTCAGGATTAAAGTGAAGCCAGTGTCAGGTGACATTATAGTGAATCTCTGCTACAGGCCACCTAACTAGGAAGACTGAGTGGATGAAGCCCTCTATAAACTTGTAGAAGTGGCCTAATTTTCACAAGACTTGGTCCTCATGGGAAACTTTGACTATCTTGTAGAAGGGAAAAGACAGCCAACATAAGCAGTTCAGAAGGTTCTTGGAATGTTTTGATGATAACCTCCTTCCCAAAAAGATAGAGACAATAAGGAGAGGTTCTATGCAGGACCTTATTCTTACCAAGAAGAGGGGCTGATAGGAATGTGAATATCAAGGACAGCCTCAGCTGCAGTGACCATGAAATGGTGGAGTTTAATATCCTTAGGACAGCAAGGACAGCATGCAACAAGCTCAGTACCCTTGTCTTCAACTGGTCCTCTTTGGGGATCTATTTCACAAAGCCCCATGAGATAGAGCCCTAAGGGAAAGAGCAGCTCAAGAAAGCTAATTAATATCCAAGACTCACCTCCACTTTTGTATTTGATAGGTCGTGGAAGTCTGGTGTGAATCTCCCACTGAATGCAAAAGAGAAAACATAACTCCCATTTTCAAAAGAAAAAAAATAATGAGAAACTGCAGGAGAGTCTCACCTCTGTGACTGGCAAGCTCCTGGAGTAGATCCTCTATGAATGTCTTGTTATGAAACAATATATACCACAAAGCAGTAAAAAAGAACAAGCCCAGAAAACTTCAAATTATGTTTCTATTTGTATATTCTGGATAATGAAGATGGCACAAAGGGAACTAAGGAGATGTCAGCACAAGCAGATTATAAATGAAAGAGAAAGCTGCTCTACCTCTCTAATTGAATTGTATACAACCATTTCTGTTTATGCATTCACACACTCATTATCACAGATTGAGAGATTACACAATTTATTTAAATAACTGTTTATTTTTTTGAACCAACTGCAGTAAAGCTCTACCCAAAGAATTTACTTGAATGGACTATTAATGGGAATATATTTCCTGAATTTATAGCTTATGTTAGCGGACAGTAATAGAGGGCTGTAGAGACATAAGGAGACACAGCTATTTAAGAGTGAATATGGAGGATAAAAGAGTGAATATGGAGTGTAAAAACAACATCCCTTTGTTTTCAGGGATATAAACCACATTTACAAAAAAAATCTAGTTTATAAATTAGAGATCAGAATTACAAGATAGATAAATAGAAAAGAAAGAAATAAAGATGGGACTAAGTTAAAAACTTTAGGATTTGTGGTTTCTTGGTCTAGACTGTGAAAGGAAAAAAAAATGTTCTATTCTACTGATTGCATTAATTTGTAAAGCTAAATTCTTGATTGTGTCCACTTTTGAATATTTACAGATGTCACTGACGTTGTATGGCCTTTTCCTGTCACCATGTATTAGTGTCTACTGAAAATCTGAGAAATCAAAGGTTGGGCTCAAGGATCTTGGGATTGTTTTCCAACCTTGTAATTCTATTGTGCTATGAAATAGTGGATCTAAAAAAGGAGACTCTAATATTTTCTTCGTTTCTTCCTCTCCAGTAACTCCCTTCAATGATCCAATAAATTATATATTAATTAAAATAATTCCTTCATTCATTACCAATCATTTCTGTTCTACTAGAATAAGTCCTTCTGGACCAAATATAGTTTTGTTTCTTTAGCAGAATGCAGAAATGAGATCAATAATATTTTAAGAATATCTTTCTTAAGTATGCCTTGAATATATCATAAAATCATAGACAATTAATGCCTCTCTATTCTTATTCAGAAAAAGATCTGCTGAGACTCTTCTGCTTTGTGAAGACACTCTGATCCTTGCTTTTCAGGAAAGCCTATTATACACAGATTTGGAACTGAGGTTCTTTCATTGTCACTTGTCCCTTTTACTGCTGTTGTCCTTGAGGATTTTATAGCATCTCTTATATCTTGTATAGGTTGGAAATTTCAGTATGCTTACTGATTTTTTACTGTTAGCATAATATCTGTGTTTACATAAATATTTTCTCATAAGGGTCAATAATATTTACGTGAATATTTAAACTTATTTAGTGAAAACAATCTGGAAATAATTAAAGATGATCATAGTACTACAAACAGGTTCATTTACAAAGACAACCCTTGAAACAAGATTTAGCATAGAAGATGGACGGATGTAGAACTATATCTGTGCTGCCAATCTCTATTGCTTTGGATAGGAGCATCCAAAAGGACTTAAATGTAGCATGGAAGATACTGATACTGATTTCAGTGTGAAAAGAGTAATTTGTGGTTCAATATCAGATGGCATATGTCAACTTTAAAGGTAAATAAAAATGAGCAAGTGAAGGAAGGAGAAAAAAAAAGAAGTAAGGAAGTAGAAATCTTTTTCTATCTACTAACTTGGAAAGGAAAAATATAGATGGATTTCAAAAGCATATGATTCTGGACATCCTTGCCAGTGCAGCAGGTTGTTCCCTGAATGCTTCTTCACCACAATCATGATGTTCCCTCAGGATGTGCTCAGTTGCCTTATGGATCACTTGTGCTCATTACGTGAGTATCACTGCCTCCAGCACACTTTGATCAGCTGCAGATGATGCACATGATAACTGAATATTACTGCTCAAATTTATGTTTTAGTTAATGTTTGTTGGTTATTTAAATGACCATTATTGACAAACATTGCCTACTAAATTCTGCTTTCCTAGAATAAAGTTATATAAACTAAAATGTAAAAAGCAAAGGGCAAAACCTGGGGAGGTGTTGGGGAAGAATGACCAATACTCACACCAGTGGCAATTGTCACCCACAAGAATCTCTGTGTAACAGATGTGACAATGATCCACACTGTCTCAAAGTTTGCCAGTCAGAGGTCTCAAAACTAAGAGTGCTTTGGATTATGAATCTGAGATAATATGTGGAGACAAGGTAAACAGGAAAAGAAACTATGCACAAAGTATTCTAATGTTAGAAAACTAGTATCTGAGGTGAACTGGGAGTAAATGTGAAGGAAAGTCCAGAAATACAGAAGTGGTCTGCATATGGATTACAAACCTGGATCACCACAAAGCAGCCAGCTTTTCCTTCCTGCTTCATGTCTCATGTGTCTAGAAAAGCCATATTTCAGAGAACTTTCTGCCCAATTTTTCTTTGTCTCTACTTGTTCTTTCTTCCTCTCTCTATTTCTGCTTCAGTCTGTGTTATTTCGAACTATTTCTTCACCCTCCTTTCCCCTGATTTAACATCTTCAATGCTCCAGATCTTCCCCTTTTTTCCCTTCTCATTTCCTTTGAATTATTCCTTTTTGTTCACATTTAATGTATGTCTCCACATTCTGATACTCACACCTTTGTACTGTGCTTTAAGATTTTCCTCTGAAATGTCAGAGATTTCTTTTTTTCTCTGCCTTAGAAAATCCTGCCTCCTTATGTTCCCACCTCCCTGTCTGCTCTTTGGCCCCTCAACCATTTTTATCTTCATTCCCCTTGAGAAACTCTGCCCTCAGCCATTCCTGTCTTTTTCCCTTCTTGAACATACCCCAGTATCTAGGGATGGGGCCATTCAATTTTTGGAGTAAATGGAGGATGTTCATGTTAGTGGAGTAAAAACCAAGTAAGTTTAGACTTTGACGAGGTGAAAGAGCAGATACTAGTAGAAATATGATGAATGTTTTTGGAAGGATAAAATTTTTACTTTTTCAGTCTCCTTCACAGGCAGTACAGGAATACAGAAAGACTCTTCAGTTAAATTTTATCTTAAAAGAGAAATGTCATATAAGCAATAGATAAGTTTGCTTTTTTAATAAATCAGATTTTGAAGGTTAAAAGTTTTTAAAAGCCAGTGTATCCCAATGGTCAGCTTCCTGGGCCTTTGTTTGTGTTATTAGGTGAAGATGGAGAAAAAAAGCTGGTGGAACATATTAAGTATATATTAAGAATGGTCTCTTGAGCAGTCAGTTTAGCTGCCCTAGAGATATCGCTCTGCAGTAGGGGTTACAAGAAAGCAGCATTGTCGGAACAAAAGCTGAAAATGCAGTTCTACAGGGACACATCTCTCTACCTAAAGCAATTCATTAGTGCCCCTGATATTTAGGCAAATACTCTTTTATGCTCTCCCCTCTGTGCTCAGAGCCACAGAGCTAGAAATAGCACACAGGAGATGGGCTGCTGCCCAGTACTGTAGACTTTCTCTAATTCTGTACCTCTCTAAAAACACAGATATAGGACAAAATTTTGTTTTTATTTTTTTTATTTCCCTTTTAACTGCCCTAGTAACCTACTCTCCCACTGCAATTTCACCAGGTATGGAATCCATTTCTGTGTAGAATTATTTGTGAAGCCTCAATTAAGCTCACTCAGCATCATGCACCTAACACAGGAGACTTTTTTTCCTGTAGGTTTGTGAAAACAATTATTAGGCTGTTTTTCATTCAGATACAAATATGAAACCACTCCAAACAGACTGGAAAGCCTCTAGGCTGATGCTGACAGACTGAGAAGTTGCAAAGCAGACCTCTGTTGCCAGCGTACAGCAAGGAAGATGGTTAAAATATGTTGAGGTAGACAGTGTTGTGGTATTTCTCATTACTAAAGGTCACTGCTGTGCTAGTTCATCACCATTTTTTGGAGAGAACTGCAGAAGGTTGTGTCAGGGAAAGAAAAGTATTATACAAGGGACAAGAAATACTGCAGCACATTAGGCAGACAAAGAAAGCACTTAGTGATTTCAGAGGAGTTGCATGGATGTAACCTGGGGCAGAGTTTGGCTCTGACTGCTCTATCTGCATCTCACCAGTACCCAGTGCACTAAGTGGTGGTCTTACTTACAGGGCTGTAAATCCAGAGTATCTCTACTGAAGACAACTGTCCCAAAACAAATCAAGACAATCCAGATTGATGGTGCTGCAAATGAAATCGCACCCTGACCCCAAGTATTTGCTCTGTCTCAGGTAAAATTTTTTTTCAAGTCATCCTGATAAATAATTTTTCATCACAAAATCCAGCTTCACTGTTTTTATGGGCTCACAATGCTATGCTCTGACATTATTTTGTTTCTTCTGAACTTTATCCATTTTAAAAGAAAAAACCAGACAAAGTTGCTGTAGTAATTTTTGTAGGACAAGGGTGTCATGCAAAAAGAAGGCAAATTTATCTCCTTTCTGTCATTTCATCAGGGAGTCATTCATTTTTTGCTGATCACTTATTTAAAACCTTCTTGACAAGTAGCTGTCTTTAAAAGGTTGACCTATTTCTCACACTTCCCTCTCCAGATAACCTTCCTAGAATCCATCTCATTCCATTGTCTCTGACAATCTCAATTACAATGCTTGTAGGTCCAGCAAGACAAGGAAGGCAGCCAATGCAGCACTGCAAGTGTACTGCTGCTGTCAGTAGTGCAGAGAGCTGAGCAGACAAAAAGCAGAATGAAATGTAACCTTTTATTCCTTAAATATAACTTTTGAAACTAAATTTTAGATCACTTAAATTGTCACAGTAAACGAAAATTATTGACCTATTTGCCAAAGCTGGTGGCAAGTTAGTTAGAGCAACAGCATCTCTTATTTTGGCAGGAACAGTAACAGGTAGATCCATCAAGTCACTCCAGAAAACAAGTCAGTGGAAAGGATATCTCCACATCTGCTACTTCCATTACTAATGCTCTCAAAATGGTTTCACCAGCTTTCAGCGCAGCCACAGCTGCTGCTCCATGTGCTGAATGTTTTAGTCTTTGGCAGCAAGAAGCCAGATGATGCTACTTATGCAATTTATATCCCTTGTGACATATACAATTAATGACAGGCCTTCTTTCCTCCCCATTACTTTCCTTGCTCTGAAGGACTACTCCAAATCTGAAGGACCTGTTTCATGTTTATTGTTATTAATCTGAATCACAGTTGCTTCAAGACAGGTCAATCAGAATCCTGCTGTATTAAGTGTCCTATATAAAGAATTTGATCCCTTTCAGAGATTAAACATGATCCTTGGATTTTGAGCCTTTTTTTAATGTAACTCTCATTTTTTACATAGAGATTCTTTCAGCTTTGTCTAAGTGGCAGCCATCAGCTTCACTGCTGCTTCGCTTCATTCATTGAATTGGCCTTGGTGAAAAAGCTGCTAGATTGCACATCCTTCGGAAAAGTAGATTTGCTTTTCCTCCCTGTTTATAGAGCATCAGACATATGTGGTATTTCAGGCTGTATCAATTACCATTGCAAAACTCAGTTATCTGCTGCTGTATAATTAGCTGATGGATGCAGGTCATTACCCTACCATTGATATCATAGCTCCTCTCTACTTTGCTTTACAAACACACAGGTGGAAAATAAAATTAAAAGGTTTTTGTAGAGTCCCTAACCCACATGTCTAAATATTTTTACTTTATTTTATGTTTCCCTGCACCATACAAATATATTTTCTTCATAAAAACAGCGTTTCTAATTTTACTTTTTTACACTTGCACAAATTTCAATTCTAGTCTATTAAAATCTGGTTAAGCTAATCCTGTATCACCAGGAAGGCAAACTTAGTAGACCATCCTAAGTCTCCTTTTGCTAGTGCCCTTCATTATTCATCATTGAAGAACAGTTTCTTGCCTCTCTCTCTGAATATAAAATTCATCTGCTGACAACTAGAATAATTTTGTGACCAAAGGGTAGGTAGGTAGTTTTAAGGTGAGACACTGTCCTACCCAAAGACTAGCTAAGATCCTTATGTACCTGGGGAATATATTAATTTCTGATTTAACAAACCTGCAGCAGTCCATTTCAGTGTCTGATCTAAAGTATATACACACTGGAGAGGTTTGAGCAAAGAGACAATTCCAAAGAACTCCCCATTTTCTTAGTAGGGAAAGTAAACACGCCAGCTATTTACACATCCATCTGAGATATGTAAAAAAATTAAGCTCAAATTAAAAGGTAATTTAGATAAAGAGTTTAAAGCCCAAAATCGGAACATATTTTTCAAATATTAACTACCATCTTTATATTTAAAAATTTGGATGATATGGCTGTCACTGACATACTCACGAGGTCAAATTTTTTTTTATGACATGATTGGACTAAGAAAGTTGGTCTACAATCATAGACTCTGGCACAGAAGATAAAAAAATCTAAAATACTGAGACACACAGCACCATTGCAAATCTCACTAATCTTAGAATAAACAAGAATTTAAAATGCCTTGCTGTGTATTGTGTTAAGAATTACATTTGTATTGTATCAGCTTGACCCTTACAATATGAGTCTTATCTATGAAAATGAAAATGGTTTTCCTGTGTACATTTTATCAACATATCAACATGTTCATTATATCAAGAGTATTCTTTCTTGGTGCTTTTTATGTGGAAAATACTAAGACTCACATACTGAGGGCCAGAGAATCAAATCAGATAAGATTTTAAAGGGTTTTGTATTTCTCCCACCTACACAATTAGAGGAATGTATTAAAATGCCCTTCAATTAACTAACCTTTTAATAGTTTTAGCTATATTTTTCATAATCTTAATAAACTTCTGATTGGTACAGTCACTGGAAGCAAGACGAGTACTTTCTTATAATCTATTTTCAGCAAAATACACATCAAAACTATTTCACTGTGTAGCAGCTGACAAACTGCAAACAGGCATCCTACTTTTTTTTTTTTTTGTAATTATATTCCTAAAAAAAACAAATTTATGGAAAAATATATCAATTTTTAAAATGTATTTTCTCTGTGGTCTTGGAAGCCTATTTCCTTCCTATTCAGACTGCCTAAGACACTACCTGAATATGTGATGCAAATCTGTGTACATCTCCAAAGTAGAATTTAATCTTGCTGTAGTTGGAATGTAATAAACAGGGAATATAAATATTTTTGATCAATCACATTACTCAGTATAACTTCAGAAGTTCAGTTGAACTAGGTGTCTTGCTTTTTTATTATATAAAAATATTTTTCAAGTTTTTCACATTTCTATTTCTCACCAGATGGGAGTGGGAAATGAGACTTGCTAAACAAGTTAATAAAATTATAATTTCTTAAGTGGGACTTAAGAAGTCTATCTTTATAAAAGAGAGTTACAGGTAAATATGAAATTTAAATTTTAAACTCCCTCTATAAGAAGTTAGATAAGATGAAGCTTGATCAGCAAGCAGGTTTAGGTTACAGTTGGTGAGTGGCCTGCACTACGGATTCCACCTGCCACCACCTTCCTCCACAACTGTAATAACAAAAGTGCTAAATAAGTTTTTTCCCACTTTTCCAATTATCTAACCTTTGAAAAATTAATTCCTCATATTTCAGGGTTGATACCCAGTACATACAAGGTATTTTTGGAAATCTTAAGAAGAGAAGGATAAAAGAATATGTTCTTGCACTTTCAAGTTAGATTAGGGAAAGTATAAGGAAAACAGAACCAGACTTTCTTAGATATGCACAGTGGCAGGAAGAGAGGTAACAGAAGCAAGTTACAACAAGGAAAATAATGGTTAGGTGAAAGAATAAATTGTTAATGATAAAAGCTCTTAAATATTGGAACAGGTACTCAGAAAGTGATGAAGCCTTGTTTTGAGTGGAAGAGTTGGACTGGATGGCCTCCAAGCCTCCTTTCTGATTCTTGGCACTTGATCCTCTGATTCTACTTGTACTCTTAAAAAGGAAAATATCTTCCCATCATTAATCTTAGCATTGATATGAGTGAATACTGGTTCTTAATTAGACCTGAGACATAAACACTGAATCTTTATCCCTTCCTATTTGCCCTTTTGACAAAATCTCTGTAGTTTCACATCTCACACATATACAGCAAGGGACAATGTAGTCCTGTGATTGAAGGTAATTGTGAACATTTCACATGATATATTATATTTCCAGAACATAAGGAACTGGAAAGAGTAGAATTATCTATATGGATAAAAATTTAGATATTTTGCTATATATACCAGACAATGACTTCTGCTCTGGTAATTACAATGATGGCTCAATGTCTATAATTCTTGTCTCTATTCAGCAGTTTATTTAAAATCTGACTTTATCCATATTTGAAGCCTGTATTCAGGCTCCATATGCTTTAAAATGTCTTTTTTCAATTAAAGTTCTTTGTAATTGAATTTTGAAGACTAATAATACATCTTCCTTTATAGGACAAGGTTTTTCCCATCCAAAAATTCCTTGTCAAAAGAAGTCTGTTCATGATATATTATCTCAGCTGGTCCCTGTCTTCCTACAGCTACACAAGCAGAACCTTTTAATCATAGTGCATGTATGGGAATCTTCACTGCTGGGCAGGGTTTACAGGTCCTAGTCCAGAAATCAGTTCCTTATACAAGATTAAGTTCTTTTTTAGGCGCTGGATTTTGAGCAGCCCAGCTCGCTCGTGCAATATCAAAGTCTGTGTATTCATGGGCATTTTCCTGACCTCCCCCTGCCTCCTGCCCCCAAGTAGAGAAGGTATCAGCACCTGCCTTCTTACAGCTAGATTGTCTGAAGCCTGTGTTTATAAGGCATAGCATACATTTTACTAGCTCTCAAATGAGAATTCTAATTTCAATACAGGTATCCAGAGGCCTGAAATGGAGCATGAAATCTGAACACTGGTAGGCTTTTTTATGATAAAAATGTCCATTTGCACCCTTAAGCAAACCTGAATTTTTATTCCATTGGAACCACACTTTCATATTTGCCTCTATATATTTGAAATTTTTAATAATTTCTAAAAGTTACCAAGAAGGATATACAATGTGTAAGTATGAAAACAAATAAGGGAAGAAAATTGATTGATTTTTAATTGGTAAAACTTAGATAATTCAAACACCAAATTGTGAATCATACAAATCCATGGTCTTCCTGGAGAGCTGGCCATGTGGGGCCATGTGAGGTTACATGTTTAATTTTTAAGGCAGAAATATACAGTGGTCATTTAAAATTTCACTGAGTAAATCTTTAAATATTGAGTTAAACAAAATGAAATTATTAAAACATGTCCAAGCCACAGCTTCTCCCAAGACAACACATTTATACTCTCTGAATATACTGCATCTTGATGAAAATCTGAGCCGACTATTTCTTTGACAACCAATATACAAATGTCATTTGAAGCACATCTCTGCCTACTGATGCATTTTTTTTTACAACTAATCTGAAGGTTATTTCAGCATAAATATTTTTATTTTTGTTCATTCACACTGTGAAGTTTCCTGATATGTCTACCTATGAGGGTCAAATTTGTAAAACTGTTTGAGCCGCCTTTTCTTTTTTTTTTCCAGAATTTATTGCAATTGCAAATTCCCAGGGAAAAGAAAACCTGCCTTCTTGATGAAGTTCACATGAGATCAGTTTTCCAAAAATTGTGAAAAATGCTCCAGGACCAGCCTCTCAATGCTCAGTTGGTGGGCTTCAGAGTGAACCCCTGCTTATTCCAGAGCTGTCTTTGGAAAGGCTTCTTGCATCTTTCTTTGCAACAGATGTAATTAGTGGTGGTGAAAATTTGGGTGCTGGCCAAGAAGAGCCACAACACTCATAGTTCCTGTTAAATATAGATAGCTGTTTGTTCTGAGGGTGTGCAAGCTAGTGCAGGTGTAAAATAAAAACCAGAAAAATAGAGCACTATCAAATAGATTTTAACTGTTTCTTCTAAAGGCTATCTTAGGTAAGGCAAGAGACTTTTAATTGTCCTGAAGTGTTTAATTTTAAAAAATAAAATGGATTTTATTGTTTCTGCTTCAGACATATAAACTAGTACATAATAAAATAATTAACACAATCTAATACATTTCTTTTTTCTATCTCAGCGTAGACTTGAGTCATTGCTTAGATCATTAATAAATGTTAATAAGCACATAGTGTTATTAGATGAAGAGATTCCAAAGTTCACTATAATGAAAGGTCTATTGACAAGGGAAGAAAAAATAAGATACAGCTCCGAAAGAGATTAAAAAAAAAAGTAAAGAAACAATTCAGCTAGGAAAAGAACAAGTTTGAAAGGTATTAAATGACGTAAAGTGTTTGATTGATCTTGACTTTTAACTCTCCTCTCAAAAAGAAAACTACAGTGAGGCATGCCTATCACAGTTGAATTTAGACTGATAAAACCACAAAGTTAATGTGTTTTAAAAAGTATTGGAATTATATGGGCTTCTAAAGAAGTAGACATTTCCCTTTCAAGAGCAATGACAGGCATAAAAAGCACAAAAGCATCAAGGAGATGAGAGAAGAAGTGAAGGAAGGATCAGGAGAAACATTTGTTGGGAGAAACATCCATGGAAAAACATTTTCAATATTTTGGGCTATTGTTTGAAGTAGAGTTCAAGAGACTGACTGTGTGCAGGTAAGAAGGGGTACATGACAGCAAAGGAGAAATTCATCCATAAAAGCGTGTGATAGATGTAGCAGTGGCAAAATAAAACACTTACAAGTACAAAATGAGAGAAATCAACAGTCTTTGCATCCCTAGTTCTTTTCCCTAGAGTATTAGCATTATAATACATAATCACACATTGTATTTTTTTTCTTCACAAGACCCCTACTCCACTGAGTGAACAGAATGGATGGTGATCAATTAAAAAAGAACAGCTATTCAATGTTTTGTTTTATCCTCATTGTTCATTTTGTGGACTTATGCCTTATCTACTGCACACTATTCAGAGGCTGCAATGAAGACAGAATTATTAATTTCCTCATGGGCTTTTCTCTGGCAGTCAGCTCCGTGATGCTCCACAAGCATTAATTTATCTTCACAAAGTGCAGTGTGATGTGAGAGGTTACTGTTATCCCCACATTACAGAAAGCAAGCTGAACAGTGAGACAGCAGGAGACTGTTTGTTTACAGTAGGCGATTTGAGGGTTTAACAACTGATTTCTTAAATTACATAAAGTAACACTCTGCATGTTCAAGACAAAATTCACACAGACTTCAGTTGTGTCTGAGAATAGTCAGAATGCAGACCAACAGGAATCAGAAGAAAGACACAAGTGCTTTGCTGCTTCTATGATAGCACCAAACTGGACCTCTATAGCAGAGACAAAATCCAAATATCTGCTTCATTCAAATTCTAAACAGCATTAAAAAACAGATTATATGGAAAGCACCCCAGATTCACATTCCCAGCAGATCCAGATAATACTCTGAATAAAGCATGGGTTCCTATGGAAAGTGACCTAAGTGACCATTGAATCAAAGTCTCTATGAATTTATTAGAGAATTTGGAACTGAAGTTAGAGTGTAATATGTCATTTTGTGACTTTACAATTTCTGGTTTTGTAACTACACAGTGCTTTATAAAGTAGGGCAGATAGTTATTTCTATAGTAGCTTCTGCACTTTAAATAATTTTAAAAGGAAGCAAGCAGAAGCTCTTCTACATGATGATACCACATTGTCCTTTTACAGATCTAGGAGGTCTGCATGGTCTTTGGCCAGTTCCACTCACGGTACCAGTGCTTGCAGCAGAGGGATATTGAAGAAGCCAGTATTAAGGAAATGAGTCAGACTTACCCTGCTTATCACAGACCTGAAATCTGCCAGTCTTACCACCTTAGCCATGCCAGTAACAATAAACTAAGCACACACCTTCCTAAATACTTTGAATTATCTTCACACTGAATCAGTGACTTCTTTTCTTTGTTTGGTCCCAACAGGATAACCTGAAGATCATGCATGATGCAGACTTCAGCTCTGGTCAGCCTTAGCTCAGAATTCCTTACAGAGTCAGCCTTAAACCCTGCTTAATCCCTTCAGCCTTGCACTGGGAAATGATCACTTTTGCTGTGATTATCAGATGTTCTGAGACATTGGACTAGACTCATTAAGAACAGAACACTCTTAGAACCTTGAATTTTCATCTTTCTTTGTGGGCTGTTTATCACTGTGCAAACCAGGGTCTTGTTTTATAATAATTAATATTATTATCACATTTCATGCAAATTGGAACCTATCAACAGGGAAAATTTAATTTAAATTATTAAAGTCTGATGAAAAATTACAGTTGAAAAGATATTTTTATGAGAAAATCATGCAGCTCTATCATTAGATAATGCTGCTTATCCTGATTTTAATGCACTTTCAACAGTAAAAGAAGTGATAGCAGACAGTAATCAAATTTTAAATACAATAAACAGAAGTGAGGTGATAGTTCTGGAAAACTTCTGAAAGATATTGTTCAAATGCTCTTTGTCTCATAAACACAGATTATTCTGAACCATGAATGTTTAGTTTTAGCATAATCTGAATGTTAACATATTTTTGCAATCAAATAAAAAAAAAAGATCAATATTTTAGTGTCAAATTTGTATTCTCTTTGTTCTAATACCATGTTTAAAGGAAAGTTTTCCCTTCTCTCTCTGTGAACTAAGGAGTATCAGCCAGATCTGCACAAACACAATTTTAAAGTGTTCTCCAATTATCAGGCTATATATATATATATATATATGAAATTATTTCATAGTTAATTCTCCTCTTCTGCCTCTCCAAAACACATGAAAAAGAAAAAGCTGGAAAAAGTGTATCCAAAAGTGGAGTACTATAATCAAGATTACAGAAAAAGTAAAGAAAACAACAGGTAAGAGTTGGCACACTGAACTACAAAACTGCTACTAATAACTGCAGAATATATCTAGTCTTAGACATATAGAACACTATTAGACACTCCCCTTTCACTTCTCCTTATCTAAGGATGCAGATTATCCAAACTCTAAATTTTTAGGGAGCAGTAATTTTAAGAGTATCCTAGTTGGACTGGTGAGTATATATGAGAAGATGGCATAAGATAAAATCTTGCATGTACTGCACTTGTGAAGCAAACTAACCCGTAGTCATATCTAACCTTACCTAGCATGCAGATAGGTAATGTGGGTGTAAGATTTTTTTTCTCATTCTGTCATTTCCTCTACATACACATTTTAAGTATTAATATTACAAAGCTGAAAATACAGATAGAAGTCAAATATGGTGTTAAGGGTTCTTTTTTTTTTAATAAGTGTGAAGCTACATGTTGTTCTGTGGATGTAAAAGGGAAAAAACAAACAATTTAGCTATACTTTTACCATTATTTGAAGAGAAGGATCACAATGCGTTCAGTGGGTGTATTCAAAGTAAATCAGTAATAAAATCAGATTAATAATTTTATAACATGTTTCTCCAATGATCATTTATACTTGAATTCCACTGTAAAAGATCATGCATTCCTCTATTTTACATACTGCCCACCTTTTACTCTGAGTAGCAACTAAGCTGAATATCAATATATTTCTAATCCCATCCCAAACTGGCCAAAGTTTCCCATTTTGTAAACATCTGGGTGAAATTTAGTATAAAAAGCAAAATATGACAGCCAGGTATATATCTAGTAGCTTTTCTTTGGATGAGTTACTTTCAGGTCAATGCATCCTGCACTTGTGTTTTTCATTGACATTCTTGTTTATACGAATGAGATAGGAAGAGTTTAAAAAACTTCTTTTAGTTTCTCAAGTACATTGCAATGTTGAAAAAGCAAGTCATAGTTAGCTAACGTGTAATCAGAAGAGATTTTTGAATGTGAAAGTCACAGTGGGAAAGTAAAGGTTAAGTGCAATTCTCTCCTCTGCTTGCACTGGTGAATGCTCAAGAGGACTCCCCCTTCATTGTGGGGTCAAAATTAACAAGTGGAACTCATTCATTTAAAACTCTCCTGTTTCTCACTGTTGACCATTGATCTTCAAATGTTCCAGGGAAAAAATCCTCGCACAAAATCTAGTCTCTGAAATAACTGCTTTTCACAAAAAGAGGACTCAGAAACACTGTGTGATTTAGAGATAATACATAACAGAGTCCTCAGTATTATGAGTAATACTTTCATATGCCCTATAACATTTTGCAATACTTTTACATACTTTTGAACAGAAAAGAATGTATATTTTCTAATTTTTAAGATAAAAAGATTTTTTCAAAACTCCTTTTCATATCTCACTAACTTTTGCAAAACAAGTTGCTCCTTTTAATGAGACTTCAAATTGCAAGTACTTTGCTAAGAAATGCTCTTATAAATGCACTATATCAACATGACATTTCTAATAGACAATGCTGACAATCTTGTCAAACATTTTACCTCTCTGCAGTAGAACATAGTACTCCATGTCTCTCTGGTAGCTGAGATAACACACCAAATCACTCCAAATTACCCTCTGTTGTGCAAGTACATCACAGAATTGATGTGAGAGGTAGTAGATATACACTGATGTGCAGCTAGAACAAAATATTGAGAAACCATAATAAATTCTTCGAATAATGAAGAGGTTGTAGTTTAGGGGTTTTTTTTAATTATTATTTTTGCAGGGATTATAAGAACAATATGTTTTTGTAAAGAATTGTCTCAGCTTGTACTGGATTCTATTTTGTTTCATTATGTAGTAATAACTTAGTCTCAACTGTCTCTTGCATTTCCTTGCCTTTAAATTTAAATTTTTTTTTTTTTCTCTTGCAAAGAAGAAACTTAGCAGCAAGTAAAGCTAAAGGAAGCCTAGTCTTAACCTTAGTAGTATATCCTACAAAAGATGTATAAAATTGAAGTTGCCAAATTAAAGCAGACAGAGCACAGATTTAGCTCAAAAATCCTCCTGCTGTTTAGTGCAGTGACTAATGTCAACGTAAGCAGAAGCCCAGATCTGTATCTTTCACATGCATCATCTTACTGGTTGCTTTCATCAAGATCTACGTGGGGTTTGATCTTGACCAGAAATTCTATTTTGGCTTCAAGAAACCTATTTGCAATTTACATTTTGTTAAAACCAATTTATCAAATCAAATGCTCAAGCAAAGCTCTCATAACAATAAATTAAAAATCAGAATAAAACATAGATTTCTATATCAGATCTTCTTTTATGAGCATCTTTAAAGCACAGAACATCACATTAACTCATTCAATCATCCATGCTATGGCACAGCTCTATATTTCCTTCAAGAAAGATAGTTTATGGTTTGAGAAACCTTTTCCTTCGTAAAATGAACAAGGACACAAGAAACCTAATACATCTCTCATTGAAAAATAGCATTCCTACTAAGAAGATAAGTGGTGTCATTTTTGAAAAGTGATCCATATTTCTCTAGTAAAAAAATATTTAGTCCTTCAGAAGAAAGGAAGGGCCAGGCTCACTGACAGACTTTGTCCTTCCTGTCACCAGGTTTTGCTACCCTTTTCTCTGATGAGTTCCAAGCTGTTGTGGCTCTGTGTAGCTGATGGCAAGACAGTATGGCATGAGCTGTTCCACAGTCAGCACTCTATACTAAAGCACCAGAAAACAGGGGGGGTACATACATATAATAAGCATGTTGTTCTGTACTTTCCATTACAATCCTGCGCTGCTGTACAGAAAAGCCAAGACACATGGCAGATCTCATCAAGTTTTTTGTATTAGAGGAGCTCTCTGAAGTCAGCTAGGAAACATTACAATACCTTCCCAAAATCTTAACTCCATTCTGTTATTCGTTTGGGTTATTTTTTTATTTGGATACATATTATAGATTAATATGTAAATATTAAATTTTCTGGTTTTAATTTGTTTATAATTATTCATCTTCCTTACTTTACCTTGTTTATAATATTCCTCTTCCTTGTCGTATTTCAAACCAATTGTGTGGAATCAAATAAAAAACATACACCTGGAAGTCCAAGATATCACCTGGTGATATCTTGATGAGGATCCAAGACTAATCATCTCTTCTTACAGAGAAAAAGACCTGTGTTTTACAATAGCTCCCCTGATCTCTTTCATGTGCATTCATGTTTCCTTTCTTTCCCCTGTGACTTTTTTCATTATTTTGGGGTGAATTCTTTTCTTGTTGCAATGTGTAACTGTAGTCTCTGTCTTAACACAGTGTACATTGGAAATCACTCTTCTCTAAGAACCAAAATAGATAATGAAAGATTGAAATTAGATCCTTCCTTAGCCTTCACTTTCCCACCCAGTTCACTCAGGCTGTCTTCAAATGTCCTAGAAGTCTTAGTGCTTCTCCACTGGATTCATTCAAGTTTACATATTTCTCTTTTGCACCAAAAGCTCTGAACTAAACAAGATACTCTAGATGAAACCTTCTAAGTGCCAAGTAGAAGGGAATAAATGTTTTACTTTATTTTATTCCATTGTCTTGGTAATGCAGCTCAACATGTTGTTAACTTTTCATTAGCATAAGGTGAAACTAGCGACTTATTTTCAATTTTTGTCCCCCATGACCCTCAGGAACGTTTCTGTGGAGATATATTCTATCAAGCCACTGGCACACCTGTGTTACTGTAAGGGATTTATTTTATCTTAGGCTTCTGGGATCTTTGGTATTGGTCCTTGCTGAGCCTTGTCCAGTTTCTGCCAGGTCATTCCTCCATCTTGTCAAGGGCCATCTGGCAGCCTTTCCCTCCAGAGATTCAGTGGCTCCCCTCAGTGTGGTGATTCTGTGGACATGCTGAATTCCTTTCCATGATCCAGATCATTGCTGAATGTGGTAGACATTAGTGATCTGGCACCATCCTTTGAGGAAGCCTCATAAACAGCTGTCAGTCAGATTTTGAATCATTGATCACTGTTAGTTCTGTGTTAAATAATGCAGGAAATTTCCTCATTAAAGGGGTAACTGTTGGAATGGATCTAGGATTTTCTGTGACATACGGGGAGAAGGGTATTTTCAGATTGAGTAAAACTGATTCTTAAACGTGCTTTAGGGAGATTGTGGGGATGTGGAAGTCTTCTTATGTGCAATTTCCCAATGGTGGGTATGGAAGGGATCAAGAGGACTGAGAAGGGGCAAGCAGTGATAAAAGGGTTTTATAGAAGCCAGTCAAGGATGAACAGGCTGCCTGTCAGTATGATTTCTGTCTAAACCATGCATTTAACATGCTCCCATTAAATCATGTTTCTAAATATTTTCTCTGATTGTACTCCATGTTCCAAGTGGGTAAATGTGAATGAAAACAAACTTCTAGCTGAATGGGAAAAAAAATAGCTGACTACAAGCAGCTGAAGTAGAAATACAAACCTCAGAGGATTGTAGATCCAAATACCAGCAACTAGAGAACAGGGATTTAGGAGTTACCCATTTATCTAGTGGGTATCTCAGGTCAGCTGCTGGAGAGGTCTAAACTGTGTAAGTTTATGTGATGTCTGACTACCAGAAACTGGAGTGGGACTGCATCTTCCAGGGGCTCATAGGTGTCAGAGGAGACCAGGAGACATCAGTTTGCCTGAAGTCTTCAAGGCCATCTACTGCAGTAATACACAGAAGCTATGTACATCACTGGTGACTTCAATGTTCATCCATCAGAGTGGAGGACAGGATCAGGCTATCCATGGTGTTCATGTTTATGTGATTGCTGTGTGCATTTATGTGTGTGCTGGTGAAGGTAATGTTCAGGCTGTGTTGTGCTGCATGGCTACTCTTGTACATGTGTTGGATGTGTGTAAGTACATGCTTTTGGAGGACACACACTCAGCCTTGCTACTAGCTGGACATAGAGCTACTGGTGACACCGAACTGCTGCAGCCTCACATTTGTCAGGCTGTATGATTCAGCAACTTTCTACAGTACTAGGGTTTGGCTGACCAGTCTTTGTCCCCTCCATCTTCCTCCTTGCCTTTCTTGAAGAATGACATGAAACTCACTTTTCCAATTATTTGGGAACCCTCTGAATGTTCCTGACCCTTCAAAGTTATGAAAGGGACCTCTCAAAGATATCAGCCAGCTCTATCAGCCCACTCCAAGGCACACAGTTTGAACCCAGGCAATTGTATATATGCAACTAGACATGACACCTGACATCTTCCTCACCATTGCAAGCAGTATGTTTTCCTCAAACTCTGCAACCAGGTGCAGAGACTTGGGAGGCCTGGAAAGAAACCTTGTCAGTAAAGACCAAGTAAAAGAAGGCAGTAGATGGACTTCTCATTGGCACTGTACCTCCAAAACCATCCAGGACCAGCCCCACATTTTGGTTGATCTTTGCCCCAGTGCACTGTACATGCAAGTGTATCTAGCCACCATTCACGTGCTAGATTGTGCTCTGCTTATTTGCAAGCAGAATACTTAAAATGCTTTGTAGGTAATAATGAAAATGTTTGTAATAGAAAAAGCCCAAGTACAGTTTTAACTCAACTATGCTTGTTTTTTTGGTTTCTTTTATTTTTTTTAATTCTGCCAACAGATATTTAATTTCTAATGCTAGGAAATGTGCAGGGGACAATAAAAATGGTCAAATCCAACTATTTTCTTACATGCAAGGAAATAAGATATCATAGAGTATCATAGAGTTAACTTAGCCAGGGATGAAATAGAGAGTCAAGTGATGTTATGGTTCAAAGTGAACAAAATACTGGACCAGTATTTGGATGATAGATATTTTAAAAGTTACTAAACACTCTAATCACTGTAGACACAGGAAATCCTGTGTGTTGAGAACAGTTGGAGAGAAGCTGTCACTTATGTTTGTTCTCTTCTTATTTCTGCCCAGCTTGTACTTATGACTACCACTGAGATACCAAACTGGAGACGTCCTGGAGCTGAACTGGTGTGTACTTCTTTATGTTGCAGGTCTATATAATTCATCCCTAAAATTATATTCAATTGTTTGCCTACCAACAGTGAGCAACTCTTAGCATCCTCAGAGCACTAACCCAGCAATATTTCCCCATTCAGTAATTAATTTTCATGGTTCTGATTTGTGAACAGAATTACAATCATCCTCTTTTAATCATCCTGTCTGTATAGGACAAAATGGAAAATATGAATGATGGAAAAAATATGCAATCTGATTCTGAATATATGCAAAAATCAGATGTTTAGAGTAAAAATATGCAGAGTTTGGATAATGTTTTCAGATTTTCAGATACAGAAGACTGCATTTCTAAGACTAAAAGCGTGTCAAAACAATGCTAAAGCTATAATCAGTGTTTATAGAAAAATCTGATTACTTAACAGATTATGCATAAAATACTTTTTAAAAGGCCTATATTTCTCTCTGTATATGTGTTTTCTTTGGTATTGTCTTCTACTTAACTTCCTGAAATGTTTGTTGTATTGGTTAATGGAGATGGTCTTGTGAAACAAATGCTTCTTTATAAAGGGAAAGCCTTTCAATATTCAGGAGTTTCTGAATAAAAATGCTAAATAATTAATGAACTATTCAAACTAATGTTTGCAAATATAATAGTAATAAGTTCTGATGCAATGTACTCTCAGATAGCTGATTAAGGCAACCTCGAATTCTTTGCAGCGATCTCAGTTTACCATTGGATTACGAGAGCTTTTGCACGCTGATTCCTTGAATCTGTTACTTGCAAATTCTAATTTATCTTTGACTATTAAAAAGAAAAGCTGAAGTAAGAGAAGTATGTGTCTCTTATCAGTTTAGAATGACATAAGCACCTCTCTTTACACAGGAGGTTAAGCTGTTGAATTCTGAAGGATTTGTAGGTGAACCTTCTTTAAGCAGTAGATAAAGAAAATTAAAGTAATCTATGTGTAAACGAGAAAAATATTCTGAGAACATATGGAGATAAAACTCATCCAATATACAGCCTACACTGAAATGAGATCATGGGAACTACTTGTCTTACTATTTTTCCCTATAGCTGTCCTCAGTTCAGGAAATAATTCTTTGTTTCTTGCAGTTTCTTTCTCTTATAGAGAAGAGCTGCGCCTTCCAGTCTTTCTGAAAGCTCTGTGTACACTTCTGGGTCTTCAACATGAGCAAAGAAACCAAACACATTCACGATCGTAACACTTTCATTTGTCTAGGAACAGAAAAGGTGTCTTGGGAAATACAATTGAAAACACCATTTCACAGTTCTGATGTGAATTTGTGTGCTACTTGGCATGCATTCTCACACAATTTTGGGATTCACAGCAAGATTGTGCTCTGTTTATTTGCAAGCAGAATATTTAAAATAGATTGACAGTCATGCTTTGTAAGTAACAATGTAAATGTTGGTAATAGAAAAAGCCAGAGTACATGCCTGTACTTTATCTCACAACAGCAAAGATCAGAGCATGCTGATGTATGCATTTAAAATATTCTTTCATTGTGCCAGTTGCTGATGCTGACTGATTCATTGCAGAGAGAAAATAAAAAAAAGAAAAGAAACAGCACACTATCCCAAATTCACAGACCTTGGTCATATCGTGTCTTAGCAGTCATAGTAGTAAATTTGCAGAAAATAGCACAAATGTTGTCTTACAAGGAATCTATGGGTGTTTATTATGCCTTGAATGAGAATTAAATGCCACTTGCTGTAATCTAATATACCTCAGAAAAAAAAATAGCTCTTAGGAAGTATCTCTATGAGCCAGAGATAAAAGTTATCATTAGATGCAGGCTGTATCAACCTTCAGTTAAAAGAATGGGCTTTCCCAGAAGCAGAGATTACTTTACCTTGACTCCTTTTCAAAAGTCCTTATCAAGGTTTGGCATATATCAAAATAACCAGAGAATCCTTTCCACAGGGTTGAGGATATGTTAAAGAAATAGCAGGCTGCAAAATTTCACATATTTAAGTCTCAATAACTGTAGTTAAAATCGGTGTTTGTCTGTTTGAAAACAAACAAACAAACAAAAAAAACACAAACAAAAGAAAAAACCACCAACAACATGACATTTCTATCTCAATAATAGCTTTCAAGTGATCAGGACCTATATCTTTATGTTCACATCATTTTGAAACAGAAGCAGAGATTGAGTTCCATTATTCACTACAAAAAAACCCCAAGCCACAAAAAAAAGGAATGTTGTCTGTACCCGATCAGTCTTGCACTGAACACTGTGCTATAGAATTTAATTTATCTTAGATCAATAGTTTCATTTGAACTTTCTCAAAGGCTGCAGCTCTTTTCTCTGTGTTTTTCTGTGAACCTGTTTCTAAACTAATTACATGGGACATTTGGCCACAATCCTAAAATAAGGTCTCTTAGAATGGACGCCAGGATCTGGGTGAAGCCTCATGGCTATTACCTTTATTATTCTACAAGCAGTCTAAAAGGATTCTGATTTATATTTATCTTATAGGAAACTTACTAAAGAAGGGCATGGTAAATGTACAAGAAAAGCCTGCTGTGACAGTTCTAGCTTATTTGGTTAGCATCTATGAATAAATAAACTGGTACCACCTTTTATAGCTATTCTTTTTCTCAGCTGGATGTTAAAAGATTATCTATTTTCTCAGAACTTTTTCTTTTTATGTGCTCTAGACCTGAATTAACAGGTCATTATTTCATGGGGGTTTTTTAGGCTGATGTTACAATACAGTAATTGCACAGGCCAGCATGCACATTTCAAGGCTCTTATTTTGGGTGTTTTCAGACCTTGACTGTGATGTGACATTAGTATAATATTGCTATAAATAAAAGTGCACAGCCATTACTGAGAAATGAAATAATGTGGGTGATACAGACTTTGAAAAGGGACGTAAAGCGGCCATTGTTTATTGTTCCGTCGGAATGCCCTCTATTCTGAGTTTAAGTACTGAGGTTTCAGGAGACACCAATCAGTTAGAGTTCTGCTAAGCTTCCATATTTATCAGTGATACATGAACTTCATCTAAATAGTTGTAATTTGTTCAGGAATTCCTGTACAAAACAAAAATCAGAACAAAAATCAGAACAAAATAAGCAAGACAGAGCATGAGAATATTGTGCCTTAACAGCAATGCATATGTTAATTAATTTTAACAGTGTTTCTAAGTCTAATTATTTGTATTAAGGTGTCCTACAAAACAAAAATAGCAATTATCACTAAAATCATTTCATGATTATAAATGCTGAGTCAGAGAATCTCCCTTAAAACTGAGTGAACAAATTGTGCAGAATGAAACAAGACTCAATGTAATCCTTGAGTTCAAACTACAAGGAGGCCTAAGTGAAACAGAAACATTCCTATTAAGTATTCCCTTGCAAGTTTCAACAGGACTCAGGATCCAATAGGATTTTATCCCATTATAATTGTAGGTCAATAAACTAGTGGATGTTTATGAAGAAACTAGAAAAATGTGAGGGCTTTTTTGTTGGTTGGTTGGTTGGTTGGTTGGTTGGTTGCGTTTTTTCATTTGTTTTGTTTTTTGTTGGGGTTTTTTTTGGTTGGTTGGTTGGTTGGTTGGTTGGTTGGTTGAATTTTGGGTGGGGTTTTTTTGTTGTTGTTTTTTGGGATTTTGTAAGGGGCCAGGGGAAATACTGTCTGGGAGAAAGACATGGAGAGCAGCTTTAGGTCAATAACATCTCAACCATTGTTACTATTTCTCCTCCAGTACTGAAAGGCCTATGCATTTTGGATATAAAAGGAGGAAGCTGTAAGTTTTCTTCAGGAATGATAACAAGTTGGGGAATGCTGAAAATTCCAAAGGGAAGTTGGATGTAGGCCAATTAGGTAAAATATTATTATTTTATTTACTAAAGTCTTCCAATAATCCCTTCTTCTAAGTTTTCACATGTACTAATTCCACAGTGAAAGAAATACATTCACTAAAAGAAACATGAAACATTGATATTTGTATTGATTTAATACTTCTAAAAAGTAAACAATAGTAATATCCCCAGCTGGACTGGGGTGGAACACAGTTTTGATTGTAGCTCTGTATTTATGTTTAGGGTTTTTTAATAGCTTTTACCCAGAGTTGATTAAAACAGCATTATAACATTAAAGGTAAAAGAGTTCAGATATTTCTGGATTTTCTGGGCTCATTTACAGGTACCAGAGCCTAAGAATGGGTCCTTCAACTCAAAACACTGTGGGCTAGGCAGATAAAGGAGAAAGAAGCAGATATCCTCACTTTATAGTAATATTTTGGGTTTGACTGATGTGAACTACTGAGTAAACCTGTTCACAGGAGTGCATGAAATCACTTTTCACTGAATATGACCATATATGATACTTGCTGAAGCAGTTTTTGAAAGGAACCTTAATTCTCATTAATTCTCTTCGAGTCACAAATATCTTTCTTTGGAACTGTGATTGCTTTCATTAATTTGAAACTACCTACATGTACCTTCATGTGAAATAAAGAATTTACATGTTTTTATGTAAAATCATTTTTTGCTTTTACAATAAAGATCTACTAATTTTAGCAAGTACAATAAGTAATAACAAGTACAAGAGTAATGTGTACAAAATGATAAAAATAATGGTTTGGTGAAATAAAAGTAAGATAATAATAGACTCGGAATGCAGAAATTATGTTTTACTCATTATGGAAAACTTAGAGATTTCATAATTTTCTTTTTATACTCAAGAAAAAAAGACCAAAACAAGATTTTCAACAATTGCCAGGGAACTAGAAGACATGAAATACCAATTCTCTTTTGGCTTCCTGCTTATCATTGGAAGAAAATATGCATCAAGGATCAAGTTACGTAAAAGACATCACACACACAGTCCTGATTATTTGTTTAGACTAAGTAGATATTTATTTTTTATTTAATTTATTTTTGCTTATAATTTTGGTTTATTAAAAGGTCTTACTGGACTAACAGTAAGACCTTTTAATATCCTAACTATATTAGGATATATTGTCACTAACACTATGTCCTAAGATATAGGTTGAACCATGCTAAGGTTGTTACGGGTTATCTTAATTTCTAGGTATGAAAACAAGACAAAATTATTTCTTTTTAAGCTGTCAAGAATGCATCAGGTCTTCTCAAAAATATCATCACCCCTCTGCCTACATACCCTGGAGAGTATTTAACAGTGCAAGGAGGAGGAAGTAATAGAATATAGCATTAATTGTTCTTGCTGTTATTCAACCATGAGGAAATCTGAAACACCTGAAAAGATATGACTGGTCCCAGTTGGGTAATACTGTAGTTTTACTAGGAAGAGCTAAGGCAAGGAGCCAAAAAAAGACATGAGTGTTCTCAAATCAGAAGCATCTAAAATTGAAATTAGAGAGGAGATGAAAAAGCAGGCTAGCAGCCAGAAGCTCACACAGAACTGCTTCCAGGTCTTGTATAATCATGTTGTATCTGTTGTATATCAGATAACTTTTATTTAATCTCAACAGTCTTTCAATGGCAAAACAATCCTGTTGAAAAATAATTAAGGTGAAATACCATAAAACCTTCCTTCATTTAAATCTTCTTGTAAGGTTTTTTCAGTCTTGCATATAGGCAAGTATGCATTTATTTACCTGTCAAACTGCAGGAGCTGGTTTGCAATAAGAGAGACTTGAATGAGAAGAAGCAGTTGATGAAGGAAAAAGGTCAGTTTCTTTATAAGTATTATCAACAGAAGCAAGAACAAAGAAAGTTAAGATTATGTTATATAGCAAATAAAACTTCAAAGTGAACATTTTAATATAAGGTTAGCAAATAAAAAGGTGTGTTAAGGTGTATTTAACTTTATTTTCTGTGTTATTGTTCCTAAGGCACAGCAGTACTTCAGAATTGTGTTTGAGGTACTGGCCTACAACATTTGACCACACTTACAGTACAAGTGTAAAATCAATTTTCTGCTCTCCCATTTATCTCGGTCCTGATTTTAGCTGGCTTTCTAACAGAATGACTCTACTAGAGGTTATTTTACTTCAGAGTGGTATTTCAGAAGCCTTAAATGGTCTAAAGAGATGGCATGTGACCTTTAGGAATATTTTTAACTCTGCGTTCCTCTGAAGAAGAATTATTTAACCCTCTGTGGTTTTAGGAACATGAGTCCCTCGCTTTTTCCTTTGTGAATATCAAAATATGTCTGGCATTGACTTGTTTCAGCATAACTGACTGTTGACCATACTGAATTTTTTAACAGAAGCTGAGGATAAAAACTAGATTGAAGGTACTTATCTGCTGCTTTTTGGGGGAACCATTTTGAGAAGATCAATTTGTTTCATTTATAATTGTGCAAAGCATATCTCTGGATTCTCAAAATTTATGATATTTTTATGACTGTTACAAATATAATGCTGGTGTCTGTCCAAATGAAATTAAAACAGAGGTCTTGAATTGCAAAGGTTGCTGATTAGTAGCTCTAGCTTAGAACAAAAAGGAAGAAATTAGAAATTCTTGACTATACTATATCAATCAAAACACTTACCAGTCCTTTAGAATACCTACTCAGACAAATAAGTGTCTCAAAAACAAATTCAGATCATGACAAATGGCTTAAAGTACCTGATAACACTAGAGATCAATATCTAATTAACCCTGAACAATGCTTTATTACAAAATTGGCTACCTAGCAAAATATAATGGACAGCAAAACAAAAAGAAATATAAACAAGTACTGGTGTGTATGACTAAGTATGACTAAGTAAGAGAAATATAAAGGAAGAAAATACGTCATCATGCACAAAGTTTGTTAACTGGGTTAACAATCCACCTGTTTTGACAAAAAGTCTTGAAGATTCAATGTCAAACCTGACCACAACCATGTGAGAATTCCTAGGAATTCCCTAAAGTACTCCCCCTGTACCTTTTGATACAGAAGAAATGAAAACTGTCTAACATATAAGATAGCTAAAGAAAAGTCTTTTTCTTTCCGGTAGTGTAACTACAGAACTAATAGGTTTTAGTATAAATAAATAGGTCTTAGTATAAATAGTTCCTAATTGAATTCTCAGTTTTATCAAACAGCAAATTTTGTAGATGCTCTGGTGTGATAGAACACAAAGATATTAAATGTATCATCATTCACAGTTTAGAGGTTTTGTGGTCTAGTCCTCACTCATATTTAATTTGTAGCCTGGCTGAGCAAATCAATCTTCAGATTTTTAGAGAGCTAATACAGGCCCTGAAGCAGGACACGTAATTCTACCTGTAGCAACTGCAAAAGAAGGACTGCTCTAAGGGCTACCTCGGGAGTTTAACCACTTATTTGTGAAGAACTGTTCTCTAGGGTTTCCCCGAGGCGCTGGGTATAAGGCAGGTTTCCTGAGAGGCAGCTGAGTCGGATCCCAGCAGTTATGCCTTACAAATGTCTTTACCTTTTTGATCCAAATCCTGAACTGAACTAAGGCAAAGTGGGTTTCCAAGGTGATACTTTATTTTGAATTTATTTTCTTACCCTACAGAACACATTTTTTTCATTTTCCTTAAGGGAGAGAAATGTCCAGACATAAATGTTGCTGAGTTAGTGTCCCATATGCAGGAATTTTCCTTATATAGTGTAGTACTTTCAGCCTTACATCTCAAATTCATAAGATAACTTCTGTAAGTAAAACCTCATTTACAGAAAATATGTAGCACAGGACTGCCACATCAAAACTACTCCCATGCTAATGTTTTGTTCAGAATATAGTCAGGACCCACTCTAATACCATTAGGCTTCATTTAATTTTCCCTCCTGTTAGAAATATGTCACAGAGCATCACATTGATGCAAATTTAAATACTTTAAATCACTAAATGCAAATTTAAATACTTTCATGGATAGTTTTCTTATTTATTCTTGTGTCAACACTATCCTTTTATGCTACAAACTCTCTTCTATCTAATGAAAAAGAAATAAATTCTCAGCATATGCTTTTTCAGATGTGGCAATTTCCATAATTTCCGTCCTCTTAGCCATCAAACCTTTTTCTTCTCCTTTAAACACCATCATCTTATGTGAAAGAAAAACATTTTTTTCATTTATTGCTATACCTTAATTGTCTTCAGTCTTGATCTTATGATTTGTGCAATGCCTGCAATTCTTACATTTAATTTTGCATTTTGTATATTTCTACAAATTTATACTAAAACAGCTTTTGGTCTCGGATTCATTTGCCATTGGCATATTACAGTTTTACTTTTGGTTACCTAGACTTCAGTTTTCTATATTGATCTACTTTTTTTTAGTCCTCACAAGCTTTTTTGAGTTAAGCATATATTTGCTATATGACTCTGTTAAGCAGGAAAAAGAAATACAAACTGTCATGAGACTTCAGAATGTAGTAATGATACATGATAAGGGGCTTCTAAATTCCAGGAAGAAGCAGGAATGTGATCATATTATGAATATCTGTGTCCTATCCTACAAGTCCACCACATTTTGGTAAGTAATAAACATTTTAGCAATTACACATTTATATCTCTTTTAAAAGTGGCCTATGAAGCTCAGCTTGGGTCAAGGAATATCTGATATTATACAGGGCAGCCTAAAAGAAGTTCAGAAAATTTTGGTGAGATTGCCCACATAAAAAATTAGATTTTAATGTATGAATCTTGCTGAAGAGTGATTGGAACAGTTTAAAACAAATGTCCCACCAATCCCTCTATCAACATAGAAATGTGACTGCCCAAGAGTATAAAAATTGGTTAATATGTAGTATTTCCTCAAGTGTTTTGTCCATCCCTGAGCACCTGCAATATAGTAACTGCCTGAGCTAGAAGTAGCCAATAGGCTTTTTTTAGCCTTCTGTGCACACCTGTGCACTTGTAGGGGTTTCTCTTGAAGCAATGTAATAAACTTGTATTTACAACATATTCCAGTAAAGAATTCCCTGTCTCCAATATATATGCCTTAAATTGCCCCTGCTAGTGCCACAATATCCAAATTTGCTTTGAATCTGAAATTCAGATCCAAGGGACTTGCCAGTCACCCTGAAAGTTTATTTATAAGGTCCCTGTTTTTTGAGGCATGGGCATTAATTTATTTAATTAATTGTAGACTGTCAGACTACAACCATTATGACTTGACAAGAAAATAATTGGTTTTGGAATTGTGCTCTCTACTTTACCAATATTCCTCTAGTAGTTACAACAGCATGCACCAAACGAATATTTTGTACAGAACAAAAGTGTATTTACCCCATAGACATTGTATCACTGAACTTCACAGACAGACTCTTGTTATTCACTGCCCCTTCCAGATGGCTCAGCAGGGGACTTTAAAGTGTGTAGTCTAGCCTGTGTTCCCCATTCATTTTTCCAGCTTCCATAGGTATGCGAACTGAATGTGTTAATTTATTTCAGATGCAAAAGTATCAGCACCGTGCTTTGTCTTCCTTTCTTATCACGCTACATTACATGCAAATATAATTTGGGCAAAGTTACATTTTTTAATTTATTTTTTTGTTGTCCATAAAGAAAGGCTCCCATGAAGTAGACAAGCACAGTTTTAAACTGGAAAATTCTTATCAGCTTAGCCAAAGCTTTACGTATTAGCCGGACTTGCAGGCTCTCTGTCATACTAAGTCAGATTGTCTTTCCTATAAAGCCATATGTCAGAGCCTAGCAAAGTTATGAAGTATTTTGGGAAATATTTCTCTTGAGTCTAACTGGATTTGGTTCTCCCTCCCATAAAAAAGAAATAACAGGAAATTAATCAATAATAATAACAAAAATATCAGCTATACCTATGAAAAGATGTCAAACTCTATGTATGTCTACTTTATTAAAAAGATGCAGATGTAGACATATTTGCCTAAGTAATTCTACACACCTGAAAAAACTCTTCTAGAATTAGTGCTAGCCTTGTTTGATAGTAGAAATATACATATCGGGCTTTTTTTGCACTACACACATAGGTAAATTATATGAAAGAGTTTGCAACAGTTGATAAAAGTCATTAGCATTTTGCGTTGCCTCTGCTTCTTCCATATATTGTAGCCACACATTATTAAGCCCAAATAATTCTAAACACATTGGCTAACTGAAATGACCTGAATAATGGCCAGTGACTAGTGTGAACTGAATAATTGTTCAATTCAGCATGTATTTCTATTTAGGCTCCTCAATCAATAAGATATTTGTGATTTTTTTAAAACAAGAAAAAAATAAATCTACCTTATAGATAATGAAAATAGAAGTCCTACTAGGCATGTCTAGAGTAGCATTATCAGGATCACCAAGAAATCTATTTTACACGTGAAATAACCTTGAAACATTTTATTTGGCAGCTTTCAGTTGTTCATTGTTTTTCAAACAAAACAAACAAAAACAAAGACCCTTAAGATCTTCATTCAGAAAAATATAGCATTGTCAGTAGATATGGACTGACCTTAACAATTGTCTTAATTTGGCCTCTGCATTAGATTGGATTTTCTTTAATGTAAAAATCTAACTGTTAATTTCTCCAGTTGATGAGGAAATAGAGAGAAGTTCTTCAAATGACAGTTCAGAGAAATTATCGTGAGACAGATTCAGTTCTTATTAAAGATGCCTATCTTATTCTGTTGAATCATGGAATCACTGAGGCTGGAAAAGACCACTGAGTCCAACCTTTGACCAAACCACCACTATCATCAACTAAACCATAGCTCTAAGTGCCACATCCAGTCATTTCTTCACCACTTTGAGGAGTGGTAGCTCCACCACTTTCCTGGGCAGTCCATTCCAATGCTTGACAACCCTTTCAGAGAAGAAATTCTTTTTGAATTGACTATGATTAATTATAGAGAGAGCCTGAACAGCTGGCTTAAATTAAACATCCAGCTTGGCAAATTTTAGAGGTAGGAGGGGTGAGTCCCAGTCCAGGTACAGGTATGGGACTGAGGGTTCTCATTTTACATCCTGTCCCATTAGCCCTTTGCTCCGACAGGAATTGTACTGACATTATATTGGTCCTGATCAGAATGAGTTAGGAGATCAGAATTTGGGCTGAATTATTTAAAAATTGTTACAGAGGAGTCCTTGGGAAAACTCTAGTTTTGTACAGGTCAGTAGCAATTCTTGCCTGGTAGTTCCAGAGGCAATGCAGAGTTATGCTGTCCATAACCCTACCCTGTGTCTAAGCAGTGCATTTCAGCCCCTGGGTAGTAACAATAGCAGATGTCTATTATATTTAATTATTAACCATCAGCTCTTTGAACTTATCACCTTAGTCTCTCAGCACCTGCATGATGGATGGCAAAATTCCCATAATTTCAACTTCCATCAGTCAGTAAGTAAAAGGTGAGCATCTGCTAGTGCTCACCAACCCCTCAGGATATATTCGGCTATCATCATGATTGCTCCTAATGGTGTTTTACACAAAATAAGTTAGGGTGAAAAAGGCATGCGAGGTTATTTTACACATATACAATGTCAAAGTATTTATTGCCCTACATATGGCAAATTTTAAATATAAATAGATAATATCAGTAGTACATTTATTATTAAATTTAATATTTATGCAGTAACATAAATTTACATCTCCTTTTAAATGCTTCTGTATTTTAGAATTGATCAGAAGCCTTAGTCAAAGAAAGGAGAGGAAAGCCTGGAAGCTACGGGGAAGCTGTACTTTACCCTATCAGAAATTGTTTTTTTTGCACTTAAAGGTATGTCCACACCACGGAGTGAAGAAATCATCTTTGAAACTGTAAGCAAACAAAGTTCTCATTACGCCATTAAGAAAGCTGGTAGATTCTTCTTGGAGGTAGGACTCTGACTGAAATGCAGAACTTACGAACATGGATATGTTGCCTTCAGGACTCAGGTTGCTAATACAGCCTCATTGGCATCTAATGCATATTCTCTGCAACAGTGCATCCCCTCAGGTCAGAATACCTGCACCTTCCCTCACAGTGCCACAAGGAAGAGTTTGGAAGGTGCTTACAGTAGCAGTAAAATCTCTTCCAGCCATCCCCTTCCATAGAGCTGAGTCACAGGGGAAATTTGACTATTATGTGTAATGCATTAGCAATTTTGTAATTTAAAATCTGATTTTCTCTCAAAGTATTTTCATAAATTAGGCCAGAATAATGGAGCAGTTTGCCTCAGAGTCCTCTGGGAAACTTTCAGGGCAACTACTGCCACATTCTCTCCCAAGGCTACATCCCTAAAGAGATCTCATTGCTGAGAGAATACCATATTCCCCTTGCCTCATACATAATGTGAAAATTATCTAGAAAGTCACATTACTGATGTCTTATGGGACTCAGTATTGGAGCTTGGAATTCATGAGAGACCAGTGCTAAACATTGATGCAATAGCACACCAATAAACAAAAAGTATTCCAAACATCTGGTGAGTTGTGAAGAACCCCTCCCCTTCATGCCTGGCAAAATGGGAGTAAAAACGGCCACTTAAAATTTGAGCAATAACCTTTGAATATTGCACATAGGTCATGACTGGGTATGGAACAGAATTGTGCAATCTATTCCTGGTGCACAGCCAGCATACAGGCAGGGGTGCAAACACACACACACACATCACAGATGAAGACTGAAGGCAAATTTTGCTAAGACAGAAGTGCAGTATAAGAAAAACAATTTCCCAGACATTGTCCCCTAGTAGTAGGCATATAAATCATGAAATCTCTATGGCTGTCCACCAGAAATGAAGTTATGCACAATTTATGTTGAAAATTTATTATTGTTGAAGAATAGACTTTACATTTTTAAATATTTTCATATGTATATTGTTAAATGCTTGGATGTGTATGGAAAACATGATTTTTACATTCATAAGCATATGAAAAAAGTACTTTTACCATTTGTTAAATGGAAATTATTGTAAGTGATACAACTGTTTATGACTTCTTATACCCACTATAAAAATAACTTTACAAATTCAGGAACTGAGGAGTCAACATAAGAGTTTTTTGAAGTGCTAAAATGTTTGGAAACCAGTTAATAAATTTGAAACTATGGTAAGGACCTTCTTCAAAGAGGCAAAAGGAAACCTCAGTATTTGAGGGACTCCTACTTTCCCTAGTTTTAGGGGCCAGTCTTCTCCTTCAATATCAGGAAGAGCTAAATGAGGCTGTGGTGGAGTTCCTTTCTCTTATTCACACATGCCTCAGCAAGGCAGGGGGCCTTTTCCAAGATTGTCTCCCTGAGGGATCCCCGGCTGTGAAATTTCTGGTCTGCGTCTTGATAACAGCAAATTTCTTCATCTCTAACAATTTTTTTTCAACAGCCACTGGAAGAGGAAAAGAGGATGTTGAAAAGCTTTTGTTGACATTTTAGAAGATTTCTACTAGTTACAGCTTAATTAACTTTATGACAATGTTTTAGTTATGATATGGTCTTTCAGAAGTAATTTGAGGGTAATTTCCACTGTTTGCACAAATGTCTCAGGTAAGACAGGCAATTAAAATAGAGATTGTACCATGACAGTAAAATTACATATCTGAGATGTTCTTAATATGAGATAGGGTTATTTTTATCAGATATATCTTCTATAACCCTATAAAAGGTGTTAATTTACTCTCCTTGGTTACCTCACATTTCAGTCAAATATGAAAATCTCCTGTAAAAGTACTATATACTGCAAAACCCCTGACAAATACCTGTCATACATGATAAAGACATCCAAACCTTGATTAATTTTATTTAAAACAATGGGAGTGATTCTGAGATTTTTCTCAAATTCACTTTGCTATTTGTTACCATAAAATTAAAAATGTTTTCTTCTTCTACAGCATTTTAGTCACTCTTTGTCTTGTGTCTTACAAAAGAAGATGAATGCAAATGTTGGCTTTTGTGTTCTATGATGTGGTCCATGCATTCTAGAACCCCAAATCTGGGAGTTTTCAGAATATGCTAATATTATAAATTTATTTTTCCTCTGTTTCTTAGTTCTCTGAAGATCCCCAAGCAATCCAACTGTAATCCCCAAATGAACGGCAGTGAACCTAAATTTTTTCAGAATACTATTTTATGCTGGTAGATATTTCACACTAACCAAGGGTATATAGATAGATTTGCAGTTTAAAATTTAATAGATTTTTTTTTCAGGGTCTGTCTGTATGATTTAAAATGATCATTTTTTCCAGCAGTTTTTCTACTAATCTTTCCCAGCTACTGCTGAGTCAGAGAGTTCAGACTGTTTAATTGAAAATGGAGTGACAAGTCTTTACAGCCAGATCAAAAACCAAAAATAGTCAGTTGAAAGACATCCTTTGACTTAATTTATAAAACTGTTTCAAAAGCTTTATGTATATTCAAAGCATATTTGTTAACATAATTTAAAACTTCTTCCCAAATCCTGCTATCACACAATCATAACTAAGCATAGACATGGAAAGCTTTAGCTTGTTTTGCCAAATTATTCTTATTTTCCCCTTTTTTTTCTGACCTTATTTTTAGAAAAATAATTATTTTATCTTAAGAAAACATTTGCCTTTATAAAGAATAAAATCTCTCCAGCTTATTTAAAGTGGCAACAGAGTAGCAGCACACTAGCACTGGGGTGTCATGCTAGAATTGAAGAGAGGTCCTTCTTCAGTCAACTGCTGTCCATGTTTGCCCTTTTTCAAAGTCAACAACTGGGGAGCATCACTGCTCCTACACTGCCAGCTCATTCAGTAAGTCACCACTGAAGTGCAGAATGCCCTGTGTGCTCTCTGTGTGCACTGCCAAGCCCTCACTGCCACCTAGCCAAGACACCTGGGCATTAGGCCCTTGAGAAGAGTCAAAATTAGGCAGCCCGAGAGTCCTACCATGCTTGTACAGTCAGCAGGGATGGTGTTCAGTATCCTCCTGGCATTGTGATAAGGGATTCAAATGAGACCATGAAAAGCATGCAGAAAGACACTTAGGTTTGTAAGAAACAAAGAAAAAGGTTGTAATTGGAGGAAAGTGAAACCAGATTTCCCTTCATTTACAAGAAAAGCCTTCTCCACACAGATTGTCTTGACTTCATTCTCTGAGAACTGACAGAAAGTGAAAGCATCATTGCCCTATTTTCAAACAGTTGAGCTAGATGACAATGTAATAAAATAAATAAATCAAATGTCATTAACAATATTAGCTGGGTTTTTTTTTAGAGTTGAGACACTTTGTGTTATAGAAATACAGCTGTGGCCACTCTAGTCAACACTGTAGGTATGCTTTCCTGTGCATAAATTTTGCACTGTTTATCAAATTCTTATCTGACATCTGTTCCCTCATGAAATAATATAAAAAGAAAGAGGAAAGGTGAAAAAAAAAGAGGAGAAATTGTATTTTTGTGTACAGTCTATATACAGCAGAGCATTGCCTTGATTGTTCTATGGGTTCTTCTAATGCAAATACCTGAAGCATCTTAGCAGCTGGAATGAAAAAAAACATGTTTTCCTGGGTTTATTTATGAGTACAACAGGACTTCACTAATTTATACCTACGCAAGGGAAGACATAGGAAATGACAGAGTAAATGAACACTTTGTGGACCAGAATTTAATTCATTTATTTTCTAATTGCCATTTGTTTTCATGTATTTGCAGCAATACATCATTATACAGTTGCTGTCATGTATCTTGATAGTGCTGCCACCTTAGTAAAAATCAGTTTTGAATAAAACCCCAAACCTAAAGGATTATTCTCATTAAAGGGGTATATTCGTGCCTAGAAATAGATAAAGATTAATAAGTGAATGAATCCTTTCTAGAGCATAGGTCACTTTTGCAAAGTCATTAAGAAAATAAAAGTTCAAATGTTTGTAGTTCAGATGTCAAACACTAATAAATGCTTTGGAAAATGGCATGTAAAGTGATGTCAAAATAATGATATTGAACCTCAATAAATCTCTGTTTCTAAATCTTTATTGGGACATAAGAAAGTGATGGGTAATGTTTTAGGCTGGAAGTGGGTTTCTTCAAACACAATTTATTTTAAGCAATATCTACTTATATATACCCAATCAGTGAAATATTATAGTGGTTTCCTCTTTGACCAACAGCTAGCACATCCAATCGACAATAATTGGAGTTTTATAAAAATTATTTAAGGACTGAATACTTTTGCTCTATGATTATAGACTTTGCACCCAAATTTGTACCCTAGTCACTTTTATCTGAAGCAGAAAGGGTTAAACATAGTGCCACTCCCCAAACTGCTCTGAGTGACATGAGCAAGATAAACATAAGCTCATCTTGGTTCTTAAAGTCCAGACAACTGTACAATCCATATTCAGCAAATTTTAGAGACCCGCTCTTCCCTGCACTATTAAGACAGGTTTCCACCTTTTTTGCCTGACATGCGCCTCTATAATTTGGAGTGGCTTAGAGAGTGGTGTACATTTGTCATTTTTACCTCTCATATGGGCACAGTTGCTTCTGTCCTTTTGAGGGCAAAAATCTCTTTATCATTTCACCAGTGGCAAACTGAAGGCACCCTTTAAGATATACAAGTCCAGAAAAATTCTTTCAATATATTTTCTAGTTCACATAAAATAAATGTAACTTGTCTTTATGCTTGAATATTATACATATTTTATGCATTTCATGCATTTAATCAAGCCTGAAGGCTATTGAAAGCTGAAAAATCTTTCAGCAAAGCATTTTATTCAACACACGCTACACTTCTTTCCCATGTTCCAATAAGCCAGAGATCCTGGACAACATAACTCCTGTAAAAAGATTTAGCAGGAATTGAAAGTTATTTTTTCTTTTTTTTTTTCTTATTTTTAGTCAAACAGCTCAAATGAAAGTAAATTCTGTAAAGATTGAGTACTTTATGGGTTTAATAATGACAAATAGAAATATCATTGCAAGGAAAAAAATATCAGTTTTAGTTTGAAATCAGTCCAAGTTAAGATTTACAGCTTCAGAGTGAACTTCAAAAGATTTGAAGTTCCAAAAATCTGATTGATTTTCAAAACTGTTACAGTCAGAAATCAAGAACTTGCTTGACTGAATAAATTAAGCCCACATTGCTGAAATGTTAGCAAGAACTCTAAATACTGTCTTGTATGGAGACTTTCTGTCTATATTTTATCTTCTTTCAGACACTCCCATAGACACTACAGCACTTAAAGATCAAATGCCTAGTACTGGACCATCCTTCATTCTCTACATTTCTTTTTTTTAAATTCAGCTATAAAATTTGAAGTCAAAAGGAAAATGAAATCATTTAGTCAACTGCAGGGTATCAAAGGTCATTGGATATACAGAATTTGTTCTTACATTGATTGCAATAATTTGCATTTGGATAAAATATAACTCCTGTCTAAAAGGTGTCTTCTAATAAAGGTACATCCAGTCTGAACTGAATGATATTTTGTCACAGTTTAGCCCCAGAGGGCAGCTCAGCCCCACACAGCCACTCATTCACTCCTCCTCAGTGGGATGGAGGAGAGAATAACGAGCAAAAGTGGGAAAACTCATGGATTGAGATACTGATAGTTTAACAGTAAAGCAAAAGACACATCCACAAGGAGAGCAAAACAAGAAGTTAATTCACCAATTCCTGTGGGCAGGCTGGTGTTCAGCTATCTCCAGGAGACAAGGGTACCTTTATGTGTAGCGATTAGCTGGGGAGACAAACACTATCCCTACAAATGTCCTCCCCTTCCTTCTTCTTCCCTACAGTTTAGGTGCTGAGCATGATCCATATGGTGTGGAGCATCCCCCTGGTCTGTTGGGGTCAGGTGTCCTGCTTGTGTCCCCTTCCAGCTCCTTGAGCACCCCCAGACTCCTTGCTGGTGGGATGGGGTGAGGAGCAGAAAAGGCTGTGGCTCTGGGCAATCACTGCTCGGCAGTAACAAAAACATGCTGGGTTATCCACATTGTTTCCAGCACAAATCCAAAACACAGCCCTGTATACTCTGAAGGAAATGAACCCTATCCCAGCCAAAACCAGCACACACCTACAGACGGAGAATCTGCCTGGCAGTTTCCTCCCATGATTAATGCTCTGTGCTTTACTTCTTAGCATCTGCCTGGCACTATGAGCCACTGGTTTTTGTTACACATCTGCTCCCTGAATGTTGTATTTTCTCCCTTGGAAGGGCGCATCCACAGTAACACCTTTCCTGTCATAAGTTAATAAGTGAAAGCTGTAGAGTTCATATGATGGGGACTTTTCCCGCTTTCCAATCTATTCTGTGGCTCTTTATAAGTCCTTGCTAATTTTTAAAGCTGTCTAGAAGCATCCAGTCAGCTTCCTTAGTGCACGTGAGCTATCTATTAGCCAGCTGCTTGTGCATCTTGGAGCCATACCTTTACTGTGGCAGTGCCCTTCGGAATTAGGAAATCATATTTTGCTCCAGGATTGCCACTTCCCAAGACTCACCTGAATTGCTTGTCCTTCATGATGTAATTTTAAAAACTAATTTCTGCATTTTTTAAGATCGTTAAGATAACAATGTACCCAGTTTACCAGTCATTGAATGACCTGCTCTCAGCATTGTTTCTCTTCTCACTATGCCCTTTACAATTATCACTAATATAGTAGCACACCACTTCCAAAGAGATATTGCACACTCACACTCCTTCTCTGAAGATCTGTAAGTCATGTAATTTAAAGCCATATCTTATATGTTTATCTTACATGTACCTTGTATTGTGTCAGGTTCTTTAGTTGGATAAAAGGAGGTAGATGCTTGTACACATTTGTCAGGATAACATATGTACCATTTTCAAACATAGTTAAAATGTTATCAGACAAATAATTTTATTTGATGAGACAAACTATGTAAACCATAATGTTGGCTATCACAAATTATGTTCTTAGTTTTAAATATTTTTTAACTACTTCAATTACTTCCTACTTCATCTTTTCACTTATTTTTTCTGCACATGGTGACACATTAAATTTTACATTCACACAGTATCAACAACCTCGGATATTCAAAATATTACAAGGATTCCTATACTTAATAAATATTAATACCGTCAGTCCTCAAACATTCTTAGAAGTGCAGACATTTTTAAAATATTCCTTTGCAGTGAAAGAGCCAGAAAACAAGTTTGCTATATTATACCGTTTTCATTACAGACACTCAGATTTGTTGAACACCTATGTCTTTGTCTCCTTACTAGTAATTTTTTCATTTATCTTAAGAATAAGGTACATATCTGTTTCTTCCTCTTGAAGAGCTTCTTTCTTTCCCTGCAGTTGCTGTGGATCCCTGTATTCCTTATCTATATTTTCAGCCTTACTCTGGTCATTTCATTTGGAAAAGCTATTTCTTCAGTGTCTTTATCCTCCTTCATTAATTTTTTCCATAAATTTCCATACTTTCTGTTTAATATCATTCTTTTGGACTCTAATCTTTTTATATAATACACAGAGGTTATATAGAAATTTATATCTGCTCTCATTAGCCCATGAGTGGCTCTCATATTAGCCACTTCCTTTCATTGCACTAGTTATGGTTGGTGTAATGAAAAGAAGTGACAAAGCCTTTGTAGGACTAGTTGTGTGTCCTCACAGTTGGGAGCAATTACCAGTGATGGAAGAAAAGATGTAGAGACAAGAAGCAATATTTCTCTTTTTTATCTACTACCTTCCTTCACATGCATATTTTCCTCAGAGTCCAGGAGAAAACTTCCCAAGGAAACAGATTCCTCTGGAGTTTTGAATTTTTCAAGTGGGTCCCTGTAGATCTAGAGAAACTTCTCTTTCCTTCTTCATCAGAAATTGGCATATTTTTCTTCCTGAATCTAATACACCTCTTATTTGAGTTCTCCAGCTGAAAGTTTCTGAACTCAAAAACCAAATCAAGTGCTGAATTGTGGGTCATAACTTTTATAGCAAAAAAAATACTCTACCAGAGTTCAGAAGTCCAACAGGACATTTCCACAGAAAGTTTGCAGTTCAATCACTTGGATAAATTATCAATCTTTTTATCATCTGTATGCAGCTGAAAACTAGTCCAAGCCTCTCCTGTTACGTCCATTACACCAGGGAACTTTTGTTTTCCTTCTTGACTGGAAATCACACAGTAATGATGATTAAATTCCATGTAAGCATCTTCTCTTAGGAACAATCAGTGTTTTCAAAGCATTTCACTACTGGTAGGACTGTGAAAAAAAAAATTCAAACGTCTATAAATATCCCATTGTTTTTGATTTTTCTGTCTTTTTTGGCAAAAAGAATGGATGTTTTCCTCATGCAACAGATGTTCAGGACATTATTAATAATACATTTCAGGGTTCCTGCTTGTGAACATTTGTGTTTGTGCTAGATAAGACTTCAAGAACCACCACATACTTCTGAATGAATATTCATTTTGTCTAGAGCTGATATACAAATCTCTTTTATGGCATCTGTCTAAATACTGGTCAAACGTACTAAATTTGAAGATTGCAGATCACTGGAGAAATTCCTGCTTAAAATGGAAAAGTACTAAAATACTTTAAAATAATCATAACTTGATGTCTTCATGACATTACATTAAATTGCATCTGGATAATATTTTATAGTAGCTGTGTTGCAGTATTCTGACTCTGCGTGCATAACTTAGTACTATTATGTGACATACAATGCATAGGCACACAACCATCCTAAATTATTCTTGACATTCACTACTGTTATTCAATCTCTCCCTGACACATCTCTCCTGGCTTTGACAGGTTCTACTTTGGTGTTACAAAAAACTTAGAGACTTGGTAGGACACAGCATATTCAGAACATCACCAGATTGTCTAACCTAAGGACATGTCAGTGTGGAGCGCAGGGTGAAATATGAATAACATAGAATACAAAAGCCTGCATATATTGTCCCTGAATTTAGGAAACTTGACACACTCAAAACAATACAGCTATAAGGTCTTGCATGTCTGTGACTGTTCAAAGGCTTCTCAAGTTAATGTTCTGTATATGCAGCCCCAATCTGATACTACATGAGGCAGGAATATTAAAGTGCTTATATTTAAATTTAGTTATGCTGACCTTTTCAATTACTCTACATTGGGACTAGGAAACAATTACCAGTCCATTTAGTGGATTTCCTCCTTAGCTGGTATTACAATGGAGGATGGAAGCCTCGAGGTATTTTGACATAGAAGCTGTAGTTTCAAGTTTTTTGACAGCTAGTGTTAACATTTTAGTGACACTGACTGAAATTAGATATAAACCTCAGTGGGAATATCAGGGAGCTCCAGAGATTATTTGCCACTTACTAAGAAAAGCCTTTTGTACATCAAGAGAAACATATAATAATATTAAAAAAATTTTACAAAAATACTGTGCTATATCAAACAATGGCTTCATTTTAGCAGTTCCATTAGCAACAAGGGAGCTAATCAATCAACAAGGAAGTTTCTTTGAGCACCCAATAGCTGTTTAAGAAAGGCTATCAGGTTGGAAAAGTCAGTAACATATTTGAACCAAAAGTACTGGGATAAGGCTTCTCTTTCTGAAGCCCACTTAGACAGTAGTCTTTCTGTGGAACTGTGGAGCTAAGTTCTTGTTCTACTCAAAACTGCAGACCCTGGGGACAATTCCTCTTAGTATTTCTTCCCTTCTGATGACCTCTACCAAGGCTTTTATTCACTGCCTTCTGCACCAGCTGAGGTAATTTTTGAGAGTTTTGGAACTCAAGAGACAAATTTATCTCTACAACTATAATATTTTGTCAAAGAGTGTTTATTTTACTGATGCAATGAACACAAAAAAGGTAGAAAGTTTGCTAATTACCAGAATAAAAGAACATCAATTCTCAATATTCAGTGTGTGAGAGTTTGAAGCGGACTCAAAATGTCTTTCCAAACTTTTTTTATTGAAAATCTTTCAACCACCCATAAAACACTAACTTCTGTAGTTTCATCTCCCATTACCTAGGTGCCCGCCTTTGATGCAATCCCTTGTACTTTTATGCCTTATAAAAATTGTAAGCATCTTGGGGCACAAACAAGAGTGTTTAGTTTTTCTATACAGCACCATTTTTTCCTAAGGCATTGAATGAATAATAGATGGTAATTTATAATGAAGGTATTTGCAATCAGGACTTGACAGCAAGCCAGTGAATTGAAAAGCAAGCAAAGTTAAATAAACCTTTTAAACAAGGTGGTCTTGGTGGCTAAGATACATTTTTTTATTTATAAATAAATAAAAAATGAGAACCCTGTCCCTTGTCAAAGTACTTGTTCCAAAGATGGGAAAGCTGGCTACACCATCTGAGCATACATGGAACTTCCTGCATGCACTGTAGAGCACAACTAGGCTAACTAGACGAGCAAGTGCATCCCTCAGAGCAATATCCAAAACTGTGTCTCATTTAAGCTCCAGAACTGGAAAGAAACCAAAAACAACAAGAGCATGATGCCAAATATTTTTATTTTCTTTTGCTAGGAGAAATGGTAGGATCAGAGAGTGGCCTGGGTTAGAAGGCTCTTTAAAGATTATCTTGTTCCAGGCCCTCTGTCCTGGGCTGAAACACATTCCACTAGCCCGGGTTGCTGAGAGATCCATCCAACCTGGTCTTGAACACTTCTGGGGATGGGGCACCCAAAACTTCCCTGCATAAGCTGTTCCAGGAAAGGATTTTTTCCTTTCAGTAAAGAATTTTTTCCTAATATCTACACTCAATTTACTTTCAGTCTGAAAACATTCCCCCTTGTCCTGTCACTACATGTCCTTGGAAATGATCTCTCTCCATCTGTCTTGTAGGCTCCCTTCAGGTACCGGAAGGCTGTGACTAGGTCACCCTGAAGACTTCTCTTTTACAGGCTAGACAATCCCAATTCTCTCAGCCTTTCATCTTAAAAGGTGTGCTCTAGCCCTCTGATCAGCTTGGTGGCTTACTCTGGGCTCAGTCTGGCAGATCCAGAGCTGGGTGCTGTTCCAGGTGGGGTCTCTCTCACCAGAGCAGAGCAGAGGAGCAGAATCCCCTCCCTGCCCTGCTGCCCTCGCTGCTTTTGCTGCAGCCCAGGACACGTTTGGCTCCCTGGGCTGTGAGTGCCCATGGCTGGGTCCTGTCCAGCCTCTCATCCACCAGCACCCCCAGGTCCTTCTGGGAAGGGCTGCTCTCCATCTGTTCATCCCCCAACCTGTAACATTTACACAGGTAATGTGATGAATATTAAACACTCTGAGCACTTATTTATCAAACCTATGCTTCAAACAATCTGCTAAAATACATTTGCTCAGCAGTATATCAATATTAACATGCCTCTTTAAGACTTTCTTCCGATTCTTCTGATTATGTCCCAACAGACAACTTCTGTTTTAAAGCATGATAAGACAAAGTCCCGGACTTTCCATTGAAAAGCACTAGATTTGTTGCAGAGGCCCTGTGTACAGTTCATGCTCAAAAACTCCCCTGTATCCAGAAAGCATGTCCCATAGAACTGATGAGCCATGTGAAGGAGCTATTTGTCCTGGATTTTTGGACACCAAATAGCCTAGTCAGACCCATAAATTTTGATTTTAAGTACTTTAGGGCAAAAATCTGTCATTTTAATTTGTTGAGAAACCACCATTCTTTCCTAAGGCAAGGTGTGAATAATACATGACAATTTAAAAAGTAGCTGTTTGCTACCGTTACAGCTCCTGCAACACATCTAGATTCTCAGACAAATGACCAAAGTACTCTTAATGCACTCAGGCTATATTTTTAGGTGCAAGAAGACGATATATACTTTAAAAGCTGAACTTAGTACAAGCTACGTGTTCAGCGTTACCAGCTGAAAATTCAGTGTCACGTTATTTGCTTCTCTATTTATAGTTATGGTTTCTATGGGCAAAGAGTTGTAGTTTTCTCTTTAATTTCTTTTAAAGTGTCTAAATCTGATTGAAAGCAAGATGTTATATGTCTGTTTCCATAATTAATCTTCCTAGTTACTAAGAAAACCCTGAAAAAACAACTTCAAAAAACCCCAAAGAAACTGAAAAGATTGAGAAAAAACAAAGACAAAAAACCCACAAAAAACAAACAACAACAACAAAAATCCCCAACCATGAAAATTAGAAGTATATTAAGTTAATCAATGAAAAACCAAAATACTTTACTGGTTTCTTAAAGTTCTTAAACTTTCATACTTATTCAGAAACCATCACATTATTATGTGAAGGTACATTGCCAAACCCAGGCATTAATGTGGTATGTTGTAGGAATTTTAATAATGCACCAATGATAATGCTTTAACTTGTAGATATTGGTAAAAACAGGTTACTAGAACAATGTGTGTCTATAGGCCTGTATACATGTGTTTCTTCTAGAACACTGCTGTTTTTTAAGAATGAGCTATTAGTTATTATTATTGTTATGATGATGATGTTAACGATTAATCATTATTAATAATATGGATGGAATGTGGAATTGCAGAATAAGGAGTACTGCATATTGAAATATGCATAAAAATAGATACAAACAGACCCCAGAGTCAGTAGAAAGAAATCATCACCATTAACATTATTCCCATTCTGGTAAAGAGGAGGAAGAACCCTCAGCAATTAACCTAGTTCTCCTGGTGAAGAGCTTTAAGTGCTGATTGCTCATCGTTAAACTTTCTTTTCTTTTTCTTAAGGAGTATGGGAAGAAGAGAACATCACCAGAGAAAAAGACAATTATTGGGAAGGTTTTGTGCATTAGTTTTACCTGTATTACTATATTAATGACCATAGAGATGGGATAATTCAGACTGTGTGCTAATACCATCACACAATAAGAACAAATTTTTTCTGAGCCACTAAAGTTTTAAGTTATGACTTCGTATAGGCGGTGCATTCCTTTAACCCAAATAAGTTGCACAGGTGTCTGCATGGACTGTTAAATATGGATACACCAATATTCACAACACCTCTTTATGAACAGCACTTAATTTCATTATAACCACCATAAATTCTTGGATATTTTGTGTAATGTTTGGGGTTCTTAACAATATTCTGAGATCTGAAAGTATCAGTATTTATATGAAACACTTTCGTATAATGAGGATCCACTTCATGAAGACACTGCTTTTTTTGTCTTTCTTTTAGAAGAGGACAATCAGACATCCATTTTCTGCATATTCTGATCCAACCCTTTTTAAACTTTCCACTGAATTGCTAAAAGATAATAAACCCTTTGTTCAGACAAATCAAGAGTGGTGCTTTATTTACTTCACATTGTTCTCCAAAAGTTCCGAAGCACAAAGCTCCTAGAGAAAAGACATGTCCATCTCTCTTGTTAAAAAGTAGTATCTCCAGTTATACCTTCATGCAGGCTCTACTCATGTCCTGGTTTCAGCTGGGATAGAGCTCATTCTCTTCCTAGTAACTGGTATAGTGCTGTATTTTGCGGATTTTGTTGTTGCTAGGTCAAGGACTTTTCAGTTTCCCATGTGCTGCCCAAAGCAGGTGCACAAGAAGCTGAGAAGGAGGATTGCCTGTGCAGGTGATCCAAACTGGCCAAAGGGATATTCCATATTAGAAAGCATCTCCAGCATAGGAACTAGGGGCAGCTGGCTGTGAGAGACTGATTACTGCTGAGGAACAGACTGGGCATCGGTCAGTGAGTGCTGAGGAGTTGAATTTTGCATCAATTGTCTTTTTTGGGCTTTATCTCTCTCTCTCTCTTTGTTGCCTTCATTTTTGTTCTTTTTATTACTATATTTTACTTTATTTCAATTATTAAACTGTTCTTATCTCAGCCCACAGGTTTGGGGTTTTTTTAATCCAATTCTCCTCCACATCTCACAGAAGTGGGCAGTGAGTGAGTGATTTAGCAACTGAGCATTACTTAGTTGCCAGCTGGTGTTAAGTCACTAAAACCAAGAGCATCTGGAGTAACAGTGATCTGAAATAAAACAGATTGTAAGAAGATCGAAGAGGATTGAAAAGCAAGCCTACTTTTAGGTAAGATGTTAAGTTTGGAAAGGATATAGAAATTGTGGGTTACTGTTCTGCCTCTGTACTCTTTTATACAAGAAAGCACATGTGAAAGGGGTTTTTTGAAGCTGCAGTTGACAGTAGGAGGAAAAAATGAGTAGAAAAATAGAATGTACCAGCCTGTTAAATAAAGTTCAAATCACCCAGGCTAGGTTAAACAATGGAGCCTCTAAACTGCTCCACTTGCAAGAGATGGCACACCATGACAGCTCACTCTCACAGCCAGCAAAAGAGAAAAAAGGGAAAGAAATGTGGAAAATAAGCTGGATAACACCAGTAGGCTGAGAACCAAGTTAGCAGACTGTTAACAAAGTCACTGTCAAGAGAATGCTTTAACATGGTTCCTAGTGATAAATTTCTGAGAAGTGTTACCAAATTCCTCTCCATAATAATGATTTCCTTGTTTCTTGTGAAAATTCAAAAATTATGACAGGACAAATAAGGCAAATATCTAAGGAAGATGTTCAGTATTTATGGGCAGAGGTTTGAGGATTATTAGTTGTTTACCAACCATAAACCTTGCTAATAGCAAGTAGGTAACAGTTTGAGAGTATTCCATCATGCTTATACAGAAGTTTATATTTCAATTTCACAGTTGGGCTGTAGCGGTGTATTAACATTCTTATTAAAATTCTGTATTCTCACATATATATGTATACATAGATGAAAAGTTCTGCTTTTTTACTCAGATTTTCTACTCCCAAAGGCAAATATTTTTAATTTATTTTATTTTTGGTAAATGTGAGCAAAATCAGCTCATTTCTATTACCTATGCAAGAATTAAAAAATGCTCAGCATAAAGGAATTATATGCTCAGTGTATGCAGAAAGCATCTGAACTTTGAAAGTTGAAACTTTACAGGTTGATACAGAGGATTAGTCTCCAGGCCAATATGCAAAAATCAAATGTTCACACAATAAGAGTAAAAATGTACTAAAATCAAGTATGCAATGTGTTACTTTGGTACTTGTAGCATATTCATTTATTAATTCTGACTTTCCCAATTAGCTTATGATTATGTTGCTTTTTATTTGCATTCAGAATCATACGTAGGACACTAATCTTGCAGAGCAGTGCAGGTCTCCTTGGTGCATTTCACTGAAGTGTTTTCTGCTTCATAGTTAAGGTACACGTTCCTAAGAAAACTGTAAATTCTATCAATAGAGTTTGTGCTCTATTTTTAATTACCTTTCTTCCTTGAGAAGAGCAAATCTGAGATTTGGAAGGTTTTGAATCCCTGAGAGTAGGTAGGCAGTTACTTCTGGGTACAAGTGTGGCCATTCATCATAAGTAGAATTATTAGATTACACCACACCACTGCAGGCTTGGGAAACTGTAAAAATCTAAAGAAATATTTTATAGTGCAGGAGTAAAATTAGATTCTTACTCAAATGGGAAGGTAAGGATTTAAGAGATGGTTCTCACCATCTTCCCTAAATACAGAATAAGCTGTAAAGCAGAGTGGTCTCATCTGAAATACTGAGATTCTTTCATAGATGAGCAATTGACAGAGACCACCTTGTCCAACACCAACTTTTGCAAGGACATGGCCAATGACACATGAGATGTTTGTGGCTTGCGGAAATCTGAGCTCCTGCAGTTTAGCTTAGACTTTTTTACCTCCTACCCTAAGCACTGGCTTCCTCTCCAGATCTGTTAGATGTCCACATAGGCTGCTATTCCTTCCCCATAAGATTTATACTAACCATAGCCTCAGGCAGGTGGACTTTCCCCTCACTATGAAAAGGGTATTCTCACCTTCTGTTCCTTTCCATTACATTTCCCATTTCTTTGAAGTAGATTACCCCTGAAGGTTTGCTGCAGGTACTGGTCTTCTATGCAGAGGTCTTGTGCATACTGGGTTGTTTCTCATGTAATATCTGGTATACACTATACATTGGCTGTCAGGATACCATTCTTAAAAATGCCATCTATGACTATGTCTCCACATAGGAATTTTCTTGCCTGCAATGTATACTTTATCCCTAACACGTAACTTCAGATCTGTCCTTCTACCTTTTTCAGGAGAGGTCTTTACAGGAGTAAGTGAACAAACTTACTGTGACAAAAAGTGTTAGGAAATAAACTGAATGTCCAGCAGGTGTCCATTTAGACAGATAAAAAGGAAATAAGTTTATGCTTGTGTCAACATAGCAAAGCAAGTTTTAAATGCTTCTAAAAATCACCCTACCATTTTTTCCCAAAATTATCCTGGCTCAAAATCTTCTGTTAATTCAGTCTTGAGTGTCTTCATTTCATTTACATAACACAGGCCTTGTCACAGTGTGAAGTTCCCTAAATAGTTATTGTGTCTTTGGGCAAAAAAAAGCCAGACAGTAGCAGAAAGAAAAAACTGTAAGCATTTAGTTCTCCTGCTGAGATAGACATTATATGTCTGGTTTCCTAAATGTCCAAAGTGAGACTAGACTAAAGCAATGGTATTTTGAGACCTTCCTAATTTCGCTTGATGCCTTCCAACTTGTTTGCCTGATATCAATACCAAATTTACCCCACTGGGTTTAATTTCACTCATTGTCACCTTTTTTGGTGGAAGTAGGCTGAAGCACTCACATTCTTGACTCTATTTCTGACTTCCTGATCCTTCCAAGGGTATACATTGCATGTGATTTCAGACGAGGATTTGAATTCTGCACCCCATGATTTCACGTCAGTTGTACAATGGTCTGCACGGAGGTGAATGAAATGCATGAAATTCAAACCTCCTATAATTCTGTAACTATATACTACATGTACAAATAATAAAAAAGATAAAGCTGGTTTAGTAATTCCCTTTTCCCAGAAGAGATGTCTAATAAGTCTTGTCTTTTTAACAAAGGTATTGGAAGACTTAATTAACTGATGTTTGAAAAATGCTGTGATTCTTTCTATTTTTATGTGCCTTGCTGGCTCACTTCTCATAGAAACTTAGTATTGCCATAAGCTGTGTGTCCTGCCAATTGCCAACAGGCAGGCAGACAAAAGAGCTGTGGCAGACACAGAACCTACACTGGGAAGTCTGGAACAACAAAATGTACTGAAATAAATAGTCTAGAGAGACGGATAGGAAGGGAAAGAAGACTAAACTGATGATGAGACAAGAGATAAGCTCATCCTCTGTCCTCTTTCACTCCACAGATGGATGTCTTCTCTACCACCTTTCTCCTCTTGCTTGCCATTTTTCTCTGAGATTTATTGGAACATTTTAATCCCTTTTCTTCAACCTACTACCTCAGAATGCCATCAGAGTCCCTTTTGGGGAGCTAAGTAGGATGCTATTACTTAGACTTACTGGCATTTAAATCCTAGCTTTGCTACTTGCTGCTGGACCGGCTGTTTTTCTTTCCTAGGTCATATTCATCTAGGCCAAATTCAAAGCTCATAGAAGTCACTGACAATCTATCCCTTGATTACAGAGGATTAGACCTCTGTGCACTCCACGGTGTTGCTAAAATTAGTTCAGTAGTGCCCGTAGAACCCTCTGGAAAAAAAACAAATAAAATGCTATCCAAGGACAAACTGGCATTACTATTTTCTGGAGAGCTGATTGAAGATTCCATGTTTTTGTCACCAACTAGGCTGGCAGCTGCAATGCCAATGCAGAACATTGTGCCAGTCCCAAGACTGTGGAGGAAGATCTTTGATCTTATTTCAACTGACAGAGTTTGCAATTTGTTTAATCAAAAGTACCTTAACAAACACATTACTGTTTATGGGCCACTGATTACGTGTCCCAGAGTAGACAAGACATGTAGTAAGACAGGGCTTATCTCTCAGCACATACTAATGAGGCTGTTCTGCCTGCAGCTCCCTCTGGCCAGATGCTCTACTTGAATGGAGTCCCACTGGGATTCTTTGTGGGTGCAGTCACAAATAGTCAGTTGCAAAAATCATCATTAACCATCATTGCCAGAGAAAACCAGGAATGAATACCAAAGTTAAACAATACGTTACTTTGTTGATGACGTAGGATTCCACATCCTCCTCTAGCTTTTACCTAAAGCTTAAACATTTGATATTTTAGGTACAGGTACATGGTAAGGTGTGTTCAACTTCCTCAAAAAGCTTTTGCAAAAGGTTACTGAGACTGCAAATTTTCAGAGACCATGCCCACATAGTCATGACTACAGCAGGCATCGCAGCAGGGCCTCAGATCTTTCTTAGCCAATAGACTTCATTCCATACAGGATCAGCATTGCCTCTCTCTGCAAAATAGACACGAACATTGCATTGAACTCGTGCCACTCCTTGAAACATTTTAAAGGCTGTCAGGAAGCAGACTGACAAGGGATGTTACCTGTCCATTTGCCCAGGAAAGTGATCAGCATGGGGTCCCCTGCAGGTTTGGACTTGACCACAGAAAGGACAAGTGATTGTCACATCCTCAAATACTTCAAAGATTATAGTATGGATTACTCAGTCTCAGCAGACTTCAAAAAGCCTTTGTCATCCCTCAGAAGTGGCTTCATCCTTCCCTACATGCCAAGCAGTGCCGTTGTTTTGTAATGAACAACTTCCATCAGAGCGCACAATTTCTCATCCTGTCTGATTCTGCTGATCATTCTTGTAATTAAGTCTCTTTTGATTCTCTTTGGCAGCACACCATCTGCACAAGAAGGAACACCTGGAAAGCAGTTTTTCTCTCGTTTTTCTATCCTTGATTAAACTCTGTTTTAAAGCAGAGAACCTTAATCAAAAGAAGTGCCTGAGTGGAGGTATCTGTGCCTGTCTCGCTTTTGTCACAGATTCCCTCTGAAGTCTGCAGGATTTGGATTTGCATAACAATTTCCAAAAAGATGTCCACAGTAGAGGGGTAACATTTTCAGAGAAAAAAATCCAATGGCATGAATGTAGAGGAAAATAACAGGGTACCATAGGCATTTAATTTGTATTAGTATTAATTGCTATAAATTCCTTTTGAATCTATTATTAAAAATCTTTACTCTTTGTAGTGTTATTTTATGACTCACAAGAATCTCATTCCTGAGTGAGTTCAAGAAAATGTGAAAGAAAATAGGAATCTTTTAATGAAAAACAAGTTTAAAATTATTCTACCCCCATAATTTTAGGAACCAGAGGCTAGGTCTCTAGGTACTAGGCTGTATCTCATATGTGGTGAGGAAAAAGAAGAGAAAGATGCCTTTTGATCTGCTGTATTTGACAGGTGCGGAGGCATGGGGGAGTGAAGTTGTACAAAATGTTACGTTGTTTATTCTGTGTTGAATCAAATGTCAAAAGGAAGATCCACATGGGATTAGACGTGTGTACGAAAACACACAAGTACATTCCAAACCGGAATGCCAGTGCATAGAATTCCTGTCTATTCCTGAACAAAACTACACCTCATTGCCAGACTTAAATCAAGCCCCATGCTGGTGCTCCTAGCTTATTACAGCTCTCTAATGGCTTCTGGTAGAGTGTAACAAAGCTCTGAGCCCCTGTACCTGCTAACAAAATGGTAAGCTGCTTCCGGTCTTTGATCTCCCATCATGACCTCTGCACCACACAGAAAAGATGGGAAACTTTATCTTTTTCATGGGAAAACTTTTTCCCTGGTCATTTATTGCATTCAAAAGCAACTAGATGGAAAAGATGAGACAGAAACCAAGAGGTATAAAAATAAAAACTGAAAAAAACCCACTCCAGTTTCTGAAGTGAGCAAATTGCATTAGAATGTTTTCTAAGTTTGCACATAGTTGGTGCCAACAAGTTTGAGCTGCTTAACAGTGGTGGCACAGCTTTAAAAGCAACAGTAAAAAGGCACTTAGTTTACTAAATAATACACTTCTTTACCCTCAATGAAAGACTGCTTCTTATCACACACATATCAAGGCAAGCCATCTAATGGCAGTAATTTCAAACCCTGCTGCTGCAATGTTTAGTGTATGGGATACAAATTACAGTGGATTCAAAACAGTTACATACAATGGATGAATAATAATGAAATTTCATTTTATTAGCTTCTGAAATATGTGTGTGAATTTTCATAAAATGTCTGCTAAGAACAAGTTCTAACACTGCTAGCTGGGGCTGGGCAAAGCTTAGAAATAAAAGCAAGTGCCTGAAAGGCTTGTCACATTCTCCGTGGGAGTTATGCTATTTACATGGCTTGTAGTTCACATTTATAGCAGTGTGGGTTGCTCTTTGTTTCTCTCACTTTACATCCTTTCACTGCAGTTATCTGCTCATTCAGCAAACATGTTTCAACTGAAGCTTCCTTGACCTGATTTATATCTTAGAAAATTCACCTGTAACAAGCACAACTGAATGCTCAACTCACACGGACACCATTCTTTCCTTCACTCTTCCTTGCCAAGTCTCAATACATTCTTTCTCTTGCAAACTCACATAATCAGATTGGCGTTCTCACTAATAAATGGCTTTTTGTAGTATCTTATTCCTGTGACTGTAAGGAATTAACTACAGATCAGAACGATATGCTTACTAATAAATTTCTTTTTTAATATCTTTCTTCTGTAGACAAAAAGAAAGTAAAAACAGATTCACTGCTTTCACAATACTGATTCACACAGCTATGCTTTTTTGGTAGGACCAGCACAAACTGACTAAGTTCTGCAATGTGTCAGTACTTCCACCAAAATCATCACATTGACAATTCTAGTACTACATCTTCCAAATCTGCTGTAAAACTGGGTGTTATTCAAAAGACCAACTCCTTGTCCATGGTATCACTGTTGTGCAAACAACTGTGCTATGGTGTCAGGAAGAAATGTGGCAGGCGCATTTATTTTACCCAAAGGTAATGGAAAAGGTTTCATGTGCCTACAGCTGTTCCAAATCTTTCATGGAAAATTGTTTAAGGACTTAAGCTGGATAAAGATGATCTCTTCTCCTGCTTTACTTACTATAGCAGGAATGCTTATAAATAGCTATCTGGAGCTTTTTTTGCATACATTGCTAACTAGCAAATGTGAAAATCATCCTGTATAAATCAGACTTTACATGGGGTATACTATTGAAACGTAAATAATAGAGCAAACTGAAATCAGTTTCTGGAAGGCCTTTCATTGAAAAATTCTGCTAAAAAGGCCATATCCTGGGAGTTGTTCTCCCCAACAGAATGCTTCAGCCAACATGCTTAGAAGTATGTTTCTATCTATAACCCAGCAGTCATAACAAAGGAAAGAGATCTAGAAGTTACATTCACCAAGTTCTAGATAACAGTCAGTTCACTCTCAGGTAGTCAGCAAGTTCTAAGTTCAGTTTCTGAGCTCATTGTACTCTCTGACGTGTCCTAAGATATGAGAGAGATCCAAGTAGAGATAGCAGATGTAAGGAGCCCAGTCACAGACACAGTGCAGAGAAAACCCATCCTACCAAGATTCTTCACTCTGTTGCAGCAAATGACATTACAAGTGATTCTCTCCTTCCAACATTTCTTACTAATCATGTTGGGATGAGCAGAAGTTCCTCAGCTGTGAAAGTATTAAGGTACCAAGTGGAAACTCACCAGAGAGTTAACCTCTTCCTTCTGCATGAAGTCAGATTATCAGGCAAGGATAATAAGACTTAAACAATATGGCACAGAGAACAATCAAGAGAAATACAGACATAGGAATACTAACCCTGCCATGCTTTTTTGTCCAAATGAGGTGGCATATGACAAGGGCAGAAAATGAAAAATGAATATATTATTCCCAAAGCAGGACTATTAGAAAGATGAATTAAAGGAGAAAAGGTTTGGATATTCAGATACATATTTAAAATTTTGAAAATTTATCCCAAAGCTATGAACATTTAGAAGATTGATGTCAATATAAAGCAACATCAGAGTTTTCAGAAGAATATTATTGTTAAGAAGCTGCACTGGTGGCAGTCAAATCGGGAGCTTTTTTAACATTCTTCTGTTGAAGTGACATAGATGGGTGACTGACCCACAGGCCGATGACTGTGCCCTTCAAAACACACTTGGCCTCACCCCTATACAGAGGGGGAAAAAGTGGAAAATTGGTGATTAAATTGCACTTTTCTTGCCCTGAGGTACTGATCCAGTAATGCTAGAATCAAATATGTTCCAATACATAATGTTCAGACTTTTAAAAAGGTTAATCTTAATGGTAGTGGCCACTTAATTGGCCTAGCTTGCCTGCTGTGTCCACTGTCATTCTAATAAAAGACATGAGAACTAACTATGCCCTGCAGTCAAATAGTCAGGCAAGATATAAAACAATTTCCAGCAAACAGCCATTTATACTGAAGAGAAAATGAGAGAAAAGCTAGGAAGACAGACTGACAGCTCAAAGGCTCATCTGGGAATGAACTTTTAGCATATGGCAAGACGCTGAAAGAGGCCGTGAGGTAAAATAGTAAAGATGGCTATCAGTTCTGGGGCTGCTTATGTTAATATTTTGTTGTTTTATGTTGTTATTTCCTACAGTAAAGAGAAGTTTGTGTTTTCTTCTTGGCAGATTTCACCTTCATTGGTAATTCAATGTAAGTAACATCATAAAGCCATAATTTGAAACAACGCCAATATGCATTAATGGTTTAAACATCACAAAAGATCATTAATAACCTAAGTAATCCTTGAATTAATGAGCTGGAGTCTGCAGACATGTTTTACTGTTTCTTGTCCTGTTCCTTAATGCTGAATTGTTGGACAAGAAAGATTTGTTTTCTAAGTGCAAATCACATCAAATGACTTTATCACACTTCATTCTCCCTGGTGCAGTTGAAGCTAACATCTTCTTCCACATTCTGTTTATAATTCATGGGGAAAAAGAGCTGAAAATACCATCTAAATATATACTTAATGTTAAAATACTTTAATTATAATATAAGGTTAATTAGAACGAAGTAAAGATAAAGAAATTTCGGCAAAAATATTTTTAAACAAAGTTTGCAATATGAAGGTAGGAAGGATTTCAGTATGAAGGAGAGTAATTCCAGCTACATTTCAGTAATTATGTAGTTTGTGTAACAATGTGACATCCTATGACAATGGGGTAGCCAAAATAATTAATATATTACTTTAAATATCAAGTTGCATCAGATGATGATGTCATCAGAGATATGAGATTAGAGTCATATTCTATTTACAGAATAATTATACTCTGGATAACATACATCCATAAAATAATTATAACTGAAAAGGTCATGAACACTGATACTCCACTATTTTGTTGACTGGTCTCAGTTTTGGCTTTTTTTCTTTCAGATACAACATATATTTTTCAATTTCTTGTGCAATGTGGGAAAAAAAATAAAAAAGAAGGGGTACCTTTTTTCATTTAAGTATTAACAAAAAAAAGCACAAATACAAGTAACGTAAAGGAATGTAAAAAGAAAAATTTTTGTTGATCTGATGAAAAATATGGTTTTGTCCTTCGTCTTCAAAGAAATACAGAAGGAAATATTTGCTGCAACTGCTCAGAAAGGAAAAGCATTTTTCCCTCACTGCAGCAGCTGCCACCTTTTCAACCTAACAGTGAAACCAGCACTGAAGCTGCAGGTTGAGACTCCTGAATGGACAGAGTAAATTGACTCGATATGGTTTATTAGCAGCAGTGAAGCAGATTAGCTTTTTACATTTATTTGGTGGAAACATTATTTAAATCTCACACTTACAGTGGCTATTCTGCAGTGAATATAAATGCTTTTGTGGGAAATTCCAAATACTTGAACAAAAATTAAAAGTATATAAAGAATATAAGGATCAGGTCAGGAAGACTGCAACTTATATTCATTTGGGGTTCAGACTGAAGCAAGGAATCCGACATGCTACAATTTTTACTGTGGCTTTTTTTTCTGTGTGACAAGTATGCAGAAAAATAAACAGGATATTGGCAATATATCTCAGTATTTAAGGGAACAGCTAGTCTTTTCTATTCTCATTAAAATTTGACGTTGGTGGGGTTACATTGATTTATGCCAACTGATGATAGAGTCCTTTAGACTTTAATAGTTGTTATAGATGGACATTTGCAAGCTAGAAACTGCCAGTGCTGGTTGGCTGGACATGGATTGGTGGCATTTCTTAACACTTCATGGATTTTTGACGAGTCCTTTACTCTTTCCTTAAAGTAAAGGTACACTTTGATGTTTTCCTTAGGGCTTGTTTAATGCTGCTATACTGATTGCAGCTCAGTAAACAAAGATGGAAAAAGGATAAAGCAGGCACTAGCTCTGCTGTGACACAGTATAGCAGAAGCAGTTTTTGTTTATATGTTTCTACAGACTGGAGATGATTGCATAATGCTGTTCTGTCCTTTCATCTGCCTCCCTGTCTCCCAAACACTAGAAGATTATTACTTTAGAGTTTCTTGAAAATTTTTGTATTGTGTTACCATTATAAAATTCTGAAACTCCCAACTAAATTCTCAGTTTTCAGAATATGAAATCCAAGAATCTTTAGACACACCTGAAAACTTTTATAAAGATAGATTTCTTTGTTCTCAATTTGAATCAAGATATAAAGCCACTTTGTAATATATGTACACAAGAGTGCACTGTGGATCTCTGTTCGTGTGCTTGTACATACATGTATACATATTAAACATCTGACTATTTGTGACACAAAAATGGTGGTAAATAAGATACTACAGTTGCAAGCAAACAGTAGGAAAAACGTATAAATTACGTATCTGGATTAATAATCAATAAATCCATGGGAAAAAACATGGAATCATTCAGTTGGAATAAACCTCATAAGGTCATCTGGTCCAGCTCTTCCTCTCCAAGCTTGGAAGTTAGATGGAGCTTCAAGAATTGGATGAGGTTTTTCCAAGTTAAACTCTCTTAACACCATGTATTGGAATACAAAAATAAACATAGCAAAATTAAAGATGTCACCTACACCATTCCCTTGTGCTGAAGGAGCATTAGCTCTTCCACTTCAGATCCATGTGTCTCACAGGTTTTTGGAGAATGTCCATTAAAAAGATTTCTATTGCTTGTCCACCTTTTTTTAAAATTTGACTTTCTATATACTTAGAATGGAAAAAAATGCTGTTACTCAGTATTTGGATTTAGAGCTTTAGGTTAGAGCTCTTTAGTTTAGAGCTTTGTTGTCTTATTCTTTTCCTTCCTTAGTATTCAGGCTCAAGAAATTCATGCTGTCATTCCTAAATGGATCTTAGTTATACTATTTTCAGTAGGGATCCAACACCTCCTTCTGCAGGCAGCTGAATGTACTAAAATAACAGTAACTGGAAAATCCAGTTGCAGAAATACCAGAAATAATGATATTTTCTGAAATCAGAAATTTATTCTGACTTAAATCATCTACATTTTCATTAAAACTTGTAATAGTCACTAAAGCTGTCAGCTGGCCATTGACCCAAGAATTCCAAAAAGAGCAGCTCAAAGACTAGAAGAGTTAAAAATTGCATTTTCCTCTATGATTGCTCATTCTTATTTATAAAGGACAGAGATAATTTGAAAGAATAGCCAGTTCAAATCGCAGAGCATAAAAAGGGCTGAAATGGAGTCTAGTAAATGGTTTTCAGCTCTGACTCAAACCCCTCTTTCTTTTAGATTCTAAGCAAGAATAATGAGCAATTAAAAAAAATTTTAAAAAAAATTAAAATTCCCTGTATAGTCATTAAAAAGAAAGATTAAAATAAAATTTGGGAAATTCTTAAAATTTACAGGAAAAATAATATTTGGAAATAGAAGACTAAAAAGATATTAACAGCAGGAGGATTTTTATTGGGTAACATGTTTAGCAGTCTGAAGAAAAATTTTGTGCTACTGTGTATTGAGCCAGTAAATAGAAATGCTATACTGCATCTTATAGTAGCTTACAACAGGTTTACTCTGTTAGCTACCTACAAGCACTTGTTTTCTACATGTAGAAACCAAATTATAATGGCCCTGTAAGTTTGTTGAGCCTTATTACATGAATTGCAGAAGATGGATTTTAAAGCTTAATTTTAAAAAAGCTTACTCACTATGGTATGAAAATATATCTCAAAAAAAAAAAATCAGAAAAGAATTCCTTCTTCACCTACACAAAGTAATAATTACTAATCCAAATATTTTTTTCTGTATCAGTGAATTTTAACTTTAAAAAAAAATATATATATTTTTACAAAAATCATCTAGAACTTATTTGTAGTTTTTCTACAAAATCTTATTGTAACTGTTTTAGGACTTTGCCAACATGTATTCTTTTTTATACCTTAAACTGGTCTTAATCCCTCAACAATCCCTCAACAAAACTTTCCTTTGCTGTTAATCAGTTGAATCCACAGATGTTAAGTGCTATGGCTCCCCAACATCTTCACATTCCTAAGGCCAAAATAGGAGCAGAGTCCTTCTGCTCTGCCACTGGCATCGTTTTCCTTGCTGCATTTTGTCATAACACCCTGTTTTACAGAGCGCTCACAGCTCAGCTCTGTCTTAGGGCTGTGACAATGTATTTCATTCTAAGGAAAATTTCACTAAAAGGTTGAGCAAGATAACCCCCATGCCTTTGCAGATTATGCACTAACTTCCTGCAGTTTTGTTTGAGAGCGAAAGGGGTATGGAACACTATCACAAATAATGATGTGTCTCTCACAAACGGTCTGAAGTAACCAGCAACACAACACCTTGCATTCTCCCCACTACCTTTCGTTGTCAGAAGAGGATCTGCATCTTGGTTCCTTGGCTTTCACAAAAAGGCCATAAATACACTGGAGTTTGTAGGTGCCCCACCATCTACTCCCAACACATAAAAGCACACACAGCTTAGGGAAATCCTCAAGTCAGCCTTACACTGCGTATCAAACAGGAACACTTTTCTCGGTGTCTGTATCTTCTCAACCATTTCAAGCTCCATAGGTTTGGGTTTCAAAGTCACATTCCTTGCAGAGCTTTTTCAATGTTTTCTACTCTGCAGCTTGCCCACTGAAGCTTTGTGCTGTGCTGTTACTCCCTCACCTGCTCTTTCAGTTCATTGCAGGTTGCTCATTTCTTAACACCTCCTGGTTAAACAGGGGTCTGTCTATCAATGAAAGTTGAATGCATTCACATTTCTGTAGCCACAGAAAAACAAGCCAAACTGCTTCCAAATCATACGTGGACATTCCATTTGGAGTTTTCAAGGAAACACAAGTTATTAATGAAGCTTTCAGAAGAATCAGAAGCACGTTGAGCAGATGTCTGCTAATTTTATAAAGATTTACATGTAAAGCTGCTTGAAAATGTTTGATTTGCCTTAAGTAGCTTTTAAAAATCCAGAAAACATTTTTAAATGTTCTTAGATTTTTAAGCAATAATGAAACATCAAAGAGAGTTTGGGTGCTTCGTTGGGTTTCTTTGGAAACAAAAAAAAAAAGAGCTTAAAAAAAGGCAAGGAAAATTTCAAAGACTTTATTCTCCAGTTTTTGTCAACAAATTTAATGGAAATTAAAATAATTTCTGAAAGGTCTATTCATAAGAAACCAGGTGCTCACTTTTTTTTTAAATGTATATTTTTAATTATCATATGCATTACCATATTACATTTATTCATAAAATCACTGCATGATCTGAGGAATGAAAGCTGCTTAGCCCTTTGAAGAGTTCCAAGTAATAAGATATTTAATGAAAAAGCAAAGTATCAGCAGTCTGACATTCAGTGCAAACACATACCAGACATGCACTCTCCTCCAAGGCATATTTGGGTTAAAGGGACCCTGAAATATTACGGCAGTTCTTTGCCAGTTATATTAGTACAAAGTGAGGAAATATTTATTTTGGATAGGCCACTCTAGAAACAACTGTTTTGTGAATTTCATGAAATGGTGATTTACCAGTAGCACAGCAGTACCACACCACTGAAAGCAGGACTAGAGGTAGCTCAGGCTTGCAAGTGTTATTAAAAGCTGCACTTTTGTTCCTTTATCCTGTATTCAGGGAATACTGCAAGTTCTGATAATCAGTCTGCTATTTCCTCAGACTTTGTTGTTATAAATGTATTAACTTTTTCATAAAGCAATCTGTATTTGCAATTAATCAAGTGAGTTGTCTCTTTAAGATAGTAGCCTAGCAACTTCCCTGAAGCCAGGGGAAGTCCCAGTTGGTCCCGCAGGCCTGACAAAGTTATTATCACAAGGCTAATCTAACTCGTCAGAGGATTTTAAAACATCTCTCTGATTAAAAGTAAGGAGAGAACAAAAAATGGTGAAAGCTCTAAAACGGTTACATGTAGCTGAGTATTCTTCATGTAAATGTGAGCTAAGGAATTTTTCAGAGGAAAACTGAAGTTTTTATTTGTATAGAAATTAATAAAAAGTTTGTTTCTTAAAATTTAAAATACATTTCCAAAGGAACCCAATGATGAAAAAGGTAGTTTTTTCTTCGTGTTGTTTTGTTTCCTCTCCAAACTAACCACTTATTCAAGTGGAGGAAAAGTAGGATTTTGAAAACATCAACATATACTTTCTAGGTGAGCTGTACTGAGCGTGAACCCACCAAAGTGGATTATATTGAATTCATCTCAGGGTGTCTAGATTCCCAATTCCATGTCACACTAAAGACCTGATAATTCTGGTTTTGTCTTAGCCTTTCACAGCTTCACGGCATAGAGTCTGGAAATACTGGGTTTCTATGACTCCAAGGTTCCTCAAATATTATTTCTCAATCTGAGCTGCAGACTTTGGTTGTGGCTGAAAATGGCCATGGGACACACTTGTGTCAACCACAGATGCATCTTTCAACAGGAACAAAGGAAACCTCAGGGACAGAACTTTATCACAGTTTCACTTTCACACACACATTGTGCACAGGTCTATTACTTGTAATGTCTTCTGTCAAAGCTAAAACAAAATTCTTCCTTTCTCATTTGTAGCAACAGGAAATGTTGTATGGTAAAATAAGCAACAGTAAATATGCTTCTCTCTTCTGAGTAAACAATTCCTGCCAGCAGGCAATGGGCAACAGCTTACAAGACAGGCCCCTCTGCCTGTGCCTTCTCTGAATGTGAGTCTAAAGCCTTTTGGTATATTCAGCAAGATGGAAATAATCTATGTTTGTGCAGACAATTCAGAGGATCACAGTGCAAAAAGGTATTCCTAATTGTTCTGTTTGCTCTCTCTGAGCATCTTACAATAATCAAAAAAGCCTCAAGCTATGCAGGGTTAATTTCAAACTTTCAATTTAACTTCAGTTTAGAGGGATTAACCTGAAGACAAGTTCATCTCTCATGTAACATCATTTTTGTTGTTCCCCTGAATATTCAATCAAGCAGCAGCTGTAACTTCTTTTCCAAAATCTCCTTGTATTCATTACCAGAGAAGCAGAACAGTTCTGATTCAAATTGCTGAAAAGATTTCATTTAAATCAATATATATTGCTTTGGGGCTTTCTGTATGGGTATGAAGATGGTTGCAAGCAATAGCAACTCTCCACCAAAGACAGACCCACAAAATGTTGAGAGGCCTAGATGACCAGTTTGTATAGTCACCTAAATTTACATAGTTAATATGAAGCTGAGTATGTTTTTCTTCTTTCAGTTCAACCTGATTATGAATGTGTTCTCCTACTACACAACCTTTTGAGCTTATTCAGTTTCAAAAACATTAAGTGACCAAGCACTAACACCATTCTTGAAAGTAATTAAACTACAATTATTTTTTTTTAAAAAACTCCCTTTATTAACTTTTTGAAGGACTGCTTAAACAGTTAAATTTGTTTAATCCCAGTTTGATCATTTGTGGATTAATATCATTGCTACATCTTGCTACTTAACTCCGAATATCTTCTCTCTGCCTTCCAATGTGTTTCTACTGCCAAAGACCAGTGGACTGTTAACTGAGACAAAAAAAAAGCAGATATTCTGTGCAATTTTTAAAATGTTTCTTCAGCAAATATGGATAAGAGTCAGCATTCTTTTCACAGCAGTCACAGACAGTTGTCTCAAACTGCAAATATTAAACAATACAGATCTTAAAGCATGAAGTTTTGTAAGGGATTGGAATCAATAGGATACAGCTGAGGGAGTGAGAGTAATAAACGAGTTAAACTTAAGAGACAGAGGGAGTGACAGAGGATATTTGCCTACCTTCTCTCTTCAGTTGTGCAATTCACTTCTCATCCTAGACCTAAAGAGTTTTACAGTCAAAATGCTTTTAGACTTGTACTCAGATGTATGGGAATTCCGCAGATAGCTGCACAGAGATGAGCATACATGATGTACCAGAATCCAACGCCTGTCTTGGCAAATTTAAATTCTTATTTGTTTATATGCTATAGGAAAACATAAAATTTATTCCATGGAATTAAACTAAACACTAAAGAAAAACATTGTCTATTGAGTATAGCCAAAAGAAAGGTAGATATTGGGATTTTAATATAAAGTTCCATTAATTCCTAAATATCACCCTACTCTGTGTATCTCAGCGATACCTACTAGAAGGCTACTGTGCTCCTTTGAGTAGCATAAGTTAAATATACTTCATGGGTATGAACAGGGAAGAATTTTGTTTCATCGGTTTTCAGCACCTGTCGTCTAGCTGCACTGTATGAACTATTTACAGTTTTGTTTTCTACGACAGAATATACAGTAGCTTTAGGAGAACAAAGGACGCATCACTGTGTTATGAATAGCACAGAACCTCTCACCTTTGAATTGAGTCATCAGGGACACCAGACAGCTGCTTGCTTTGCAAGCTATGATATTCCAGCAATTTCTGCATAGTTGCTCTATTTAATGGTAACTTTCTCCAAAAGACCAAGGGGCTGTGTCCTATCTTGGTATCGTCTGCTGTGACATGTGACATAAATTTTCTTATCTTTTTACACAAGGTGATAAGCTGTCAGTTTCCAGATATACAGCAGGCCCACTGCATGAGTCTGGAAATCTCAAACAAGTAAATAAAGTGAGTCAAGTCATCTCTAGTCTGTATCACAAGCAGTTAACTGTCCTTACCAAAACTTCTAAGGGATGTCATCTGCACAATGCTTCCATATGAAGATACTGTCATTATAGGAACAAAATCCTAATTGCTTGCATATCTCCTTTCACATGAGAAAAGTAGAATATCACATGCTTAAGAATAGCTAAAAATTGTAGGCTATATGGCCATTTACCAATTTGAAAAGAAATATCAGCCTGATTTAGCTACTCTGTTTCCCAAATTATTTAGACAAATCAATATTTAAAGGAATGTTGGGAATGGTTGGTTGGCTGTGGCTTGCAATGCTATTTTAAGTTCATAAATAGCCCACCTAAAATATTTACAATTAAACTTTTGATAATTAAGAATTCACAAGTGTTTCAGGGACTAGCAGTGAGCTATAGCTCCTTGCCTGTAACTCCAGTTGCAAAATAATTAGTTTGGAAACTGAGATAATCTCTGATGTAGAAATACTGTTTTTCAGATTAGGTTTAAAACATTGATAGGTGAGCAATTGTATGCTTTCACTCCCTATTCTATAGACAATTAGAAAAGTTTCATCTGATGGGGCCTGACATTTTAGCACTTTGTGAGAACACCATGTTCTATAGATGTACTTCTAAAAAGCTGTCTTACATTTTAGTGCAGTGTTAAGAGCAAAACGTTCTTTGGTTTGTTAGGAGGGGAAATGTTCTAACCAAATGCATGGCTGGGCTAATAAATAGTTTTTAATGTCTACAGAGTCTGGATTTTTATTATTTCTTTTTTTTTTTTCCTTTTTTTAATTTCATAACTAGCCTACTGTTGAATCATAGTAAAAGTAAGCACACACTTTTGTTCTCACGTCTGCTGACTCAAGCAGTGATAACGGCTGTTTAGTGGAGTTGCTACTGGTATCGATTGCTCATTGCTGAAAAAGGAACTTGCAGGTTAATCAGATCTGCAAATGTCTTTCTCATTATTTACATTGCTGAAGAGATTAAATATTAGGGGGAAAGACCAAGGTTTGCTTGGCCAGATAAATAAAAATCAATTTGTTGTCAGCAAATGTGTTAAATGTAGCAAAGTAAGAAATCCTGCAGCCCTCCAGAGGATGATTTTTCAAGACAGAATAGCCTCTAAAAGGCAGTAAAGACATGGTGGTGAACATGGTACTATGTAGGAAGTATTTCTCACTCCCTCTTCTGGTTAATTCTTCTGTTAACCTCATTTCAAAATCTGATTTTTCATGTAATGTGTGATATTAATCTCCACAGGGGATGGACAATTACACACAGCTGTTTCTTCTTTTAATCTTGTTTCCAATTTATAGCTTGAACATTTCTTATGCAAATTGTTTATGTTCATGACATTCAGGCTCTCCAACAGATCTGGAGACAGCTAATGAGGGTGGAAGTAGATCTTGATGACTTTCTATAATGCAGAACACCTTCACCACATATTGTTTTGCAGCTGTACTTGCAAATTCCCTATCCTTGAGTATTTCCATCCCTCTGACTATTTGCAACGCAAGGTGTATTGCAGGCAGCCAAGGTTCTTGGCAAACTCTTTTGCTAAGTTCCAGCAGATGAGGTACTAAATAACTTGTTCAGTAGTAATATCTGCCGTATTTGGATAAAGCTACAAATTACATGGAATTCATAGATTAAGGAAAGTCAAACTTGATGTGATGCAAAGTTATGAGCAAAATTATTTTCAAGTTTAAGTCTTCTTTCTCTAAAACTGTCCTACTAGTCGTGCTGGAAATATTTTTCCTCTGAAAGTGTGTGTTCCCAGAGTGGCAGACCATGGCTACCCATAATTTGTCTGAGGGTATGTCATTCTTTTTCACATAGTGGAGTCAAGTTCTGCAGTAAGTGGTATACTCTGTGTAACAGTAGAACAGGTTCTTATCTCATTCAATTGCCTGACAAACAATGCAAGTCAGAGAGCATACCTTATCAGTATTATGTTTGTTTACTTCTGTGTGTCCATATACTGTATTAATCTCTAAGCCATTTGGATGAGATTAGAATGGAAGAATTGACAAAGTGACATGGGTGAAATGCAGCTTACACTTTGATTGTGTGTGGAATAGGCTTCATTTTTAAGTATCTGTAGAAACCAGATTGCAAAAAAGAAAAAAAAAGATGGTGCTTGTTCTGCAGTTTGTGAGCTCAATTTATTTCCCAAACTCAAAATAGGAAGAGGATTCACCTTTTTTAATGGTAAAAATTAAGCAAAGACTGCAGGGCTACAGCACCAAGAAGGCTGAATTGAGTCATAGCAAACAGCTTCATGCCATAGTGACAGGGTATTCAGTGCTGTACCTTGTCATCACCCTTGGCTGTCAGCTCTCCTTTCCTTGGGGAGTAGTTGGTCCTGATGTTCCTGGATGTATACCTTTAAGGACAGAAGGTCTTGAGCTATCACTTTTAAATACCCTAAAGCTAGAGCTGATTGAACGAACAGCTTTTGATTAAGTTTCTCTTAGGCATCTGTCTACTTAATTCTAGTTTGTGAATATTAATCCTTTTATCTTAAAAATTGACTAGTTAGTAATCTACCTATTATGCACACTATCATGGGTTAACTGTGCAGATGAACCTGCAGTATCGACAGCAAAGTCCCACCAAGAGCTGCTTTTAACATGTCAGACAAATTTCCTCTGTTAAAATGCAAGAGAAAAACAGTTCATCAGCAGTGGATATTTTGCTGAGACCTTGTGATTTATGAAAATATATTGCACCTGTCTAGAAGAGATTAGATATACTTTAATTTTGTGAATTCAATTAAAAGACCTCACAGTGTATATCACTGGTTTTGCACTGTAATTCTTTGTATAAAAATAGGATGGTAACACTGCAGTTCCTCCTGCAAGCTTCCTCTGATTCCTCACTTTCATTCTGGGCAGGACATTGGTGCTATCTGATCTTTTCAAACAGATGTTTACTGCTGCAACCCTTTTAACAGTTTCTCATTAAAATGGCTCCCATCACTTCCTTCTTCCTGCAAGTACTTCAGCTCTGCCTGGAGCTTTCCCAGGTCACGGCAAGGGCAGGAGATATCTTGTTGCTTCTAGGTACTTCTTAATGAATTGATTTTCAAATTTTTTGTAATTACTTAGGGAAAATACAATGTCTCATTCATTCCCCTTGTCGTGCTTGAGTAACCAGTGGGAAATCCACCTAGTTCTGGTCATCCTCACAAAGTCACAAGTCACAGTGTTCTGTTGTGACACTGAAGGCTAACAGCAGATATTGGCCAGCATTAATTAGTAAGAACTCAATCACCAAGATTAAGGTATTATTTCCTTCAATTCAGCCCTCAGAAGATCACATCTGGAGCTTTGTATCTGGATTTGGATTTTGTCAGTTGAAATGCAATAACAGAAGAGAGAAGAGAGTCAATGGAGAATCACTGCTATGACAGGCGTGCTGGGAGTCACAGAAGCCAAGGCAGACAAGTCCTGCTCCGCCTCATGAGGAGACAATGGAAGGTGAACTGTTGCTGCTATGCAGAAAAAAAGAAGAGGGGGGGAAACACTCATTATCAGCCAGGGAGAAATAATAATCATGAAATCTCTGTTGTTGTTTTATTTCATGAGTAGTGAAAAAACAGTTTTAAAGATTTGGCTCTGGTTTCCTGTTAGCAAGAACAATTGTTGCCGTAGTTTACCTTCAGACATAAACACAATTTCTCACGCTTTATGTTTGCTTCCAAGAAAAAGCACCAAAGAGTGATGTTCTTACTTCAGATAGTGGTAGAACTATTAGTGGTAGAGCTGGTAGAAGATGCCAGCAAACCACTGTGGGTTTTGAGAAAGTATGGTGTTTACAAAAACTAAGGACTGCATAGAACTTGTGTACACAGCACAGTACAACAAAGCACAGAATGACAAACGGCTACTGAGTACAGTCTCAGAAACAGAAGAGTTCAGCCTGGGCAGCACAGACTCAGCACAGCAGAGCTCAGCCTGTGTAGATACATTTTCTGAAATTAAAAATAAAATTTCAAAGTAAAAAACAAAAAACAAAACTTTTCTTGATCCAGTGAGTATATTATTCATCATCACATAATCTGCTACTGTAAATTTCCACAGATAGATTTGCCAAAAGTTGTGCAATAGAATTACAGAAAAATATGTCCCTATAGAAATTATTAGAAAGAAGATCAATTGCATATATAAAAAAAAAATAGTGGTTATTATATTGATATGAAACTGGAGTGATGTAGCTGTTATTTTTATTTTTAACCTGTTTGGAATTTACAACCTCAAAATTATGAAGAGTATTTTATTTCTTTTCTTGTCCCACCTGAAACCAGTGGTCTTCAAAACAGCAGGTAAGGTATATTATATAACTGTACCATAAGGGCATTTTCCTACAGAGTAGCACTATGCATGACTTCTCCAAACAGAATTTGTAGGTACAGATTGAAATCCAGCAGCAAATATACATATACGCAATACATATATATACAATACATATATGCAATACAATAACCAAAGGTTTTTCCTCCTCCTTGGCAGTCTGTTTAGTTTCCTCTTAAATGCACATTGCAGGTGACACATTTTCCTACTCTCCAGATCCTTCATGACACCTGAGACAGCGAGTCCTTTGGCACTTTGCACGAATTTGCTTAACACTTGAAAACCGAACAGGTTATAGAAGGCATCCTGCTCTCTTCTGTACCTTAAGATTTTCTCTCTTGAAAACAAAGATATTTCCCCTAGCCAGTTGTGTCATTTCTGAAATGTTGAGAAGAAGAGAAAATACAGACATTCTAATACTCTACTGCTCTGTTAAAAAACTGGAGGTAAAAGGAGAGAATAAAAAAAAAAGTTGATTTTTTTGATATACATGACCTAAAAAATTTTTGTGAATCACGACGAGCATGAAGGGGAAAGAGCAGAGCGTGTTGTGTCCTGGCCATGGGTCACTGATTAAATGACTGGCTGTAAACAACAATTCCTGATACTAAATTCCAGTCTTCTTGAGTAGGGCTTCTCTGCATTTTGGTTTATTTCTTTTTAATTCACAGCACATTTCTGTTCTGCCTCTGGTTCAAGGATACAATCACTGCAGGCATGCTGTAGCACTGTAACCATTGGGTAGACAAGCTGATTTATAGACCAGATTTCCTTTTCTTTTCTCTCTGCTTGTAAGGTAATATAAAAAGGAAATAAAAATGGAGTCATAAAATAATTGATTAACTGACATATACTAGCAAATGAACTCACAGTTCAAAAAGGCAGGGGAGCAGAACAGATGATTGTCACATCTAACAGTGACAAATGCCACTTAACTGTTATGAAATGAAGTTACTACTTAGTGTTACTTTCACAGCAGACAAAGAGTATGAAAACGCCAATGTGTTGCCCTCTCCTGAACGTGTTAATCCATTTCCTGCCTCTCTGCTGACACTTTGTTTTGAGCTAATGGGTAAAAACTGATACTAAATTTCTTTATTCTGGCGGTGGTGGTTTGGGTTTTTCTTAAACAAAGAAAGATCACATTGATCATCTTCAGAGATTCAGCACTCCAGATGGCTCTGTCACAATTTCAGTGCTTGCATAGTAGGAAGTAAATGGCTTTAGAATTTGCCTGCTACAAAGAGGACTGCATGGCTTTCAGGTTTAGTTCACAAGATTGTTTTATGGCACTGTCTGAGATTGTGGACATAGAGTGATGTTTAAAGCAAATTATGAATAATTAACAATTTCTCAGAAGAAATTGATCAGACCACTGGATTTTGGGATCAGTAATGACTTCCACTAAGTCCTTCATCATTGAATCAAATTGTCATTTTCATTTCAAGTCTGAATTATTTCAGAAATCTGAAGACGACAAACAGATGCTGTATTTTTTTAACAGTCCTCCTTTAATAGCCTGGAACAGCCTGGCTATTGACAACACCAAATTCCAGTGGGCTTCCTTGTCTACTGCACTGTCTTGAAGGGAACTTCAGCAACCATTTGTGCTTCATTCAACAAACACTACCTCACCTTACACAAAGGGTGAAATTCCCAGTTGCAGCTGCCTCTATATAAAAATGAAGCTCATTAATAGAACCACATACTTTCTTTAAAAGTGAAAGTGTGCAACAGAACAAGCTACAAAGTACCTTGGAAGAATTAAAATTAGTTTTTCCTGTCTTGCAAACAAATATAACCACGATGATTTTAACCGATGGTGCACAATCACTAGATAGCTCACTGCGAAATACAAAATGCAAACCTATTGCCTGCTTCAAATTAAACTGCTTTTCATAGATGGGACAAACTGCCTTTCCTTGATAATTCTGAACTCTATTACTGTTTCTAACAATTTTTAGTTACTTAATCAAACCATAACATGGAGTTTCTTAATATCACCATCTTGCAAAAAATGATGCCATGCTTAGCTGCTTATTCTAGCTTAAACCCAAATTACAGCTGCCTGCTAAAACTGGTAAAGATATATCTTACAAATTTAACCTGATACTGCAAGTTGTTCTATATGGACATAGTATCTATCTGTACTGACCAGTCTGCAGGATCAGGACTCTTTCCAGGTTAAAAATCAGCTACAAATATTTAATATATTCCTCTGGTGTATCAATAATTTATTTTTAACAAGAATTTCTGTCTTAAAAGAGGGCTTCCTTGATCCTCTTTGCCTAAATAACTGTAAATGGACCAGTCAGTGTCCACTTCCCACTTTCCTGTCTTTGGAAGATGTGCAGAAAGATAATAAATTACTGCTATTACAATGAGGTTATCCACTTATTTTTTAAAAATAAATTAATATAACTACATAAGCAGCAATTTCTGAAGTTCATCAAGAAAAACAAAGCCTGAGAGAAGTCACTATATAGTAATATAACCCTATATTTTAAGTAACAAAACTCATCAGATATGAATCAGTGAAGTAAAACAAACATTATTTTTTTAAGCGCAGTAGGGGTTTTTTGTTTTGCTTTTGACCAATTTGAAAAGCTCATAAGAAGTCCATTTCAGTTTAAAATTGACTTTTGTGTTCTGTTTGTATTGTCCATAACCATTAGATTTCAGCATATACCAGGGTCATAAAGCAGTAATTAAACCCTTTAAATAAAATAAAATATTTTGGAAATTTATAACATTTCGGGAGTTACTACAAATTTTTGTGTAAAATTCCAGTAGAATTTTAATATTTCATTTCTTATGCACTGTTTCTGTGGTCAAACTCCATTCCTGAAAAACCAACCTTGAAAGCATGACTCAATATTTCTGACTTCTGATCTAGACCTTGTTCTATTAAAAACTGGGTAGAGATTTTTCTCTGTTTGTCCTAAGAATCAGTTGGTGCTGTGATGTGTATAGTAGTCTTCAATTAAGATTCAAAATAATTTCTACTGATATGTTTTCATTAATTTCAGTAGATGCAAAGGTAGATGGAGGTAGATATAGACAGATACAGATGTAGATGGTAGATATAGATATTTGGGGAATATATTATCTGATGTCATTTTTTGCTATCACACTTTTCTTCCAGCTTCTAATTTTAGGTACTGTGGGATATATTAATGTTTTCAATACAGAACACTGAGACCAATTTCAAAACTCATCTAGGTCCTTAAGATGTAAAACGTCAATAGGTAGAGATAAGAGTTGACTTCTGGCCAACCTGCTCTGCAAACAGCACAGATTAGATGCAGATCAATGTGCAATAAATGTCCCCTTGTCCTAATACGTAGTCAGTGCCCTCCCTGTTCACAAATCAAGACCCTGTGTTAGTGTTCTGATCTCACTTGTTTCACTTCGGTCCTAATGAGAAAGTGAAATGTGTATGATACTACTCCAATTTTCATCTTTTTTTCTCCTTCATGATATTTCAGGTCTAAGCATATGACAAGGAATTGTGAAACAGAATTGCAAGGTGTCTTGCAAAAAATAGTATCCTTCAAAGTCTGGCCATCAGTTAATGGCTGGCAGCTCGATCAATACAAGATTGCATCAAGAACCTATTTCCTGCAGGAGGTCACTAGAAATGTCTGCTCTGAATGGGTAACTAAAAACTTCTACTTATCTCATTACGTGCAGAAACACACTAACTATGGTTTTATATCTTCTCTTGACTGGTGGAGTGATGATCAAAACACTAATTTTATAGGCTCAGAATCGCCAGCAGCACGTTATTTCTTCCTTACACATGCACATTTTTGTTTTTGCTTTCTGCCACAGAAGAGACAACATAGTGGCTTTTGAAGCTAGCATTTCATCTTCAGGTGATCACTGTCAGTTCGTACACATACTGGACTAGTCAGGTTTTAGCTAATGTAAAAGGGGCCTGATCCAGCTCTCCCAAAAATCAATATGAGGCTCTCTGATCTCAGTGGAAGCTAGATCAAGCCTCATATACACTGAGGGAGATATTTTCTAAAGCATAAAAGGAAAGTGAGACATAAAAGTCCCAATTCCTATTCATTACCTAGAAAACCTCTTCTAATACTTCTTTCCCCAATGTGAAATAAAAATATAGACCAGGAAATGTAAAAAACCTGTTACATGCCTGGACATAGAAAATTGCTGGCTTATTTTTCATCTTGACCTGAAGTTGCTATAAAAGTACTTTGAAAATTTCTACTCTTCCATTTAATCTATCTGGAACTCAGACATTCTTTGAATGGATTTGGCAGAAAAGACAAGTCATAGCTAAAGCAAAAAAATATGTGAGAGGAGCATTTTTTAAGAGCTACCAAAGCAATATCGTTTAGTTACATACCATCTTTTCACAGCAGGCTCTCTACAAACGTGAAAAAGTTTTATTTATATATAGATTGAGTAGATTGAGTTATTGAGGGAAAAAAAGAGAAAAAAAATCTTTTTAATTATCATAAAATCACTTTTTCACCCTTTTTGACAGTTTCCACACCTCTAATTACTGTTTGGCATTATAGTAACAGTACAAATGTATCTTTGCCCTCAATGGATTGTGACATTAGCTTAATAATAAAAGGCAAGCTCTTTTTTCCTAACAGCTAAAGGTCTGGGTCTTTGTTTTGGAAGGTCATTTGTCTTCTCTACAGTAAAAAGAAGAGAGGATAATCTCAGTTTGTTTAATTATGTTTACTGCTTCATCTTGCCTCTGAGCAAATATTTGTTACAAAGGAAATATGAGTATTCATTGTGCCACTGAAGACCATAATTTTGAACCATAGAATTATTAATCTGCAGAAAGTGAGCTTTCAAAGATGTTTGTTCTTCAATTACATGCTTAGAGAAAAAAATCCACTAGATCAAATATACTTATTCTAGCGCCTAATAATGATCTCTTAATGATTTTCTATTTCTTACAGAAATCTACATGTTTAAAAAATTCAGAAGTTTAGTTGCTGATGTACATTCATAGTAACTCTTTGGAATGTTTGACATTCCAATGGATTTAGATGAGAAGAAATGATCCACCAGTAGTGTAATGTTTATGAAACAATGGAGATGTCCATTGGATATTGAGTCCAGAGATGATAAAGGGATATTAAAGTTACAAAAGGGATATAAAAGTTACAAAACTTTAGGGCTATCTCTAGCAGGATTTGAGTGCTTAATCTTTAGTAGGATTCAGCTTGCTGAACTGTAGATATTTGCCGTATAGATGTCTGCATCTGAATTACTTTAAGTCTCCATAGATAAATAATCAGTTCTCTGTATAATTAATATTGTACTCCTGTGGGCATCTAAAACAGGTCAAGTGAACTGTGTTTTACAAGTGGCTGTTCCTCTTGGCTAACAGTAGTTTAACTACAGCCGTACGCATAAATGCTTTATTACAAATACCTAGGGACCTGAAAGAAAGGATCTGATCTGTGACCCTCAGGATGTAAATTAAAAGATGAACTTTTGGCCAGACACATGTTTTAGACCCTTCCAAGTTCCTTCTCAGGGAGGGAGGGAACAGCAGGGAACTGTTTTAAACTCCTCCCCACTACAGGATCAATTTTGAGAGCTGCTATGCAGCAATAGGACCCCTGTTCCCTTAGAATACTATTTTGTTTGGAAGGTTTTCCTGCAGCTCAATAACAGAAGTCTTTCTGCCTGAAAACTAAACCTTTTCTTCCCTATCTTCTTAGAGGCTAAAGATTTGGAACAACTTTGGAATGGCTAAAGCTTTCATACTTATGAATACACTAGCACAATACAAGTTGTCCTCTTGGAAAAACGGGCAGAATGGAATAGTTTCTCTACACAATGATCACACTGACAGCATGCATCCATGTGTAGTATTCAAATGGAACATTCTCAAACCACTTGCTTTAGTAAATATTTCTGCCATATAATTAAACATTTTTATGGCTAATCTTGAAACAACATGACACAATCAAGACTATATCTGTATAAATACTGTAAGCACAAGTTATTTCTCAGAAGGCATTGTACACGTGGGAATATTATTAAGGCTGCCCTAGACTGTCCAGCTACACATCTCGCTTTCAAAACCATAACTCCAAAGAAAACTCCAGTGAAAATTTTTGTCTCTACTATTTTCACTCAGTATTCACAAATGATGGGAAAAATCTTGACTCCAGGAGAGAAATTAGTGATTTGCCATTGATATCTATGGCAGTAGCATTTTGCCTAGTATATCTGCATTTCAGTAGCATACAAAGTATATATATCTTTTCCTAAGATGGAAAAGAAGTGTCCTTGTTCCTGGTCTTTTTCTCTTTTGTGTCTTTTCCTCATATTCTTCTCATTTAAGAAAACTCTTAAAAGTAAAGTAACTATTTATTTCCGTTTTATTTCTCTGATAATCTTTTATGTCATAATGCATGAGGAACATATACTTAAATATTTTTCCCTTATGAGTACTTGAAGAAAAACATCTGACAGTTTGTTGAAATAAAATCATTTTGGAAGAATGTGTAGTTCTGTACTTCATAAATATAAGTAAAAAACAAATATTAGTCTAATAGTCATCTAATAAGACAAAACCTTTTTCATGTAATTGATGAATATTTTTTGTTATAATATGTAGTTCCTCTGTTGTACTATCTTTCTGCATACAAACAGTAAGCATAGTAAGAGTAAATAGTAACAGTAAATATATATGACAATACAGGTTGTAGGTAAACAGACAGCTGAGGGAGATCTGAATTTTAAGCAACTTGCTCAACACCTCGAATCAAAACACAAGTCTCCAAAGTCCTAGCATACTGTTTTAACTCCCTTCCTCAAAAAAAACCAACAAAAAATCAAAAACCAGAACTCCCAAACAAACCAGGGAACAATCGCCAAACAAAAACTCCAGCTGAAAGAAAACCAAAAATACCCAAAAGAATGTGCATTACATGACACCTGGCAATCTGATAGATTAGAGCCCAGATTTATAATTAGCAAAAACATAAAGTGTTTTGACAACAATTAATAATAAATTTTCTTACTAAATTGTTATGAATAATTAGTAATAAAATTAGGACTTGGGAGGAGGTTTCCGAGTCAGGTGTCATGTGAAAAGGGAAGATTTCCTCAAACCTTTAGTGTTTGACTAATTTGTCAACACCCTGTGAAAGCTGAGACTCTCCCTGACCAGTTTCCTCCATTTCATCCCACTTAGCATTTGCTAACAGTGGTAGATTGTGCACATGGGAAATCACTGTGGAATAGGTTTTTGGGCATTTTCATTGCATTTCATCCAGGGAATAGCAACTGCATCTAGTCCCACAACTTCCAAACTGTTATAACTTCTGTTAGTATGTGAGCATAACTTCCCAGTTTCCTCTTACTTTATCCCCAACCATCTTTCCGCAGAATATCTTCAGGTACAGCAGTCTTTTGCTCGGCAGCTATGATCAAATCATTTTCCCTTAGAAGCAGGGAGTCACAAAATAAAGAGCAAGATCATAGCTGAGGCCATGAAAGTAAAAGAACAGGACAATGCCCAGAAGTCACAAGCACAGATGCAAAATGATCAAGTACAGGCTGATGAAGCAATGCAGCACTGAGAGCTGAATAAGACTGGCTTTAGCGGACAGTGTAAATCTAGTGTGAAAAAACCTCGTATGCAGTGGAAAAGCAAAGGACATAGAAGCAAGATAAGGATGAGAATGAGAAGAACAAAAAGAGTTGTGCCATACTGACACACCTGGACCTTCTGCAGACCTGCTGTCTGTTCAGTACCACACCTAACCCACAATGAATCCCCCTTTCCCTTCAGTGGAGAAAGGGGACTGCTTTAAATTACTTGTTATACACTAAAGGTAGCCATGGCAAGTTAGCAACTTCCAGCAATTCCTTCTTAGACAAGCTGTAAATTAGTGGGTTAAAAGTAAATCCTTCATTCTATGGCAGAAAGAAATAAGGAAAAGACATTTTAAGTCCAAGGGACTCTCCTGAAAAACTACCATGAATTCTAAGAACTCTTGTATGTTCATTGACCCAACTTCTCCTTGTATCAGTGTTAATGTGAGACATTAAACAAAGTGATAGCGTTCTGCTTCACTAATGAAGCCATGACTGTGTGAACTCTGCTATATAGGAATAGCAGTAATTCTGAGTAATATTTTTCAGGCAGTTATACCATTCAGTATTTAAATTAAAGGAGGAATTCAGTGATTATGGTGCAGATGTAACAAAATGCACTTCATTTTACTCTCAATCAACCCTTAATTAACAAAGGAAGCAGAAGAAAGGAAATAATTGAACTTATTACTTTGCTTCTCTGTTGTTCATGAATATCATTGTAATAATTCTATTAATGGGATAATTTATTTTTTTGCTTTAAAAATATCAAATATTCTGGTAAAATTCAAGCACAAAGTCTATTTATTGCTGTGTTAAAGATATTGTGGAACAATATAATTCAGAAAAGCCTTCACAACCAGTCCAAAATTTAGCCATCAGAAAGCTTACATCCTGCATCTGTATATGACACTTAGGAACTTTGCTCTGTGAAAAGTCTATTACCTGCCCAGGCTCTGTATCTTTGGAAAATAGAAGAACTTTTCTTTTGTTAAAACAAGTTCTGGAAGTGAGGAAGGATCAAATCACAGCTGAGGAAATATGGATTTTGCGCTGTAATGTAACACATCAAACCATAGAGTTCTGATCTGCCTTTCAGGACAGATATCTCCTGGATAACTAGCATAGAATCACAGCTTCTGAAAAGGACACGTTTTTCACACTGAATACGAACAGATGTGATCACACTGACTTCTGAACACTGGTTCTCCCCTTATATTTGTGGACATTCTTTTTTTGGAATAGACAGTTTTTGACAGTAGAAAGCTGCTACTCTTGACTTTAGGATCTCTGATTTACCACAGTTATATTATAATTTTATTCAATGTCTCAGTACAGTAACAAGTTCCCAATAAAAATATCTTCCAACTCATAGTGTAGACAAGAGCTCTGAGCACAATTTTTCTTTTTCATACCAGAGGTTTATACAATTATCAGCTTAAGCTTTAATTGGATTTAACTAATTGGTAAACAGGATTTTTATTCATTAGTTTTATACATGTATCAGTTCCTCATTTAAGGTTTAATTTAAATTCAATATAAGCAACTGGATGTCCGAGATATGTAAAAAAAGAAAAAAGCAGCGAAAAACCTTGACCAGGCACAACAATTTTTTCACTTTGTTATTCCTAAAGAAGCCTGTTAATAAATCTGATCATTTTTTTACAGACGTATGTAGCAATATAATATAAAATACACATTTCTAAGAGGTTAGAAATGTCCACATTTCTATAATCCAATTTCTATAGATTTTGGTATCAACATGAAAAGAAATGCAAGAGCCCTTTAGTTTAACGTTTATCAAATTTGACATCGATTCCATACAAACCTGAGAAAAGAAACACACCAATTTTAAAATGCGATTATTTTTTAAAAAGGAAAGTGTAAAAAATGTATTGTTTATTGGTATAAACTAGTTCCATAGTTTTGCAAAAGAATATGGAAGAATGTTTAAATACTGTAGCAGCTTAAAAGAATAATTATTACCATGAATAAATGACCATTCACAAAGCATCAGTTAATTTCCTGCTACAGAAGTACTGCTACTAGAGATATGGGATATTGAACCGTGAACTGAGCCCACAAATTTCCATAAAACCCATAGATAATGCTGCAGTGCTTTGGTATTAATTTAACAGGCTTTTCAGGTTTGTCTTTACTGTATCTATAAAGAGGGGTAGTGAAAAATAAAGGATGAAAGCATAGGTGATACACTCTTTTATACATTCTAAGACCTTCCTATGTATTTTAGCAAGATTCTGGCTTTAATCACAGATGTTCTGATTGTACCCCTCTCTGTGCCTTTTGTTAAAGCACTCGTGCATTAGCAGAAAAGTTCTTTTGCTGTAATGCATTAACAGCAACATGAATTGTCCAACCTTTCCCACTTGTCATTTTCCTGCAAGGAAACAGAACAAAGGAATATTCCCCTTACAATAAATCTGTCTATAAATGAACATGTTAACATGATATTGATTCCATTCTACCATATGTACCTATGTGTGATGGCAAGAAACCTCATGGCCACAACAAAATGTTGGCAATTTCAAAATATAGAGGTACACATAAAAATTATGAAAAGAGGAAAAAAAAAAAAAAAGAAGAAGAAAAATGCACACTTTAATACAGGAGGAAAGATTGGCCTAAAGTGGCTAAAGTAAAGATAGGAGAGATAAAACATGTAAAGAAGGAAAGCTAACACAAAGTGATAAAGTTAAGAGACATTGAAGGAAAACACAGAAAAATAGAAACTCTCAAAAAGTCTTGAAGACTGTATTTTTTTAAACCCATTCAATCATTTTAGGAAACATATAGAAAACTTTCACTGGTGTCCTATAAAAATGAACCCATTTTTCATTTGAAAGATGTCCAAGTTTTTGTGTTCAATCGTATGTTCTCCATTACAGGTGTCTCCTGCAAGTGAAGAGCTGGGAAGAGAAACAGGAGATTGACTACTGCACTTCCCCTTATTGTCTTTGTGCAATGGCATTGGCTGTATATAACCTGTAACTCAAAAAGTTTCTAAATGCTTTTCATAGTAATGAGAGATCTTTTAGACACCTACCCAGTCAATTTTACTAGGATATCAAGGGTGTGAGGGAAGGCTAGAACAAATGAACCTCAGATTTTCTATCTCCTTTTTTTTAGGGTTCTATAGCTAACTTGTCCTACAGTAAATTGTTCCTAATCCTGAAGTACATAGAAATTCATTCTTAATGCTTTCTGATGGACTACTTTGTTAAAAACCACTTAATCCCTGTAAAATTCTTATGAATAATTAGGTTCTATTCATAAGGCTTTTGCTGATGAGGTCTTAGATTCTGCCCAAACCCAGGTGTCTTCATCCTCACATAGTTCTTTTAAAAATATTTCCAATTGCATATATTTTTGTATTCTTTCGGCTTCCTCTGTTTTGACATGATAGTCTTCTCTGCAGAGCAGATCTTTCAGGCAAGATACTTTAATATGGTCCAGACAGTGATAATGTTCATCTTTATCACTTGAAGATTAAGTACATGAAAGTTCTACAAGCTCATGTCCTGTTCTCTTCTTGTGCAAGTCCATTGACAGTCGTTTCACTACCCAGGAATCCCTGCTGTAAGTAGCTGTTAGAGCTATGGTTTCAAGAGGAAGCAATGCATTCTGCTTAACTGTTACACTAGTTTAAATCCCAAGTAATTCCACTGAAGTCACTGGATTTGCTCTGGATTTAATCCGACCTAACTGAAAGCAGAATTTGGCCCTTTGATTCCTGCTGCAGCTCAATTGTTGGGAGATTTACTGTAAGGGGTGTGCTCTGTACAACTAACACGCTGCAGCATAGTTGTTGATCTACTTACCAGCAGAGTAAGAGCTTTATAGCTGAGACTTCTGAGTAAAAATAAATTGCAGAAATTCCCAGCTCAGCTTTAATATCAATTTTCAGGAAGCAAAAATACAGCTTTCCACCAAGCTAGACTAGTTGAAATGGAGGTAGTTTAGTGCACAATGCTTTCTAATATACTGAATACTCTGTCTGCAATGCTCCAAATGGATAGCATGATGATTTGACAGCAAATGTAAAAATTACTTTTCTTAATGGGAAAATGGGAAAAAAGTCCAAACACTGTTGGATGCTGCACAGCAGTAATTCATCAGCAGATTTGACAGCCAGCAGCCATTCTCTTTCATTGAACAAGAACCTGAAGGGGGATGAGAGGAGAGAATACTTACCTAAAATTCTATTTTAAAATGTATTAAAAGTTGAAAAATTACTTGAAAGGCTTTATTAATGAGTAAATAGGGATATGAAAAATAGAGCAGAACAGTATAAAGTAGTAGAAGAGTAGAAAATCTTGATAATCATGACAACAAAAAGATTGGTGAAAATCCACAAAGAAAAGGAATTAACATAGTCTGGGATTAAATTTTCTCCAGTCTAAACTGTTTTCATATCAAGTTTGCATATGTGTACCAGTCTTCAAATAAAAAAATGGGAATTTATTTCAATTATACAATTTTCTTTGTACAATATTAAAATATTCTAATCAGCAGAAAAGAAAATGACATGAAAAAATATTAAATATACTTTTGGCTTTTCTTAATAAAAGCCACAGGAATTCACACATGATTCAAGAGACAACTGGGAAAGGTCTGCCATTATGTTAGAATAGAAACAAGCATATATCACATCTACTTTTCTCTAACTTATAGTTTGGATGTGGATCCCAGCAGAAAAAAACAAGACAGAAATTCTGTAGTGAATTGTAAAATTTTGGAGTCTAAATGTGTGTGTGTGTGTATACCTATGCACACATATATAGTTGTATGTATATTCACTCTCCAGCCACTACTTTGTATTTACTATTATGCAAAATCTCCTCTTTGCTCCCTCAGCAGTATTTATGCTCTTTAAAACCCTAACTCTGTTCTGAAACTGTTTCATGTTTGTTTTCAAAGACTTCTTGTAAGATATTGGTGTGTTGTGGGGATTTTTTTGACAGTAAAAATAAGAAACTACCTTTCCATTTGGGTTAGAACTGAGATGAAATGAGGAATGGCTGCCACCAAGCAGAAAATTTTCTCACTTTATGTGTGCCAGTTAATTACGACACTTCAGAGGCGCTTCTGAAAGGATAAGGCAAGCTGCATAAATTTAGCTGTAATCCAGGCAGGCAAAACTAATTTGCAGGGGATGGCCTTATCTAGCTGCTGCAGCTTTCTCAGAAAATTAACCTTGGATATTTGGGCCCAATTCAGAAAGTGTTTGATTTTTTTTCCCTTTCCTGCTCTGCATAAGAGAATTTTAAATTCAATACAATACCTGACTTTTAAGAGGCACTGTGAATGCTGTAGGCAGTTCAGAGTTATTACTGACAAGCAAAAAAATATATTTATACATGTACATATATATGATTGTCCTTCAGGCCCATTATCCTGCCTTCTTGCCTGTGCATCAGAGGGTTTATTGCCATATGTATGGATGGGGGGGTCTTTGGATTAACAGAAGATGCAGCTCATTTTAATGTACTTAGAAAAATTCATCAAAGTTCATTGCAGAATAAGTCATGCATACTGACTTGTTCATTCCAGTGGAAATGAAGAAATCCCCATAAAAATAGAAGTTTAATGAAGTGTTTGAGCACAGTCTTGCTTGTCATTCCAATTACCAATGATTTAGAATTTTTTCTTGATACACTGCTATTAATTGCTCTTACTCAGCACAATCAAGTTTACCTTTGATTTCACAAGCTTCACCAATTCATGGATGAAAGATTCAGTTAATAAATGTTTCCAAATCCACCTTAAAATCTTCAAGCATAATACAGATTGTTCGGAATTGTTACTGACTCCTTAGCATTTTGCAGCTGACTTGATTAAGACTGCAATTGTTTTTTACCTAACAGAACTGAGTTCACAGTCTGACCCCTACTCTGCCCAGGCAATATTTACTGTAGGAAAGCATGAAAGCATAACCCATATAACATTTTGCTTCTATAATTTAACTGGTTTAAAGCCACTCGATGTTTCGTGGACAAAAAAAAAAATATTATGTTTGTTTGGTCAAATCTGATTACCCAAAAACATACCTAAGGTTATTTGGAAAAAAAAATGCTTTTAATTCTTTAGGTGATTGAATCTTGCTTTCTCTATTTTCATAGAGGTAGATACCTCCTTTACAGACACTCATTCCCATCTAAGCTTGATGACTATAAATAGGACCACAGAAGGGTAATAAATACCTTTTAGGTCATTTCACTGCCTTCTGTCTTCACTGACAAGTCTTGCAAATTTAAGACAGCCAAATTCACACTGGCTTAAGCTAACCGGCTAGTTAAAGCCCATTAACTCTTTTGATGTTCAGCAGTACATTAATCATGACAATATCTTTTAAATACATGCTCACTTGTCATTCTACTTTGATTAGGCCCTTGAAAATACAGCTAGCTTTCAAAAGGATCTACAGATTTTATGCATATAATTCTGCATATTTCTACTCGATGTAGAAAATTGCATGGCAACACAATCCTCATACTTGCTGTGAATTTTGCCAGGTTTGAACAACCAAGGGATATTTATGATCAATGAAACACAGGCTAATTTAGCACTGTCCTTCTCATCCAGCTTCAGTATGCCCCAAGATACCTTTTGTTCTTGCATCATGTCAGTACAATTTTATGCTAATGTCAAGATAATGAGTAGTTGTCAATTGATCCTGATTTTGGCCTTCAAAGACTTCATGCAAATATAATTGACAACATAACCAGTCTATAAGAAAAAAAATTTTCCTTTCATTATTGTAATTATCACTGTCATTATTATTTTTATTACTATTTAATTATTACTGCTACAGAAATTTGCAATGTGCTAGCTACTATCCACTCACATAGAAAAGTCCAGTACAGTTTTTATTGACTTGTAATTGAAAGAAAGTGTATATTGAAAGAGATGTACACTACATGAAAGAGAGAAGGGGAGCAGTTAAATGTACAGATAAATACAGACCTTTTGCCAGGGAGTAGAAAGATGTTCAAATCTAAATGTTCACTCTTCATGGACAAGGAAAAATGAAAAAGTGTTAAAGCTGAGATATGAAAAAATGCTACAAAATACTATCAACAACAAACATAAAATGAAAATTGATCAAGACATATGACAATCAAAGCACAGCAAACTTCCTCCTTCAAAGAGACTTTTTTTCAATTTTATTCTTAAAGCAGATATTGAATTGCTTCAATTTCTGAAAGTATTCCTCTTCTCTGAAGTTTTATATTATGTTAGTCAATACATCTCTTGAATGTACAGATATTCCACTAAGGGAAAATAAAAACCAGGGCCAAGCTGCAAGAGATTGAATGATATTGATTGTCAAAATTTTGTTGCTTCAGTCTTTACCAGATACTTAGTCAGACACCTTAATTTGCCAGGTTTTTTGTTTTGTTTTTTTTGTATTGGACACACAAAAATTGGAACCAGGTATTCAGTTGAAGTGCAAATATTACTATTAACACACAATGAAATGACCTAGCTGGTTCATCACACGTGCCTGAAAGTACCAAGAACGTTGTCAGTGATTTCTCATATTTTACCCCTTTCCTGTTTAACGAGTAGTCAGGGTTTGTTAAAGTGTTTTCAATACTTTCAAGTCTAGTGACTGTTATTTATAGGTGCCCTAGGGAGGTATTTCCAGATTGCTAGACTTTTGTAGAAGTTAAAATCAGAACCTACACAAATGTCCATATCCAGCACTAATTGACATGAGCTTTATTTATATAGAAATTCCTATTCAGCATAACCTTGAAAAATTGTCTCATGTTGCTAAACATTACATCTAAATTTGTTAAATACTGCCAGGCACCTCCTCAGTTACACATACAGTTTTACAAAACAGTCAAAGGAAGAAAAGATGCATTTCCACTGATATGTGCTCACTAAGTTATAAATCTGATAACAGGGTTGTTGTATGATTCATCTTTTTTTTTCACCACTAAGAAAAAAATATCAATTATATCATGTAAATAACTGAAATCGAGCGTGCTGAATCATAGCCTAAATACTCTTTGCATTTTGTTATGTGTCAATATCTGAAGTGCTATTTATTTTTCTGTTACTTGAAGAAAGATCAGGGATAGAACCACTAAAAACACTTGAATTATCAATACTGAACCCCAGATGAAAGAATTCTAACGTGTATTTTGGATATTTACCTAATCTAGCATGATCTCAACTGATTATGTGCCTTCATAATGAGTGTCTTCAGGACAGGACATGGTAATACCATAGAGGTCCAGTGAAGCTGGACTAGCATTAACAGTCACTACCATAAATGGGTCCAGCTGTGCTGATATAAAATGCATGCTAGAGTCTGGAATCACCAAAGTAGCATTTATCATTCTCTGAGTGAGGAGAGTAACTAACAAAACCATTTATGAATCTCTAAACACATATTGGCAAGTCATTTGGCAAATAAAAAAAAATTATTCAAAACGCTGTGAAGTATATGTAGTATGAGGAAAAATTGTCTAAGTGATCAATGCACAGAGAACATTAGGCTTGGATATTTCCTTTTTTTTTGAATTTTCACTCTCTTGAGGTTGTAGACAGAAGATTTTAATTCCAATATTCATTAAATTGTTTACACACGCAATCAAAAATCTAGGTGAAATGAGAATTTTTATAAAAGTCTCCTGTTTAATACTATCAGAGCCTTTTCAATGATCTAAAAGGCAGAGCTGGGATTAAAGAGAAAAAAACAAAAACCCCCACTCAGGAGCAAAGAGGAGCTTCAGCAACATAGGAATGGAAATGGGTTGGTGGTCGACAGACAAGTTTGTACAAAGCCTCCTCAGGGAGAGGAGAATGTGAGTCTATGAACATGCTACCTGCTCCTTCAGGTGAGGGCAGAGACAGAGAATATGAGAATCAGTTCAAATGGCCAGAGTTTAAAAATCAGAGTCAAAAAGGGAAATGTGATCAACTGTGTTAGAATAAAATGAGTAGTAGTTGAAGATACAGGTGGAGCACAGTCTATCAGACTTGGCAACATAGGTAAACTAAATTTGATGTAAGACATCATTATAAATAACTCAAGATGCTTTTCAAGGAAGAAGCCAGAGTATATACAAACATTACAAAACAGTTTGGAAATTAAGGACTGATTGTCAGAAAAACCAAGAGTCTGCATCTACAACTTGTGCAAATTATTTTTATTGTACTGTTTACATGTACTTTTTTTTTTTTTTAGTTCAGTTATGCAAATTCCCTGTCTGCGCATCTTGGCCATGTGGATTTGCCACAAGGTAAAGAGGATGAGAATGTGTGTCTTGCACATATTGAATCAATTAACCAGCAAACAACTAATTTTATTCTTCATCTCTACATTTTTTGTGTAATGGAAAAAAGAAAAAAAATACTGAATATATTTTCTTCTTCACTCTAATTTTCCTTCTTCCATTTCTTTTTCCATATTGCATTATTGAGAGCTGCCAATAGTATGTTAATTTCCTGAATAAATGATCTATCATTGTTTCTCAGAAAGAATATAGAAAACCATATTATTTTTCACTCCAATAATTACAAATCTACCCATCTTTTCCAATTATTTTCCTTTCAGATTAGGTTTATTCTGTCTTCCACTAAATCCTTTACACTCACAATTAGAATTCATTCTTTGCTATCACTCAGACTAGTCTGTGGTAAGGGCAGTTTTGCTAATGAAATGTCAAAACACCAAATGGTTACTTTCTAATTTAGCCGAAGGTAGAACGTTGCAGTTTAGAGCCAGTGACCCATTGCTAAATTCAATTTCCCAACAGTTTAATTAATTTATGTATACAATTTAATCATATTTAATTTGACATGCACATTCAAAATATAGTGTGCATTTCTAAATCCTTAATTACTAAAAATTACTAAAACTATCTTTTTATTCTATGGAGTTATTCTATATATATAGAATATTTTAGAAAACTATATAGAAATTTTTTTCAAATTTTGCCATTTTATCAATTATATTGTGTTTCCCAGAAGACCTAAATAAATACACTATAATTTTTAAGAAAAACTAGGAAAGATAATGGTCTTCTTTTTAGAAGGGAGCGGGGAAGGAGGAGAATGAGGTTTTACTTTGGGTTGATATATTGCATGTCGTGGTCATGAAAAAGAATCATCAGGATGTTGGGAAACCAGCAGAAAGCAATCTGTGTGTTCAATGTTTTAGGCAGAAAGACATTCCAAGGATAAATGTTTTATCTATTACAGTCTCCCAAAGAGCTTTGGTTGTGTGCTCTAGGACCATGAAGGAAAAAGCATGTTTTTCTAAGGGATTAATCACAAGAAAAACATTAAATAATGGCATTCCACACTAATCTGTATGTTAGAAAATAAAAGTACATTAAGTTGTAAAAGTAACAAAATAATCAGAAAAGGTCTGGTTTGATGGATAAATGATACTTGTTACATCCTAGGAGTACCATGAAGTATACTTTGTTATAATAAAGCCTCTTCCTAAACTCATGACTTCTGTGTTGTGCTTGCATTGTACAGAAGACTGTCTGTACAACACAATTTACTTTTTGAGTAGATACAGAGACCAGTGGAAGGAGCAAACAAATTATGCTTCACCCTCTGACTATAGTGAGAGAGAAGATTCAGCCTCAGCAAGGTTGCAGTCTAACGCTTTACCTACTAGATTCTGCTTTCCTTTTTCCAGAAAAAAAGGTTAATATTCCAAGGGAGTAACCTGTAATTATGATTTTTACAGTCCCTCTGGATGTATGATGAAGAATTAGAAATATCTAAAGAAGGGAATCCTGAATCATTCTTGTTCAGCTAGGAATGTAAGATTGCAGGCAGCAACATAGTCAAATGCCAAACACAGAACACAGGCTATTTAATGCAAACCCAGGACCTCACAACACTTTAATAGTCATCAAGAAGAGCATATTTCACCCAGAAGCCCTCTTGTGAGGGAAATGTAAGAAGATCTACAGCCACAGAGTCTTGGCCAAGTTCTACGCTAAAAATGTTGGCTGAAAATGTCAATTGTAGAGTCAATCTAACTCACTATTCTTCACTCCTTGGTCAGCACTGGATATCTACAGTGCAACATTCCTTAGGGATTTTTGGTTACTAATGGCCACTCTAATGTGGAATGCAGCAGCAATGTAAGATCTGAAGTGGAATTCATCTCACCTACCTTTAGACATTTAAAAGCTAGACATCTAAGTCTGAACTGGAGAGAAACAGGCACCTCTAGAGGGCAATTCATTTGACCTATCTCAGATGCCTATTTTAGTCAGAGATGAATCACCCTCTAGAGATGCCTAGATTTCTCTATTGACTATAAAGGAAGCCTAGGGCAAGCAGTTCAGTGCTAGACTTCTGACTTTCAGACACGTAATTTAGAAGAGATATAGCCCACTCACTGTAGTGATAAGGTTCAGCTTGCACACTTAATCACTCATGCTGTTTCCAGTTTCATAAAATACCCAAGAACTCATCTCTGAGTATTCCTCATTCACTCTTTTTAATTCTTATTTTAGGTTGTTTGTTTCTTCCTAAGCACTTACTGACTTTAATTCTCACTCATTTTCTCATTGAAAATATTAATTTATAACAAGTTCATTGTAACCTCCCTCTATTTCACCTTCCAAAACAGATGTCTCAGTGATAATAGCTAGAGTGCATAATAAAATTATTGGGTTTCATCCAGCTGTTATTCTTTCTTAAGATTTTTTTTTTGCTTCCGAGGTGTCTGAAGCCTCATTTTCCAGATCTCTATAGTGGAAATAAATTATTGTCTTTCTTTATTTAGTTACTGATTTAATAAGATTATTTGTTCAGCACTGTATATGATATGAATTAAATCCTAATAACCTATGCCAAGCATTTAGAAACCAGAACTAGCGCTTGAATTGGATTTAAATTTCTTCTAATCAAGAGGCCTGACATTCCCAAACCAATTTTCTACTCGTGCAACTCCATTGACTTCAGTAAAATCTTTACAAATGCAACAAAAATGAAAGAAAAAATAACCACAGGCTTTTGCTAGACAGTAAATCATTGTAGTTGTGCGTATTAATTATTTAACTTTATATTTCCCATCAAAAAAATACTTACTTTATTAAAAAATATATTTATGTTTGGCTCAAAATAGTAGGTATTTCCACCGTTACTTGTTAATAGCAACACGGATTTGTAGTGTATTTCTTCTTTGATCATTGGAAAAAGTCTTTGTTAGTCAACTGTTTCACAGAGCTGTTAATCGATATAGACAGTAGATTATGTTTCCTCAGGATTTAAATTCAATTATTTTGAAGAATTATCCAGCATATGCTGTACTTTTATTCAAATCAGGAGTTCTTTTATTGAAATATATAAGCATATATTTTAACATGGTTTCAGTTCCTTCAAACATTTAAACAGAGGGTTCTTAATGTAAAAGTTTTATAACACAGACTAAGTGCAATCAGCATAAAAATAATTTGACAGCCTTCCACATTGCTGAGTAAATGAGACGTAACCTTAAATATGAAACTTAGAGGCTGGTGATTTCTTTAGACCATATTAGAGAATTTACGACACTTCCTTTGGGAGAGGAATATTTTTCAGGAAAGTTTATCCCATCTCCCATAGGTGTAGTAATTTCTTCCTAAATATTCTTAGAATATCAGCATGAGCAGGTATTTTCATTCTCCGTGGTTGTCAGAACTGCAACCACAGAAGTAAATTTTGTGTGAGACAGTAAGTTCTGGAAATATTTTGCAGCTGTTTTCCATATCTGCTACATGAACTTGGCTATGTCAACTAGTGTCTACTATTTATGTCCTAATAGTTATACTGCATGCTTAATCCTAGAAATGCTGAACAGTGTCCAAGTACAGGTGAATTTAACAACCAATAGGCTTTCAAGACATGTAACAATATTTGATTATCATTAATCTTTGTGAAGCCTATTCACATTGCTTCATGACTTTCATTCAAGCATGGAGTATTTGAAATCAACAGGATCCAGGAGAACAGAGCTCGTATGACTTAGCAGGTAGATCTTAGGGCTGGGTCTGGCCCTTTATTTTTGTCAGAGAACTGGATTTGCAACAGGATGTATAAATGTGTTCTAAGTAATATACATTTATGCATAATACTATAATTTATAAATAACTATAAAATAATTTATAAATAATGCAAATACTTAACAAGATTGTGATAAGTGTACATTTAGTAAAGCATTCCAGATTTAAACTAAGGTAAGGATTATATGGCAGAAACTCCTGTCTTGTTAAGGTATGGCAGATCAAGAAAAAATGCCACCAAGATAAGCTGAAGGTTTGGTGGTCCATGTTAAAAGCACTCTCAGGACCAATGGTCAGTTGCTGGGCAAAACAGTGAAATTCAGACCAGAAGAACTTAAGACTGAGAGAATGTTGTGTCTTTAAATAAAACAGACTAATGCATAGTTTTCTTCCTATTTAAGTCATTCTAATTACAGTCATTTTCATCCACAGATAGTGTGGATGAAAATTCCTGCAACCAGAAATCAGGGTGTTTCTTCTCCAGAGTGCAGAACCAAAATTCTCTTTCTCTACAACAGATTTGGTGTGCTACTCATTGGTATCACTTCAGCAAACAGGATGAAGATTAATATCTTGCCCCAAAGATACCCTGATTATCTCCAAGGTATTTCAATGCAGTAGATTCTGGATTCTGCTTCCTAGTTTGTGAATGAGTTCTTTAAGGACTAGTAATCTTATTTAGGGGTGGAAAGAGGGAAGCATGTCCACTCTGGCCTCAGACATGTTTTTAAAACTCCTAAAAACCCATTTTACATGCATGCTGATGTTTTAATGTATGTTAATCATTCTCATGAGGCATATTTCTACTTTTTTGTCTTTTTAAAAAAACTCCTAAATATATTTCACAATTAAGTGTAAGTATGAAAGAAGCAGCAGAAGTTTAGGATAGAATAAAAATTAAAAAGCCCTGTTAGGTTGTAGACATCCTCACCTCAGGAAGCTGTAGAAGCTGAAATTTTTACATTCAATTTTTTTAGGCATATCTTTTGCTCAGCTGCACATAGATCCTGGCCAGTGTAGCAGTGTGGCTATTTTATATAGTAAAATGCAACATAATGCAACCCTAGGCCCAGCAAAAGAGATTTTAAATGTAAGGACACCATATACCTATAGTGACTAATGTTAGAACTTTAAAATTATCTGTTTAACAGCAAATTAAACATTGCTAATCTTTCTGAACATGTCTGCCAAAGAACTTCATCTGATTGCAGTAGCTCTGATCAGTTCTCTTAAGTGTAACTACGCAGAAAAAGGTCAAAAATGAAACAGTTACAAATTTTCAGTTCAGGGACGAAAGCATGAGCAAGCTATTCAAAAACATCAAAGGGAGCAGATGTAAAAATAATGTTGTGACAGAGACAAAATGAGGCAGTATTTTTGAACTATTGCATGTACACTTAGTAGAAGTGGAAAGAAAAGTCTAAAAGAACTTGTCATTGATTCAGCTTGCCATTTAAACATGATAATTACACAGTAATTTATCACTGTCTCACATTTTAAAGCAAATCAAAGTGAATTTATCCTCTGAACACAAATGTGTCAGAACTTTACATCAAGCAATACCTTTTTCATTACATGGAAGCAGATGTTGGCAGCAATCTCAGCAACAGAAAGCTACCTAAGAGAAAAGCACTAAAAGGACACCAAAATAGTGAGATTACTATCACCAAATATATTATTTCTTTCAATTTATCATTTTATGGCACTTCTTGCTTCTATTGTAACACAAAATTTTGAGTTTGATAAGTCAGGGACCAAAATGCCTGGTTACAACTCTACAATATCCTTTTTATGAGGTTTCCAGATACATCTCAGCCTAGTGTTTATTACTTTATTGTTGGCTTGCATGTTTTACTAGCTGTGTCACCATATCCCTTTGAACCCTAGAGGACAATACCAAAGTGGAAAGCATACCCAAAGTACAAAAAGTTAGAAAGGAAAGTAAACTCGTGTGTGTTTATGTATGTATGTCAGTGGTTGTACACAAGTAGATTGCTCCTGTTCCTTGTTGTGATTCTATGCAAATCTGGTTAAGTTTGTAACACAATATTTATGTAAACATATATTTGAGTATGAGTAATTTTACCTATATATTTTTAAAGTTGATTCAGATTTTTCTAGTCTTGACTATTTATTTAACATCAATATGACCTCAGCAAAGGAATGTAGTTTCTGTATTTAACAATTTTATGGTTGTTATAGGCAGACTGAAAGACTAAAATAAAAACTTCAGCTGATATTTATATTTAGTCTTACTAGAAGAAAAGGAGTTTAACAGATTAGAAAACTCAAGTAGGTAAATCAAATAATATTTTAAGGCAATAAAAAAGATTCAGAATTTCCTTCCTGTAATTTCTCTCAGACTTCTTTTTCATATTAAACCCCTGTAGTCTCTAATGTAGAAGACAAACAATAGTTATTCTTTCAGTTAGCTCCAGTTCTCATATTGACTGAAGGATGCAGAGGATCTGTTTAGAGATGGATGAGAGAAAACATAAGGCTGGGATAGAAACTGGGTGGAGAAAACTAGGAAGCTATGGAGCAACATAAGGGAGGCAGATAGGGTTGGAGTCTGCAGATATATTATGCACAGTGTCAGAGAATAAATAGCACAGAATAAGGGGTGTAATGTGGCATTCAAGCTTATTGCTGTATGCACAAACAGTCCAATGTGGTTCTGAAAGCTGCTGCTGCTGCAGTCTCCCAGCCAAACTGACACCAGAGTTCCTTTTCTAGGTGTAGAAGAAGTTTGGCTGACTTTTGATGGCATAACATGGACTTAGGAGTGGCTCTGAGCCAAAGCATCTGAAGGCTGTACACGATGTTTTAGTAAAGAGTCATGCCAGTCCCTGTTCATGGATGTGAATTAGCCTCTCTACTGGATAAACTGGGGGACTTTGGGGGTAAAAATGTGCAAAGTCACAACCGAAATTGTATATGAAAAATCTGCACTTGTTAAGGTTATTTTAATTGTTATTTTTAAAATCTTACATGTCTAACTTGGCATTTTTAATTACTGTTTCCTATACGGCATTCATAAAAATTCAATGTGCTATTAGCTAAGAAAACAAACATAGTAATATATTTTCATTTTCTTTTAGTCGTATAAAGATACATTGTAAAATGTCTATCTATGGGATAGATGAAATACAAGTTTTAAATGCCAATGCTTTTTCATGTTTTGTGAAAATGTTTGGTTGGGGTATAAAGTGAGAAAGAGAATGTTTTTTCTGAATTGAAAGGAAAAAGGAATATTTCCCTAGCAAAAGGTAACACAAATATTACTTAAATCCCTAAAATTGGGAAATAAGCATACTGAACTCTAAAAAAAAAAACCCAAAATGTAGACAAACATCTACAAATGAAAAAGAGAAAAGAGTGAAATGAGATGTGACTACTTCTAAGCACAGGGATTTTTAGGCAATATATTCATTTTCAATAGTTGTCAGAGAAGCAAATGTTCCAGAAATATGGGAGTTGAAAAATTATCCATCATGTCTCTTGGCGAAACAAGACCTATCTAGAGGATGAAATACAATGAAGTCAAAAGTTTACAGTGTGGGCAAGGTCATGCTGCTGTGCAGTCTCAATAGCCAAGATGAGCAGCGTGTCTTTTCTTTTACCCAGCATCTTAAGGACTAATCGTTCAAGTTTTCTTAAACTTCTCACTGTGACTGCCTGGTACGTTAGCACAGAGATTACACTTAGAAGCAGGAAATTCCTGCAAATGAACTGCATTAGTTTGTATCACATTCCTTTTTTCTCCAGGAAAATGTGTACTCCTGTGTAGCCAAAACAGGACTAAGAAGAACCTTCTCATAGGTTTTTGGGGAATTTTTGGTGGGAGATATTAATGACAAAAAAAAAATAAATTTACAATTCTAAAAACATTCTTCTGTTACAATGGTTGGAATAAGGCCTTTAACATGGTTGAAACTTTTAAATTAAAATATCCTGTTCTTTCTAAAAGCACTTTTTAATTGAAATTTTTTATTTAAATACATTTATTTGACATTAAAATTAAAATTAAAATTTCAAAACAAAAATTATAGTTATCATTAGTGTTTGAAGTGAAATATTTCTTTAAATTCCATTTAAAGAAAAAAATTTAAATATCTCCACCTAATTTTATATTTTTTCTCAAGAGTTTTTATGTAGCATCAGGCCAGAGCTCCAACTTCCAGACACTTTTAATATGTGTTATGCTACTTTATAACTTCTTTCACCAAACCCAACCTGTATTGATAAAATTTTACCAATGAGCGAATAATAAATGTTAAAATGCAAAAGTGATTAATTAATTAGTTTGAAGACTATGAAAATGGATTAGTTACTTTCCAAACAACAAATTCGTGTACCAGGTTTACAGTGCAGTGGCGAAGAGCTGCATGCTTGGTGTCCCTTTTTGTGGCAGCTCTCTACAAGCATTCTTGTTCCCCTGCTGGTGACAGTATCTCTGCTGGTTCCTTGACATGGTTTCCATGGAGGAAAGCTGAGATCAGATATACAGCATTCACAGGCATTTGTTGCATTTATTAGTTGTTAAAGGGAAGATCAGGACATGTAGCACCATAGTGCAAGAGAGATGTGGAGCTCCTGGAGTGGGTTCACCTGAGGGCTATGAAGTTGGTCAATAGCCTGGAGCCTCTCTCTGTCGAGGAAAGGCTGCAGGAGCTGGGGCCCTCCAGCCTTGACAAGGTGACCGGGAGGGGACCTCATCAGTGTCTGTCAACATCTGAAGGAGGGATGCCAAGAGGATGGACCAAGTTCTACTTGGTGCCAAGCAACAGGACAAAAGGCACTGGTCAGAAACTGATGCACAGGAAGTTCCACCTGAACATGAGGAAGAGCTTCTTCACTGTGCAGGTGGCCACACACGGGGGCAGGTTGCCCAGAGGGGTCGTGGAGTCTCCGTCACTGGAGATGTTCAAGAACCATCTGGACACAATCCTGTGCCCTGTGCTCTGGGATGGCCCTGCTTGAGCAGGGAGGCTGAACCAGAGGATCCACTGTGATCCCTTCCAACCTTACCCATTCTGTCCATCTGTGATAGTTTAACTAGCTGCTTACATCCTCTTGCAATGGGTGCTTGTACAAATACAATTAAACTCGACCAGCAGGCTTCTAAATTCTGCCTTTTTCGGTCCCTGAAGATTCCAGTGCGGAACAAAATATATTTCAAACTTTACAATCCTTATTGCTTGAATAAGTTTCAGTTATTTATTAGTTTATTGAAATACCGAATCTCCTAATTTAGCTCAGGTAATTGTACTTAGAATGAAGCTGTTGAAGCATTTGAGTATGGACTTCTCTGATGAGCAAGTATTACAACATTCAACCTTTACAAATTAGCAAATTTTTGGGCTTTGGTCTTTTCACTGTTGAAATATAAATTTTTCTCAGAAATATGAAAATATATTTGCATGAACAGAGCTATATTGTTTTAACACGCATTTGATAGCTGTGAATAATATTAATTCTCTCTGGCAAAGCTAGACAGTGTATGCTTCATAAGGCCTGCTGTGTATCAAAAGTGATTTAAATAGGATCACCCAGAAGCTGATAACCTCATGGGTGAGATTAGTTGCTGTTAAACCCACAACTAATGCCCAAACTGCACTTTCTTTTTATGCCCTTGGAATAATAATAATGTTTCATTTGAGTTTTTCTGAATTAGAAATGAAAAATGCAATACATGGTTCCTTACAGATGACTTTTTCACAAGGTGAAAGAATGTTTATGCAAATAAAAATGCAATTATTGTAGCATTCACCTAGAAAATAGTGTATGGCATTTAACTAGAGAATTCCAAAGGCTGATTCTAACGTATACGCTAAACCAGAAAAAGTAAATATTATGCCTTAGAAAATTTTCCCCTGATGATAAAATAAAATAGAAATTTTATTTAGGTCTGGAAAATACAACAATGTAGGTAGAATATATGCAATCTGTGAGATCAAGTTCAATATTCAGAAAGAAATTTCAAACAAACATCATGCATTAGAGAGTTGTTAATACAAGAAACAAGTTTCATATTTCAAAGCAGCATCTTCTCGAAGGATAAATATTTATTATTCTCAAGATATTATTCTTTAATAGCCACTTCCCTAGCTGTTCTTTGTTGTGTCACATGAAATATATATGTTTTCCTGAATACAAATGTAGGCATTCCTTCTCTCAGTTACTGGGAATATCCTCTAAGTAAACGGCAATAGAGCTCTGGTGCATGGCCTGCATCCTGCCTCTTTCAAACTTGTCAATCTACATCTCACTACTACATGAAGATTAGAGAAAATCTTGAAGTTAAGCAATAATATGTTGTGGTTTTACCCCAGAGCGAAACTAAATACCACACAGCCACTCGCTGACTCCCTTATTGCTCCTGTGGTGGGATGGGGAGAAGGATCAGAGCAAATAAACTCTGTGGGTTGAGGTAAGAACAGTTGAACAATTTCAACAAGGCAAAATAATACTCTAATAACAATAGTAGTAATTGTAATGAAAAAGGAGGCAACACAGAGAAATAAATCCCAAGGAAGACAAGTGATTAACAACACAACTGTTCACCACCAGCTGACCAATGCATATCCTGTCCCCCCCCAGCAGCAATTGGTCCCTCCTGGCAACCTCCTCCCATTTTATATACTGTTTATAATATTCTATGACAGGGAATATCCCTTTGGATGTTTGTGTCAACTGTCCTGGCTGTGCTACTCACAGCTCCTTGTGCATCTCCTCGTTGGCAGAGCAGGGGAGATTGAAAAGTCCCTGACTGAGGGTAAGAACTACTTAGCAACAATTAAAACATCAGTGTGTTATCTACATTTCCCTCATACTAAATGCAAGAAACACAGGAACTGGAAGAAAATTATGCCAGATTTTACTAGCTACTGGAAGAGAATAGCTGAAACCATGACATAATGAAAGATTTCTTCATCTGACTTTTTTTTGGAAGCTTTTGGACATTCAATGAATAAGGGATATGTCATTTAGAAGAGAAAAGTGTTGGTCATTAATACCTACCACTACTGTCAGTTGTAGATTAATATGTTTATACTCAAAGAGAAATAAATTAGGGCCATTTTGCTTTGCTTAGCAGACTGCTGCAATTTCATTTCAGTTTGTAATTTCCAGGTTTTAAAATTCTCAACCAACCGTGACAACATTTCCCTATGTCTTTACATTATACTGGGAACAAAAAATAGTTTCCCATCCAGTTTATTCTCAAACATACTCGAATAATCACAAGAGGTTTGTCTCAGTATAAACTGATGTTGAGTCAGACTAACAGCTCCCATGCCAATTCTCATCTTTCTGTCTGCACAGATGGAGTGAAAGGACTTCCCTGTGGGTTTTTGGCAGCTAGCATAATCAGATCACCTAACTATTGTTCCAATTTTTTATAAGAGGATGTGATCTCCTCCTAAATATAATTACCCATTCATAATTCCTCTGATTATTTCTTAAGAAATGCCTATCATTTCCACTTTTTCAATGAAGTATGTCAAATATTGTAGCAGCAAAGTGGGTAGTATCACGTCTGGTTGTGATTTAACTTATTTCTGTTAAAAGATTATATTTTCATGTCTTTACAGACAAAGAATCAGATAGATAAATACAGCAACAAAACATGTAATTTTTTTCACTTAAATTAAGAGCTGGAAAAAAAAACCAAAAGCAGAAACCGGCAGACCTCACAAGTCCAGATCTGCAGCTGGGAAAGTCAGTTCTGCACTGTGTTTCTGAGGGTCTAAGCTGATTTATGCCAGCTGAGAACTCGGCTTGGCTCAAAAAGCTGGATAATCAAAGATGTCAGTCTACTCTGAAAACTTTCCTTAAATAGCAGATCATGTAATCTAGAGAGACATAAAAGAGCTTTCATTCAACTCTCTCACCTGTATAGTCCCTTACTACCTGAGAAATGTAGATAGCAGATACACTTTTCACTTTCAGCACATCTCAAAACGAAGACATGCATCCTTTCTTAGAAAGCGCTAAAAGAACAGAAAATGTTCTTAGTCTGAAAAGACAGCCAAAACAAGCTGAAAAAATGTTTAATTATAGAAACCTTTTTAATTTTTATTTGATTAAGTAGAAAACTCTAAATCCCAGTCATCAGTAATGCTTTGTCTTAATTCACCACTGTACTCCTTCAGCTGCATTTCAGTACATTTCCACAGAAGTTACAAGAAAACTACATCACCATAAACTAAACCATTCTTTATTCAAATCCTCTAGTATCTGCTATCTCTAATCTTTACATGGCTACTGAATTTTGATACATATTATGAACTTTTGTTTTATTATGTACATATAGAAGCAGTCATGTGCTGTGCCCTTCTCTGGGTCTGTGCACACGCTCAATTATATATCCCCTATCTGTGCACACACACTGAAATAAGCTCACTGTGCTTGGTTCTTATCAGATAATTGCTCAAGTGTAAACTGTTTCCCATGTCATATTTTAGCAGGTTGCTAAGGATATTTAACATGCTCTGAAGCTGCCTATTTTTGGCTCCACATTGGGAGCCTATAATATAATTTTTTTAATATACTTAAGGCTTTATATGATGTGCTGAAAATAAGTATTTAATTTGCACTTCAGTTAACAGGCATTTATTGTACAGTAAGAATCAATTGACTGCTACAAGGACCCTTTTTATGATTTAATCCACTCAGAAAATCCAGTTACGATCACAATATCCTCAAAATTGCATCAATAACAAATATAAAAGTAATATATTATTAGCAATGGGTATCTAAATGACATGAAACAAGATATATAGAGAAAGTTAGCCATCAATTAGCCTACATTACTAGTGTCACATTGTCTTTAAATTAATTTAGTTTTTCACTAATTAATTTAAATCAGATTTACTTTCTTAGTTTATTAGACAACTAAATTTCTAAAGAAGGCTTTTAGCTTTACTGTGTGAATAATGGAAGCATAGCTATACCCACAATATACACACATCTCAATCTGGCAGCACCGGATGGTGATTTATAGTACCATTTCCTAAAGCACACACACAAATAGCATACCAGGTTTACCTTCAAAAAGCTACAGGATTCACATAAATCTGCTAAAAATATACTGAAGTAGGTCAAATTTAAATCATTGAAACACTTAAATCTTTTAAATCATGAATGTTTATCCAGTTGGATATTTAGTTGCACCTATGCCGCAATGACAGGGGAGGAGTGACAGAAAGCTACATAAAGCTGTAAAATGAAGGTGAGGGATGCTGCAAGTACTGTAAGGTTACCTCTCTAGCCTCCCCCAGTTACGTGGCTTCAATAGGTGTAATGCAAATTAAGATGAAAAGTTGTTGCTGAAGAATAATCTGTGGTTGCTGAAATAGAAACCTTGAGACATAAAAAAGCTTGAGAGAATACTGGAGAATTCAGAATTAACAAAATGGTGGTTTTTTTAATTTATGTCAGCCTACCAAACATTAAGATGAAGATCCTACGGTCTAGTTGCTTTTTACGAAGTAATTAGACTGAATCCTAACAGAAGCACAAAAAAGCAAATGAATGGGCATTTTCAAAAACACATTTTCCACTTTCCAATCCACAAAGCTTATTTTACTGGAGTGAAAATCCATTCCTGTGCCATCTCTTCAACTTAGCTTTTCTTCAACATCAGCTCAAATGCAGAGGCTTCACATGCTGTCACAAAGGTCAGCATACATATGCTATTTCCTTTGCCAATCCTGAGAACAAAATCCAAAACCCATTTTTCAAATCAGCAAGTCCTATTTTATGGCCCGAGAAATGTGAGGATGTTGCAGATGAAAACTGAATTCCTCAATCTACTGTCAGAAACCACCAGGCAAAACCTGCAGAGTTAAAAGAACATACATCTCTCTTTGTAGCTCAGAAAGTAGCTCAGACATCATCTCTATAGCAGTAGGAATATCCAGATAATTTAAGAGGCAGACTTAAAAACAGAGTACTGCAACTGCTGAACCCTTAAGTCAAGGACTGAAGGACAGTTTTAAAGACTGCACCAAAAATGTACAGTTGACTGGAGACCTACAGGAAGGTTATGCTGATAATTGGTTAATATAAATGTTTTAGACAGTTGATCATAGAAACATAGAATATCCTGAGCTGGAAGGGACCCTCAAGGATCATCAAGTCCAGCCTCAGCCCTGCACAGGACCATCCCCAAGAATCACACCATTGGCCTGAGTACTGTCCACACTTGGACTCTGTCAGGTTTGGTGTTGTGACCACTTCCCTGGGAGCCTGTTCCAGTGTCCAACCACCATCTGGGTGAAGAACCTGTTTCTGATGTCCAATCTAAACCAAGCCTGACACAATTTCAGGCCATTCCCTCAGGTCCTTTTATTGGTCACCATAGAGAAGAGATCAGCACCTGCCCCTCCACTTCCTTTTGTGAGGAAGTTGCAGAGTTCAAGGAAGACCCCCCTTCAGTCTCCTCTTCTCTAGGCTGAACAGACCAAGTGACATCAGCCACTCCTCATACAGCTTCCCCTCGAGATCCTTGTGGCCCTCCTTTGGACACTCTGTAATAGTTTCTTGTCTTTTTTTATATTGTGGCACACAAAACTGCCCCCAGCACTCGAGGCTGCCCCAATGCAGAGCAGAGTGGGACAATCCCCTGCCTTGCCCAGCTGGCCATCATGTCACCTGGGCAGGGCTGTCCCTCCTGACTGCCAGGGCACTGCTGGCTCATGTTCAGCTTGCCATTGACCAGGACCCCCAGGTCACTTTCCATGGCACTGCTCTCCAGCATCTCAATCCCCAGTGTGTCCATACATCCAGGGTTGTCCCATCCCAGGTGCAGAATCTGACATTTTTCTGTGTTAAACTTGATGCAGTTGGTGATTGCTCAGCCCTTTAAGACCTTTTCAAGGTCTCTGCAAGACCTCTCTGCCCTTGAGGGAGTCAACAGCTCCTCCCCTGCATGTCCCTTCCAGCCCTGCATCCAAGTAGTTTACGAGTATGTTGAAGAGCACAGACTCTAAAATTGTGCTAGCTTTAGCCATAACCTGAACTGATGGGACACAAACCAGCTCATGCTCAGGTACACAGGTGAGAATTGTACCTGCTCTTGCACCTGACACTCAGCCTCAAAGGTAGCTCATCGGTCAGCTGAGCGAAAAGTGGCAATGCCTGTAACCTCTCATCTTGTTCTTTACCTGTTTTCCCAGGTTACATTAATCATGCTACTCAGCCTTGTAGACAGCTAATTTTCTATAAGACCTCCTATTTCAGTAAGTGCTAGGCACAAAAAAAAAAAACCTTCCTCTGTGCCCTTTTTGTCAATCAAAAAGGAAGAATGGGAATAAAGTATTTTGTATATTGAAATTACATCTGAGACACAAAAGACTTTTGTACCAGTCACAAGGAAATGGACAACTTAGGCAGTTTGCCCATAGTCCCACATTTGGTATAGCAGGCATCTGACTGGAGGCTGTGACTCCCAGATAGCATCATTATTCCAGTAACTAACAATTACTCCAGATTTCTACACTGAGTTCCTCTTATTCGCAAATGCTTTCAATATACAGGTAAAATCTTTGCCAAGTGTAGCAATGGACTTTCATCTCTCACATATATTTTGATTTGTTAGAATCAGTTGTGCTGACTCTTCATATGTCCAAGAAAGGCAAAATGGAGGAGAACAAAGCTAACAAAAAGAACAAAAAATGGAGGAGAACAAAGATGTTCACATCTTATCAAGCTATGAACTTCGAATGCAGCAATGGTTGTATCATGAATCTGAAACCAAAATGACAGGTCTCTAAAAACAAGGAAAAGTCTTTATAGAGACTTTCATGCCTTTTATCTAGCTTGATAACAAAGCTAGTTTGTGACTTATAAATTGCTCTGACACAACCAGGAGAGTTTGTTAACTCGCTTTTAAAGTTATTGAAAATAGGATTTATGTAGTTCTTTAGTCAAAATCTTAGTAAAAATCATTGTGACAGTGATTGTTCGAGTTCTTCAAAGTCAGCTAAACCTTGCAAAAGAGAGCTAAGCAATAAGTGCTTTTAGGGCTGCAGGTGGCAAAATTTTCTAAATCGGTCAGTCTTTACTTTAATAGGAAGCATTAAAGCAGCTTTTGTTACTTCCCAAGGTTTCTTAAAAAGTGTTTTAATAAACACTTTTCTGTTGTGAATCTTTTCATCTTCTTTATATCTTGAGAAATTATCAACCTTAACTTCACTCAAAAATCTTCATTAAGTCTCCCGATTATTTCTAGCTTGGACCTCTCTTTCCCATTTAGTGTTTTTAATCTTTGATTCCACAGAGACTAGCTTTGAGGATTTCTTTTTTCTTCATTTTGGGTCACACCAGGACTACTTCTGTGAAATTCAATTAGAACCTTATAACAGGTCCCTATAAATTTCCTCACTTCAAAAAACAAACAGTAAGATCTTGAAAGAAGCACTCTGTGACTGCCAGAAGGCGTTTATTAGCACTTTGTCAGAAAAGCATATTTGTTTTGGGTAGATCAATCAATTCTACTTCAAATGACAAGTCCTTGAGCTCTGAATAGTGTGAACCCAATATTCAGATTTTATTTAAAAAAAAAATACTACACTTCATCTTAGCATGATAGACTAGAGAATGAGCTGACTATTAAGTGCAAAATTACTGCTTCAGAACATTTACTTTTACCTTCAACTTTAGGTAAAGACTTCTTCTCAGAACATTTACTTTGTCACCTTGATCTGGGCCACCAGAATAGCCATTAAGGCTTAGCAAATTGTTGCTTTTCCTTTCTCAAGTCATCATTTCCCAAGCATGTCTTTTCAAGCTGCAGAAATCACTGACTGATTTTGCACACTTAAGGCATGCCTGCATTAGGAGAATCTGCAATACAATAATAGTATCAATGTCATCTAAGATTGCCAGCATCTGAAGTCCCACATTACATTCACAGAACATCCACTCTGGGAGATTTCAGTAATGTCACTAATCACACTGGTGAAAATCTCACCTCAACAGCTGTGCCGCTATCAAGAAGGCCACCTTGAGATTTTTTTTCTTGATATTCAAACTGCCCAAAGGTGAGAAAGAGGCAATCAGAGAGAAAGACTTTTAAACAGGACCAATAATCTAAATTAGTTGTGAAAAAAAACCAGCAAAGTTGCAGTGAAAAATGGAATCTATTTACCAGCAAGTTTCAAAATAGTAAGAAGGAAATATAATATTTTTGCCACTTGGGCTAGACATTTCTCTTAGCTTCAGACGTCTTTTGGGTAATTGTATTTTGTCACACAAATTGTACAGCATGAAGAGTTTCAGGAAACAAGACCATATCATCTTGATTTTTGTTAAAAGCATTTATTCAGGTTATGGCAGAAGTTTTCCTGCAAATTAGAAGAGAGTTGAATCCAAGTTGCCTGAAAATCAAGCATTCTGCAGAATAACTTACATCTTGTCCCTTGTGTATGTTATGTGCACTATTAAACACTCAAGAATAAGAATTTCAGTACTATTTACTACAGTATTAGGTTACCATGGTTTTGATAGGGAAGGAGGATACAAGGGTGACTTCTGTAAGAAGATCACAGAAGCTTCTTCCATGTCCAACAGAGCCAACTCCTGGCAGCTCCTAAGATGGATTTTGCTGTTTGCCAATGCTGGGCCAATGGTGGTAATGCCTTTGTGATAATATATTTAAGGAGAAAAAAAAATATATTGTGCATATGTAATTGTGGCCAGAGTGGAGTGAGGACATGTGAGAGGAACAGCCCTGCAGACACCAAGGTCAGTGCAGAAGGAGGGGCAGAAGATGCCTCAGGCACTGGAGCTGGGATGCCTCTGCAGCTCATGGTGCATCCTATGGTGAAGAAGCTGTGACCCACAACCCATGGGGATACAGAGATGCACCCACAGCCCCTAGAGGACCTCCAAGCCAGAGAAGGTGGATTTCTGAGGCAGGGCTGTGAACCCATGGGAGACCCATGCTGGAGCAGGCTCCTGGCAGGGACCTGCAGACCTGTGCAGAGAGGAGCCCATGCTGGAGCAGGTGTCCTGGTGGGACTTGTGACCCTGTGGGGGACCCATCCTGGAGCAGCCTGTGCCTGAGGGAAAGCACCCTGTGGAAGAGGGACCCATAATGGAGCAGTTCATGGAGGTCTCTTATCCATGAGATGGACTCACAGAGAAGTTCGTGGAGTACTATTTCACATGGGAGGGACCCCACTGTGAAGCAGGGGAATGACTCCTCCCCAAGCAGCAACAGAACACTGTGTGATGGACTGACCATAACCACCACTCTCCATCTCCCTGCTCTGGTTTTGGTAGTAATAAATTCAACTAATATCCACAGTTGGAGTCTGTTTTGCCTGTGATGGTATTTGATGAGTGATCTCTCCCAATCCATGTCTCAACCCATGAACTCTGCATTGCATTTTGTCTTCCTTTCCAGTTGCAGAGGGGACTGATAAAATGGCTTTGGCAAGAGCTTGGCCTTTCACTACAACTATGTACCAAAAAAAGGAAAAAATCCAACAGGAATAACAGACTATATATATGTAAATGATTAAGGCAATCATTCATTCCATGGGAGACCCAATTAAAATTTTTACCGGTTTCAAATATGACAAAAGGAATAGCGGAATTTAGGTTGTTTAATGTCTAATAATAGGTTTTAAATATTTATCATCAGCATATATGTGGTTTTGACCAGAAAATGCATTTTGACCAGAAAACATTTTGGCCTGAACACCTCACCAAGTGAAAGTTGCTCTGAAACTTTTAGGCTAGGATACCAAAAACACCCTCAAAAAGAACCATACCCAAAATCTACAAACAGTCAATTTCAATGAAATTCCATTTAAAATAAAGGGAACCTTAAAATTCCCAAGGAATTTTTTCTTCTGAAATGTTTTACACCAGTGTAATCCTCCATTCTCATTTTTACTTTTAGGCTCTAAGTCAGCTGAAATTACTGCACTCCAGTGACTGAGGACATGAGATAGTTTGAGCATTGCAATCATCATTCAAGAGTTCTGACTACACATAAGTGTTTTAAAGCTGAATAAATAAAGGTAGAGAGAACATAATTATCCAGCCCTGCTATCCAATGTATGTTTAACATTTTCAGTAATATTCAAAGAGCATGCATTTTCTAATCAAGTGTCTTTCACTAAATGTCTTCAGGCCCATGCATATAAAGACACAATGTTTACTAAAATTAATAGGAGTTTATAACTTGCCAAAAAACTCAATAACTGACACTCTGGATTATATTCCATAATGATTTGCCTAAGAAAAGAACAAACTAATAGAGGAAAAAGTTGAAACTCAAAAAATCAGTCTCTGGAGGCTACTCTTCTAATATTCATCTCCAAGCTTCCACCTTAAAATTCTCAAATTCCCTTTTGTATGGAAATCTGAAGAGAAGTCTGTCAAGAGTTACTTCATAAAATATCTAGAGATATTCTAGAGAGCTCTGTTGAGAGAAAATAAAATTAATCTTTACTGAAAAGTACACAAGAGTCTTATAGTTCACACATCTCTGCTTCAGCATTCATTTTCTTTTTCCATTGAAGTACATCTGACTTTTCATTATTTGCATTTGTTTCCATTTTTATCACTGATATCATTACATTTGTATTGGTTTTCTAAATACAGTATAAAATATGAATTGTTTACACAGTCATTGTTCAGATTGTCATTACTTTCCTTCTCACCTTAATGTCATAACAGGCATCTCACCTTCCCTGCTAACCTGATGTTGATTTAATGACTTGACTTGCTCACAGTAATTATGCCTCTTGTCTTTCAAGCTGCTTAATGTAATTGTGTCAAGAATATCTGAAGTGACTGTGCAGGCAAATTAAAATTACCACAAGAAGTTTTATGGTAAAAAATGATTACAAGAGTTTGAATGTCAAATTAATGAAAAATTAAAATTTTTTTGTACCCCCAAATCACAAGTAGTTTTGCTAAATAGAGCAGCTATGAATTAACTTTCTTTAACTGTGGTTTTCATAGGGCCTTAACAGAAAATTCACAAAATAGTTCCAAATCTTCGATGCAAATGTCAGAATACACATTGAAAACTCAATTGAAGACCTTCCCGAGGACAATGACCCGGGAGAAAAATTAATTCTGACATTTTAACCAAAATAGCCAAACTGACTATCCTGGCTAATGGTAAACAAAAATGTCTCAAACCCAGTGTGAGTTTCCCCAGGACATCTATCATAACTTCCTTCTGTTCAGCCCTAACACCTCCACCTCCATTTTTACCAATTAACTAAAAATTAACTTCCTGACATCCCCCAGAACCCCAGAAAGAACTCAGATTTCTCCAATAAACATAACACTATGGTACAATAGAAACATTAATTAATCAAGACACTAAAAAGAAGATTTGCAGGCAGTGTCCCCCTATCCACTCCTAAGGTGTATATATTTATGACACAGTCAGAGAAGATGTAAATGTTTTGTTTCCCAAATTAACCTGTTAAGATTCAGCCAACTCATGTCACTGCTTAAGTTAACATCTACGTAGTAAATTGTACATGCTTAAAGAATCCAGGAACAATTCTAAGAGTGATGAAGTTACTCCCATGTTTAAATCAAATAAATGTATAACACTAGGTGTTATACAAGCAAAATATAAGCCCAGAGTATATGACATTTATTCCTTTACATGTGCATACATGGAATTTCATTGTAAACAGACATTTTTAACTTCCTCAAATAAGAGGAAAACTCTTCTTAGGGTTCTTCTTTTCCTGTCATTGTATATTAAAAAAAGGTAAAAAAATTTTCTTGCAAATAGGTTTGTTGACTGCTAAAATATCATTATTTTATTGTAATTAATTATGTATTGTTTTCCGTGTAATGCTTACCACCTAAAAGTTTACTTCTCTGACTTGAAGAAGGAAATTTATTTTGCCATTAGCTTGACCTACCACACAAACATGTTTATGACTGCTGTAAAAAAAATTGGAAACTTAAGATACAGGGTCAAGTACAACATAAAATTGATCACATGTTATTTCCATACCAGTTTGTACCATCTTGTCTAGTAGAAAATACAGTGGAAAATAATTTGTTCTTGGACAGTATTTTTTTACTTGCCTTCCAATTCATTGATTATTATGTCAACAATGTTACATTGTCACGAGGGAGCGCTTTAATAATCAGAACATAGGGAAAAGGACACTATAACAATAAAAAAATAGAGACGTTTAAAGAAGTTACTTTCAGAGAAAAACTTTTTTATGATCGTGTGGCATTATTTGTTTAGAATTCTTATGAGGAAGTCTGAGACATCTGTATTCAGATAATCCACATCGCATGTGAAGTCAGGAAAACAAAGATGACTGAAACATTTAAATGCAGAGCTACTTTCTATATGACACGCAAATCACATTCTGATTCCATAAAAATTTCCTCCTCCTCAGCCTTCATTGTGCCGTTATTAAAAACAATACTCACATACACAGAAGCACAGTGTTTCTTAAAGTTCCCTGCAGATTTGGATAAAAAGGGCAAAGCTCTTTAGTTTACAGAGAAAAATATCAGAGTTGGGTGTTCTCTCTTTCTGAATCTGAAATACGTCATTTGCAACAGAAGGGAACACAGTGAAAAACCCAATCAAGGTTCCAGAAGTAAGAAAAATATATAGCATATGCATATTTTACAAGCTGAATTCTATTTCAAGATCATGTAACGTGTTAGATTTTAGAGTTTTAAAGTATTCTAAGTATTTTTTAAGTATTTCTAAGTGTTATCTCTCCTGAATGCCTAAAATCCTGTTTACAACAGAGCTAATGTAGTTGAATTAGCGTACCAGAAAAAATGCCTCCCTTTTCTGTTATAGCTGCAGTGTATCAAGATCCAACCAAGTGACAATGGAAAGATTTTGCCATCCTGTCCCTAACATAAAACTACAACAGAATATAGAAAGTTCTAATCCACTTTTGGATTCTGGGAAAGCTGTGGTAACTCAGTGCCAGGTGATAGCCAAGAACCCACAGATTTACTTACTCCTTCTCCTGCCCCAAGAGGGGCAGAGGAGAAAAGAATAACAACAGAGAGAAAACTTATGCATTTGGAAAAAATACAAGGAAATCATTGACCAAGTATTGTGACAGGCAAAACAGACTTGGAGAATTTTACTTAATTTTAAATATATAGTTATTGACTTGGGTATTGGGAAACAAAATAACAAACATTTAAACACTTGGGGAAAATATCTTTCTTCTCCATTTCCCAGGCTCAGCTTCACTACATTCACCTCCTTTCTTCCCCACTTGCTCATCCTCTATGTTATTGCCACAGACTACATTCAGTCCCTCTTGTGAGGCAACATGCACCTCAGGAGGGTGTGGTGAGGGTGTAGCCTCACCCTTCAGCCTCTCCTTGTTTCTCACACTTTTCTTCCCTTTCTACTTGCAAGTAATTTCCTTTGCTCTGGCATGGGCTGTCCAGAAGAAACAGTTCCTTCTGGGGTGCACCTCTTCCAGCATGAAGCACCTCCTACTGCCCTGTCCTGGTTAGTTATTTTCTCCCCTGTCCTGACTGGGAGAAGGAATAATATTCTTTTATCTAATTCATAACCTTTTGTAAATACAAACTGAGAAACTTATTACAGGCTACAGGTTCAGTACTCACTTTTCTGAGCAGAAATATGCCCCTGACTCTCAGCAGGTGTGCGACATCTACATACATTTTGAATGTCTCCAGGGACAGTCACTCCCTTGGCAGACTATTCCAGTGCTTGACAACCCTTTCAGTGAAAAAGTTTTCCCTAATATCTATTTAACTTCCATTGGTGCAACTTGAAACCATTTCCTCTCATCCAGTCATTTGTTATGTGGGAGAAGAGATTGACTCCCACCATACTACAACCTCCCTTCAGGTAGTTGTAGAGTGATAAGGTTTCTCCTGAGCCTCCTTTTCTCCAAGATGAACAACTCCAGATCCCTCAGACACTACCCATAACATGTGCTCTAGATCCTTCACATATCTCAAGTGTGTTCTCTTAATAGCATTCTAAAGATTTATTCACACAATGACACATCAAATCAAAGATTATTCATTTTGTTTGGGATTTTCAGAAAACTAGCAAAGATAATGCCAAAGCTCTGAATTGCAGAGTAGACCAAACTCTAGCTGAAAGCAAAATGAAAGTCAAAAGGGGTGAATACAAAAGAAATAGATACAGCAAGAGCATAAGTCTTCATGGAATATTTTGTTACTTGTTAAACTTTACTTCTCATTAAATACAATGAAAAAATCTTAATATATATATATGCATGTGTGTGTATATATATATGTATATGTGTGTATATATATATATATATATGTATGTATATAG
>JAWWMU010000106.1:26576404-26596500 GCA_035048155.1 Cinnycerthia olivascens
ACGCTCTTCCGATCTTGTGTGTATATATATATGTATATGTGTGTATATATATATATATATGTATGTATATAAAAAATCTTTAGGCATCCAGTTGAACACATTCATATATTGGATTAGAAAAAAGTAATAAATTATAATGTGTTTTTTCATATTGCAATGAGCATAAGTGATAGCCCTGACTGGAGGGTCTGACAGAAAGTGGCAATTGCAAAAGGGAGTATTGGGAAAGATTCTGACTAAATCTCCAATCCTTGCATCTTTGCACAATATAGACTGTAAGTAGCATTTCCTAGCCCTTTTTTTTTATTTTTCTTCAATGTCTCTAATTTTTCTTTGGGTTAGATGCTACGATTATTTGCATCAGGCAGGGTCTTCAGTCTGCAGGCACTGCACCCAAGCCCTTTTTAAGTTATGTATAATATGGAAAGGTTCTCTCTTTTGTACATGTATGCTGGTTAATCTTTACCTATTTTGAAATCCACTCAGCAGACTGCATGGTTGGATTCCATGCACAACTACAATTTATGCAAAATGTCTAGTTCAATACAGCTGTAAATATAAAAACATATCCTTTGTTTACTCAATCTCTAAAATTTTTATTAGGAAATATATATTTTTCCTACAAAAAATACTACTACAAAACACTCAACACCTTCACTTAGTCACAGAAGTATGTATTTCTATGTGGTGCATCCCAGTGCTACATGAATGTATTGATGTCTATTGACTGTCCACGTAGAACCTTAGTACCTCTTACAGAGACTTCTAACAGCAGAAATGGTCACAAGCTTGACAAACATTAAACAATCATCACCAAAATTTTGCAGCAGTTCACAGAACGGGAGAAGGTGGCCTCTGAATTTTTAGCAGACTTAGTTGGTCTTTTGATGCAGCACCATAAACTCTGCTAGCTGGCCATTGATTCCAGTCAGGTGTTGAATGGAAACTGCAGAAACCATTCCCAATGTTTAACCCTGCAAATCATTGAACATGCTTTCAAGTGTAGATCCACTTCCTTTTAGAATGACAAAATACCAAAACCAGTCAATTTTAGACTAAGTAGGAGAGCACAAATACTTTTACTTCAAAGCATGGAATCTTTTAACCAATAAAATGAAAACTAATGATTCTTCAGGTGGATTTCCTATGATTGTTAAACTGTATAAATGAAAAACAAACCTCTGGTTTAACTAGTACAATACTCATTATTTATCTTCTCCTATTTGAAATCACTATGAAGAAATTATAACCACATTTGGAGTGAACCCATTCTTGGAGCAGAATACATTTGTCATCGTAGGTTCAGTAGTATAGTACAGGAGCCTTGTGAGGGGAGATTACCTTGTTGGAAATGCATCATTAAATAGATAACAGTGCAGTTTATGAGCTGGAATCTGTCCAGGCCACACTTTTTGTTGTTCAGAATTCACTGGGGTCTTTAATGACCCAAAGTAGGCTTTTCCTTGGTTCTTTCTCAAAAGAACTTCATCTATTCTGTTAGAACCCTGAACCCTAGATATCCCACAAGTGAAGAGCTAAAGGAAAATTAAAAGAGCAAAATGTCAGTAGTATGTATTGTCATAGTCTAAAGAATACCCAGAAGCTTGGAAAACATGTTAACGGGAAAAAACAGTTTGTGGCCAGTTGTTCCTCATCATTATGAAAATGTTAGCTCTACCAAGATGTAAAATAGGGACTATAAACACAGTACATTGTAAATAAAGCTTGTGTGGATAATTTTACATATTATATTTACATATAAAAGGCAGTGAGAAGATGTAGACTGAGCTCATATATTAACAACTTAGGGCATAACATACTGCTTTTCTTCACCATCTCAATGAGAAATCAGACATACCTTTTTGTCCAACAACAATTGAGCCCCCTTAATGTCTTTATTAAAATGCGAATTGAAATGCTTAGTGGAAACATGGTGCTGCATAGAATCTGACAGACACTCTTTTGAGTTCTTTTGCACCACTAGACTTTACACACAGTAAGATCATACATTTGACTTCTTTTCAAAACACAGCATAAGTGTGGATTTATGGAGCTTTTCTTAAGGCTATTATGAAGTGCAGGCAAAGAGCTAAATTTATCACAAACCACAAAAAATGTTCTGCCTTACTAATAACAGAGGGTTAGCCAGAGATAATAGTGTTGCAGCAGGTATTTCAACATTTTCTGCCCTGTGATACAAAACTGTCTATTCCTGTCTAACATTAAACATTTAGAATTTATCTGACAGCAAAACAACTGAAAAAAAAATCAAGAATATTTTCCATGAGTTTTCCAGAGTAATTCACTCTGCAGGATTTCCTTTGATTTTTAAATACTTCCATAATAAGCCAGGGGGAAAAAAAAAAAATCAAATTCACTGCATAAACTGTTTTTCCATAGAGCTGTATTCGTGTAAATTAGACAGAATGACTTTTCCCGGTTATAACTGGGCTGATATCAGGTGGAAGGAACAGAAAAAAAATTAATTTCAAGGGGGATTCCTTTCCTTGAGTTGAGACAAGTTGAGTCGAGTCTCCAGGAATTTACAGTAGATTTAGTGTCTGATGGAAGTAGACTGTAGCTGCTGCCAGGCAAAATTATTCTGAGACCTTCACGGGGTTTTGTTTATCACATTTTTCAATTAAGCTCTTCATTTTAACTTCATTATAATACCTGTGCCAATTCACACCAAAGAACAAACAAAAATCCTCATTTCCTGCCATGCTTTCCTAACTTCATAAAATCAAGGGGCTTGGGTATTTTCCCATTTTCTCCCTCTATTTAACACAGGGAGAAAAAGGACACAAATTTCAGATTACAGAAGACCACCATAAGGGGCAAAAGGTTTGATATAAATTACATTTCTACATTAACCTTTCTTTCCTTTCTTTCTTTTTCTTTTGAAGTGAGAAAAGTGATTTCCATACTGAAAGTATGGGGGTTTTTTAAGTTTTAAAGGTTAACTTGAAGAATTTGAAGTAGATAAGCAAGGTTCAATACTAAACTAAACTCGAGTTTTAGGAACGCAGTCAGAAAGAGAAAATCATACTTTTGTAGCTCTAAACCACTTTGCATAGCAAGAGAAGCACTACACACCTAAGAATTCTGGCATTGCATTCAGATCAGCCATAATTTTAAGTAACATTAGTTAAACGAACGTAGTTTTAAAGTATTACTGAAATCTCATAGCTAGAACTCAGATATGTTTAATTACATGGAAAAATCTTCCTTTTTTCTGCTTTGTCTGCTTCTTTACCTCTTCCCAAATCGTTGCTGACCATCCACATGTAGAAAGGAATATAACCATAATCCCGAACTCAAGCAGCTTGCATTGCATGTGTGATACTTTCTGTCCAAACTGGGATTACAGACCTGGACACCCAGCCTTCAAACAGAATAAGCCTGTTTGTAACAAAATCTCAGGTATTTTTCCATGTCTTTTAGATAATGTTATTTGTGTGGGATGGGGCTCAAATCATTAAATGTTTGATATCTGTCTGCTTACATGGAAGCTTAGGGAGCAAGTCCCCCTTGGCTCCCTTTCAGGTCAGTGGAGAGTAATGAGCACTTTCAAGGTTTGATTCATTTCACTTCTCTTAGACAGCTGCTTTAGGATGAGACAAATTGCACTTCAGACTCTACTCACTATATCGACTACATCTCCACTGACTATGAATGGAGCCCAGGGCACAAACATTATCCTTGATGAATCCAATCCTTTCTATTTTTTTCATCCTCTGCTCCAGGTACATCAACTAACAGACCTCTGACTATAGTCAGGAAGTTAGTGTTTATGAAACATGAGATAAAACAGGTAGACGACAATAAGCAAATTTTAAAGAAAGAGAACTGAGGTCAGAATTTGGAATGGGATTTAGGAGACTTCACTGAACTTCAGCACACCAATTTTTATTTTTTCCTACTTGCTAGTAACTCCCTGACAAATTCCAAGAGCCAAATAAATTGTTAGTTCTCAATAGCTTCTTTTTCTTTCCAAGCTACAGGTACCTGAATTCTCAGCTACTCACTAAAAAGAAATCATTTTAAAATCTGTGAGTTTTTCACAGCATGGTCAGACATATGACAACTTGTATAGTAGGAGCTAAGCATGACTGGTACTGAGAGACATTGTTGTCCAATGCTTAATCTAGGTAGCAGCTGCATGAAAAACTGAATAAATTTGAAATAAGCCTATATCAAACGGAGAATGGGAGGGGGGATTGGGCTAGTGTTAGACTCATCAATTCAAGTACATATACATGGTATACAAACCCAGGACAGAACTTACCTTACAGTACAGTCTTTAAAGGACACGGCAAATACTAGGATCTGGACAACAAGAAACTTAAGTCCACACTCAGAATTTTAAGTATGAAGAAGACCAGGCCAAGGCATATATTTTAGACCACATCAGTATGTAGTATGTGTGTGTACATCACTAGGCAGGAGAGCTGGCTGACAGTCAAGACTTATTAGTTTGGTTGCAGTCCTTTATTAAAATAAATATCTCGCATAGAACATGCAAGTATCTCTGAGTCACTCTGTACACCAGCTGTGCTTGAGCTCCTCTATGTGCATACTTAGAAACCATTTTGTTTGTAAACTCAGCATCTGTATAATGCTAGATCTCCATCCTTTTCCAAGAACCACAGCTATGAACCACCTCCTGGGATTATTAGATAAAATCACGTCATAACTTTCAAGAAAGGAGAAAAAGTAAACAGCATCATTGCTCCATTTTCTTGCCTCTTTATTTAGTTAACAAATACCCCTAAGTTAGTACAGTCTTTGGGGATTTGAGAGATCCAGGCTTAAACCATTTTTTGTCTCCATTGACTAGAAATCACATCCTTTGCATCAGTCCAAGTGTGCCCCAACTATAAAAGTACAGATTATTTTGAGGCGACAACTTTGTTTCTCTCCTATGAAGTAGATTAATTACCATTATATGTTTTGGCATAGAATAGGTTGCAAGTATATTTATATATAACCTGCTCATTAGAGTGTTGTCCTTCTCCCAAAGCAGATGTGGATCTTAGAACCTGCTCCACATATTAGATAAGAGCATAGGTTCCACCGAACTGCAGTTAAGGTCTGAAGGGAATGCTGACACAAGGCATGTTGCAAGTCACTAAATTCCTTGTAGTAAAAATAGGACTACAGCTCTATTAAATACTTCAGGCCTCAAAAATAAATGAATAGCAAAGGTAAAATTAGAAATGTTTATGTAAAGTAGTATTCCACCAACACAGAAGGTAGAAAGGCAGTTCCTTCAACTTCAAAGGCAAATACAAATGTTTACCTCCTAAAAACCTGCCAGTTCAGATTGCATTAGAAAAGTGTAATCTTCATAGGGTACCTATTAAGTAAATGATTCTAACAAGAATCAACTGAAAGATTTCTGCTGGCAGCATCTCTATTCATATTTTCCTTGAATGTAGCAAATCTAAAGTGCTTGAAAATTCTGGTAGGAAAAAAGTTTTCGGCTAGTAGTAAAAGATCTATAATCTCTACTTTGTAGATTGTATCAACTTGATTGGAAGAAAAAAACCATAGCTAGCAGATCTAAAAACAAAGCTACTACCCATGGACTGGTGATCAAACTGGACAAAAAAGAAATTCCTAAAGGACAATGGAAAATTCTCATATGCAACAAGAAATTTACATCAAAGTTTAGAAACTTGAATGAGTGGATTCATTCAGACATCTCAGAATTACCATCACAAAGGAAAGTCTGAAGCAGAAATCAAAAGTAGAATTACTTTTGTAATATCAGTATTTGCAAAGTGCAGCATAACCTGACAAGACAAGGATATCTCAAGTGCATCAAAGATAAAAACTCAGAATAATAGAGAATGCCATAGGCTTAAAAACACGTGAAAACTGGACTCCAGGAGTATGGATCAAATGACACATTTAGGCCTTTACATTCAAATGCTTCCAAATAAACATACACTGTGCTGGAATAACAACTCTATTAGAATGAACATTTCTGAAATAATTGCATCCCATGAGTCCATGCAAGCAACTGAAAAAAGAGACAGCTGCTGGGCTGTGAGGAAAGCAGCAGGCCTTGCAAACACCACAAACCAGACAGAAGTCAAAAAATAGAGAACAAAAAAGGCTCCCAATGGCCACATAAAGAGATGCCAGCATGAAAAATGTCCATTTGGACAAAGAAATTAGAGACAATCAGATAGTTTCTCCACTAATAACAATTACCTCAAAGGTTAATAAGTACTTTAAAATAAGAAATCTATGACAGTGTAAGTCAAGAAAAGGGTTGCAATTTTTTTTCCACTGGGCTGAAAGATGCAGCTTCATGTGCAAATTCCTCTGATTTTATCTTTAACACTTTGAAACTGATATAGAGATCTAGTGTAAGAGGAGTGTACACTCTGAATGGCTTCACTGGTGCTTTGCGGTGTGGCAGTGTTAGATTCTGTCAAGAAATTGCATCAGTTATGGGTTTTACTGTCTTCTTTTCAGATGATCCAGGATCAATTCTTAAACACATTTGTTACACAAATATACACTTGTGTATTAGTTTAAACATACATTGTAGCTTAACTGTTGCTACACCTAAATACATATTTACTCCATAAACATTAAGGACTCAACTCAGTCTACCCCTGAGTTTACACAGAACAGTAAGTTGGGCATGACCTCGGTTTCCTAAGTCATGGAATTTTGCTTTACTCTTAAGTTTCTGTAGCAGGGAGGTTGGACCAGATGACTGCACCTTCTTCCCTTCCAACCTTACCCATTACTGAGCAGTCATCTGAAAATGGTGAAACGTTCCTTTAAAAAAATGCAACTGTTAAGAATATGGTTTGTTTCTTTTCTTCCAGAGGGGTTAATAGAAAAACCTAGTGCAAAAACTTTAAGCACAAAGATAACGGATAGAAAAACCACACTTTGCAAAAACCAAACTTCACAGGACCTATTCCCAGTATTCCTATTCATTTCCCTTAGAAGTTTACAGGTAACTGTTGAGTATTTTAAGCACAGACACATCTAGTGTTGAATCATTTATGTTTCTTGGGACAGAGTGGGCCATAAATTAGCCATTAGAAACCAGCGGAGGAATGTTTTTTTCTGAACTAAATGCGTAATCCACATAATCACAGGAGAAGGCATAGGCATGTTGCGCATCAGTTAAATTGTATTCATTTGGGAAAAGCTTTTCCCATGACTTAAGAAGTTTGCATAAATCTGAGCAGAAAGATTGAATGGAAAGCATATGTTTGGCTTCAGGGTAGAACCCAAAAAGTCCAAAGTTTACCAGAGACAGAAAAAAATCTAGCCCATAGTTGAATGAATTTGTTTGAAAGTTATGAGAATAAAGGAACATTTGTATTTTTAAATCTGTACTTTGACAGTCTTCTTTACTTTGAAGGGAAAAGAACTGAAATCTTAATGAATGGTAGGAAATATGTTTATTTTAAAAAACCCACCAGAGCTTCAATATCTTTTAAAATCTTCAAAGTTTTAAGGTATTTATTGAGTATAAATATTAATGGCAAAAATTATATGAATATAATTGTTTTTATAAATTTAATTCAAATAATGTTGATTGAGAATAAACATAAATACTTATTGTGTCTTTTAGGGTTTTTTCTACTTTTTGAGGTCTTGATAAAGATAAGATGCTAGCACTTCAGCAGTCTGTAAATAAGATAACTGGATTTTCATGATGTAGATCTACTTTTCAATATGAATGCATGGACTAAATTCTGTGCTGCATGGATGTTGCTTTAACGATGTCAAAGAAAATCTACCTACATTCCTTCTGCACAGGCTTTTGGTTGGTTACAGCAATAGGCTGAACATAACTATGATAATTTCTTTGTGTGTTGATTTTAGCACACAAATTAAATCCTAGTTAATTATTCACTCAGTTCATAATAGAATAAATCCACTCAAATCAATGGAACTAAACAATATAACCCAACTGGGAATCTATCCAATGGTGTTCCTAGAGTAATTTTAACTTGTTTTAGTTAAATAGCATGCAATATAATTTTCCTCTTTTCTATTAGCGCAACATTATCATTCTGTTGTATATCACATAAATTCAAAATGTTAGTTTTAGAGACTCTTCTTTCCGTTGGAGTACTGTGCCAGATTTTCTTTCCTTTAAGTCAGTGCATTTTATATGAATGCAGATTAGTGTGTATGTATTGTGCATCCATCCAGTCATCCACCAGGTCATAAAATAACCCTCTTTCCTGAGGGTTTCTCAGGAAAGATACTGCATAACAGCAAGCTACAACCACCACAACAATTTATCTAGTGTGGCCCTTCTTCCCCTGCTTCAGAGGAGAGCCTGGAAGGTTCTGTGCATTGGTTTGGCCACATGAGGCAACCTATGCCTCCATTGCCAAGGCACCCCCTCGGCCTCCAGGCAGAACCTGGGGAGTGGAATGTGCTTTGTGGATGTATATCTACAGTGAAGTACGTGATTTGGGCAGGTACAGAAAATCCAGCAATGACAGCAAGCACTGGACTTGATCCATCTGTGCAAATGAGCTGAAACTTGTATCTGTTGTGATGAGGTGGAGACATAGCATTGTTTTGGGGCTGTTCTGCACACCAAACAACATTCAGATACTAGTTAATTATGGTATTTTGAAACCGTACATGAGATGTCCAGTCTGTTCTCATCAGTTCCCTACAGATTTACCATGTTACTGAGAGCAGCATTTGATAAAGGAAGTATGATTTATTTCAACAGTGAAAATGGTTTCCCAGACTGCTCTGTCTGAATTTCTGATACTCAGGTAAGGAGTACTATGAATCTACATAAAACACTGAAAGAACAACTCTGTCCAACAACATTTCCCACATAAAAATCTTGGGTAAGTTATTTATGGCCTCACAGACTCCTGTCATGGGTAATGTCAGTGATTAGCTAAGATGTTCCCTTGGTACTCCAGCAACAGGTCTGACTGCCTAATAGGAAAGCATTCAAATCTGTGGCATGGACATTGATTCTGTCACTTCAGAACAAGCTTTCACAGCTTCAAAGTATTCCCTATTGCCAGAACACTGCCACTTTGCCCAGAAAATTAACTATCTCATAATTTACTTTTCTCGACAATGATCAGCTCCTTTGGGCCCAACCTGTGCTGCCATACATATCTGAAGAATATTAAAGATCTTGCTATGGACAAATAAGGACACAAACATGCAAGCTACAATGTTCCTTTTAGCCTTCATCAGGCATTTCATGCTGGGCAGTTAAAAACTCTGCAACATAGGTTCCAAAGGTTTGAGACTCGGCATTAAGATCCTGCACCACATACTCTCATAACAGCTCACACACAATCTACATGTAAGTCACAAGGGTAGAAGCTCACGGGATTGTTGCCATCAATGTATAGAAAATCTGAAGAGGAAAATATAGCTTTAAATGAACAAGAAATAAATCATACAAAACAAAGACTACATTCTCCATTTTTGCCACTGTCACCTGGATGCAAATATAAAGACAAGGGATTTTCATGTAAAATGCTAATGAATTTCCTAGGAACCTAGCTTCAACAAAGCTGAAAACCATCTGTTAAATTTCAGTGAGGCTTGAATACACCGGGTAACCTCTTGAGAATTCCCGATAGATCTTTGGTATGGCTAAAAGAGAAGAAAAGCAAACCTGAAGGAGTTAGCTAGACAACTAAATATTTTTATGCACCTGTTTTAAAATCCCAAATCCTTGCTGACTTGTGGTAAATAGAATCTGTTATTCTGACCTGCATTGAATTGATAATTTTTAGAGCTCAATGATATAAACATTCTCAAGAGTTAATTGGCATCCACATTGGACCTATTCAGTAACTAAGGAATGCTGCATCATAGGACAACTCCCTATCATGTCTAATTTTATACAAAACACACCACAACTAAATATAAAAAATCACACAACTACATTGGGTAGAAGAACCTATATGTCTCCATTCCTAGAGAGGAAAAGTAACATTTTCTTTAGGGACAGGCTACACAAAGAAAAAACACTGCCAGAAAGTCATAAAATAGAGCAGTGTATGCTCTCAAAGGACCTTGAGCTACCAAGGTTTTTGACAATATAAGAGCAGTCAGGTGCCAAGGCTCAGCAGGACTAGTCATAGCTTGGATAAGTTCCATCTGGCTCCAAGCAAAAAGGCACTAAGACTCAAACATCTGTATGCATGAAAAACAAAACAATGCATTTGGCAATACTGAGACCATATCCAGTATAAAAATTGATTTAATTAATTTCTAAATGAGGCAGTGAAAGTGTATGCATAAGCCAGAAGAGCAAAGATATTTCTGTGCCTCCCTGTCAATAACTCATGACCCAACCACCTGACCCAAGGAAAAGCCTTTTGTTGATACACTTGTTCCATCAAAGGGCAGACTGAGACATCATCTTCTCTGCATTATGAGATGAGTTACTTTGTCAAAGGAAGCCCAAAGCAGCTAAACTATGTCCTATATATTTCTCCAAGAGAATTTTCATATGTGTAGAGGATTGTGCCAACTACTCAAATAATGGGAGTCTCTGGCAGTTATTGTGACACAGATAACAATTCTTTAGGGTAATGCTGGACTCTTTTTTTTTTTTTTTTTTTGTCTTTTGACAGAGGACAAAGAAAAAACAAAGTAAAAAAAAAAGATATTAAAAAAAAACCACCTTCACCCAACTGGTTACAAATGTGAGGGCATAAAGGACACCTTACTTGCTTAATTTAGTCAGAAATAAAGTATAAAGAAAAGAGAAGGATGGATAGTATTGGTTACAGTCATAGATTAAGGTATCATTCTTCATTTTAGACAATCACAAGAAGCCATTTTCTGACACCAAGCATATAGCAAACAGAATCTCTGTTTATGTGACATGAATCTGCAGCAAAAGATGGGAAAGGCAGATTTCTTTTTCATACCCTCACCAAATAACACACGTAATGTCAACTAAGCCAGTCAGTTAAAATAAATTGAATGGCTTGTGCCAATATTGTTCCAGAGATTCTGAGACTCAGAACATATCAAAAATTCAATGAACACTCATGTAGAAGCAAAGTAAACCTAAGTATAAACAAAAATCTCTATTGTTTGTGATCTGTTTGCCCAGTAGGACCGACAGGAACCCCAAAAACAGAGCACATGGCTTCCCAAGGAACAACTAAAGGCAATTGCACTTGGATTCCAAAATCTATGTCTGAAGGAGCCTCCCTAAGAAATGTCAGGAAAGATTATCCAGAGTGAAGGGCAGCAGTAAGAAGATGTTTTGTGAGAAATGTTGGTTCAAAGGATGAAAGTGTGAGATTTTAGACAAAAGGTTAAATAACTGAAAAGGGATCCAGCGACCAAGTATTTAATTTTTTATTTCTAAATAACTTTTTGGGTTTGTATACACAGTGTTGGTACATAAACTTTCATTTTGTTTCAGTGCTAAACCTAGATGATACTAGAGCAAAATAATCATGGTACAATCATTTAAGCTCAAGATGCACTAAGTCCACAGGGTTATCACATATAAAATTATATGTTTAGAGCCCAGTAGTACAGAATCAAGCAGCATTATCCAAAAATCAGGAACTGGAGTCTCTTTCCTATCAAGCTGAAAGAAGGAAAATATGATATCAGGACCCAATGTTTTTAGAAAGGGGATCTTTACAGTGACATTAACTAGTGCCTCTCCTGAAAAAAAAAAGTCAGTAAAGAGATATCCTCAGGATTCAGGCAATCCCTCAAGCATCACAGGTAAGAGCTGAGTTTGTACAAGTTTCTGTAAGAGAAACAGTAGGAAAGAAGGGGAGGAAAAAAAAAAAAAAAGAGTCCAAGAAAGATTAGGAAAACACATAAAAAAAATTACTAGAACAAAACTTTGGAGAAAAATGCAATTGTAGTTTCCTGCTTGAAACTTTCCAGTTCAGAAAAACAAAGACTGGCTGAGAAGCTCCTCTATCAATTTCTCTACCTAACTGAGCTGTCAAGAGGACAGATTAGTCAACTATCACAGGACAGAATGGGCAGCTAAACAACATTATTACTTCTTGTAATACCACTAATGCTGCCCAGTCATGATTCTCATTCATACATTCTGTGAAAGAGACAGTTTCTATCTCCAAGAAATCAACATCCAAGTTATCTCCAACCTACTGCTGGATGGCTGCATAGGTCTCTAGAATTATTTTTCAAACCTCATTTCCAATCTGTTTCCTCAACAATAATGATCCCAACAATCAGCGTTTCCACAACATCTGAGCCAGCTTCCATTTACCAATAGAAGATGCTTCAGCAACATGATGGAACATATTTAGTATTTATCTTCAATGAAATTACAATTAATTTCTGAAAGATACATTTAATAGTGTACTCACACAGACTTATAGCCACACAAATTATTAAATTAAGGAAGAACAACACTAAGATGCATAATTTCTCTCTTTCCCATCGATGCAGCACAAATACTTATTATTATTTTCCCTGAGTTCTGCTCTCTCAGACAATCTTCCATCACACAAAGCACTTCTAAACATTAGCAGCAACTACATCTTAGTACCTGTCAGGACCTTCCTCACTCCATGGACACTCTTGAGAACACCTCAGCTACCCCATTATTGCACTTTTATCCACTGACTATTCATTCTCTGATTATAAACAAGCAATAGAATACTAAAAAATAATCTGCAGTAAGTGTTCCTCTCCAGGTGTAGAAGAACTGACTGAAGCATCCTTAATACCTGCAAGACCATGCAGAAGACTGGAGGATTAAAGGAAGTGACACCTCTTTTGGGAAGCACTAAATGGAGATGGCATTTTGGTAGTCAGGCATTAAAATTTCTATTTGTTCTAGAAATAGAAATTTGTTCCGGATTTCCATGCTGAAGAGGAATAGGGAACACATGGTCTCTATAGCAGTTCAACCAGTTTAACTGAAAAAAGCTATCAACCTACTGTGAACCCTGTAAGATGCAATATTTCCTTCTGAAGTATGGCTTAGACCAATATGTCCACACTATTTGTCATTAAAATATCCATTATGTCTCATTAAAAAATGTGTTTTCACACCCATGAACACTAAATAATAATAATTAACTCAATATATAGATTTAATTTAAACATAGTAAGAATCATTATGCCTGAAAATAGTCACTAGGAGTCATTTTCAAACAAAAAAAGAAATAAGCATAAAATGGAAATGAAGACATAAAGGGACTGCATGATCTTAAGATGTTATCCTTACATTGACATCTTTTGTATATACAATTTTGTTGAACCTCATCTCTTACAGAAGCAAAGTAAACATGACAGGAAAGCATTCTGGTTATTGTTATTATTACAATGAAAGTCACACCAAGGATGAGCTCCAACTGAAGCTACTTGCACACTTGGTGTGTATGACTTCTGTAAGGAATTCAAACAAGTCAAAGTCATTCTACAAACTGGTAAAAATAGAAATACAGTGATGTTATTTTGCAGCATGGTATTTTACTACCTACTATCCTTAACATCTCTTAATACACCCACTGAGATCTATAGAAAAGAGAAATATATAAAAATCTTTTTCTGTATTTAGTATTTATTAGCACTGAGACATATGTAGTATACAACAGTGAAGTCCCTACAGTGTTAATACTTGTTTCTTGAAGCAATGTAGTTCCCATCCAGAAAAAAAATCAACCAACCCACACTACTTTTTATTAGAACAGTTTAATCCTAATCCCTTTTCTCTGATCTTGGCAGAGGATTTTAAGCAAGTAACTATATTTAAATAACTAACCAGAATTAATCCTTTTGCTTGCCCAAGGCATGAAGAGAAAGCAGTCAGAAACAAAGAATTCAGAAACATGTTGCAGCTATTTCTTAGAATTCACTGTATATAATTGAAAATATTCTTTTTTTTTTTTGGTTTTTTTTTTCTTTGTGTGGATGTGTGTGCAGGTGGTGTCAGGATAACCTTCAATTGCCTTACTTGTCCTTTCCTTTTCACAATAGCAAATATCAAGAGAGGAACAGAGTAAGTATAAAGCATTTCAGCATGAATTTAAGTGTTTCCGACAGTTTACAGCATTCTGCACAAGGCTGTATGTAAAAGGAAGGTTCTTTCTTCTTTATAGCTCGGGTTGATTTAATAAAACTGGGGGGAAATTCCCATTTTTGGTCTCAGCAATAATTGGTTGAAAGCATCAAGCTTATTCCTAGTTTTCAATAAAAGGAATTGTATGTACTGAAAAGGAATTTGATGTGTAGCTGTGGTCCCTCTGATCCTACCTTTCTCTCATAATATTTGGTCCTTCACGGATGCAATGGACCAAGAACCCCATCTATTAATGCATAAGTCAATCTTTTTAGACCCATTTTAAATGGCAAAAATTGAGCCAAAAAGTATATAATGCACATGAATATATGTTACAATGAAATACTGTTATATTGAGTAACCACTTTTTAGCACGTGTTTATGCTTTGTTCAAGGACTGGGTTCTTAGAGTACATTTGGTCTTACAGTAGGCAGAGATCTAGGAAGTGAGTCTCAACCCAATGCACGTTTTAAAACACACAAAATTGCAGCTCAAAATATACAAAATAAAGTGAGGAGTGTTGGGAGGGTGGAATATTTGGGCACTCCAGCAATACCATTGGCTTCTGTGAATGGTAATATGCCAAATTGTAGGGTTTGTTTGGGAGTTTTTAGAGGAGTTACCTTTCCAAGACTGCATTAGCAAAGATGGTTAGAGAATAGGAAGAACTAAAACACTGCAGAAATTAACTTTCATTGTTAATAATGTTAAAATTTTTAACAATAGTTAAATAGTATTCATTCATTCACCATATGAGCTGTATTGGCACATGTAACCCATTATTATAGCATTTCAACAAATCATCAAAAATCTTTACCTTACCACAAAGGATGTGTCCCTTAGACCTTAGGAATGAGAATCCTAAATCCAGAAAAAATTAAATAGTTCAAGGTCACACAAGTATCTGGGGGCAACAGTAGGCTTTTTTCTAGCCTTAGGTCTGAAACCCTGATTCTTGAACCAATATAAAAATAACTAGCTTAGTTAAGAATTGATGAAATAGGAAAGTTTTTAAAAATTATTCTAAAAAAGTTAAGATTCCTTGTTTAAAAGAAATACAGGTTTTGATAGCAAGTTCCTATATCTTCATGATTCATCAGACTTTAAGAATTTTTTTTTCTGTTGTGTTTTCTCATTTTTCCTGAAATAGATCTCTTTTACATTAACTAGTCCTCATTTTCCTTTCCTTGAACATTTATGTAAATGTCTAAGATGTCAATAACACAAACTCCTTTACAAGAGATTCCATTATAATTCTTTTATCAGATCACTTTCATAGTCCTTGGGTCATAGCTCTTGCATTTGCATTGTACATTCATGTCTCTTTAAATGACAGATTTTCTATTTTGTACAATTTTATATCCTTTATCCTGATTACATTAGGAAAACTCCACATCCAATTATAAATCATTTCTTTAATTCAGAAGTAGGAAATTTTCTCAAATTTCCAAAGCACCTTCCACAAATGCTTGGATAGAGAAGATCAGAATTCTTTAATTCTTCTGCGTTTTGAAGCAGGATATACTGCGAACTTGAGGATATGGTAATATCAGCTGGGAAATCAGTCTCACTTTTACCCTGTAGGTTAACAGTCTAGATGTAATATATCATTAAAAATAATAACACTGTTGTTCAGGGGAGAAAAACACCTACTCATTTTGTGATAGAAACAAAATGCAAATATTTCAAATATTTTCAGTGTTATCAGCATACTTCCACTCTTCTGTCTACTATTTAAATGTAAAAGCTGAAAGCTCCTCTGTCCCTGGTACTCAATTTATACGACTTTTATATTGTTTGTAAGAATTCCAGTAGGTGGCTGAAAGAAGTCAAAGAAGCACAGCTTCTCAAACACATGAAGAGTATCCAGGGAAAAATCATTCTCTCTCTGAATCAAGCAATTCCAAGAGCTTGCACTCTTAAACATAAACATTTTGCCAGATCCATTGTCACTGCAGAGAAGTTACTCAATTTGTTTCACATATCATATAATCTGTGTCCCACAAACATGGCAGAGAGACCAATGGAGCCAGTAGCACACAAGTAAATTTATACTTATAGTAGATCGTTATGAAAATTATTTTTAAAATCCCAATTAATAAGTGTGAATACAAAGCCCTAATTGCTTTATCTGCCTGCATTATTCCAGAATGCACCACCAGTTCTAATCCATTATAGTTATAATAAAACATTGTCTCTATATAATTAAAAACAACACTCAAATATAGATGTCTTTTTTTTTGCCTTCTGCTACCATGTGACCTTGCTAATGCAGAGGAGAAATAAAATCCAGACACCAAAGTCATGTTTTGTAGTCTATTAAAGCCCAGCTGTTGGCCAGAGTTAAGGAAATGATTGTGCTGTTTGTGCCATTTCTAATTAATAATAACTAAGGATTAATAAAGCAATTTGGAAAAAGAATGTACCAGGTAAGGATTTATAGACAGATGAAAGCAATTTTATTGTAAATAATCATGGATAAAATTAAATGTGAGCTAAGACATTTTATGGGGCAGCAAAAAAAAAAAAAAATGCTTCACATACTTTTCAAACCCTGCTTCTCTTAAAAGCATATTAATGGAGGTGGAGGTACTAGAAAGTTGCAATTTTGTCCCTGACAAATAGATCAGAGACATCTGTAATGTTTAACAGTTCTCTGCATTGTTGCAAAAAGCATGAAAACTGATTTTAAAGGGGGACTTTTCTCTGTTTATTGTGTATTAAGGGTCTTAGAGGTTTCACAGCTTGTTGGGTGACTCTGACCACACTGCTGAGAGAGAAATTTTTTAGGCTTTACAGGAGCTAGCCCCAGGAGCTGCACTCAAGAGTTCACTTAACCTACCGCAGAAGGTTTATTAGATTTTCTAGCAGAAAAAAATAATAAAGTCCAGTAATATTGGTCATGACTTTTTTTACCCATAAACGAAGGAAAGAGCAATTGACCATTCATCTTCCAAGGTAGCTCAGCATGCACAAGCATGAAAACATTCAGTTCTAACACAGTGTGTGCCACTGTCTCTCAAAGCACAGCCCACTCCACAGACCTTCTGCAGGCTGCTGTTTCTAATATCCAAACTCCGAACATGGATCTTAACCCACCCTTGATCCACAGGCCTGGGTGACATGTCCTTATGGCTGATGCACAGCTCTGGATCAGCCAGGCTGCCTAAGTTAAACACACCTGGCACTGGTCACCTGGGGAATCCTGCAGCTCCTCTCCAGCTGCTTCCAAACCCCCCGAGAATGGAGACTGTCCCCCACAGCACTGGCACCCTGGCAGGCCATGGTGGGGGGACTGGGGGAGAGGAGGTGAGGCCATGGACTGCCCTGGCTGCCAGAGAGAAACAGCAGCGGAGCTGGGAGCCTCCACCCTGGTGTGGGGACCTGACCCCTCTGGTGCAGAGACTGAGGGCTCTGGGGCTGGGGCAAACTAACTCCTGCATGCCATCAGGACCCTACACTGATAACAAGTGCAGTTCAGCCACAGGCACAGTCTGGGCTAGGAACAAAGAGCCCGTGGAAAAATCCTTGGGCCTTGCTCTGTAATTCTCTTCAACCTCAGAGCCCAAGTCTGCAGCCCCTGTCACATCCCAGTTTCTTCTCTTGGTCTGCCAGATGGTCCCTGGCACTCCAAAATAAGTATGAAACAGGAAAGGAGTCAGAATTTTCTTTGTAGTCACGGGAAAACCTGCAAATTTTGATGGCAATTATATGTACTGATCAGGGCTAACGTAGCCTAATAGTGCCCTCAGGAGCCTGACAAGTATATTGTGGCAGGAGTTCAGGCTGCAAGAACCTCTCTATTACATCTCTTACTCAGAGTATCTTATTAGATATTGTCTTTCATGGTATATACTGCCTTAATCATCTATTGCCCTAGTGGAAAAATATCAGGCATGTATTTGGTGAAAAAAAATGCAAAACCAATACAGCTCATAGAGCAGAGTGCATAACAATATGAAGCTGATTCTACTCAAAACCTTCCTATTCTGTCTGCACTAAGGTATTAATTTCCTTCTGGAAGTACAGTTCTATACCTTTTACTGGTATATAGACAGTTTGTAACAGCATCTGAGTGCCAAAAATAAGTTTTACAAGCATCTATACATTTTATTATCACACCTTGGATATGGTCTCCAAACAATGAAAATGTTTGTTTTTAAACATGTCATTTCTTTAAAAAAACAAAAATAAAAAAAAATTTAAAATTTTAAAAGCACACACATCTGATCTGCTGTCTGCCAAAGAGTTTTGGAACATTTAGTCTTGGAACACTGAGCCCTAGTGTCTTCTGTGGTTTCTTTTTATATTTATATATATTTACATCCATACACAAACATAAACATATGCACAGAATAATAGACCCTTGTGCCCAGGAAGCTGCACAATTCCAGTTTGAACGATAAAAGTATAATGTCTCAGATTAAGAGAAGAGTTTAGATTGACTTTATCAGTATCTATTCATGTGTCCACTATGCAGAAGTGGGACACAGGTATTCATTGCTACTACTGTCTAGTATTACTACTAGGTTTCTGGAATTATTTTCACCAGGAAGGAAAGTTTTATGTAACTTAAAGGTGATTTTTTACATATGAGAATTTTTGGCCATGAACAGATAATAAAGAGAGCTAATAAGTCTGCTAAGAAGTAATTTTTATTTTTTTTTTTAAACCTTGAAACCTGAGGAAATACATTGCTGTTTAGGCTACTCCATTTTTCAGGGACAGTTGTACTTGTGCTATGGTGATTTTTGTCATTTTCCTTGCTTCTCTGTTTACAAAGTAAATGCTCAGAGTGTCAGCTGCCTGCATTAATTCTTTACAGGACAGCAAGATAAGAATCAAAGCAAACAGTTTCTTTCTTTGATTAGCCATACGCCAAACACAGCTGTAGTTCTACCTTCTGATTATCTCCCTGCTTCAATTTCATTTGGAGGATAACTTGTGCTAAAAACTGAATAGATCACTTTGTCTAGAGGCTACACATGATGAATATATTTTTGTCTTTTAGAAAGAGCTAATAACTCATAGCATAAACAACCCAAATATCAAGTATAGAATTAAAGGATGGTTTGGAAGGGAATAGTGTGGTCAGTTTGAGTAAGATTGATATTTGTCTTATTAAATTTATTATCCTGTATGCTATCTTGAGTATATTTCAAAATGTAGGCCAGGTAAATTGTTTCTTTATGTATCAGTTCACAGAATCTCAGAATTATAGAATCAAAGAATGGCTGAGGTTAGAAGGGACTCTGGAGGTCTTCTCTAATACCACTGCTTAAGCAGGACACACAGACTGTGTCTAGACTCCTTTTGAATATCTTCAGCAATGGAGATATTAGTTTTCTCAGAGGAGCTTATTGCAGTGCCCAATGACACTGACAGGATTTGCAGGTTAGCTTTGAATATAAATCAACTTTGTTGGGCCTCTCCTCCCTCCACCGCCTTATGCCATGGGACTCTCCCAACTAGATCCTTAAAGAGGCCAAAGTCTGCTCTCTGAACTCTAGAGTTGTGAACCTGCTTTTTACTCTACTCCCTCCTCTCTGAGCCCCAAACTCCAACACCTCATGGTCACTGCAACCAAGGCTGCCTCCAACATTTACAGCCCTTGTTTCTGAGCATGAGATCCAGTTGAGCATCTCAACTCTGGCTTCTTTACCACCTGGGTCAGGAAGCTGTCATGGCTTTTCTCCAGAAGCATCCTTGATTGTTTATGCCCTGCTCTGTTGTTCCTTGTCTTGGTTTGAACTACAGATGTCTGCTAAGGAAGGCACCTTTTCTTTTTCTTTTCTTAGAAAGAAGAATGTAAACTTCCTCCCTCTGAATTATTATAATTTTGGAATTAAGGGGGCAAACAGGTAAAGATATGGGAATAGGAATAACAGTTATTTATTAGGAGAACTAAAATAAAACAAGCATGTAGTATTACAAAAAAAAGAAAACCACTGACAGGGTCAGAATACAACCTGGCGCCCTGTGGTCAGGGTGTTGTTATTAGCAGTCCGATTAAATGGTGGCTGCAGTCCTCCT
>JAWWMU010000106.1:26596600-26672738 GCA_035048155.1 Cinnycerthia olivascens
ATCAGTGGACTCAATGGCCCATTAGCAGAAGATCTCTCCCTGGAGGGAGGATGGGTTGTGGAAGAGATAAAGAAACTTCCCCAGCTGGCCTATTGACAGAAGATTACATCACCCCCCATCCCAGTTCCAACAGACGGTGATGGAATACACACATTTTGGTTACATTTTGCACTGCAACATATGACATTCCTTCAGCACATACCAGAGTGGCTGAAGTCATCCATGAGGTCCAGTGGTCTTGGCCACTTATTTCTGCTTTTCAGGTGGCTTTAGCAGACCCTGCACCCATATTGACCTTCTTTTTATTCCTTACCCATAAGCTTTCTGTTGGCCTATCAATCCCGAGGCAGAACTCCATTCATTCCAGCTGCTCTCTCACATAAAGGCCCGTTGCTCCCAAAAACTGTATGTCCCTCCATTGCAACCCTCCAGCCATAGAAGTCATCCCACTAAGCTTCTGTGATCCAAAGATGATTGTGGCCCTACAGCTGCAGACACACATCTCCCCATATTCGCTCCCCATGCTGTATGCATTAGTGTGCAGGCACTTTGAGAGGCACTCAGCATGCTGGGCTGTCAGAAAGGGTTGGGATGGTGGTGGTGTTTGCCCCAGCACAGGCACTTCCATGCTTACTTGAAAGTGCAGGAGGTGGCCTGCTGGAGTTCTATCTCGGTGATTTCATGTTCACCTCACTCCAAGTTCTTTGCTTCTCAGCCCAGTTCCTCACGCTCTCACAGGTTTGCTGTTAACTCACTCTTGATTATCCTACCCTGTATATTTAAAGAAAGAAATTTACAAAATTGCATACACAGAGCAGTTAGAACTACCTGGATTTTATTTATTAATTTTAATATTATTTTCTATTTAATTAATTCTAATATAAATTGTACTAATCTTTACAGAGTGACTTTTAAAAGCAGTTACTACTTTCAGCTTCATGTTGTTTCATAAAACATCAAGAAAACACAAATGGTAATAAGAGAAACATCATTAAGCTGTCACTTTTACAAAGCAAAATCTTGGACCAGATGTTCAGCTAGGAAAAACAGAGGAACTATTTTGTTTATTTTATCTGGAGGATTGTAACCATGGACAGCAGTAGAATTCCACAGATTTAAACTAAGCAAAAAAGCAGTATGATTTTCATACCTCTTTCATCCTAAGATTCTCATTATTTTTCTCTCATGATTTAAACAAAATTTTTCCAGCCCTTTAAAGAGTGAATAAAGTCTAATTGATACAGGCTAATTTCCAGTTTTCGGATGATTCTTCTGTAATTGTAGCAGGTAAAAGAGAAAGGATTCAGTAGGACTTCAAGGTAATTTCAGCTAATGAAATTCAAAATTTAAAACAGAAGCATACAGAAATGTTATCATTTTGCCACTCCTCTGTTGCTGTGAATGTGAATACATTTTCATTTTCCAGTAGATTCATTCTCCCACCTAAAGGGCCTAGAAGAAAGCTAGAGAGGGACTTTTTACAAGGGCTTGTAGTGATAGAACAAATGGGGATGGTTTTAAAATGTAAGAGGGTAGATTTATATTAGATATTTAGATTAGATATTAAGAAGAAATTCTTTACTATGGAGGTGATCAGGCACTGGAACAGGTTGCCAGAGAAGCTGTGGATGCTTCATCTCTGGAAATATTCAAGGCATGGTTGGACAGGGCTTTGAGCAACCTGGTCTAGAGGAAGGTTCAGGGCCATGGGGTTGGGACTAGAAGATCTTTAATGTCACTTCCCACAGAAACCATTCTATGATTCTTTTTCTGTAAATTCTACATGTGCAATGAGGAAACATTTAACTTGGAATAAGAAAGTAAACAAAAGATTATAAAAATGGAGTATTCATTTTTCATAATTTTCATTCTAAACTTCTCAGAACTTGTGTATGATCAATATGTTAAAGAGATATACTAGACACAGTAGAAAAGCAGCATTTCTGCAAAAATTCACCTAAATTGCAAATGAACAACAAGCTAAGTCTTTTAGCAGTAGAGAAGATGTTTTGATGAAGAGTAAAGGAGAAAGCCAAATACAAACCACGTTTTTTTGTAAGGGAACTGGTTTCAACTCATGCACAGGCAAATAAGGAGCACATAATAACTCCCTTTATTTGGGATTCTTAAAATGTTATTGTAGTTGTTAATTGCTATGAACAAGCACTTTAGTGTGAAGAATGGAGACTAGTAGTGTTTGCTGTAAGACACAAGGGAAGAGGGAGCAGAAATTAAGAATTTGAAAGTTAAGAATTTGTGCTTGAAGAAAACTGTAGAATTAGGTCTTTACGAACCTTCCAATCTTGCCTAAATTCAAGTATCCAGTTCATCTGAATAACAACTATAGTTGAATAACTACTCTGGTATTTGTTGAAATGTTTGTTTGTATAACATCTACTTCATGTGACCAAAGGAAATAAATTATTTTCATAATTTGCCAAGTATAGGATAATTTTCTTTATTACTAAATGTAATAGAACTCTACAAAGAGTGTAATTCAAATTGTTAAAAAATTAATTATTTTGTAACATAAATAAATTTCCCCAGAGCATCTTTTCACATCATGCTGTTAGACTAGAAGTGGGTTACCAAAAAAATTAATCCTTCCTGGTATTTCATGGCTTGTCTGTGGCATGCAGTATGCTTTCAAGATAAGCATTTTTCTGATAAAGCATTAGCAGTAAGGTCTGTGCTAAATTTATGCTGTTGGCCCAATTTCCACAAAGGTTTATTTTACAAAAACTAGAAGTCAGGTGCTGCTGCTCTGCAACACTTCTGTAACATTAATGTGGGTCACTGACATGATGACAGAAAACTATGATTTCATGTCACTAGGGTTAGAATTTCAGACTTGAATAAAATGTTTCAGTCAGAAGGGACAATACTGCCAATGAACAAAAAGGCATTTCCATTTATCTTATCTGATGGTAGAAAATATACAGAACAAGTACTACAGGAGCACTTGCTAGCACTATTACAGCTAAAGAGGACTTTCATACCAGGGAATGCTTTAAGTATTTTACTTCTTACATGGATTAATTTCTCTTGCAATTACCTTCAGGTGTTCTATTATTTGGGCTGCTTCCAGTAGCTGCTTCTACTCATGCATGCCCTCTTCTACTCTTAGTCTACCTTGCAATTAAATTAAAATATGTATTTTAATGGCATCAGAGGCATTATTTGATGTACTCTGGTGTTGAATTTAAACCTTTGTTCTATAAAAAAGGAGCACATAAATAAGAAATACTTGAATATTAAAAGTAGTTAATAATATGACATATCTTTGCTGGAGATCCAAAAGAGAAACAAATGAGATCTATAGGTATGATAAGTATTCTTGGAAAAATGTTAAATAAAAAGTATTTTTGAACCTTATACTGAAATTATTCTAAACTAAGTCTTTGTATATTCACCCTTAGCAACAAAATGACTTTTTTTTTTACTGTATTATTTCTGCCCCAGCCTGATGGAGATTTTTATAGACTACACAATTGCTTCCAGTTAAGGGTTGATAAAATGCTCAAGTTTCTACTTTGTTACTCCTTATTTGGACTCACAGATTCATAATCAGAAAAAGAAAAAAACTCATAAAATTTTGCAGAGAAGAATTATATAGGAAACAAAGCTGGTAAAATCTAGGAATGCAAACCTTAAACTGTGTTTATGTTTTCTAATGTAAAATATGGATGGAGAAGTTTCCTGGAGTAAGTGTCTAGAAGTCGTATTTTTATCTCTCGTGTATGTATTGTAAGCTGCTATTTCACTTAAACCAATTTACTTAGACACACTTCTACCCTTAATTAGAATGTTAGCAGGAGATGCTGGAAATACTAATAGCATTGAAACTTAAACTTCCACAAATCATATACAATTTGGCCTAAAAAATGCTAGGTTTAAAAAGTATCCTGCATGGACTTATTTATTTTTCATTCATTGTTGGATTTTGAGAATTAGTATAACTTTTCAAATATTATGTCTATTTTGTCAGTTTATCTTTGCTGTGCTTACCATGCCCTCTCCCACTATAGAAAGTGTTCTTGGCTTATATGCAGACTCTAAATCTACAAAAAAAAAATCTAAAATCTACAGCCTGCTAAGACTAGATATTCTGTATTCCCAGGTTTTGGAGGAGACAACTGTCCAATTTGCTTTATTGCCTTAGAAAAAAGCTTAGCTTTGAACCTGACCATCTGAAAAGCTGCAGGGATGATAATACTAATACTGGTATTGGTCATGTTGGCGACAATGGAAGGTATAAGTCACTTTTGTCTCTTTTAACAGAGAGAAGACCATGGCAGCTGTGTAAGTTATCTTGTCCAGAGAGGAATCTGGCATATGAGATTATGTGTGGTTTACCACTACCTTCCTTTTGGTAGTGGTAAACCACTCATAAGAAGGAATGTTCTTGCAGGTGGGAGAAGAAAAGCTGCAAAAATAGGCAAAGACAAGTTTTCAGTAGGACAGACTTTTTGCTGGAAAATTCTTGATCCTGCCATAACCTACACTCAGATATATGTCTGTGGAGCTACCAGAGTATGATTGAAAGAGATTCACAATTCAGATCAAGCTCATTTTTGACCCCTATGGTAATTACAAAAAATTCTGGGAATGCCTTAGTAACAGATCTGTCTGATAGTTGACAGTGACACCATTAAATCTCTCATACAAATGAAAAGTTTGGTTTTAATTGCAGCAAGCTCAGGTAGTGGCAGAGAGGCCATTCAAGCTTGGCTTTAAGCCATGGCAGTTTGCGATTCAGCTGCTGGGTAAGAATAAGCATTATCTTGTGCCCACTCCACTGCAAATTCACTGATAAAAAGAAAAATGCTGTCAAACAACATCAAAAAAGTCCAGAAAAATTAGAACATTTCCTTGTGAAATGTTATCAGCTTTCTATTAAAAAGAATGTTACTAAATTTAAAATAACTAAGTTCAAGACAGAGTGCTGGTTACCTTCAGCTTCTCTAAAGGCCCTCAGAACAAGTTATATCATTAAAAGATTTTTAAAATACCACCTCCAAGATCAGTTCTGTATGGTGACTTTTACTGCATTGGAGTCACATTTTAACAAATTCTCACTTTGTGAAAAAATTCTTTAGCACATCCCCCAGAGCAGGTAAGAGACATGCTCCAGCTGTTCTGACAAGGTTATGTATTCATGAATTGCTGAGTCACATTCAAAGATAAACCACCATTCCCTGAAATCCGTAATTGAAAAGCTAACATGAGATCCATGGCAAGTGAGAAAAGACCAGTCTGAACAACAAAGAGATAGCCTGTAAACCTAATGCCACTAAATGCAGCATGGATACTCAGATAATTTAAGACAGGTAAACCGTCTTTCGTACCTGTTATAAAGTATATAAGTTAAAGGGAAACAGGGCTGTCACATACATTCTGGAAAGCTCACATGAGCTACGCCCTGGCCATTACATTTGTAGCATCTTTATTTTTATTACTTACCTCAAATAACATAATCACATTTTAGCTACATGTGGCAGTCTATTAACCATTTATATGCTTGATGTTGAATAGTTATAGTAATTTATCTGTCAAATATGAATAAATTGAAGCCATCTACTCTTTTTCTCTGAAAGGAAACTGAAGGAAACAGTCAAGGTAATTCCATGTTTGTTCTGGTAAAAATATTACTGGCAAAAATTAAGATCCTGTTGAGTCCTCTGTTTCACAATAGAAGTAAACAATTTTTATCTTTGCAGTTGTGGGTTTTTCAGCAAAAATATGAGGCAGATTGCAAAATTTCAATGATTTGTATTACTTTAAAAGGTCAATATTCTGGAAAAGGCAGACTTTTCCACCACTTCTGCCAGCATGGAAATGTCGTATGCCTTGGATCACCAGTGATAGTTATAAGGTCTTGGGGCCTTGGCCCCAGAGCCTGTTTTCTGATTGCTTTGAACATAATCTGCATGGCACCACTGCCTCTGACACCCTGCAGCTGCTTGTGCCAGACACAGCTGTGGCTGGCAGCATTTAGCAGATGGTGGAATTGAGATGGAAGCTGTGGGAGTGCAAGGTAGTAATCCTGTCTAATGACTCTTCTTGTATAAGATTTCTACACCACTTGGGCAAGTCTGTTTTTTCACACAAAACCCAAATGCTGTCAGATGGTATCACTGACTGACCATAGACTACACAATAATAGTCAAAATAAAGTTTCAGCAATCTGAACAATTAATGAATTGGCTAATTAGAGACTACTCATTGGTGACATGGCCAATAAGTGGTTCATAGCTAGCTAGTAGAAATAAATGGATTTCTGAAGAGCTAATGTTGTGTTTAGCAGAAGAGCAAACAAGAGGAGAGAGAACTCAAGAGCATATAATTACAAGTGTCACAATGACAAAATACAAGAGTAAACAAAAATTGGGATCAGATAGGTTTGCAATAAGCGTTGAACTAATCACAGCACAAAATAAAGGTACAAGAGGTTCAGAGTTGTTTATTCAATAACATTTCTTCTGATATACTTGAAAGCATAAACACACAGATTAGTTGTAATGTACTCCAGTGCAGCTGTGCAGAACCACTTTCACTTTGCCACATCACCAAGTCATATTGAACCTCCAAATTCTACTGTACTGGTGATTCTGAAGAGTGACTCATCAGTGATTTTTTAATCTTTCTTCTCCCATGATTATGAAAAGTCAGTCTGCTCAATGCTTTCACTCATATTTCTCCCTTACACCTTTCCTCTCAGAACTATATTCTTACATGGTTTATTCTTCACATTTTCATGCTTATTCTGCTCCACTTAATTCTTTTTCAATATTCTCTGGTATTGCAGACACTTGTCATTCTAAAGAGACAGTTTTCTTCTCGTACCTTGCCTCATAAAACTTCCAAACAATCTTGATGAGAGTGATTTCCTTAAAGGCTATGTCAAGTAGCCCCCAATTTAATAAGTCCAGCAGAACCTTTGTATTTAGCAATCCATTTGGGCGTATTCTTCAAGATGCTAAGTTTTTCCTTAGCAATAATTTTATGTCAATCTTTGTATTAGTCTTACAGTAAATACTTGCCTATAGAAAAAGATCAGCTGTGCTTCCTCATGGCAAAAGAAGGGGCAAGGTAGGACCCTGGTCTGACAGAATGGCATGAGTGTTTTCTTTCAACACTTCAGTACATAAGGATCAGATATCTTGAGATCTGAAGGGGCACAGAGTATTTATTCATTGTACTACTGCATGCAAAGTAGAGAATTTGTATCCCTAATCTTCCAGTCTTATAAAAATACTTTTATTCCTTCTTTATCTCTCAAGTTTTTCCATAGTTCTACTTACTTTCATTTTGATATGACAATAAGAGACAATATAGTGTAAGCTTCAGCTCTCATTTTTTCCAGTGGGTTTAACTTTAAATACAGCTCGGTGACTAAATCTTCACTTTTGTGAGGGCAGAAGAAGAAGCACTAACAACATACAGAAGATGTTGCTTCTCTCTACAGGGGCACATCTCAGCAGCTTCTGCCAAGTGAAGGAAGAAATTTGGTCCGTTTCATTCATTTTGTACATGCTGATGGAATTAATTTGTTAGGCCTATACATGGTGGTAGATTTTCCATTTTCAGGACATGCAGTAAGTGTGCTCGTCATTTAGCAAAATGGATCATTAACAATTGATGCAAAATGACATAATAGATATTGCTGTTTTTCTTTTGCATCTAGTGTTGGGTTCAACTGGGGATTAAATTGCCTCATATCCCACACATTAATAATTTCGAAGGCTGACATTTATGAGCATAGGATGAAGGATGTTTGAGGCTTTCAGATTAATGTAATTTCAGAGATTCTGGATTAGATGTTTACATGTTCATGTGGCTGCTAATAAATAAATTGAACTTCAGTTATTGGCTGTAGAGACATCAAACCTTTTTAGGTAAACATTAATAAGGTAAGTATAATACCTATGCCACATGTATGTAGTATGTCCATAATATCTTTTAGGCTAGGTTTTCAGCAATAAACAAAATATTTCTATACTCTCAAGTGTAAATTCACATTAGGCAAAAATATTATCTACTACTTATTTAAATGTTTTTAAACCCCACAATGAAACCCAGTTTCTTCCTGCAGAGGGGAGAGAGTTTTTCTTCTTTCATAATGGAATGGAAAGTAATGATGCATTCTAACAAAGACACAATTTTTTCTTTTTGGTTATTATGATCAACTTCCCTAAATAGAGCAAGGGACTAAGATCAGAGTATGCTACATGAATCGTCAAGCAGCTGAGATGGACACAATTATGTCTAAAGAGATATTAGCAAGAGAAAAAGAGTTGCCTGCAAAACTATTTCTTCAGGCCATAAAGCTTTGTGTTACAGTGATTAACTTCACAGTTTCTGCTACCATCCACAGCACTATGTATCCAGTTGTAGACTTAGGGTGAAATACTGCTCTTTCTGCCACTACCTCATCGGACCAAAGTTTCAAATTCAGTTTGGTTTAGGTTCATTTTCCACTTTCTTTGCCAACTAGCTTTGGCCTGTTCCTTGTATCTATCAAGCAACTCCATCGCCTGGTATCTTTACTTTTCCTTCCAGCTTAGCTACTCAGCAAAAGAAGTTTTGATTCCAGAGCAGGTCAGTGTAAGTGATGTAGGTGTAATCTTGCCTGTGGATATGCTGGGATCAAGACTGAACCTCCTCAGTACTCAGAATCCCAGTTATGCATTACAAAACTTTCACGGAAGCTGAGCTTCTATGTATTCATTTTTCTGTGTTTAAACAAACTAGATTAGAGCTGCCTCTGGTGTAGCATTTCTGCTGCTAGGATTTCTTACAGACTGCACCTGTTTGATGGCCATTGGATGAGAAGCTGCTCTCTTTAAATAGGAATTCTCCAGCTTACTGTAAATGATATAATATTGTTTTCATCATGATATGTTTTCTTTTTCCTTTTGGTTATTTATCTCTGGATTCACAATATTGAAGGAGGATACTCAATATGAGGCATTGCTCTGCATTGCTGCAAACACCTGATCTGGAAAACAATCTTGTCATTTCACTATATTCATGTAAAGGAGAATCAGGGGAAAAAGTACCCTAAATGTGGTCAGTAAATTATGTGTATATAGTAAAAACAGTATCAATCATGTCTCATGAAAGAAAGGAGGACACTTGGGATTTTAAGGGGATGTTTATAAAAGAACAATCTAACTAAAATAGTTTCTTAACACTCTCCAAGTGACAAATTGACAGATGTTTTGCAAAAAAAGGACAAGCAGGGACTGAAAAATGCCAGAACAAATATGCTTTCAATTACAGGCTTGCAACACCTAAGGTATTCTTTTACTGCTCTAACTTAAGAAGTAACACCAAAATTCCTATGAAGATGAGTGTAGCTATAGAGGAGGAAAGCCTCTAATAGATGTCATTAGAACAATTTTTTAACATTTTTAGAAACTAACAGTACCATCTTGAAATTACTATTTTGGGCAGCAAATTTAGAGAGTGCTGGTAGTGGATTGTGGTGTCAGAATTGCTCAGACAAAGAAAGAAACACGTTTCTGTATTCCAAGGAGCTGCAGGGAACAGAAAAGCCTGCATAATCTATTAGAGATTTACAGTAAACACGTCTTTTGATCACAAGGCGAGGTTAACCAATACAGAAATAAAGTCAAAGTGTTTGGATTTAATTTTTTTTTAAGTTGAGTGCAGATGTTGCTTTTTCCTACTGGAACTGCTGCATCATTATCCATAAGAAGAGTTTGTTTTTGAACAATGCTGAGGATTTTGGCAGTTTGAAGGGCTTTTTCCCCACCAAAAAAAAAAAAAGAATTCTGCTTCTGCTAACTAAATTAAAAGGAAGAAATCAAAAATTTCAGGACTTGCTCAGTGGCTCTTTGACCATAGCCAGTTGCAACACATTTTTTCTGTGACAGCAATTCTCACAAGTGCTGAGAATGATATGGTCAGACTGTATGTGAGAAATCATGAACAGGTAACACTGACATCAAGAATAAAATTTCATTATAAATATAATCACATTTAGTGTTTTTTACAGCCCTGGCATCTGAAATTATGTGAAGGTTCAAGATTTCAGTTTCTTTGAGAAAGAAATAACCTAAAATGAGTTTCCCATGCCTTTTGGTGACAGAGAAGGACTGCACAATATAAAGATTCAAAAAACAGAGTGCAACCTCTAAAAAAAAAAACTGTGGATTTTATCCTTATTTTTGCCTATACTTACTATTTTTTTAAAACTTGGGGTTTGACTGTACTGTTAACGTGCCAACACAGAAAAAGTTGCAATTGCTATCCAAAAGGTACAGACAGGAGACAGAAGCCCAGACGGTTCAATGGACTTGCTCAGGTTTTCACAGAGAGCTGTAGTCTGACTCTAAATCTCAATTCCCCAGATTGTACACCAATCATTTATGCACAAGTCTATCTTTACAATTTAGGTAATACTTACAGTAAAAGAAAACAAATAAAAATCACTGTGTGTTGAAACTATAGTTTCTGGGAATATTTATTTTACATAAAAAATACTTACTATTACATATGCAGTAAAACAAAGAGTCAACATTAATCTGTTAATCTCAGTTTTAGCAAGGGAAATTTAGAAAAGCTTGCAGAGGAAAGCTCAGTAGCATTTCCAAAGATGTTATTCAATTTTAAAACCTGAAGAATTGATCTTCATTCACTCTCAAACTACAACAAAGTGCTTTCCATTTTTTGAAGCTTCCCTATTCAGAAGGCAGATAGGAAAGAGATCATATTAACAGAAATTTTGATTTTTTTTTTTTTATTTCAGTGAGCTTTGCACTGCTAACATCTACATTTGAAACGTATGAGGGCAGTTAGGGGAAAATCAGGATACATAACATGGTGTGCAAATGTTTTTTGAAATATTACCTTAAAAAATTCAAAATAAAGTGTTGCAGGTTTGTTTTTCAGACAAACTTGCAGTGATTATGTTAAGGTACTCAAAGCCCCTACATTAATGAATTCTTGCTAAGCCCTCTTTTTAATATCTCCTATCTGAATATCTTCACAAGGAATTGTCTTTTCTGATTACTACAACCACAGCTACTACTGTGAGTAAATTGGTGAAAGGTGTATTACAGACAGAGTATGGAAAGGTCTGAGTTCAGGAGTAAAAGTAGGTTTACATAGCATGGAGTCAGGATTTATAGCACAATTGTCTTTCCAAGAGAGGGTCACTTTGCAGTACAATAATTGTTTCATTTATCTTGTGCTGAGTTACAATAGCGAACTGACTCAAAGTTGATTAAAAATTAAAATGCACTTTATTCAATATAATAGTAAAGTGATGATGTGTAAGTGAAATGGACTTTTCCATTTTTCCCATCATAGTCTGCTTTCTGGTTTCTTTTCACATGCTGATATTCTTAAATGCCAGATACTTTCTGCAAATTTAAATGTTAAGGATTAAAAGCGATAATTGCTCCCCAGGCTAATGGCCACTATTACATGGAGCATGACTGGAACATTCTGCTGCTTCATTTGGTTCACTGATATTCCCTTCAGGAGGTCACCTGCTCTACTCTTATGGTATAACCATACAATGAAACGATTTCTTATTCTATAGATTTCATAGAAATATATGATAGAGATATATTTGTATTGCATAGAAAAGTGTTGGTCCCAGCACATGAAAATTTCCAGAGCTGGATTTCACAGGACTTCATACTTAAACACAGTAATAATTTTATTTGTTACGGAAGAAGACTCCATTTTTTGTCCTCAGATTAATTCTTGACATTTCATAGCGTAACCAAAGTTACACAAGGTAGAGCAAGTCAAGGACTATTAATGACTATTAAGACTATTTTCTCACAGGATTATGTTATCAGCATAATTTCTCTGATGCAAATTTCTCAAAAGTCCAGCTAAGTTTTTAGTCCTATACTTACATTCATGTGCTCTGATAACCCTGTTCATTCTAGGTTAGGTAAGTAAAGCACCCAACTGGTATTTTCACCCAGGACACATGTAAATATCTGTCTCCTGAGGTGTCTTATTCTTTTATATACTATGATTGCATTGCCTTGATGTGCAGGTTCCAGCCAGGAGAGGGTTAGTTTTAGCAGTAGCCAGAGTTATGGCTAGGAATAGGAATTCTGTACCACATCATTTTCCAAGAGGAGGATCAGGGATTCCTTCCAGGTCAGGGTAGTGTGGCACCAGTAGGGTTTTGTCAGGTACAGTGGTGAGCACTTGCTTTTCTTGTACAATTTTTTTTGTTATTGTTGCTTTTACTGTTCATTTTCTTACCTCATCGCTGTTTCGAGTAAATTGTTCATATCTCCACCTGTGATCTTTAACTTTTGTGTCTCCAGTTCTCCTTTCCAGCTCACCACGGGGGAGGACAGGGGGAGAGTGGGGACTATGTCAGCAGCGTGTGGTTTCACAGAATCACAACTTCACAGAGTACCCCAAATTGGATGAGACCTATTCCTAAACACTATTATCAAATCTACTGCCTGTAGCATCTTTCGACATAAAGCAGACTTCTGCCAGTGAAAAATTTCATGTGCCTTGGATTTTCTGATCATTACTTGTTTTTCTAATGTGAATATCTACTTCCTACCTTCATAATCTTCTTAGTAAACAAAACTAAAATCTCGCCATTTTTATTTTTTTTTCTACTCTATTTTGTTGCTAGTTTTTTTATATATTGTATGGAAAATGAAACTGTTAATTGATATTGATTAGTTGTTAATATTTATTTCTATCTAAAAAGGAAAGATACTGTTAGGTGCTGTTATTGTTTCCCCATGAGACTCCTTATCATGAGAAAACATGCAATGAAACACAATTTCCATGTAGCAAAGAAACTAATTGAAACATATTACATTAAAATGCATTATGATCACAGATTATCCATGGTTAGCCGTCTTTCTACACCCCCTTTATCAAAGCCTGGGATTTCAGGTCATTCATGCAACAATGTTTAAGGTCAAAAAACTTGTTAGCTCATTAAATGAAACTAACTTCCATGTGGGAAGGCGTGTAAATCCCACTTTTTCATCATAGCCTCTGTTAAAAGTTTATACACTTTATAACAGAGTGGAGGAGAATCTTTACTTAATGAGTGGTAGCAGTTCTGAACATCAACAATATCCACAAGTAGTGATAATCAGCATAAATATCAGAAAAGAATAAAACTAGTCTTGAGTCTAATTAGAGTCAGTGGAAAATTCAGATGACAAAAGAAGAAACAAAAAAAACCCCAAACCAAACAATGTGGCTCCTTACACATTCTGGAGCTTCTCATATTAGCATTATTTTGTGTGATTTTTTTCATATGTTGTGGAAATGAAAACTCAGGTTTTCACATTCTTTACACCAAAGATCATTTTCCATACATGTTTGATTACTCCATGCAGTTATCCATACGTACAATGAAGTATGTATTGGAGGGGCCTATCTTTGTCTTGCCTCTGGGATTGTCATGGATGGGCTTATTCTGCACCATGCTTCAGCTTCTCAGTTGCTTTTACCTGTTCATTTTACAGCTTAGCAGCGTGTGCCATTTGGGAGACCTCTTGTTTATTTGGACATACCTGTGTGGGAATAAAGTAGACCATAAATGTTTATTATTAATTTTTTTTATATTTTGCATGTGGTCTCCACATCCATCTGCCTAATGGTTCCATTCTGTCAAAGTCTTCATATAGAGACATATTTCATTGTTTTATCCTCTTATTTAGGATCACAGTACTCATTAAGTCTTTGGCACTTTCTAGGGCGACTGTGCAGAATTTGTGCTATTTGTTTATTAACAATTCCATTTTCTTTGCTAATTTTGTACAGTAAAGTCTTGGTTTCTTTTTCTACATTCCTTTTTACCCCTTGATTTGTTCAGTAAACCAGCTCAGTTCCTGGTTTCATCTTTGAAACCAAACTAAAAATCCAACTTTCTTAGTGGCCATTGTATATGCCCCCTTGATTTCATTCCAAAAAGCAAGGACTGTGCTCTGAAGTCACCAACCTCTTCATTAATATTTTTGTATTACATGGTCAAGACCACACAGCCATGAACCATCTACCCCCATCAAACTCTGGTACCACGGGGAAAGAGGTGCCTGGCTTTATGTTGGGTCTCACAGAGGAATATGAATTTGGACAACTGTGTGTGTGCAGACACCAGATAACACAGAGCCACGGGATGAGCAGTGATATACAGTAAAGGAGGTGTTCAAACTACAGAGCTGGTATTGGGCACAAATGCTGAGATCTGCCCAACAGGAGACCATGGAACAGTAAAGAATAAGACAGGGCAAGGAGGAGAAGAGTAAAAAGAAGATATGGAAAAAAAAGAAAGAAAAAAATATTCTGAAGAGTCAGGAGACATAGATGAGACTAACTACCTGGTGCTTAAGTCCCCAGAAAATGAGGATAGGTTTCCCAAAACCAGACTTCAGCTTGCAGCTTCTTAGATGCCTTTATTTAATACTGATGATTAACTAGTCTGGAACTATACTGAAGAAAATAAACTTAGAGGAACTGATTTTTAATCTTTTCAAAATGACATTAACCTTCCCAAATTAATAAGCGTTGGTTCTCTTTTGAGAGCTTTCTAAATAGTTCTCTGCCTAGGATGACTTAAACTACAGAACTATAAAATGGAATTTGCAAAGAGATCAGTGAATATAAATAAGAGTGGAAGGCAGTGTATGTTGCTGCCATCTTTTGGTTATAATGGATTACGATTATTTCAAAAGAGCTCTGAATATGTCTAAGAAAGATGAATACAGTCTGAAAACATAATATATAAACTAAGTATTAATAAATAAAATTACTATTGTTACTAAAAAGACTAAATTTTTTACTATAGACTCAGTCTGGAATGTGAGATTGCAGCTTAAAAATATATTGTTTCGTTTAGACTACTGCTTTAACATTTGTTCTTTTAGAGATCTGGGTAAGCAGAGAAATTAAATTCTTCTCTTGTTGCAGAAGTTGAAGCATATAAGACATTAAGAATATAAAAAATAATCATTAATAAAAAACCTCACATATTTTTGAAGGAGATTTCCAACAGTTTGGTTTTATTTTTTTCTTTCCATATGAGGATGATTCTTTTTCTTTCTGTGTGTAATTTGAGTTAATGATATGCTCAAATTCCACCTTCATCAGAAACATATCTGTGTGACTATTTTGCTCTTTTTTCTATCATCTTCATAGTTTCAAAAACTGCATGCACAGTGCATATATTTACCTTTAGAAGAGCCTAGAATTTGATGAGGGGTTGGGTTTTTTGTTTGGAAGGGAGTCATTAGCCCTTGAGCACAGAATTCTAATTTTTATTTTTCTTTCAAACTTTCAATGTTTCCTTACAGTCATGTTAAATTTCTGGATTCATAAATAATAGTAAAAGCTTGAAAATATTATTTGAAAGGCAGGAAAGTCAATATCTAAAATAAAAGTTAATGCAGATTATTTTCTCTGAAGCCTTTTGAATATTTAGATTTATAAATTTTCCATTTTAATAATGTGAAAATATATATACTTGCCCTCATATTTATTTACTTTCTTGCAGCTAATATGGCAAAACAAAAAAAAATTAGAAAAAATATAAACCCCAAACCTACTACCTGCTGCAGTGACTTTCTGTCATTTTCTGTGCAAAAAGGTGCTTACTGTGTTAATAATGATATTCTTCACTTGTTCTAAGTGTTTTGTTCACCCAGTCAGAGAACCAGTGGAACATCTTGGCTAAGGTTGTTTCTTCAATTCCCTGTACAAGATTCCAGCTGATTTAGGTTTCTTTTGCTTACGTGAGTGTGTTTGCTTGGTGGAAAGACATTGACATTCCCTATTCCACATTGTGAATGTTTTGTCATTTTCTGGTTCTGCTGATGCAGTAATATGTTTTCTGTCAAAAGCGTTTTATAGGCACATTACCCTGCTTGACAGAAACAGCGAGCTACAAGGATTTCCTGAGGAGAAACTTCCAGATGCAGTGTGTGAGATTTCTCATCTCCCAACTACATTAATTACATTATCTCCCTGAAACAACATTCTAAATGAAATCATTCCCTGAAAGTCTTACACACAGTCCAGCTGTCTGGACTTCTCTGTTTCTGTCATCTATAAATAATTCACAGAAAGCCAACTGGGAGACTGCATACTCATTTTCTGCTCTCTCAGTATCTGCCAGTCATGGGTAAGGAAAGAATTTCAACCTGGCAGCTGTGGGGAGATAGAAATCCACCAATTTCAAGTCTTCAAAAAATCTCAAGTGTGGTTTTAATAAGAAATGAAATTGACTTTAAAAATAAAAGTATTTTAAAATAGATTTTTAAAATATTTTATCTCTTTTTACTTATTTTGAAGTTCACTCAGGTCCTATTTTCACGCACTTCATTATAACCAAGAGGACAAGAATTTTAGATTGAAAGCAAAAAAAAAAAGCAATTTTGATGGCTTCTCATCTTAGGAAGCTGGAGCTTCCAAAAAATAAGATAAGGAAAACCATGAAAGCTGGAATAACATCATGAGTATTAACAACACTACTACAAAAAGGTTCTTAACTTGAAAAGATGATGCAGGCTATTAGACCAGAATAATGCAGTTGCTTCCATAAGCAAAAAGATCATATATACTGCTGTACTCAGTAGTTAAATAACATGGATGAAGTGTGATATGTACAAACCCCAGGAAGATAACTAAGAGGTCTGGTTATTTTGTTTTATATCTGCTTTCTTTGCACATTAGTGTTGGGGGAGAGTAGAATTAATTACTAATATTTCTGGCCAAAAGGTGAGGAGGTTAAATTCAGATAAGGTATAATTTAATTTGTACTTGCTTTCAACAGTTACAGATTTGGCTCATTACTTATATTTTCATGTTATATCAAGTGGTAGAAATACTTTTTGACCTTGTGATCAAAGGGAAAAATGCTCAAAATTTGCCTTTGAAAGAAAAATGAGACATGCAGCTTTCTGACTCATCTTTTTTTATAGTTACATCCTACAAACTTTGATTATAATTTTGCCTGATGATTATAGTATTGGACCAATCATAGGTTAAATTTAGCTCAAAATTCATACAACTCCATTGAAAACAATTGGTTGAATCTGTTTACATCCGAGCTGATTTTGCATCAGTTCCTTTGAGAGGCTGTATTTCCCTTCAGCTATTAGAAACTTGTCTCCCAAAGGTAGAAATTTTATCATATCATTTGCACAAAGGAACAACATCAAATGCTGCATACATAAGAACGGAAAATTAAGTTTTAAAAGAGCTGCATGCGTCTTTCATTAAGGACTTTGAGGAAGAAAGTATACAAGGGTGACCTTATACTCCAGTAACTATGGGATGCTCCATGAAATAAGCATTCCAGTTTTTCACATTTTTGCTCTCCTTACTGTAGTCAGCCAACACCTCTCCACAAATCCTCACTTAAAACAGATCCAAAGTTGGTAGCACTTGCAATGATAGTAGTATTTCAACTTGTTCTTAAAATTGCTGTAGAAAAAATGGATCTTAGTGGTCTTTTTGAAAAAAATGCAATATTTGCTCTGTTGTTGGTTGACATTTTTCTGTGTCCTGAAATTGTGTCTTGGGATTTTTTCCCTCTCTTCTTCATTGTCTTGTAGCAGGTATTGTTTTTCCATTTCCTGTAGAGCTGAAAGGAGTAAAATGTACAAAAGAGATGGTGGATGAGTGTGAGAATAAGAATACAGCAATAATAGGGATAATAAAATTTGAATTTCAATTCAGAGAAAACAGAAGTCTCTCTTTGTAATATTCTTGATAATAGAACTGAAGAAACAAGATTCATTTAGAGTCTTGAGAGGATTAATTTCCTAACAAATATCACCTTTTAGCATCTCCGTGTTCTTATGGGATAGTCTGAGAACCAGCAATTTGGTGCTTGAACCAGTGATCAGTTTCTGCATATAGAGCAGTATTATTATTGCTTTTTAGTCTCACATGGTAAAGTCTCACAATCCATTCAAAGCTCAGATTTTAATTTTTTTAATTACCATGAGAAAATTACCATGAGACTTTCAGTTTGACACAATATGTTATGAATACGACCCCAAACATGCCCTGATGGAACTTGGTACTTTGTGGTGCACCCCTTTCAGAGTATGAGATCAGATTTGTATGTTTTATCTCTCCTGAAAACAGCAGTAATACGTGTTCATAAGACCTTTGAAGAATGAAGACCTGAAATTCTATGCCAAATATTTTTAAAGAGCATTTTCAAATGCTTTATTAAGGTTTACCAAGGTGAGTTGTTTTCTCAAGAAGGAGGGGGAAAAGTAGACTATTCGTATAACAAACTTGAATATATACTTTAGGTATTATTGCCTTTCATAGTATAAAGAATATTTCAAATAGAGATTATTTATCTACTCTTTCAAGCAATTCTTCCCTCTTCCTTTTTAAAAGGTGACCATAGGGAAAAACAAATTTTAAGATACATGTATCAGGATTTGGATACTTGACTGGTCATTCAGCTAGAGAAAATGATATGTTCTTAGAAATAGCCATGTCTTTTATTGTCCTTAGCCTCTTGTTTTCTAAAGTATGTTTGCATTCACTGTAGGCAAGGCTCAACAGACCAAGTGTAGGTTTTTCTATTTATAAGACTCCTAAAGTAGCTATCTAAAATAAATACTGAAGAATCAGCCATGATTATCTGTCCAAAATTAAGTCTGAACTTTGAAGCGTTGAATAAAAGGAACAATTATCTGCATAAGTGCCATAGATATACTTCCATCATTTTGATTTAAAGCAGTTACAAAGATTTCGGGCACTTTAGATGAGAAGCGGTGCTCCTCAGTGGCCAGTGTTGGGACTGGCACGTTTTTACATTTTTGTTGGTGATATGGACAGTTGGATTGACAACATGAAGTTGCATGATGACAGCCTGGAGGGAGGGGATGCCATCCAAACAGACCTTGACAGGCTTAAGAGGTGAGCCTATGGGAACCTCACAAAGTTGAACAAGGCCATGTGCAAGGTCCTGCACCTGACTTGGCACAGGTACAGGTTTGGCAGAGAGTGGAACGAGACTATCCCTGGAGAGAAGGACTTGCAGGTGTTCATGGATAAAAAGCTCAACAGGACTCATCAATGTGCTGTCAAAGCCCAGAGAGCCAAGTGCATCCTGGGCTGCACCAAAAGCAGCAAGTCAGGGTAGATGATTCTTCTCCCTCTGCTCTGCTCTTGTGAGACTGCTCCCAGACTGCTGCATCCAGCTCAGGGGACCACGACACAAGAAAGTCATGGACCACTTGGATTGAGTGCAGAGGAGGGTCACTAAGCTGATCACAGGTCTGGACACCTCTCCTACAGGGGAAAGGCTTAGAGTGCTGGAGGTGTTTTCATCCTGGAGTAGAGAAGAGTTTGGGGACACCTTAGAGCAGCCTTCCAGAACTTAAAGGGGACTTAAAAGAAGGCTGGAGAGGGATTTTTCACAAGGGCATATAATGACAGGACAAGGGGGAATGGCTTCAAACTGAAAGACTGTGCTTAGATTAGATATTAGGAAGAAATTATTTGCTATGAGAGCAGTGAGGAACCAAAACAGGTTTCCCAGAGAAGTAGTGGAGGTCCCACCCCTGGAAGTGCTCAAGACTACGCTGGATGGAGCTCTGAACAACCTGGCTGAGTGGAGGGTTCCCTGCCTATGGCAAGGAGGTTGGAACCAGATGATCTTTAAGGTCCCTTCCCATTCAAACTATTTATGATTCTTTAATTTTGGAAAATAAATTTTATTTCCTTCAATTACTCTCAAATGGCTAAATAAAATATGGTTTCAGTCAAAAAATCCACATAGTAATACCAATTTAAAACCACAGATTATAAGCAGTATTATGACACTCGATAGACAGATTTATTCTTAAATATATAACTCTTATCATAGAATCTCTCAAACAACAAGTTTTTAGAACAAGCTGTTGTACTTGTCAAAGTATCATAGACCCCACATATATTATTGTCTTTAAAGAATGTAAGTGTTGGGTTTCGGAAGGAAATAAAGATCTCTCTCTCAATACTGGCAAAGTTAGCAGTTATGTCATACAAGATGGATTGTGGCATTCTTACTTTCTCTGTCAGCGTTTATGGATCTCTTCTTTCTTCTTTTGTCTCTGTTACGGTTAAAATTCTCAAGATCTATAACCAGTTCCTGAGAGGAGCATTTTCCATTCTTTTTGATATATGCTGCATAGTTAGGTATGTAGGTCAACTAGAACATGATGCACAGTGATCTCACATACAGAAAGAAAGAGTAATCTTAAAAATTTCTGTAAAAATTATAACTAGTCTAGTATAGCTGTCGAACATAAAATCCCTTTCCTTTTGCTGTCTCATTCTTCATTTCCTTGTCATTAAGAAAAATTTCTTCGAAGAAAGGCTTGTTAGACATTGAAACAGGATGCCTGGGGAAATAGTTGAGTCACTGTCCCTCGAGGATTTCTTTAAAAGTGTAGCTGTAGCACTTCGAGACATGGTTTAGTAGTGGTATGTCAGTGCTTAGATTAAATGATTAGAGATCTTTTCTAAACTAAATGATCCTATGATTCTATGATTCTGTTCTATCGTGCTTAAATATCTCAAGCTGGACAACCAAGTCTATCAGATGCAATGTGGCAAGAGACACTGGATGACTTTGTTTATAATTACTGATACAAGTGATCCAAAAAGAAGACTGGTACCAAAAATAGTCATAACATGCACTTCTTGCACGATATGCCAGAACTGTGTTTCTAAAACCTTTGTTTAATACCTTTACTTCTCACATCATCCCCAAATCTCACTAAGCAACCGGTTTTATATTAGAAAGTTCTCTAGACAGTGGGATTCTGCTTTTGCACTTGCATTAAATTATTCTAGTGTGAGCAACTAGATCCTTTCAAAAAGCTAAAGCTGGAAGCTTCACAGAAGGGCAGTAAAATACTTAGAGCTTTCAAACCCATGGAAATATTCAAGGGAAACACACCACATGACAGGTAACACCTATGCCAAAATGTAATAACAGTAATACTTTTCGTTAAAATACTTCTTAAAAACAGAGAGTAAAAAAAAAGCACAATTTTTAAATAATTTATCCATTTTTAATTAACAAGTTTATTTCAAGTTAACCCTCATGAATTGCATCAGCCCTAAATCTTTCCATCAAGATTTTGAAGTCTCGATGAAGCTAAATATTATTGTCTTATCTATTGCAGTATTCAACCCTTTAAAGAATATTATTAAAAAATCAAACCTCAGACCAAGGGCTAACTCTCAGACAACAGATACTTACACTCTCATTTTGCTAAAAATGATCATTGAGCCTTATTTTTCTTTCCTGTCTGCCAAAAAATCAGTATATTTTCTCCTTTTATCTCATGTCATCAAACACAATGAATATCTACGTCTTCAGTTCTGTTTTCTCTTTTCTCTCAAATTTGTAAATTAACATGAATAATTTAATTTACCCTACTCACTCGTTTTCTTTGTATCATTTGCTACTGACTTCTATATTTTCTTCTCTTTACATTTTGAGAGCATCAACCAAAGTCTCTGTATCAGATTAGCAGCAATAGACTGCATAGTACACATGCAGACAACATAGTATGGTGCCCTATCTGCATCCAAAAGTGAAAATTCATCTCTTCTGTATCAAGTATATTCAATTCTGTTCATCCTTTGTGATGCATTATGTAAAGACAAATATGACCCATGGATTATCTGGAAATTATCTAATGCTAGACTTTCTTTTGCCACATTAATATTATAACTTAAAATAACAGGATCTGCTACACACGTCAATATGTAGACATATTAATTTATATATATGTTATGTGAAGTAAAACCCTTACCATGCTGTATTTCTCTCTTTTGAAAGACAAAATTAATAAAATTACCTTATATAAAGTCTTAACTTTATAATAAGACTTAAATAGAGGTTAACAAATTCAGAGGTCTCAGAGGTAGTATCAGAAACAGTTTCATTACTTTTTCTCTTTAGAATTTTTTTTCTTCGTTTATCTGTCTCTTCATAATTCAGATTCAGTGAAATGCAGATCCAGAAAATATATACATGTACAATCTATATTTTCCTCTTTTACTTCATCATCACTGACCTATTATATAGATCCTTGCCTTTTCTTCCAGTGCCTTCTTTTCCTTTGTTTCTGGCTTTGGATCTTGTGAATGGCTATGCAATTTCCTTTGCTATATTAAAACCCGACTCTTTTCCCCCCCTAGTGCAGCACAACCAAACAAAGGACAGTGCAAGGACATAGAAACCATCATGAAATGCCTTTTATTTCACAGCTCTTTTCATCTGCTTAACAAATAACAGAAAACATGGTTAATCATTGCATACTTCTGGTTCCCTGGGCACTCATGGAGCTCTCCATATGGTCTGTTCAAAATGGAGGTACTTGCATATATCAGATCTAAATTACGCAAAAAATATGATTATATAGTGGAACAGAGTAATAATAGAAAAGACACCTACTCAAGAAAAACAGAAACCTAGCTAATAATCACTCTACATTTCCAACTCCCAGGGTAGGAGAACATTGTACAAAATACATAAATCTATATTCTGACATTAATTTCATAATATTTAAAACATATTCACTCTTGAGCTCTATATATTGTTTCTTCATGCAAGAAACCAAATAGCACAATGAATTGATTTTTTTTTCATTCCTCTCCTCTTTCTGCCTTCTTTTTTCACCTTGCTCTTGATATGACCAAGCTCTCCTAGGTCCTTTTCTTTTTATTTACCTTTACTTTTGCTTCCTATTCTTATTATTCTCTTCATCTTTTACTATTTCACATTTTTTTAGTGACGATGGCCTAATATAAGCAAGGAGTCTAAGCAAAGAGAAAATGTGATTATAGTCTACAGAGAAAAGTTGTAAAATATTTTACTCAGGTGCTCTAGGCCTTGCATTGAAGAATCCATGGAGAAGGCTACAGATGCACATTTCTGGTGAGCTAAAGTGGTTATGATTAAATTTCTTTGCTTCAACTTTTCTTTGTTTCAGGTTTTGATATGCTACATTGGTATTTTTTACCAGGGACACTATTAAGCAGAGAGGACAGGCCAGGACAAATACGTGAGTCCATTCCTAGCTGGTAGAAGGAGACCAGACTTATAGATGGTGTGAAGAAGCATCCGGTAATTCTCAGTGCAGCTGCACAGCTGGATTCCAGACATTGTTATCAAGGGCAACTGACAGATGCAATCTCTTGTATAGATAGATTAAAAGGAAGTTACTCAGAAAAAAAAGAACATGGATGAATATTCTGACTGAAAATTCAGAAATCAAGAAATGGCAAAACTAAGTTTTCCTTTAGTTTTGTTGATTCAGCCTGCATGTGCTATAGACCTAAGGCTTAGCCTGGTTAGTGCCAGTGCCTACCTCAGCAGGAGGACACTTTATAGGCTGAAAAGGTGTGTAGAAATATTATATATACCTTAATTTGGAAAGTAGATTGAATTTTCCTGTAGATATATCAGAGAACATGTGTTATTACACAGTCTTAAACCACATACTATTTTCCCATGGGACCTAAGCCTTATTCAAAATGTGAGATGTACAGTTGCCTGCACATGAACCACTACTGTGCAGTGGTAAGAAGAAAAAATAAGTGAATTCAGCTAAACCTTTGGCCAAATCCAGCAGATGAGCAGGATTTAAAGATCTGGAAAAAGCAAGGCTAAAAGCAGCAGTTCTTCAACTACAAACTTACAGTTGAATACTGAGTCTACACTGTCAAAGTGAATGACAGAGCTGGCTGCTGACAGGATTCATTCGGATACATTTTGAAAATGTTATATAGTTGTTTTAACAGGGTTGAATCTCCTATTGTGCTAGAACCAGCAAAGTCAGCTTGTCACTTTTGTCAGTAGGTTAGACCAACATTACCAAATGAGACAAGGCAAATTCCCTGGTTTTCATTGCTGTGGCCTTGTGAGGACATGCCAATTGCCTGATGAGCATTAATAATTTATACTGCTCTACCCACTTTCAAAAACTGGGAAGTTTCTGAAACATCTCTCAAATTGGTTTTAATGTTGCTTTAATAAAAAAAACATTAAATTTTGTAAACTTGTTTTTCATAGAGTTCTTTTTGTTTTAAAACTCCATGCTATGAAGGTAGACTTTAGTTTAAATAAGTTGATCTTGGACTTGAAGCTTTAAATCATAGTGCAATTTTTTTCATAACCCAAGTTTCTTGATAATGAAAGACATGAAATTAGGGTTATGTACTAATAAATAGCAGATTTATTAAGTAGATTTATACAGTAGATCTGAGCCCTTATATAGGCTAGCACCTATATTCAGGAAATACTCAGGTAATTTTCTTTCCCTTAGGCAGATTTTAATGTGAAACTTTTCTTGGTACTACATGATAAAAATTTACCTAATTTTATGCCTGTATGCACTGGTCTGTATTTTGACGGGGACTTATGATTTCAGGAAGCTAGAATCAGTTTTGAGATTTACCTCTCACAGTATCCCCTCATCCAATAGAGAATGGAAGAAAGACCTGTCATCCTTTTTACATGCATCCTGCTGCTCAGTCACTGGACAACTCTATAGCCTTGAAATGCAGATTCACTGCACTGAAATATACTTTCATCAGTTGCACCTGTGAAGTGTGTTACCTGTTTAACTTGTCCAAATAAGTTTGTACGTGTTTAATTTTAAGCTTAACTATCATTGGCACTAAACACAGATAAGACAATTTAGTTAAGATTTTAACAAAGTAGGTCTAAACATGCAGGGAATTTAAATTGTTTTTTGTTTTTTTCTTGATTTGATTCTTCAGCACTTAAACTAAGGTTTGAATTTCGTATCCTCTACTTGGTGCAAAGCATCTTTTCATCTCAGGGAAATTTAGATTAACTTAATTAGACAAAAAATTGTATTCTCATAAGCATCCAAGTAATGTTGTCACATTGTTCCAGTCTAAGAGTAACGTGTAAGGAAAAAGTCTGCCTACCAGCATTGCAGGTTCTACCAGGTATACTATTAGTACCATCTGCTAAATGCAGTTATGTCTCTAGGACAATAGATTAAGCAGAAGTTAACCTTTTTGCCTTAAAATATGACTTAAAGAACTGCATCCAGTTCTCTATGAGTTGTTTTCACTTCCAATTTCCTATGTACAACTATCACCCTTTGTGTTTGAGCAGAGGAACTGGGTTCCTTGGGCGTCACATGCACACACAGACACACAGACAGGCACATGCACACACTTGCACACATCCTTATATCAATAACAAGAATGTGGAAACCGAGAGAGAGACCACAGGACTCCACAGTCATGCCCCAGCTCCTCTCACTGGCTGAAGCTAAAGCCCTCTTACAGCACTATCTGTCATCTCATCTTCCTTCTTTCTCACTGACAAATTTCTGTCTGTTTCTTTGTTAGAGGTTGATAGCTTCTAAGCCATTTTAGGAAATCACTTTTTTTTTCTTTATCAAAAACTTCCTGTGGGGATGTTCCTCTGCTCCAACATGGTAAAAATGTGGATATTGTTTCCCACCTGTTTTTAACCCTGTGACTCTCTTTCAGGGGTCCAGATGTTTCTCTGCATGAAAATAGTACCAGAAAGACATTGATTTCCTAATTACTCTGTGCATTTTGTTTCAAACTTCTGAACTGGACATGGCAATACTAAAGAATCAGCATGGAGCTGAATTCATTAGAGATATGTTGATATATACTAACTAAGACTGCAAATTGCTACATTAGAAGTGAACAGGCATTTTTGCAAAAATTTATTTAGAAGGTGTTTTAAAGTCCTTTTTTATTCTATATTTTCTTTATTAACAGAAGGAAGTGTGCCTTATTTGCAAAAGGAAGATAAGTCTAAGGTTCTCAGATATGACTTTTAAGAAAGGTTATGGTTAGGAGGGGAGAAAACACAAAGAACTAATTCAAGGTGAAAAAACCCAGGCATATGGAGCCATATGGAGGATGGCCTAGATAAGAACAAGAGAAAAATTCAAAGCAATTAGTTGTGAAGCTCTGGGAGAACAGCATGGATATGAATTTATGAATGTTGCTTGTCTCAATCTCAATTTGAATTCAATTTATCCTTTATCCCCTTCTCTTACTACTTGCTTCAGTAGTGCAGAATAATAAAAAGAAATAAATCTTCCAACTCTTTCTCTATTTTGAATAGGAATTAATCAAATCTACTAGTTGTTCTGCATAATACATTTTGTTGTGACTATTTTTGCCAAGACATGCAGATTTGATGCATTGTGTGATTACTGTTTCTGCAAATCTCAGACACCTAATCATCTCTTTCCTTACATACAGTAGGAAGAGATAAGAATCAACTAGAGTCCTAAGTATGTGAACTTGAGCGTATTTGGTGCAATGCTTCAATATTATATACACACATCCTATACATATGTGAGATGCTTCACTGGAAAAGGGGCCTGAATCTTCTTAAATTGTTAAATTGATATCAGGGAAAGCTTTTGTTGAGCTGAATTTGAAAGTAGTTCCAAAACTTGCCTATAGGTTATCAAAATATTGCAGTGAAATTACACTTATCCTAAGATTGAAATTTTTCATATTGGCTTAACAAACTCAATTTTGATTGAAAAAACACAAATTTGCATTTAAACTAATAAATCAGTTTAAATTAATGATCTTTGCAATTTCCATCATGAGTTTGACAAGCTCTAAATCTAAACAGAACAAAAGCCAGGATAAAGGAAGCGGAATACTGCTAGGAAGGATAGAAGTTCAATTTCCAGGTTTTTAAAAACAAACTGTGTGGTCTCAAATATATGCATAACTATATGGTACTTTCTCAGTCAGGCCCTTGTTACCCTGGGCAACTGTGTTATTTTGTGCCTATTGCAGACTAGGTCATCAATTTTCCTCTAATTTTATCTACATATAAACCTAAATAACTCTGTCTACAAACATGTCAAAAGGTTTAAATAATATCTGAAAATGTTTTGAGTCCAAGATTATGGGTACTAAGGAAGTCCAGAACGTTTAGGAGTTGTAATAGTGTTGTATTTATCAGTGGTTTTTTATTGTACTTTGATCTTCACAGTCACTTTCCATTTCAAAGCAATAAAATATTGAACAATTCCCTCAGATGGTGGTTTCTGCATAAGAATTCTCAGTTATTTTTGAGACACCCTGCATGACAGCCGGCACTGGGTAAAAAATGGCAGATGGCTAAATTGTGAACAATCAGAATTGTATAAATGAAATTAAAAATATGACAACTGATTTCCATTTGTACTATGTATAAAGTCACAGTTAATAAAAAAAGCTTGCATTTGTCCTTACTCAAAATGGAATTTGACCAGGGGTATAAAGCTAAAGAGCTGCTTAATTGCTTGGCTAAGCAAGACATTAGGAATACAGCACAATAAAAGGAAATAACGTTGTACAGCAACATGCCTGCATTTTCCTTTGTATTTATCAGCCTCCATGTAAACTTACGGTTTACCAGAGACCTTTTGTTTTTGATTTCCAGACAATGATTGTGAGGAATTCACTAAAAGACCAAATGTCATTCTTTGTTATGACCTATGTGGCTCCATTAATTTAAATGGATGCACTTACATATGTAAGGTAAGAAGCATTTGGCCCATAAACTGCTTAAATTCATTACTATAAATCTTTAATTTTCCAGGAGTGGGTCTACTAACACACAGAAAAAAGAAATTTGTATTCAGATCTAATATTTGCGTACTATGTAATATATTTGTATACGTTCATTTTTAGCTTCATAGATAGCAAAAATGAAGATGCATGTTGCCGTAACAGTGGCAGTATTGGAACCTTTCTCCAGCTCGTTCCAATGTCTATATTAAAATGCAGAGAAGAAATGTCATAAATACACTCCTTGAAATAGAATAGCACATCAGTAACAGTGTTTAAAGAGCCTCTGTTCCAAAAATGAAATGTTCATTTCATTTACACTAAACCTGAGGTGGTTTTTTGTTGCTTTTTTTTTTTTTTTTTGTTAGGAGGGAGGGGGAGAGAAGAGGGAATATTGCCAAGTGAGGGAAGATGGGGATGGCTGCAAAGAAACATTTAGTCAGTAAAACACCATGCTTTCTCATAATGTCATGCATCTCACTCACAATAATTCTTTCTTATTAACTGCTTGGGAACAATTTATTTTCCTCTCAGGCTATGAAGGCAAGTGCAAGTGTAGCAGACTCTGGTTGGAGCTGATAAGCCATCCTATAGAAGCAACACTGCTGGCATGATGAGATTTGTTAAGAGGACAATATCCCATTGGCTCAGACAAACCATCCTGTATATCAAACCTATCAACAATAATATCTGCAAAATAATGCCTTTATGTACCTGCCAACTGCCACAGAAAGCTCTCTGGCATTCCTTTGGAAATGTGGTCTGACTTTTTAATTTTTGTTTTGTTTGTGCCACTGACGTATACACCAGCTGAAGTCTCACCTAGTCTCACTTAAATTTTACAGTGATTAAAAATTCATCTTCTAAAGACACTAAGCAGAAAACTGCACTAAATAAACCAGAAAGTGATCAGTCACTGATGTAAAAAAAAATCAGTCTTTATGATAAAAATATAAACAAAGAACCCAAACATATTTGTATCATTAAATTATTGCTATGTCACTGTTTAGAATGTCTTAATTGAACTGCATGATCTTAAAATAACATAAATAAAACAACTTTTGACCTCGTGATTAAAACTCTATTTCCTTTATCATCATCATTGGTTTTGAAATATTATTTTTTTCTTTTCAAGTGATTATGTTTGCTATTCATAAAACTGTTTCAGATGTAACACATTCAAACACTGTCTTTCTGAGTTTTTTTTTTATATTAAAAGAACATCCTCAACTGTTTCTAATGAAAATTTGTGTTTGTCAAGGTCACTGGGGGAATAGAGTTTTATTTTGGGAAAACGACTGTCAAAGACCGTAGAAGTCTGATCATAGGAAGTAAATTTGCATCTCAAAGAGTTATAAAAGACAAAAAAATAAAACTTAAAGTTATCTAAAACTACAGGCGGAAGATCACTTTTATGTACTCAATATTCACATTCTGGCAAGAAGAATAAAGAAAATAAAGAAAGAAAGTAAAATAAAATTTCTGGGAGATTTTTTCCCATTAAATCTGTTGGTAGGTCTCAAGTTGAACAGTTCAATAATTGTTTGAGTGGCAATGTCATGAACAATGCAGACAGAAATTCTACTTCTCTCTTCACTCACTTCATTACAAATATTTCTAGGAGATCAGTACTTATCTGAGTGGACTGCTCAGCTTAGATCATAAATGCTGGGCTCCCTGAAGAGATTAAGTTGTGCAAAAGTAAAATCCTTGCTGCAAATTTTGCTTTCCAGTGTGAAGGGCAGCTTTCATATCTATAAAAGGGGAATAGGAGGATTTTTGCACTGGAGGATAGAGAGGGTGGATGTGAGAACTCAAGTATTGGATATATGAAGAATTTCTTGCACTGTTCACCAGGATAGTGTAAGAGCAACCTGCAGGTATAGGGAAAAGCAGACAGGTGCCTTCTCTTGAAATGAAAATTAAAGAATTAATTCTTCTTTGAACGCAGTTTTCCTGGGGTGGGCTGAAGGTGTCTCTCATGACAAGACCTGAATCCTTATTTACAGTATTGCAGCCTCTCTCCAGTTCCCAGATGTCCCCTGACAAAACTCATCAATCAGAGTGAAGCTGTAACAACTTGGATCTGTGTAAACAGGGGATGAGGAGGCTGAGATTAATGAAGTAGGACTAAACCCACTCCTCAGCTGAAATCCCACGTTGCTGGCACAACTATGTCATCATGTCACCATTCACATATGGAGCTACCTGTGCTCCTGTTCTTCATCAGCGATTGTTGAGTTTTTTACGGGTGTGGGTTTTCGAAGAGATGAGAGCAGTTGTTGGTTGCTGTGAAGTTTTTTATTGCGTGAATGCATCAGTCCTGAAGTCAAGAGTTCAGAGTGCTAAAAGTCCGTGTTAAGGTTTTTGGCTATGTCCTGGGCAGGAGCAGCAGCTCCTTGGTGTACTTCTTCTTCTTCTTCTCTTCTTCTTTTCTTCTTCTATGTGTGTGAGTGTGAGTGTGTGCAAGAAAGAGAGTGAGCACCCCATTACAGGGGGATATTTATTCATATTTAGTCATCCAATCAGCTAAAAAATGATTCTAAAATATTCTTTCTACATCTATTAGAGTTCAATTCTGAAATACAAAAATAGTGTCATTCTTACATATAATTTACCTGTATAGTTCTATCTATTCACGTAAATGGTTCTATCTGTTTTATCTAGGTATGCAAGCTATATTCTACTATGTTTGCATTACGTCTAGACCTAAATTTCTGAACTTTAAACTAGGCTTTATGGTTTTTTATTTTCTTAAGGCACTTAAAATGTATTCCTACTTAAACTTAGCTTTAACTTACTTAAAACTAAAACTTACACTTCTACTTCATGTCTATGTGGCTTAATGTTTTAATTCCTCTAAAGGCTTTAATTCGATCTCTCCATTCTCATTCCTCTCTGAGGGTCCCAGTGAGGCTTTTATTTCTTGCACTCCAACAAGTTATCACTGTGGAAGTCAGCCACACTGACAAGGGTTCAACTAAACGAGGGCTCAGAGACTGTGTATGAAAGTTGTTCTTGCACCATGTATGGAGAATACAAGAATACACACATGCGCAGGAGAGGAAGATGGATTAGTTTCAGTAGACAGTCACTGCAGCAATTTTCCTAAAAGAGAAATATTTTTTTTATTATTTTCTTCTTCTTTTTTTAATTTAAAAACTGGTAGGCATCTCCATGGTTACAGTTCACTGTCAGTCATCTACCTTTAGCCTTTTGATGCACTGGAAGCACCTCTAACACTTTCTTATTTTTCCTCCAGCATCATGCAGGGCTGTTTTATGCATGGAAGAGCAGTAGATGTGTATGTCATTCTCTCAGCCTTGCAGAACATGATGATAGCTGCTTCCATGGAGCTTACATGCCCAAGCAAAATAAAGTCTGTTCTTTCCAGTAGTCACTGACATCTGGTTTTGACCATCAGCTCAAATGGGTATGATCCATTTAATCATGATACACAAGGGCAGCTACAGACCCATAGTGTGAAAAAGAAAAAAAAATAGAAGAAATAATGCTCCGTGAAGTTCAGCATTTATGCATCTGGTTCAAAAGCTGTTTTGTCCTGCTTGTCCACAGATATCCAACACTCAACACACAATGGAGCAATAGGCAGCTCCACCTCCTCCCAGTGAAATCAACTTGTTGGAAATGGTTATTAAGCAGCTTTCAGCTCCCCTCAGTATTTGGGCTGTGATCTCCCATCCTCTTTACATGGACCACTCAGAGGGAAGACAGTTTTTTATTTAACTTAATAAATAAAAGCAGTCTTTTCCAAAAATGAAGCTTAGCTACTAATTAGCACTTTGTGATTAATGCAAGCAATTTATGAAGATTATACTCACAGTGTTCAGTTCAACAGAACACTTAAACTCATGCCAAACTTCAAATTCATCTCTAGTAAAACATCTTAGAAACATAATTTTCTTCCTGTGGCAGAGCTGATACCAAGAAGCAAAAGCAAAACTCCCTCTTTTAGAGGACATTCCACATTACAGGAACACTATTGATAGTGAGATGTTTATGAACAGATTGAAATTCATCTGTGTAAAGAGATAACAAAAAAGTTATCCAGCAAAATATTTTTTTAACAATCACAGCTTGATATCACCCATTGCACTGCAGCCTAAATTCTCAGCTGCACAAAATGACATTAGGAGATGGTGTGGAATGCATACAGCTGAAATAATGTATTGAATTCCTTTCATAAAAGTATAGCCTATGCATTTAGCTTTTGCAGAAAATAATACAAATATTCCTGAACTTCAAAGCTGGTGTTTTGTGTTTCTTGCTCTCTTGTAGAATGTTTCACACTGTCCACAAAATGCAAACTGTCCTTCCTACTGCTCCTAAAATCTTTCTTAGTTTTGACTACTTGTCTAAAACAACTCTGGTATTTATGTCAGGAAGTAAAAATCCCAAAAGGCAGGCATTGACATCTTCATAACATCATCCAAGCAATGACCCCTGCAGAAGAGACTATATTTTAGTGCCATGCTCAAGCCCACCTAAACATATCTCCAGTTTATCCAAAGACCCAAAAAATTGGCACACAGCACTGCTAACAGGCACACTGCCATACTGACAGATGTGTATGAGATTAAGCAGCCAAAAGATGGGATGTGATCTCTAATGTTAATTTCAATTGTTGCTTTCCCAGCCAGGAATATCATATCTGCAGCTTGTTCACAGGGTTTACACCTATGGCTGAGGGCATTAACCAGCACTAACTCAGCTCTGAGGAATATTCATTCAGAAAACCAATGTCTGTTTTCCCTGGCATGAGACACGGTTTCAGAGATCTAATGTTGGCTTTGTCTTTGAGTATCTATCAATGGGTTCCATTGAATTGTCTGGTGAAAGGAAGAAAGATGTCCAGAAATATTAACATAAAATTGAGTTTTGAAGCAAATGTTGTTATTGATCCAAAGATCTAAATGAATTGTGCAATGTAAAATCCTTAATATGCCCTCAAATCACAAGGAATCACAGAGAACCTTTTAGGATTGGATAGACCTCTTGAGATCATTTAGTTCAATCCCCCAGCTTAAGCAGAGTTAAGTAGAGAAGGCAGCCCAGAACCATGTCCAGACAGCTTCTGACTGTCTCTGCATTGTGTCTGGGCAAGCTGCTCCAGTTTGACCAGACTCATTCATTTCTTGCATTCAGACAAAATTTCTTATTTCTTAATTTTGTCCATTGCTTCTTGTCCTGTTACTGAGAAGAGCCTGGCTTTCTCTTCTGCATTGTCTTATATAAGTTATTTTGCACATTGATAACATCCTTGAGCCTTCCTTTCTCTAAGCTACCAGTTCCAGCTTCCTCAGCTTTTCCTCACAGAAGAGATGCTCCAGTCCTGTCATCTTCTTTGTGGCACATCACTGGATTCTCTCCAGCATATCCATGTCTTTCTTATACCTAGGAACCAGAACAGGAACCAGAGCTTGGCATCTTTCCTCGCCACTATTGAGTAGAAAGGAAGGATTGGCTCCATTGACCAGCTGGCAACACTCCTACTAATGCAGCCCAGGATGCTGCTGGTTTTCTTTTCCATGACTACACAGTGCTGGCTCACAGACAGCTTGTCATTCACCTTGATCCCAAATTCCATCTCTGCAGAACTGCCTTCGGGCTGGTGACCCCAACACACAATTGAACACATTCTTCCACAGATGCAGAAATTTGCATTTCTCTCTGTAGAATTCCAAAAGGTTCCTGTCAGGCCAGTGCTCCAGCCTGTTGAGAACCCTCCAGAACACACCTCTGCTTATCATCCACTCATCCCAGATTTAATATACTAACTTGCTGAGGGTTCACGCTGTCCCATCCTCCACGTCACTGATGAAGATGTCACACAGCACTGGCCCCAGTACCAATCCCTGTGGTACACCACTAGGGCCTGGCCTGCCCAGGCCTGACCCCCTTCAGCCAGGTTTCATGTCTAACATCTGCATGTTCCCAGTGCAAGTTTTTAGAAGCATGTTCCTACACTCTACATAGAAATTTGTGTAGTTGTGGGTTTTTCTGGCTGCAGTATATGCATCTTCAGAATCTAAGCCTTACTACTGAGTCCAAGCAATGCATAACAACATGATTGTGCCAAGATGTATCTTTATAGAAGTAATTAATTTAATTCCTAGTTTGTAGTTATGCTAATTCTGTCTTTTAATTTGTATACTATTATGCCAAAGTAGGTGGTAACTGGGTGTGACTTAACTTTTCATTTGCACATGAGAGTAAACTAGAGCTACCAGTTTCATCCCAGACAATTTGGATTCAGCTGCCAAACACATGCAGAAAATTGTGAAATGTGATTTACTAAAACAATTTCAGTAGAAAGAGATTGATTGCATGCAAAATGAAATGTCTGATGACTCCCACTAATTAAGTCTCAACCAAAGTGTTATTGTAGCTCCGATGAACCTATCCTTCTCTTTCAAATTTAAACTGAGGTAGATAATTTAGGTGAAATTTAAGAAAAAAATATTTTTTTTCACCAGGTGAATCATAGTTTAATTATAAGGATAATATGTACTCCCTAATGCTGCCATATATGTCACTAATTTTTAATTAACCTATCAAAATGTAAAATTTAATACTGCTATCCTATGTTTTGGCCAAGGGTTGGTTTTTGGGGTATTTTTTTTCCTGAAGCTGAATTTATGAATGCTCTCTGAAACAGTACTGTTTGTTTTCAACTCTCTGCAGCTCTGGATCACTAGTTTAATACTCTGCACTGCTTTAATAGGAATCCACATCAAAGTGGTAAGCTTCCTTCTGCTGCACCAAACAATAGAGCTGCTAAACGTTAACAATGTCCCCTGGGAAGGAAGGGAAAACACATTCCTAAACTCTTGTAAGTCAGACCAAAATTGTAACATTCTCTGTATTTGAAGGCAGAACAACATCAAGAAAAACTGTTGGAAAGGGACTTGTCAGGTACCAAACACAAAACTCAAGTTATCAGGATAAGAAAAAGTTTTATTTCTATTTGTTATAATTTCAAAGCAAATGGCTCCACAGGGTTAAGAAAAGCAGCAACTTTTAAATGGGAGAATAAGACCCCATATTTGGCAAGTGAGTGTATTTCCTTTTTCACATTATACTTTGTAACCTGTTTGTATACACAGTGTTATAAACACATTGATTGGTCAAATTGTACATATCAGAGCAGTCAAAATAGTCTTCCACATAGGTTTATAAAATGATAGCACATTGTAGAGTTATAGTATTTCCTAAATGCAGCAAAAGAGGCTTTCCAGTACTTTTTTCTGCTATACATTTTACTGAATGAACAGCTCTTAATTTTGGAGGAAAACCTCACAAAAGACAAAGCTGCAAGAGAAGCCATAGATTCCCATAAGCCTTTGTCTATCTTTAAGCTTTCAACCTTCTGTTCCTTTCTTTTTTTTCTCAGATGAAGTGAAATGTATCAAACCCAGTTCAGTTTCTGCCTTTTAAAATAGCAAAGGTGAAAAACAGGGAAGCTGTGGATAATGTGGTAAGCAAAAAAAAAGCTCTGTGAGAAAAGAATCTTTGTTCTGTATCAGCCACTGCCAGAATAGAGAAGAAGCTGTTCAAAAAGAGAAATGAGACACTACATTTTCCTTTCAAATATAAGGCACAATAGGGTCTACAAAGGTCTACAAAGATGTGATATGTACATCTGCAGTGAAAAAGGTTTGTAATAGAGGCAGGGAATAGGGAGGATGATGGTTATGGTGAAAGAACAAAGGCAGAATATTGCTCAAGGATACACACATCAGTGTCCATTGATTAGACAGTACCAAAAAATACTTAGAAATTACATCTGAGGATAAAACATCATGGATATTTTGCTAACCAGCTAGCAATAATTAAGGCATTGGCTAGATTTTTGCTAAGATTAACTCTTCTGTGTTTGGCTGCCACACTCATATTCATTTCCTGTCTGAAGGAAGGTCCCTTACTAGAGAAGAATCCCCATATGAATTGGGGCACTTGCTGCAGCCCCCTCCCTCATCAGCCTGACCTTTCTTATTGTTGGTTGTTCACATTCACTGCTTTTAGATATTGTCCTGTTCTCCATCCTACTCTTCAATGAACAGTGGGTTCAATTACCATTAAAAGGCCCTATCTAAAAGCACTTATCTAAACTCTCTTCAGTATTCTAGCTAAGTTGGGTTCTATTTTGTTGGCTACGTGTGGATTTGCATAGATTTCCTATCACTTCTTATAAGAACTTTGTCTTCCCCTGTTGACTAAGCAGACAAAAAAATCATCACTCTTTCCTTTTTCATGTACTTGTTTGTATTTCTTTTCCATAGTAAAACGACCAAGTCCTGTTCATATGAAATACCTGGCCCAGTATGATTGAAATAGTGCCTTTTTTAGTATTTAAATAGAGCTATAATTCTCCACCAGCAGAGAATGAGAAAAATTCTAGGTCTTTATCCACGCTTAAACTTCTTCCTCACTAATTTTTATAAGTAATTAATAGTAATAGCCAACTATCTCAGTATTGAAAATGGAGGATATGATTGTGTATTTAGGCTCATCCATAATTTGAAAACCAGCCATCAAACAAAAGAGAAATGTTTTTTCTTGCTTTTGCAGTCTTTTTTTGAGCCAAAAATACACAACCCGGGCAATTTAATCACTTTATTACATGCTCCTAAATTTTTTTTTTGTATCTCACAAGCTGCTGCATGGAACATTACTACCTGTTTCTGAAAATTATATAATAATATGTGCGTATTCTGGTTATGCTTACTGTTCTCAAGTCATTACTGAAATTGAACATCTTCTGCTGGAATTCAGATTAATTTTACAGTAATATTACATACTGGCTTTTTTGGATGAACCACTCAGTGTAAAAGGACCTCAGAGACTGGCTGTTATTGAGCATAAACAGGAATGGAATATCTTCCCACTTCTTCCTTTTTATCATCCCTTTCTCAAAACTGAGTATATAGCCACTTCTTTTTGAAAAGTCCTCTGGTTTATTTTCAAACCTCTGAAAGGCATAAAATCAATGTGTAGAGAGTTTGTTTGACTTCTTCCTTTGTGTGTTTAATACTTTAGTGGAATTCAGTAGATTGATACCAGAAGATTTTTTGTTTGAGCATCCCTGATGCCTCTTGGAATTTGTCAAAATTTGGCTCCTCAACACGGAGCTCAACCAATGGTTGTTCACCCTTACTGAGCTGTTCATTACAGCACTTGTCAAAATACCCCACCACCTATCTATTACAGTATTCTGTGTAAATGTGTATTCTATTCATGTGATAATTATATTTTTGTCCTTTATCAAGCTTTTTTAATTTTGATAGTCTTGTCTCCATTCAGTGACGTCGTCGTAGAATGACCTTACCTTATTAGGGTTTCTGCTCCATCTGCTTTACCAAGCTAGGCAAGTGTTGTTGTTTGCATTGTTCTATCAGTCTCTTGGCATTTGTTTTATCTTGATCATATTCCTCAGCAGGAATCTGACTCCCATCCTGAACACATGCTGTTCTTACACTGTTGGCAGACAGAGCACATAATTAACCTTTTTGCCATTCAATTTTGCCCACAAAAACGGCTTCAGAAAGCATTTACTCTGCTTCCTTTCACACTTGCCCAGAGCACAAAAATCACAGCCTGGATCTCTCTGTTGACCTTCTCACACCGTGGTACCAGTCACACTGGAATAAACCAAAGTTTCATCCATCAACCTGATCACAGAGCAAAGGTTACACGGGCTTCATAAGGCACCCAGAATCTAGGTAATGCCTAGTGTGAGTTTTATCCCTCTTTCTATTTTTAAATTTTAAGCAGAGAAGCAGCTGAGTAATTTTTGGCCAAGTGTACCTTCCACAGGTATCCTTCTGTTCAACTACAGTGCAGTTTAGAGCAGACAATAAACCTTTCATCTCCTCAGACATAGATCTATTAAGTAATATGCTTTTCTGCTCTTCTCCAATATTTCTACCTAACTAGATTCTGGAACTAAGGATGACACATGGCTTTCCCTAAATAGAGTATGATCTTCACATGGGATATTAAAGCAACACAGTTCTGCTGACACCAGTTATGTCAGCTGAGAATCTGGCCTCTGATTCTTTATTGAGACATGAGTGTAATCAGTGCCATTAATATCTTGCCAGAAGGCATTAAACCTTCTTTTACAGTTTATTGTTTTTTTCAATTGTCTTTATTGCTGATTGAAAGAGGATGTTTGCTTTGCTGATTTCAATAATGCTTAAAGGAATAAGGATGCAACAAAAGTCTCACATGCGGACATGCCTCTGAATTTTTAATATATTTTTTGGTTCACCTCAACTACTTTTGAGAGGGTGAATTGATCTGTAATTTGGTGCAATTCTGTGATCCATTTAGTGCCATGCATAATTTTGCCATCAGAATTGTTCTATACAAAGGTAGAAAGCCTCACACCCTTCTCCATTCATTTAACAGGCAAAAGTAAGAAAATGGGAGGAAAATCCAAGTGAAGTAATTTTTTTTTAAACAGGTTATTATACAATAAACAAGGTAACAGATGAATATTATCTAAGGACAAGTATTGTAGAGCAACAGAAAGATGCTGCTGAGTAAAGAATAGTTGGTTTATGTATTCTGGGTTGTTCTGCAGACCTATGGCCTTAATTCTTCCCTTTTTCCTTCCTGCCTCTAATCTGACTTTCCCTCTGTAAAGGATGGATAAGCCCTATGTTGCTTCTTTTGTTTTTTCTCTACTTTTTCATTTTCTTCCATCAATATTGAGTATATGGCTCAATTTTTCTTTATTACATGATGAGTTTTGAAGTGTAAGCACTTTTTTAATGCCTACTTTGTATCCGTATAGTGGCATTTTCTGTTTCAAACAAACGAGGTTGCACTTGCACTACATAGCTATGATGTGAGGTAGGAAACAAAAGATGACAACTCCTAAGAGCAAGACAGGAAATCCTGCAGGCTTTCACGGGACCTGTTGCCCTCAGAGGAGGTGAAATAGCTGAATTTACTCAGTTGATATGAAAACAAGGTCCTGTGCACACATATTTCCCTCCATATATCCTACAGCACCCATGTTTAGAAAATGTGGGACATATTTGTAATAAAGAGATTGCATAATGTTCCTATTAAAAAGGTCACCAGTTTAAATCAGTTTGAGTGCTGGATCTCCCAAATTTCATCCATGCCATGCAGACTGCTAACCAGAATCAGGAAACAATTTTTCGTTACTGTGGACTATACCCAGAAATGTCCAGCACAAACCACTGGGTCACTGGGTACCTTGTTAAGGTACTAGGAAAAGTAATGTGTTACCTAGTCCACTTTTTTGAGGTATGCTGTGAATTCCTCTGGAAGCCAGCGAGGACTTTCACTGGTGTTTAATTAATTTCTTGTTTTGGTGAATTGGGGCAAAAGTTCAACAATTCAGCTGTAATTCAGTTGTATAAAATATTAAATTGTGGAGAATTTTTCTAAAAATCATATACACAAATATATACAACAAAATAAATGACACCTGCCTAATTCATCTTCTGTGTTCTCTGCTAGGAACACTGTGCCTCTCCCCTTTGATTTAATGGAAATTAGTTTCAGTGACGTACAGTGAAGTGGAGACACCAGGTTCTTTCTTAAATAGGGGAAAATATGAGCCCTGTTACCTTTACATTTTATGAGCTGGTTGCTCTTTAGTGTTTGGCAAGACAAATAGAGTTACATACTATGAGTGACTGAGAACAGAACTTCACTATCAATCACCTGCCTGACTCTGCACAAATTCTGTAGGGCATTCAGGACATTTTGCTGCCTATGAATATTTCCGACAAGATGAATCCCTAACAGCTTCCTGATGGATTAATACTGGAAAGCAGGACTTTTTCTTGTTTTATAGCAGTTTGTCAAAATACCATAGCCACTAAAGCTCTGCAGCAGCACGTCTCTTTAAACAAAGAAAGTAACCCAGGGGAGTATCACTGATTCCCTTTATCACAATTCATTTGAAGAAATGATATTTAATATATTAATATTGGATGAACTGCAACAGAAAATGGAAAGTTATGGAGTTTGTTTTAGCTTCTAAGTCTTTAATATGTCACTAATGAAAGTGAACTACAGTGGATGCTTCAATAATAAAGCCACCTCCTAGGCAGAGTCATTCAAAGATACAGGCTATGGATCTGTTGTAAACCTCCAAAGGTTCCCCAGAGCTATGTTTTCTCTAATACTGAGAAAACTGTGGTTCTTGATTGTCTTTTCATAATGACATCTTTCACTGATAGAAACTCTGGAAAGGGACTATTCTGTATAGAAAGATGATTCTGATAACTCCAACACACATTCTCATCATTCCAAATTGCAAATTACAGAGAATTGCTCTGTGAACACATTTACCTGCCCAAAGACCTCCAGTCACTACTGCAAACAAGGCCTCTAAAATGTTTAAGATATCTCTGTCATACGGTAGGAAATTATCTTAATTTTTTTTATTGACATCTTATTATTTGAGCACTAAGATGACAGCTTATATTAAATACGTATTGATTCTGCTCCTCCATGCATCCTTAAGAGACTTCTGCAAAACCAGTGGAATAGATTTATTCTGATTTATGATTCTTTTCTCACATTAGGGAAATCAGAAGTACCTACTAAGTACACAATTTTTATAAAAATAAAATTGCATTTGTATTTGATTAATTTAATTAATTATATGTCCATCTCAGTATGTAGAAGGCATCAATTAGTTATCTATTTTTCTAATCAATCTATAACAAAATACAGTTATCATAAGCCATGCATATGAAATCATAATACAGTCAATAGAGGATTCAACCTAATGTCCACCTTCAACTAACCTTCAATTCTATACTTTTATTACAGAAATTTCCTCTTGATTTTATATCATCTCCAGCCTTAATCTGTGCTTCCACCTCCAGTTAAACAGCTGCTACATGCCAGTCCAAGGACAACTGCATTTCAATTCATGTGAAAAAATTCTTTTATCTCCCATGACTACTTCTCCAGGTTGTTGCAAGTATTAATTAAATTTTGCAGAAGACTTTGAGGTATTTGGGTATCTGCAAAGTGCCATTAGTTACAACCTCATGCTATAAGCAGGTATCTTCAGACTTACACAAGTCCCAGGTAGGGCCACATGTGCCTAAGCATTCTTCAATTTTGCAGTATTCACAAAAAGATATGAAATTTTGGAGGCCAGGCTTACTTTCAGACAGAACCTGAGCCATTGCAGAACAGAAAGAAAATTGGCCAACTTTTCTCATTTCAGACTTTGTCAAATGGCAGAATTTTTTTTTCTTTATTATCACAAATATTAAACATCATCTGACTAATATCACTGCAGTACATCTGTTGTTGTAATGGATATGAGTTTGCCAAGCTATTCTCTCATTTTGTTGTAGCAAGAATAAAAGGCCCAGCCCATTAACAAGGATGAGGTAAATGATCTCACTTCATCATTTTCAGAGGGAATGATGGAATCTGAAATGAGCTTCATGGTAGTAAAGCATCACAGTATTACAGGATAGTTTGAAATTACATAGATAAATGGACAGAAAGCTGCAGAACAGTCTCTTGAATATTTGTATAAATACATATTTATATATGTCTGCATGTATCAATAGATGTGCATTTATATTTACATTTTAATACAGAAATTGAAGAGTGTTGTTTAACTTTTATTATTTGTACTCATGACCCTGTATATGTCCTTACCAGACACATACTCATCCTATGACAAATCAGGTTGGTATAACTGTTGTTTTCTTCTGCCAAGGATATGGCACTGCATGTGTGCATATATGTATGTCTATATATAGATACAGATGATATAGATACAGATGCATCCACAGCTACATGCACGGAAACATAAGGAAACTTGGAGTGAGAGCAGCTTAGATTATCTTTTTCCATTATAAAGCATTCTATAACCTTCCTATATCTTCTACCTACTTTGATGCAACATGAAAATACCAAGAAAGCAAAGAGAAAATCATTAGGGAAAAAAAAAAAAAAGATTGCTTTAATAAATAACATTAATCTTTAGCTGGGTTTGTTATTTATTGAACATGGTTAAAATCAGAGTTCATCCTGCAAAGGCTGGATTCCTCATAAAACTTTAGGCTATCTTCCCAATAAATACTCCAGAACTGGTCCCCTCATGATATCCTATACCAGAGATGCCATGAACTGCTGGAAGTTGTACAGCATTTCTGGACACAAACCCAGGCTTGTTATCCTTTCAGAAAAATTTCAGGTCTCTTAGATTTAAAATGATAAAAGGTGTCAATTAAGGTTCTGGGCATCCTAACATATTTCTTGCAAAAATAAAGTGTAATACTAAGTTTCCTTTGGCATATGGTTAAAATGCTGAAACTCAGCCCAAATGGGTCACAGCTTTCAAGCTCGCAGCCAAATGAGAAAAAATAGGATTGTGCAGTGCTTTGAAGTCTTTCATTTTAGAAAACTAAAAATTAATGCTTTAAGTTCTGCTGTAAACAATGGAGGGTTAGTTTTCAAAATCACTGTTTCACATTTAAGAAGCGCTGAATGTGCAGTTTCTGCTTAACTCGAATTATGGCTTAATTTTATGTTATTTTTACATAATATTTGTCTTTCTTCCATGCACAACTTGGTCACACATGGAAGGGGAATGAGCCTAACAGAAGCAGCTAAAGTATCTTAGTGCATCCCGATTTCCATGAACGTGATTTTGCAACCTAACTAATTTTAAATAGTTCTCCCCATAGTCTTATGTGTTCCACAGCATAAATGCCTCTCACATTGTGACTTGCTCCTGGCTCCCTGCACCTCGGGGAGCAGCTGACCCTGGCTGTGCCCTGGCAAAAGGTATTGATAGCTGTGAAACTGGGATGGATGCCTCTGGCAGAAAAAAACATGCTGGGCTGTAAAGCTCATCAAAGAATTACATTCAGATCCTCTTATTTGATAATCAAGCAAAATTACTTGCATTTGAGCAATAAAAGTATTTTTCAGTTAAATCTGTTACCTTTGTTCAATTCAGATTTCCATGGAACTCAATGAAAATATGAAGATTTTCAAGAAAAAGAAAGGAAATTAAAGAAGTTGTTATTAATAACAAATTATAATCAACACTTTAATGTTAAGATACAAAACTTAGGAAACACCTTCGGACTGATGGAAAATAATGTTAATATTTGAGATAGGTATGCATCAATTTTCAAGATACAGACGATAATCTACCAGGTATAAATGTGAAATGATCCCCTATTTCCTAAAAGTCATAGCTATTCTTTGCAACATACTTCATGTCACATAATATATTTTCTAATATTTTGCAAAGTAAATGTATGAATGTATGTCCTTAGTTGTAGTGTTGAAGGTGTGAAATTATTCCCCTATTTGCACGTGAGTTTGATTGCTGGGGATTTAGAATATCCTGAAGCTTCTCTGGGAAAAAACTGCTACAGTTAAATATATTACCATTGAAGAAATTATTCAACTGAATTTGAAGTAATCCATACAGAACAAGAATAAAACAAAATAGATATTTTACAAAATTTACCCTGTAAAAATAAACAGTGATTTTTAAAAATATTATAATGGGAAGTCAATGGATTTCAAAGAAGCCTTTGTTTCAGACACTAAATGTGGTAGTGTGTTTCAGTTCTCATAGTCTCTGAGCCTCCTTCACATCACAAATTCTCTATAATAACAAGATTATTTTGTTTACAAAACCACAATGTTGCAAAACATTTGCATCACTAATGTAATTAAGTACTTGTGCTCATGCTAATGTGTTCTACCTAATCTTAGGTTTGCAAATTTTCAATTCTGTGTAAGGGATAGAATTAATTTTTTCTTTTCAGTAAATGCTTCAGGGTTTAATGACAAAAATTAAATGGATAGTATTAGTATATTCGGAGAGACAAAGAAAACTATGCTGCAGGAAATCATCCTGCCACAAACAAACAAAAATTTTTCCCATGTAAATTTTGGAACTAATGTTAAGCATGTGTTGAGCTTTTAAGCAATTAAAATGTTGTGCTATGTTCAAACATCATTTCATGCCCCAAACCCAGATAAAGAGAATAACTGCTGATCCAATAGTCCTAATCCAAAGCTGATTGATGTCACTGGAAACATTGTGCTTATCTGGCATCCTATGAAAGTGTAAGGAGCACTCTAAATGCAAGGCCTAAAATGCAATTCCATTTGGAATGTTTTTATTGAGACTAGGTGCTGTCTGTTAAAGCAAATTAATTTTAGTCATCTGTGCTATACCCTAAGGTGGAATGCCTACTCATTGTTATATTAAAAGCTCATGAGTCCTAAATAGATCTTTCATTAATTACTGCCTAAGAAAACAATTGGCCTGAGCCAGAGAAAATGCAGATTAATTATCACTGCTCAGTCAGTCATAGGACTGGATCCCCAGTCTCAGTGTGGCTATATAATACACTGCTAATGAGACTTCATTAGAAAAGACAGTCTAAAAAACTTCTTTTATCACATTTATTACAAAATGATCCCTATTTCTTTGGTTTTCAGACTAAGTCCTTTCCTTACTTTTACCTATGAAAGTCCTAAACCTCCCACTTATTTCTGCACATTTATTTACAAGTAACACTTAAAATAGTTGTCATTTACTGCACAGGGTCATTAAGAAGAAATTGATTACTTGTCCATATCTTCTTTGTCTTATGATCAAGATTTTCCAGAGTAGGGACAGCGATCATATAACTAAAATAAGATAAACATTAGCAGAAAGTAGCAGAAAGGAGGTCTTAACTCTTCCATTATCGCCAGGATCTAATCCATGCAAGGAGTGAAGAAAAAGGATTTAAAAAATAATAAACATCATTTCACACCAACTCTAACATTTCTTGTTTAACAACCTAATCAGAAATATGTCCCAGCTAGACTCCTTCCCCAGTGCTTAGCCCACCTGGGCTGGGGATGGAATAACTGGACTTACATCTCTTCAAGATGCTCACAGCATCTGAGTAGCCAGAAGGTAACTTGGAAATCCTATTTTCTTATGGACTTATGGTCTTTTATTCATGAAGTTACAATGACAATTATTGCCACATTTACTGTTTCTGAAGAATTTTAGTGTCAGGTCCTGGCAAGGGAGCTCCTAATGATTTTATGTTTCTGAAGATGAAACGGTTATCTAATAGTTAAATTTAGAGACTAAATATTAAAAAGCCATATTCATAATAATTTCTGAACACTCTCAAAGTCCTGAACATAACATTGATCTTTCATTAGTTGCTAGAATTGAACATTTTGTGAACAGATTTTTTTCTGGTGTGTTTGCTTGCTCTTGGTACAAAGCCTCAGTCCAAATTCAGATGTCACTCATGAACCAGGATAGTCTCCTAATTACTGAATACTCATTAATTGAATCTATTTTCTTTCTTGAAAACAGCAGCTAATTCAAGTGCAAAACCACTATCATTTTAGTTGAACAAAATTGGCTAAATTTCTAGAATGAATTAGCAATGTACATGACTGAACTGTGTTCCATCTTTTACTAATTATTTTAATTTCCAGAGTCTGCTAAAGCAATAGATCATAACATCACTAGTGACTGTTAGAAAAGGTGACTACTGAATTGCTTAATAAGGGACTAACAGCCAAAAGGAGGATAAATCCTGCTCGCACACTTGAGTGTCTTTACTTGCAAACACTTGGCTTTACAATGTCAGCATTGTTACCTTAACATCTTTTTCTTTTTTCCTGTAGAGTTTTATAATGAAGATTCTTACTGAATATTTAGAGCTTGTCATATCCACTTAGAGCATACTTAGGGATACTTAGGGATACTTCAGCCCACAGCTATATTCATTGCACTCTAGAAGTGGAAGACAAGTACTTAAGGTTCAGTAAAGGCAAAGCATTATAAAACTGCCACTTTTAAGAAGTCCATATGAGAGGAAAAAAACTCAATATAATTGATATATTAATAAAAGTTACTCTCATAAAATATGTATCTATTCTTATAAGCATAATTTAAATAAAAATAAATTATATAATGAAATTATTTATTACTGAAGTAGAAAAATAGCCCTCAAATAAGACACTAAAAATATACTACTACATCAAAATCAGCATTTCGCTGTTCTATTTCCCCATTCAGTAATGTTAAGAAAGAGTAGATTTGTGTTCATAAAAAGAAGTTCAATATTTCTTTAGTTTCTGTGATGCATGCAGTTAGCAATCAGTGTCAAATTAAGATAAGCTTCCAGTATTTTCTTCCATTGATTGCTGGAAATCAAGCCCCACCTTTACCTTTCACTGCTTCGCACTATTCACCACAGTAGCAATTTTCCTATTTGTATCAACACAAAAGCTATATCAAGAAAAAGTCCTGAAAATTTTAAAATGTTTCTGAAATGAAACTCCAGCGCCCAGTTCATATTTGCTCTCCTCCCTCCTGTTGTTTTTGCTTACACTCTTCTCCATCACCCATGACTTTGGCAACCTGGCAAATGGGATCACCTCTCTTCAGGTTTTTGCCACAGCCCTTGGAGAAGTTTTCATGCCCCTGCAGAAAGGAGAAGACCTGTAACTCCAGGCAGAGGAAAGCAGCAGGTTCAGAATGGATCCTGGGCGAGGAGAGAGGAGCCCAGATGCGCGTACGCCGAGCGTGGCTGGTGTGGGCCAACCCTACACTGAGCCTGGGCATCTACATGGACAGCAACACCATGGGCGTTAAAAGGGACAAATCCTCCTAATTCACGCTGTTTGCTTCATATCTTTTGAGAACAGAAAAGCATTAAAGAAACTTAGAGCACTTGCTTTACACCTCAGCTGTTATGTATGGTTTTCATTATTCAGTGCAGCTTGATATTCCTGTGTCAGCCTCTTCAGGATTGTGTCTGCCTTTTAGAGCAAAGAAAAAGCAATGCTAGTTGTAAAAAACTTTGGTTATCCAGACATTCATGCAGAAGTTGATTTATTTTTAATAGAACTGCTGTACTTTAGGTTTAAATCATATTAATGTAAAAGCATGTTTCCTAGCCCATTAAAGCTTAAATTGTGCAGATTAATATACTACATCTACTGCTGCTGTATTTTGGAAAGTAACCAAATTCAAAATGCAGTTCAGTCTGAAGCAAACATATTTTTATTATTATCTTTGATATAACTGGTCTTGCTATGAACAGTATATATACTGTTGCCAGTGTAATTTGAGGCAATTGAAACAAATGAGGGTATAGTTATGCAGATAAAATATAAGACCATTCCGTTTCCTCTGTGAAATGTCAAAGTTTATGATTCTGATGTCTAGAATAGAATAGAGTTGAGATAACCACTACCCACACACCAGTTTCATTTGTGGATTGCAGACACTTCTTGATCTGTGCCAACAGATTACAGTAGTATGTTTTTAAAGAGCTCATCATTTATATAAGAAGACAAGAGTTGAAATGAAAATGTGTAGATGAAAACAGCCTTCATAAAGTGAAAGAAGCCCAAGATAGCTGTAAGGTGACATAACATCTATCAGTGAAATGGAACAGCTGTCTCAGGCAAGAGAGATAAAAGTAAATGACTTCAAAGCAGAGGAGAAAAGTCAGGACCAACCCTGGATTCCTCAATCCAAAGAGATATCCATAATGGAGAAGAAGGTTTGAGTATTAAACATAGGCTTTTAAAACCACTCCACATCTGTCAGCTGCAGGACAAGTATTGGAGTAGATTGTGCATCACAGGAATATGATAATTTTTGTCATTCCTTGTGGGTTTGGTATGCATATGAAAAATCAGATTTCTTAGAGAGAAATTTGAATTTTTTTAAAGCATCACTCAATTACATTTCAAAAATTTCTCTACATATGTTTTCATCCCCAAATCTCCTCTGTTAGAGACAGAACAGTAGGAGAAAATATTCATTATCTGTCTTAAACAACATAAGTTATTATGAAAATTTGAAAATTATTGCTGAAATTTGAAATGTTTAAATACTCTGGAGTTGTAAACATTTGCATTCCAATTAAATGAAAATTAGTGCCTGTTTCTTAGAGTTTTCTTTGAAATTAAGCAAGTGAACAAGAACTAATGCAGTCTATCCTAGTAAGAAATATAATTTTTAATACCCTGTAGCTGATCAAGCAAAATATTCCTATTTCAAGCATAATGTCATTAGAGTTGATTGGGATGATTAGTTTTGATTGGGCAAAAAATTGCCTAACATCAAAGTTAATTATCTGTTTAGAAGGAATGAAGGAAGGAGGTTTAAAATTGTTGTAGGGTGTTGGGTACTCTTTTTATGTAAAGTGAAAACTGTGTACTTACAACCATGTTTTATACTTCTCCTTATGTGAAGTCTTGATTCCTTACGTTTGCATGTGAACTTAAATTTCTGACAAAGTTCTGAACACATAGAATACATATACGTAATAAATGGATGTATAAATATAAATGTATATTTAATTACATAGCATGTATAAATAAAAATGAAGGTGCTTGAACTCTCCATAACAGTGAAAGAGATAGAATCAGAATAGTGTAATGCCCCAGGAGGAGTCTGATAGACTGTGAGATAATAACACAAGTATTTTTTCTTGTAAACAGGCCACCAGATCACTGGACAGAGTAGTTAAAGGTGAAAGACTTTGTTTATTCTATTATATATATAAATATATATATATATATATGTGCATTTTGCCGATTAAATTTGCTCACCGGCTATTCATCAATACAAATGTAATTTGCAATGTTCATGCAGTGTAATATATTCATAAAAAGGAAATGTACGAAAATAACTCCAAGGAAAAATACTTTAAAGGCAAGCTGCTGTAGCAGCATAGCCCATTTTGCTAAATACTGTCTTGCATATGAAGAAATTATTATTTAAGACAAGACAACTGTCATAGCAGTAGAAAATTGTGTCTACAAACCAAGAGCCTGGTGCTTATGGACTAGCACATGTTAGTGCTGTGACATTGCCAGTGAGGTTCAAGGTGCTTCATCTGTGAGACTGGCTCCAGACAATCACAGGGGGTTTTTCCAATCTCCACCCCTGACTGACTTGATTGGACCTTCACTCATCTGAGGAAGATAGTGATGATGATGATGATGATGATGATTAAAACACAACTGTTCAAAAAAGGCAGTAAGAGAGCTCACTGTGAAAGGTTTACTTCAGGCAGTATGTTTCATAGACCAAGCAGCTGCTCTGCCTCCATGCAGCCAGATTGAAAAAATCCTGTTGGCAATCCTGCTGATGCTCCTCCAGCCTTAGTATCTGCTGTGAGGAACACTGTCTCCATCAGATAAAACACTTTATATTTGCCATCATGTCTTTTGCTAATGTCTTTGATATCCTGAAGGACAATTCATTGTTTTAATGTATGATGTAGTGTAATTCATCATGCAGCAAGAACAATGCTAATTCCCTTTCCTGTTTGCATCAGCCATCACTCTCCAGCCCCTATTGTATCCAAATCAATCTGAGCTCATTTATATTAATCATGAGTTGTTTGTATAGAAAAAAGCCAGTTGCAAATTGTATGCACAGGTACTATACAGATGAGAAATAGAGAGAGAGTATTAGAGAAGACAAAAAGAGGAAATGAAAAGTGTGGTTTGTTTTTTTTATGTTTATAAAGCAAATAAAAAGGTTAAGCAAACAGCATATAAACAGATATTACAGAAAAATAATACTCAGGGAATAGAATGTGAAAATGCAGATAAGCTCATTTGAGGGAGATTGAAGAAGAGCTTTCAGACTGCCAGAACACTTAAAGTTGTCTTACAATTTGCTCTCTTGAACAACTGCAACAAAGAACACTATGCTATGTTGCAGACACCCCTTCAGAAGTATAGTCTCTCAGGTACAGTTCTGTACCAAGTTGACTGCTTTTGCACAGAGATTTACCAATCTCCCCTCCTAAGTATGCAAGCTGACATTTATTTATTGTCATTTCCATTATTAAGGGTTTGTTAGGTTGCGCATCAGCCACTAGGATGAATGCAGCATGCTATTACTTGTAAAAAAAAGTTGGCTTTGATTCTTCAGTTTAGAGTTAAGCCTAAATAGAAATGATTCTTACATTTATTTGTTAAAAATGTATGTATTAGTTACAAAATTGTGCCTAATTTCTGTAAAATAATTTTATATCCAAAATAGTAACATTGAAGTTAGGTGTACCATCAGAATCAAACTATGTTCTGAAGTAATTCTCTGATTCATAGCTATCATACTTTTCCATGGACATAATATGTCACAAATCAGTGTATTTTAAAGTTGACAGTACAAAAAAACCCTACATAATATGTCATTTTAATATTTCTCAAGGCACAGGACAAAATCCAAGTGTAAAGATGCTATGTCATTTAGAATTTACTGAATCAGAAGTCTTATTTTTCTCTTTAGCTTTAATATTTATTGACCTGTCCACTTGGATGAAAGCCAAAGATGATCTTCATATTTCTACTAATGACTAAGAAATTTTCTTTTCTAGTCTTAAATCTTAGAATTGAATAGCTCATACAAAGCGGTTTCAGAAAAATATAGGAGTAATCCAAAAGTACACTTAAGCTACAACCATACTTTTTAAATCATCTGTCCTGTTCCAAAGGATCAGTTCCCCCAGAGTATTCATAAAATTCCATGTCAGGTTAATGTCCATTAGATAGTAGGTAACTAATGGGGGTATGAAAGCAATCTTGATATCCAGGCAATATTTACCAGAAATCTAGTCTAATCCATAGCAAACCATTAGCATTAAAATAATTCCAAGGAACAGAAGAAAGAAAATGCACTATTTAAGTCATTGGCTGACATTTTGGTAACCAGATCTGCTCACAGTGTCACTTTGAGAGCCATGAAGAAACCTTGATTGTTTTGGGGGGGTTTTATTTACTAAATGCTCACAAGATACAGCTACTTCAAGGATATTAAAATCTTAAATTTTTACCTGCTGATGCTCAAACACATGATGCAAGTAAGATAAGGACTCAGACTGGGTAAACAACCAGAACCCATTCATACTGAAAAATTCGTCGTTACTTCAAGGATTGCATTTTTGTGTAAACTACTTCATGAATTTTTCATGATTTGTTTGTTTCCTTTTGCTGGTTTTCAATATATAAAGAAAAGAAGAGTCTGTTTCATTACTGTGGTATGTGTGAGGCTGAAGAAATTACATTGGCAACTGCTCTCAAAATGAGGCAAATAAGAGTGATATCACCAACAGTGTGGTTACATTTGACTTCATCTTAGGCTGAAAGTTTCAAGAAAACAGTTATAAAGGCATTTAAGATGCAGCTATGGTCTCATCTACAGGTTTCCAGGCATGACTTATGGTAGGTAGTAGACAGTTAAGTCATGCCCTGGACTTTTCCATAAAAACAAAATATCATAAATGTTCAGGCAAAAAAGGCCTGGTCTGAGATGTATCAGTATTGATAGGATTTATTGAACACACAGACAAACCATTAGATTATTACAAGATATAAGAAAGTCTTTAAAGGATTCATCCATCTGAAACAAGATCAGAGAAATATTGCTGAAGACACACTTTTTGAGCTGGATATATGTTCTGCAATATGATTTATGGAATAGGAATTCCATCATCCTCTTTATTGTTCTGCTAGCTAAAAAAAAATACTTTGAAACAGCAGTTTTCTTCTAAAATTAAGATTTATTGAAGAGATAATCAGAAAGATTAAAGTTGTCAATGTCTGCTGGATATATGGTCTAAGCAACTCATTTTTCATTTTGCTAAACAATGCTTTAAGCTTATAACAAGTTTTCTAAAAAGCACCCTTCTTTGTGTGAAGCCTTATTTCAGTAACTTTTTCTTAAGAAATTAATGAAGCAACCACCAGGTTTCTAAGCCATCAGAAGCAATCCAAGACTCCTAAGCATTCTTATGCTGCTTCTAGAATGATAACATTAAAACTGAGTCTTTATTCAGTTTTATTTCTAGTTATTCTTTTATTTAATAGCTTTATGTAAATATATATATAAGACACCTTGATAAAATTACATGTTGTACTTCTCAAGTAGGATGAAATTCTACTGGTATCCCCACTGTTGGATGCATTGTATTAATTAATAAGTCTTGTCACATAGTAGCAGCCCTGAAACATGACAGGAAAGTAAATTCCTCATTGTAATTAGTGGCAGGGTATTTACATATTTATCCAATATTTTTCCTCTCATCTACAAATATATTAGTGCTTTACATGAATTTTTTCATTTACAACTTGCACATAGTGTTTCTGCCTGAATATCAGATAAAGGCTTAAAGGAAGGCTTAGTCTTTTAAAGGAAATCTCTTTTCTCACTTAGCAGCCATTCATCATCTAAGCCTAGGGCCTCCCGAAAGCTGTTGCAAAGAAAAAGGTGGATGTTCTGCTTTTTCACTTGCTTTCTGGCTGTCATTCTTTTATTAGCAACACTACAGGGGACCAATTATACAAAGAACAAACAAGATATTTATTTGGGTTTTTCATTATTTGGCTGCTGCAGTTCCTTTTCCTCTATTAGAGATTTTCAGCAGAAAACACCCATGGTTTTGTCTATAAACAGGATTTTGGGAGCATACTTAGAGTAATAGCATTCACTGGTGCAGAATAAACACAATCATAATGCTAAAATTATTAAAATGTCTCTGGGTTTGTGCCTGCACAACTGGAAGCTTTTGTTTGAATTTCAGTCTGGCTGCACCTTACACTATCTTTAAAAGAATAATACCAATAATGCTGTCTTGTTTCAAAAACTTTGCCAGAAAAGAACAGTTTTAGCCAGTGGTCCCCTACAGAGCATTCAGGAGATGTACTTGAGTTAAATAATAGCTGTGCCCATTTGTGTAGGTCAATGCTGTCAAATTTACAACCTCTGTCAAAGGCAAGGCCAAGTCTCTGCCTTGTTGGCCCATATGACTTACGACTTACCTTGTATGTCCTTATGGCCTTACAGTATTTGTCCTACTATAATAACCTTGGCAAAGAAGAAAATCACACAATGCACTCCAAGAAAGGAGTTTATACCACATTAAGCCACTGGCTGGTGATTAGACATGAACGTTTGGAGAATGGGCTACAAAAATGAATTGTTTGTTCCTTTGACACTCAAAATACTCTCTGGATTCAATTCCAAGGTTTGCTCTTGCCAGATATATTTTTGATTACTGTGATTTCAGACACAATTTTCTGCTCAAACATGTAATACCATGTGGACAAGAACTGAAAATGAGGGCAACTACTCACACATCTATTCACACTAATTAACACTTACAAGATAAGTGAGAACCTTTGAGTAAAACTCTTCATTCTTACTTTCATCTTTTTTTTTTTCTTTTTCTATTAAGTTTTCCTACTTTTAATGTTTATAGGCTTCCTGAGTTAATTTGTCTTAGAGCTGCCTTATGTTTCTCTGTCTCTGAAATACCTTCCTTTCCTCTATAGGTAGAATAATTTCTTCTAGAAGACAAAGAAAAAACCAGCCTACTTATTATCTGAGTATTAAAAAACAATGATAACATTCATATTAAATGTCAATAATAATGTGAGCAGTAGGATAAATTACTGTCCTTGTTAAATGCAATTTCTTATCCCTCATATGTATTTTATATAGATTATAAATCTTCTGGGCATGAACCCTTCCTCTGTCTGAAAAAGAGTGAAGAGTTGTAGCTGCCTATTTTGGATAAATGTAGGGCAAGGATAACAGTGAGAATGGTGCTGTGGATGTGGTCTAGACATCACATTTTTTAAGTATAACTTGAGAGCTGATTATTTTGGTGTGGTGTGTATGTCAGAACTGGACATATGCACACACAGTGTAGGATGTCAGAATCTGAGCTAAAAATTGTGGAGGGAATGATGATGGCCTTGAGGTATTTCAGCATATTTAGCTGCTATTGGGCTCTGCACTTGCTTGAAAATACTTGGTTTCTTCCAACTTCTTTGAGACCATTAAAATAATAGTTTTTCATAGTAGCTTCAATACAAAGAAGCATTTCTATATTATTTATTTTTTTTAAGTAGACTTCACATTTATATTGCACAATCTCTACAATCTTTACACTTGATGAAAAGCATGAAGGAGTAAAATGATTCTGTTTCAAATCCATTTGAAAGTCAATCCAGCATTGAATTTCACCTAATAGCACTTACTAGGTTTATGAGTGGGCTTAGGAAGCTAAAAGCTACCTAGTTATGGTATTACCACACGTTTGTTAAGTCCTCTCACCAGCTGCTCAAAAGGAGGTTGTAGCAAGGTGGGTGTCTAATTCCAGACCTAAATTGCACATTTTCCTGATGTTTCTCATTATTTCTGTAAAGAAGAAGGAGTTTAGAAGGATCAAAAGCTCTGAGCTGCTTTGAGAATGACATTCTGGAGTTCTTCATCCTGAAAGATGCCACACTGGGTATATTTTATATTGTACTTAGAGAGGTATTTTTTATTTTGTACCTTTGCAAAAAGAATTAATCAGTAAATTCCCTGAACAACGGCAACAAAAAAATCTCTATTTTTGGTTTGGGGACAGACTAAACATTGATATTTTGGTGAAGGAATTAAAAAGATCAAAAGATCAATTATTTCAGCACTACTTTGACAAGAAATAGAACACTTGGTAGCAATGATCCATCAGAATACAATAAAGAACATTTCGCTGATGTAGGAACTCTTTTTCTCTGACAAAACTCTTCAAAATTTATTGGTCTGATGCCTCACGGATGGCATCATGATTTAGTTAGAATCAGGGGTCTCCAGGAAAACAACTAATAGATTATGAGCAGTATAATGCTACACAAATTCCTGAATGCTGAATGAATGACAAACTACTCCAAAGGTCCATTGGGACAGAAATTGTGAAATATCAAGTTATCCTCCAGTACAGCAAATTCCACACAGCAATATTGTTCTTATTACTCTTCCTACTTTAAAATCCAAATCTAGTAGACTCTGTCCACTGCTAAGAAGCACTTTTTTATTCTTATAGTGCTTAAGAAGTACTATCATGCTTGACTCAAACAGTACCTAAATAAATAAAATCTGTCTGGTAATCAATTGTGCTTTCTTTTCTAATCAACTTCTGAAATAAAATTAAGGTTTCTCAAGCAAAATAAATTAGGACTTTGTTTCTATATCTGCCCATCTCTTGTACTCTGCTGTGATCTTTTGCTCCACTTTTGCAAGACTGAAGACTGGTTTAAGTTTCTACAATGATTAGACTGCTACAAACTTCATGAAACCTGTCAGCTGGAAGGAGGAGACCTAAATAAGCAACTCTGATGTAAGGGAGACAGGAACTGAGACAGAAGGAGGCAGTTATTGACTGTGGTTGGAATCTGACAGATGGCTGCACAAGCACACATCTAGGACCTTGGATAGCCACAGCACGTTTCTGGTGCATGTCATGAGATGATGGAAAACTTAGGCTCACTCCTCTTGGAAGAGTTAGGGCACAACATTAAAATCCATAGGAAATGAGTTATTAATAATTCTACAACCCACAAAATAACTTGCTTTTATTGTATTTATTCATGCACTTGAAAGTGCAAAAATGTTAGGGAATTTAAATTTAAATGTGAATATTTGTTACAAGCGTACAGCAAACAAATAAAATATTCCTGGAAGAAGTGGATTTCAATGGTATACTTTCAGATTCACAGAAAAAGTAAATTCTAACAGTGAGTAGAGAATTGTATTAGAGAAAAGAAGATGATATTTTCCCAAAAATGAATTCTCCATCTCCTTTCCTCACTGCAGAACTTCTGACTTTAACCTTTCCCACATCTCCTTCTCCCTAGTTCATTACAACAATCTTAACAGAGTCAGGCTGATCTTTTTGTTTGACATAAAAATCTTTTGAGATAAATATTGAATTAATGAAAAAAAGGAGAAAACTTTTGAGTGGCAAGTTTGCTTGACTATTATTATTATTATTCCTACTATTGCTATTCTTATAGCTGCTTCATGCTTTCTAAAAGCTAAATAGTAAAGCAATTTCTTGGAAGAAAACCCTATTAAACAGGGTTTTTTTTCCAAATCAATACACTATTTCTTATATGTAATATTAGAAAGGCTTTAATAGCACTATCTACTCATATAGGACCAGAAAATTCATCTATATGCTACAGCTCTGACTTATTTCCTTTCTTCCTTCCAAAATGCTGAGATTGGTGATGAAGCTGCCACTGTCTTCCTAATGTGTTCCAGTATGATCATCCTCATGATGAGGCTATCTGACATAATTACTAGACTTCCAAGGAGTTGCTTGGGACTTAGAAACACTTCTCTCATTGCTTTTAACAAGACTACTGAGACTCCACCACATACAAACCTTTGAAAATTTAGGTGGAACCACTAAACATTAATGGTTAAATAAAAAAGTACAATGGTTAGACTAAAATAAATTAAAACCAGTTGAAATAATATTACCATAGCGTATCACCGGAACTTTATGACAGTTTTTTTTTAAAAAAAAAGAATAATTCATCAAGGAATTTTACTTTGTCTTTCCTTCAAATATTCTTTTTTGATGCCACCTGTCAGCTGTAACAAATAGTTCCCACAGTAGCACTGTTTACTCTATTGGTGCTGTAGAAATAGGCAAGTGTTCTTTTGTTTTATGCTGTTTATAGAGAATTGCAAGTATTTTGTAGCTCTTATAAGCTATTGTGTAGATGTTTGTCACTGTGGTGTTACAGTCAGTGGTCAGTTCCAGAATATATATGCATATATATATATATATATACACACATATGTATATATATATATATACACACATATATATCTTGAACTTTGAGAAGATAGAAAAATAATTAAGGAAAAATGAAAACTAGTGAATTAGTTCTAAGAATATGATATTTGTCTTAATGTTGCAATGCATTAAAGGAATGGGATTGGGAAAATTGGTGGAAAAAGAGTACTAATTTTTTTGATAAAAGGAAATAATGACAAAAAGAACAAATTAGGGCGATAAGCCAGACTGCACAAACCTTGAAAAATAAATGTTAGCCTTTATTATGATAACTGAGAGGAGAGGAGACCATGGCCACTAGGATGTCTGGAATCAGAGATTTTGTACGCAGGGCAATGGGAATTCTTCACCAAGATGCACACCTCTGGCTACAACATGGAATGAAGTAATGTTGATCCCAATACAGAGCTAGCAAGGGAAGCATAAAAACGGGCTAAGTGTCTGTCTTCTGTTCTGCTCAGCTCTGCCTGCTCTTGTCCCTAACATCTCTCTCTAACAGCCCGTCTGTGGATACTTCCTGCGAAATCTGAAGCTATCAACAGGAGGTCTTCAGCAGTGGAAAACAGGAAACATGCTGTGATTCCTCAGTGGAAGAGGGGTATGTATGGCACTGAGGAAAACGCAAATATGGAAGAAGATCAAGACTGCTATGGTTTGCTCAAATGGGCTGCTCTCTGATGAGAACATAATGAGCTGCAATGCTCCTACAAAAACTTGCATAGAAGAGGACTGACTTGTCTGGGATAACAAAGCAATCCAAGCCAATAGGTTCCTGTGCCAGTAAATGACTGCACTGTGAATTTCACATGTAAAATAGTTGGAAGAGATTGCAGTAAATTTTCTTGTTTGACTGCTCAGACATCTGGAAGCAGAAAAAAACCCTGAACATTACATTATTACCCAAATATGTCCTGTATCTTTTGTTTTCCAATCTTATTAACACCAGTTCTTAAAATAGCTGTAGCATGTGACACAGATAAAGTGCTAAAAGTCCATGTCTTGTGGAAGACGCAATGATAGGCAGTTAGAGAAAGTTTTGGATGAATACAGTGAATGAATCGCAACCATTTCAATGTTTCCATACTCAAGAACCCTGCTTCCTAACCTGTAATTCACCACAAACCTCTAGAAATACTTGGGGCACTGCTGATTTGCTGCTGGGATCTATGGACTGAGTGATGGGATTACCAGACTACGTTGTGCTTCATGGCAAAAGACATACTTTGTTAAACAGTTACATGAAATTTGTAGCTGGAGCTAGCTGCACAGTAGCTACATTTCAAGAGTTTGATCCTCTGAAAACAAATCCAAGCAAATAACTTTCCTATTGATTTAAGGGTGCATGTTTTGGTTACAGAGAAGTTAGTCACATAAGCAAAATTGTGCATGTTGTTTTGCATATATTAACTCAAATCTCATGTCTCATTTCTCTCTTCATGCAATGTACTTAATATTCTTGAAGAGTATTGCTGGTTATGCAAGCCACTTTACAAAATAAAGGTCCCCATATATATTTTTATAACTCAGCTCATTTTCAAGTCGATGGCTTCCCTTCCCTGCTTCTCTATTTGTCATTTAAATAAGTAAACAAACTAACAAACAGAAAGAATTGTTTCTGGACTTCATTTATCTGTAATTTTTCACCTTCTAATAAGGGTAGTTATACAGTTTTGTAAAAGCTTTAGTAAAAAGATGCTCTAATTGGTGCAGATAGATAGCCACAAAACCATCAGTTTAGGTGCACAACCACCACTAAACAAAGGAGTTTATCTATTAACTGTAGTGTTTCCTCATGAGTTAGTTTCATTCTGACATTTATTTCCATTTGTATTTATTTTGCTTCTCACTGACTAAATTATTTACCAAATCATCTCATTTCTTCCTCATCATTCCTTTTAGTTAAGCACTACTAAAAAATTGGCTTGGCTCAATTTACTTACTAAATGCAGTAAAATGTGTTACCCCAGAAGTACATGCCTCAGAATGTGACAACCTGAAAACATGCAATTTTCTATGTTAAAGTGGGTTCCAAAACTGTGAAATGTTTCCTTTTTTTCGTTCTTGCTAGGCAGATAAATTTGCTCTACTTCTAGTCCACCATAGCCAGTTCTTAAAGTAATTTGTAAGCATTTATCTTACAGCAAGAGAAATGTTTCATTTCATATAAGTTAGCTTTTAAGTTAAAAGTCGTCCATCTTGGCCTAATTACATGGTTATCCAAAATATTCTCAGAACAAATCAAACTGGTGAAATTGCATTGAAAAAAAGAAACTATGCTTTAATTTGGTCAGAAAACTAAGCAAAAACTGTAACTTCACTATTGATATTGATACAAGCTGTTAAGTCAAATTCCCAATGGTTCAGTGCAAGTCAGTTAACTTGACTTAAGCAAATCCATTTAAAATATTTCATTATTAAAGTTCTTTTCACAGTATAAGTGCATCTAAAATACTGGAGAACATGGGGTTCATCACCCCATTTTTAAGCTACTCAGTCTATACCATGCCAGAAGGATGTGTCTGCTCCTACTTGGTTTTAAACTTCAAGAGAGGAGCCATTTAGGGCTTTAAAGTACCTCCAAACCTTTAATGCTGACCCTTCCGAGCACTCTTGTTCCTCTAGGTCTGTGTTAGGCTTATCAAAAGAAAGATCTGAGTGTATCTGGGCAGTGTGGGCATTTGGTGTGGTTGGCAGTGAAAGGAAATTGCACTGAGACAAAACCAAGATGTAGAAGGATGGAAAGATGTGTTATCCCAAGTACGAAAGATAAAAAAGAAAAAAAGATATTTCTTATGAAGGAGTTAGCAACTTGTTCTATTTAATTTCATTCTGTTCCTTCAGACAAAATTCTACTTGCTCTATCCATTTCTAGAAGAGAGGCTCACCTGAATCTCAGCTAACTGCACATATCCAGGGTCCCAAACGTTGTATACACAGTGTATTCATTGATGGCAATACATGTGTATATATTTTTACATAGCATTCTAAAAAGAACATTAATAGAATCCATTTGCCATTTTCATAAATGCTATTCCTAATATCAGAGGCGAAATTAATAAAGTGAATTCCTTTCACTGATTGAATTGACCTTGTAGGTATTTAGTAGGTCTACAAGCTAAAAAATTTTAAGCTGCATAATGTTTTATTGAGCCACACTAAACTGTGTAAACATATAGTGAGTGAACTGGTGCTTAGGCATAAACACAAAAACTAGCCCAGGCAGATAGGGTTCACAGGATACTCATACAGTGAAATAATAAACATCAATAAGTTCTGGAAACCAAAAAGAACCAAAATTATTGAGTTCCTTAATGAATTGACTTATATTAATTGGTTATATTTTAGTGCAACTACTATTAAAAAAAGAGCACAATAATTTTTAGTATCTAACTATTTTGGTTTGAATCACAGCTAAAAAAACACATTTCTGAAAATTTTGTAAGTTTGTGTCCTAACATTACCTTCCTGTTATGTGTGATATAAAAGAGTGTTTTAAAATAGTGCAATCAATTATCAGAAGTTTAAATTTTATATTGCCTTAAGTTTATCAGGAAGAAGTATACATAAAATCACTGCTTAATTAGAATTCAATATTTGATTCCTTGGGGTTTCACTTAAAGGAGTAAAAACTCACCATGAAGTTTTCAGGTTTTCCATTTCTCTCGCCAAGAGAAAGAGTCATTGAACTGAAATTTATCACACTTTTCCCCACCTCGACAGCCCCTGGAAATGGAAAGCAAGCCCTTGAGCCTGGCCAGGTATCCAACAGCTCTGCTTATCATGCAGTTTTCTCCTCAGCTCCCTCTTCCAACAGTGGAAAAGGGCAAAGACTATCTGCATGCAATTACAATTTGTGGGATGTCTTACAGTGACTTTGATTTTATGTACCTTGTTTAAGGTACATAAGGTTAGTGGGAAAATAATCAACTTCCTATTTCTGTTGGACCCTTGACAAATAATTCTCAGTTTTACCCCCAATTTATTAGCTACCCCAGTTTATACTTGGTAAATAGTACAGACACTAGAAGAAATGTTTTGAACATTTTCTTAGCCAGAAGACCTTTTTGCAACTTCATTTTCAAGGACTAGAAGTTATTCTGTTTCTGCAATAATAACTGCATTTCTCTGTAATACAGCAATGCAGTTCTGGTTATTGCCTGAACATTTTGAACTCAATTAGATATAATAGTACACTATTATATATATATCTATATTATAGATATAATAATTTACTTTTTCCTCACAGAGGGGGTTGCTTGGGATAAGAAATAATGCAGCACTAGAAAAGGAAGTGTATATGAGTTTTGTACAGGACTTAGCACTGTGTAAGGGTGGTGCTGAGCATAACCTTCATGCAGAAGTGCACTTCACAGTCCCAGTTTCTTAAATACAACCTCTTTTTTATTCCTCTGCAGGTCTAGAAACCTTTTTCAACAGCTATGCTATCAGCTGGATTTTTGTTGTCTGGTAATTAAGAAATTGTTTAAAATTAAGTACAAAATAATAAAATACTCATTTCTTCCCTTCCCCCCCCCACCCTTCTCCTCACTACACTTGCCTCTTTATATAATCAATTTAATTTATTTTTCCTATTCTTTTTATTTACTGTATGTCCACAATGCTGAGTTTTGGATTGAGGTAATTTTACAATGTTTATCAGTTCCAATGTTAAAATAAATTGGATCAACTTGGTGTTTTCAGCTGTCAGAGTTCAAAAGTGAGAATTATAACCATCCATGCTGGGAACCAGAGATTTGGTGAACTCTAAGCTTTTCTTCAGGCAGAGGAAGCTACACTCATGCTTGTCAAGGAGATTAAGGAGAAATCTGATTGAGTCTGGAAGACTATTGCTGCAGTGGATTACAAGTTTGATCTTCTCTTTTTTCGGGGATAAACAACCTCAAGGGCTAGGACACTGGCACAGAAAAGCAGATAATATCACTGGCTGTGAAGAAAAAGTGTGGCCATATGGCAGACCCAATAAATGAAAGCAAATGAAAGTGAAGCAATCAATTCAATAAAAGTATGGCTGCGTGTTGTTGTACAAAATTGACACTTTTATTTTTGTATTTGTAGATTAATGTGCACTCTTTCTGCAGCTCCTTTCTATCTTATTTATTCAGGCTGTATACTCTTTTGGAAAGGTCAGTCTAGTATTAGGACTATGCCTTGGATCCTGGAGCTGCCATAGTGCAAATGTTTAAAACTGAGTCTTTGAATAATAGATTGAATAAACACAGGGATAAAGACTTACAGCTGCTGGTGGAGTGTGGAATTTCAAAAACTGCATAGTGCACTATATAAAAAGGAGGGAAATTAAGGAGAATTTAGCAGCTGACAAAAAATACATGCCCTCTAACTCTTTGATTTCAAGGACCACAAGTGTATTCAAAGAACAATTAACAACTAAAAGAATCATACAAAAATTGAGATTAAGATGGTCAGAACTGGAAATTTCCCTCTAGACTGCATGTGTTATTTTTTCTTAAACAGGTCTTATTTGTGAATATAAAAACAAACAAAAGGCCCATCAACCAAACAACAACAAAAAGATAATGATAAAAAAGCAGGATTTCAAAGCTCTCTTTCGCAATATTTATTATTTTCAAAAGCTATTGCAAGATAAAACATCAGACATACATGTATATATACTATATATACTATGTTTTGCAAAAACAGGTCTATCCTAGAACAAGCAGTAAGTAAACCACAGTAACACCCAACAGCATTAATTTCAGTGATAGCACATCTGCACAAAAAGCAGCTTTCTCCCTTCTCAGTGTATGCTTTCTGAGTAAGATCAAGAAAGGATTCTGATGGTTTTAACTCTGTCCTAAAGCAAGATGATCACTAAATCAGATAAACTATTAATCTGTTTAAAGCTTGTTACTCCTGTTTTGCCAAGGCTGAGATGCTTTGCCGCAAAAAAAGCAGCCAGGACTCTTCCTGCCAAGAATCAGACATCTCATGCATGTTTCATAAATGTTTCTCCACCGAAAACTCAAGGATTAAGCAAACACTAGTTCAGTTTGCAAAAGCTTCCACTAATGATTTTAAATAACTCAGAAAGAAATCTTGGCCCCATTTAAAGAAACAGTAAATTTTACAAACCATTTCAAATTTATATGTCATCCCAGTGCACTGAATATGTTGATAACTATTTTTGCTACACTTGTTAAACTCCTAAATACCTGTCTTTTTGCTATTAAGTAAAATCTCCTTTAAATTTCTATAGATAAATCCATACTTATCCCTGCATTGACCGTTAGAGTGAAAATATTCGCTTTAAGAAGCTGAGGTTTCATAGTAAAGCTTTGCCATTTATAATATGGAATCACCACACTCTAAAATTTTGTGTGAAATAGATCAGCTCTCAAGTAAGCACCTTTCACAACAAGATGAAAAACAGTTCAACAGAACAGCAACATTGTGTCTAAAAGAATGTTGATAAGAGTCCTCCCGTACTTAGAAAAGCATAAACTTCATGCAAGAATGGAGAAAAAATAAACACCATCAAGATTTACTTTTCAAGTACGATGGAATATTAAAGCACGCGAAGAAATAGGTTTATCCCCTGATATGCATTATGAGCATAATCACTGTTATTGCGCCTCACACACCTCACACAACTGGGAACTCCGTGGGGAGAAGATAAAGAGAAATTTTCCTTTCCAGGCAATGAAATGGCAAGAGAGCTGCTCGCAAACAGCCACTGGGTGAGTGCAGCAGCCTCCGTGGCTCTAATGATGCACAGATGTAGGTGCAGCTGGAAGGGCTTGAAGGGCTGGCGCAGCACAGCGCTCCATGGACCACTTCCAGCCCCGGCAACACAGAGCTCAGCAGAGAAATCCTGCCTTCTGCTTCCCCAACAAGAGGGACTCTCCTTTAAGAACTGATGACCCTGTAGACATTCAGCTGCAAAAGGACACAACGTGCTCATGAAGTAGAAAAGACCATATGCCATTTAACTATCACAGGATATGTAAGCACTGCAGTGGCTGCGTGAATGTCACCTTATTAATGTGGAACATACCATCTGAAGGGCAAATATTAAAAAATATTTCACATGTGTGTATTATATCGATATATAAGACATGCACTGTGTGCATATATGTGCACACTTTGGTAGAAATTATTTTATACTCACAGCTGTACCAAAAAAATCACTTCTTGTAATGAATGTTCTTTGTCCTGTTTGCATTTCGCAATTTGCAAGAACAAAAACACAGAATCTCATGGGGTTTTTTTCATTAAATGGTCTAAATCCCTCAGTTTTGTGCCTTAAAATCATAAAATATGTTCCAGACCACATAAATTCACAAGACAGAGGGCAGTGCTGCTCTTCAGTAATTGAGATGGCCCTCAGAAAGCCTGGACACCAGCAGCCGTGGCCTTACAGCAGTGTGAGGTATCTTTCTAGCTTGAACAGATGCTGCGTGCTGTGGTCGTGGTTGGACTGCTACCAGTGTGAAAAAACAGGCTTGTTTGCCCAAAGTCACACTGCTATGGGGCACAGGACTTTGCTGAACAAGTTCCCTTAAGGCTTAGGGTGTACTTGAAAGCAAGCCGTGTGGTCCTTTAACTGACAGCATTAGACAGAACAACCAAGTACACCCCTCACTAGAAATCAGAAGTTAATTTTTCTTCTCTGTTGGAAGTTGCATGAATTAATTAGTTCTAAGAAAATTAATATAGTCAAGATTCCTTAAAAAACGGAAGGTTTATTTGGCTTAGGAAACAGATAAAATGCAAAATAGTATGGATTCTACAGAATTAAAGTCACTGAGTCAAAAAATTGTGTGGCAACTGAATTTGCTAATGTTAAATGTATTTGTGTGCATGTACAAAATAATAAATATATGAAGTAGCTCTAAGGGTCCACTCGACACCTTGGATTTGTAAAGTAGCTTTTATGAATAACCTCTACCTATCATGGTTTAACCCCAGCCAGCAATCAAGTCCCACACATCTGTCTCACTTTCCCTTGGTGGTATGGGGGACAGAATCAGAAGAGTAAAACCAAAAAATTCATGGTTTGAGATATAGACAGCTTAATAGGTAGAACTAAAGTCACAAAGAAGGAATTCATACACTGCTTCCTTGGGCATTCAACCATGCTGCAACAACAGGGCTCCAGCATACCTAACCGTTACTTGGGAAGATAAACGCTATCATTCCGAACATCCCTCTCTGCCTGCTTCTTCCCAAGATGTACATGCTGGGTATGATGCCATATGGTGTCCAATATCCCTTTGGTCAGTTCAGATCAGCTGTCCCAGCTCTGTTACCTCCCAAATCCTTGTGCACTCCCAGCTTGCTCTTGGGATGAGGAGCAGGAAGGATCTTGACTGAGCAAGCCCTGCTCAGACACAGCTAAAACATCCCCTTTATCAATACTTTTTCCAGCACAGATCCAACACACAGCTTCATACTAGCTACTATGAAGAAAATTGACTGTAACCCCACCAGACCTTACTGAAAATCCAGCCCTAAAGGGAAATGCTGTGTCATTGTAAGCAATCAAAAAATTTCATTTGACTACAGTGACATGGAAATACCATTGTGAACACTCCTTCCTTCCTCATGGAACCTAAAATAGTCAACAGGCTCTTAATACAAAGTCTGCTGTAGCTGATGGGGAACTCTCTTTTAATTTCAACAGGTTCTTCTTACAATAATACAAAATCTGGTTTGGGGCAAGTAACACTGTATGTGTCCCTTCTGGATCTACGAAGATCTCTACTTGGTATTAACAGTCTTTCAGTAGAAAACAAAACAATACAGAATACAAATACCTTTGTGTTGTTTACGTTGCTTTTTTAAGTTGAATATTTACTATATTCTTTCAGTATATGGCACTAAATTTACTTGGGTTTATGCTACCAAATAACATACTCATACAATTTTGAAAGAGATAACAATATTTTATCTATTTAGTCTACAGCATTATTGTTCTGCCCAGGATATGGCATCTCTTCTTTTTCAGAGATCAGGCTCCCATCAGATCATCCATTTGTTAGTAAATATTTTGGTGTCAAGTGAGGTTTCTATTCCAAATTCTAAAAAGTTTTACTTGGATCACTTAACTTTTCTGCTTACTTGGAAATCTGTGACACAGCTGTAATGAGATGTTGATGAGGAAAGGTGCCATTTCTTTTTAACGCAGAAGTAGCCAGTGATTCCAGCATGTCAGGAAATGGCATAGCCTCACAGAAGGAAAGCCCCTGACAAGAGGAAGATATATGAGTGAAGCAGATTTCTCAGGCTAGTAAGCAGAAACCATGGCTATCTAGCTAAGGAGAGGATGAGAGAAAAAAGACTGAAGACAAGAAAAATTGAGACCTTAAGCAACAAACCTATACACATTTATATACTGCTGTCACTGAGCTTTTCTCATTTTCAACGAAGGCAACATACAAACAAAAAAATCCATCCAATTTTCTATGTCAGAATTCATGTACAAAAACATTTCCCTGTGACAATAATTTGTAATGGAGAAATTCATTACACTTCCACTGCACATTTAACGTCCTCTGCTTTCCTATGCCTGAGTGAGTAGGGTGCTTTTTCTGTCTCTCCATTCTCCTTGCTCTGGATGTAACAAATCACTCTTTCTGGGGTCTCCAAAAGCTCATTCTTCTTTCATATAAAAGCTCTCTGTAATAACTGAGAAACAGTAAAACACATCCAAGTATAATTTCAGGTACACTACTGGACTGTTTATTTTGCATTTGGTGTGCACACAGGTAGATAATGGAATATTAAGCTTCATTCAGAAGAGCTCCACTCTTCCTGAAGCAGTCTGTTAAAGCTCCATGAGCCAGTAAATACAGCTACATGACTCATTCAACTGCTGGGGCAAGCACCTACACTTCAGGATTAGGAGGTCTACTGCTATGTACAATATAAATCATGTCTACTGTCTGACCACTGCATACTGTGCTCTGTGGTGGAAATAGTTATTTGGCAAAATGCTCTAAATTTGATGATCTCATTTTAACTTTGCCTATGGTTCTCTACCCATTATCAGCCTAAGCACAGGATAATAAATTGTAGAATTTGTAAAAACTCAGCTCTTTGCTCCAGCTACCAGGCCAGCAGTAAGATTTGCTTTGATATGGGAAACAGGAAAGGTTTGAATCACCTTTTTTATCCTCGGTCTGTAAACACTGCTTGGCAGCCTAGATCACTTTTAAGTACTCAGCTGTTGTAGTCTGGGCCATTAGTCAACTCCTGACCTTATTCCCCTCTGCCAGAGAAAAGCAAACCATTCCCAGGGACCTGGATAAAAAGCAGGTCAGGTAGTTGTTCTTCACAATCCATCCATCCATCCATGAAAAAGAGTACTTTCATATTTAAGTGTTGCGCCACCAGCATAAAGCAGCTCCCAGAAATTTTGTCTCTCCTTATTTTGGGGAGAGCCATACCCGACTGCCTACTTTGCTACACTTCGTTACAGAAAAAGTGACAGGGTACCTCCTCCAACGCTTTGAGTAACAATCTGCTGAAAAACCCTTTCTGGTGATGCAGGTTTTAATTTTTCATACATAAAAAAAATTAGATTTAAGATGAAAGATCTTCTGAAACCCTTTTCCATTTGAAAGCATAAGACAAGTTTTGTTCAGAAACAATAACATAGGAAAGGACATAAAATACTATGTGCTTAAACTAATATAAATGATTACTGAGAATGAAGTCGTTAAGAAAAAGTGAAACTTTAAATACATACAGTTCAAACACAGTCTACGTTTATTTTACATTGCTGTAATGTTTTGGAAACTGTGCTTCTATGAGAATGCAGAAAGAAAGAATGCTATTTTCAAAATTACCCATAAAATTATTTTTATTTTTATTTCAGACTATGGCACTAATACACACTTGTCATTAGTAATCTAAATTCAGAAGACAGTGCACCAGACCCTCTTCTGGAGTTATTCTTCAACTCCTTTTTTATTTTACGCAGTAATTTAAATCCATTGGAATATCATGCTTTTGTCTTTACTCTCAATCTAATTCTCACTGCATTGTAATAGGCCAAGCAGTCATGGCAGGTGTAATAAACAACTTCTGCATTGCCAAATATATGCAGAAATTGAAGGACATAAACTAAGAAAGCTCCTGCACTAAATCCAAGAACTTACTGTAATTGATGTAAAACCTGATGCAGCTCCATCTGTCCATTCCATCATATGTCTATTGATCTTTTTTTGTCCTCCTGAAATACTTCCTGAACTTACCTGGGCTTTTATAAAGGGATAGGAGAGAGAAAAAAATGGAAAAAAAACCAACCCCAAACTTCAATGATCCCTGGTCATTTTAAGCACATTATTGCTGGGCTGAAATTTCCTCTCCCAAGCTTCCAAAAAAGCTAGGAAATTAAATTTGCTTGACACAACATGAAGATAAGAACTTCTGAAGCAAATTATCCCCTCAACACTAACAAAATCCTAGAGACTGTTGTGGAGTGTAAGTGGAACTAGAGCAGGAAGTTTGAAACTGGGATGAAATTCCGCTTTTTTCTTGTTAATAATGAGTTCTGCTATCTTCCTGCTCTCAGTGTAGGGAAAAAAAAATAAGCTATCAGTACTGAGGAAATCTTATTAGATTCAACCCTATTTTTAAACAGCTGGGATCAAAATCTTCATTCAGACACACTGGTGCCACTCCATTAAATTCCAGCAGTGGCACCACTGGTAGAAAAAGAATGGCACTCAGATTTTTCACCATTAAGTAATCTGTTTTCATTACCTTCTCAGCAGTTTGTTTCATTTGCCTGCAGTCGAGAAACTAAAATTAGAAAACATTTCATGTTCATAGTTAGTTTGCTTCCAATGTGAAAAAAACAAGTCTATAAATTTGTCTATTGGATTATGCCTTGTGCAGTTCTCTTGCAAAGTTGTCTTTACATTATAGTGATGAACTGTAAATGGTGTAGTGCATTATTTTGTCCAAAGTAATCAAATTAATGACCCTAGAAATATTATTTTAGGTGACTGTTATAAAGCATTGACAATACCCATGAATATTACCAGCAGAATTTCTTTTCTTCTTTGCAATGTATGCATTGCCATGTGTTAATAAACTATTTTCTGATCATCTTCAGAACTTGCTGTCTCTTGCAGGAGTTCCACTTGCCAGTCTTGTGTCAATTCTAGTAGCAAATGAATTTCAGGCAAACACTGATAGCAAATTATCAAAATTTTGAATACATTTTTCTTCCCTTTACTTGCATACCCACGTCCACATTTCACATTACCCAAAGCATCACTGATTCTGACTGAAAATAGAAAATCAAAGTGTGGTGATCTCCTAGGTAACCTAGTTACTTTGTAACTGTGAGAATTATGTAACTGTGAGAATTATTTAGCTTATAAAGTCTAAAATTACTTTATTTTTTTCATTTAAATGAAACTTTCAAAAAAGGAGAAAAAAATGCAAATTCTTTTTCTGGTTCAGATAAACATTACTCTGGATGCTAAAAATTGATTTTTTTCTCAAGAATGGAAGAGGTGTGTACCTTCTTGCACTGTACTGGCTGATGTCATCCTTACTAAGAAAGTGTTAAGCCTTACCAACAACAGATAGTAGCACTTTGAAATTATTGAAAAAAAAACCACCTACAAATAAATTTCTTCCAAAGCACACAGCACCAGAATTAGCACACATCTGGGAAATATGCCATCACAGCAATGTCCAGAGACAGTCCTAAGAAGCTTAAAGATCAGAGGAGGATATAAAATTATTTGAGCTTCACAGAAACTTTTCATGACTACTGATGTCAAGATCACTTCTAAGGAAAAGCGAATGGATCAAAAGAGCATGAAGTCAAACAACTTCTGGATTTCAAAAAAGAGGACTGAAGAGTAAGTTTTCTGTTAAGTAATATTAATAAAAACCCTACTGTGGCAATGATGCTAGTGAACACCTGTTTTCTGTAGTTGTCACAGACTGTTGTGCTTCATTTGTCTTGAAGAAATGGCTCTGCAGCTCATCCAGTTGTGTCCTTAGTAAGGCTGGCCAGTCAGTAGAAACAATTTTGTTTGCACTTGCACATCTCTAATTTTCTTCAATTAGCTCATTCAAAATACATTTCTAAAATTCCTGTAATAACTTCTCAATCTTTATTCCTGACAAAGTATTACAGGCAAACCAGCATTAAAGATATATTTCTTTATTTTAAAGGTCATTCAATAGTCATGCACCAAACTAACTTTAAAGGTAGAGGTTGAAAACAGATCTGAAATGTATTCCTCAGATCTCATTTGCCTATAAATCCCACAAAAAAATTAACTTATTTTAATATCAGGCACACATTTCTAATTTCTTAGAGGCAGCTAGATATTTTATACTCCCAATGAGCTTTCCTTACTGCAGGCAAATAAAAAAAATTTCAACATTCTGTATGGAGTATGTGCTCATGTGCCAGAACTACAGAAAACTGTAAATCTTTCTATCCTAGATGGGTAGAATTAATTTCAGATTTAATCACCATGCTGCATAATCAGGACCACTGAAAAGGAGGCACAGAATAACTCTGTTAACAGAAATCTGATGCATGCACAATGCTGTAGCATGCATAGTGCTTTAATGCAAAAATAAGAGGTGAATCTTCTCTATGTGGCTCATGAAAAGAACATGAAGACCAGGTCCACACTGACCATTCAAAAAAAATGTGACACAAATAGAAATCAAGTGGCTGTATCCACCTCAGTTGAAACCTAAGACAATAGAATATCAGCCTCTTTCAGATAACATCTGCTCAAACAAAATGATAAGCCACAGCATTAATGATTTCACTTTACCTACTAATGATGGGATTTCATTGTTTCATAGAAGTTAATAACCAAAGGTATATTTAAAAGGTATACAAAAGTATAAGATGAAATCCTAAGAATCCAAAGTGCAGTCACTTCTTCATGCTGTCTTCAGGGAATACCATCTTCGGCTTCATGAAGAAAGAGGTAGGTGATAGATAGTTTTAAAGAAGCAGCTCTAAAGATCCTTGATTAATACAGACAAAACATTGCCAAGCTGCAAAGCTGGCTCTCTTTCAACAGTACCCTACATAAATGCAAAGAAATATACACAGAGAAAGAAAAAGAGAGAGAAAAAGGAAGGGAGGGAGGAAGAGAGGAAGGGAGGAAGGGAGGATTCTTACTATATTTATTACTTTTAAGTTTGGCAAATAATAGCGACTTTTGTCCACTACATTTAACGTGAGGCAGAAGTATATCCCTAAAAGAAAAAGGAGGGAGTGTCCCTTCATTAAACTTAGAAGACTTTTAGTTTTGTGTAGTCTTAGGAGCAAGTATGCTGTGATGGGCAAAGACAAGAAACATTGCATTGCCTTTTGTTTTCTAGTCTATCTGTATGTGAAGATTTAAATACTTTAAGTACTATATCATATATATCATATATCTGAAATATGCATTGAAGTGCCTTTACTAAGAAAGACATGAATCTATGCTTTTGTCAGCTGTGCACAAAAGGAATAACCTTGTCTCACCTCAGAATTAGGTTTGCTTCCTGGATATTGACCTTTCTTAATGTCCAGAGAATCAGTATTTGAAGAGATAAAATCCAAACGAACTGCCAGCTAACAAGTTATAAAACATCCCATTTTTATACAACATACTTTTAAAACTGAACAGAAGTATTGCAACAGAAAGTTCTGTTTGGATGCAGAGAGGAACCATGCCCCAAGGACACCTACAGGCTTTGCCCACTGCTGTTATCATGTCTCATGTAACAACACACATTTTCTTATTCAGACTTCATGAGAGCCTTTCAAGCAAATGAAAACTGTGAGTAAATCCACTGGTCCAGTACATAATAAAAGGACAATCTGAACTGCTACCAAATAAAGTACATCATTTTACCTACAAGGTTTTTCCATATAAAACATGCAGGCTTTGCAAAGATCCGTTATTTTGCAATTACCACAGAATAGTCTTTCTTCTCCAAGTTCTTGCTGCTTGGTTTGGCTTTATTACTTGTACTAGTTGCTATAGTTGTCTACATTCTTGGAGTCAACTTTAAGCAGAGATTATCAAGAACAGCTGTACTCTGTCAGACAGTCCAGAATTAATACCCCTTATCCAAGGAAGTGCCAGATGTTCACAGTAAAGCACAAAGAACCTACCATAAGTTACAGATTTGCAAAGGTATTTTCTTTAGTCTTCCCATGCCAAGACTCAGCCAAGTACAAAAGTGTAAGATTTTGCCCTTTTCTGAAAGGTATTTTTGTTCTTACATGAATAGCTAATTATTTCCCAAAAACTGTACTCTCTTCTGCTTTGTGCTTCCCTTCCTTCACAGGAAATCTTGAGAATGTTTGTAGAATTTTATTTTTTCAATATTGGAAGATGTCTATTTATTAAAAAACTGCTTAACTTGAACAAAAAAAAAAACAACAAAAAAAAACCCAACCTTTTGGAGAGCTCATTCTGGGTTTTTTCCTTTCCTCCAGCAACATATGGCAACATCTGCTCCCTCCCTGATGGATAATGACTTGTCGGCACTGACTTTTCTGCAACTGAAACTTCTTAAAGTGGCAAGTATATAAATTCAGGTGCAATTAAAAAAAATACATATGCACACATATAAATATATGCTTTCAAGTTCTTGAAGATTGGTATAACTGTATGAGCAATGCAGTTATTTTTCTGAGATCAACACACTGAGCATAAAGCCCATCATAACAACTTTGCTTTCTCGCCAAGGAAACACGAACTGCCTTTTGCTTACTGACAAACCACACAGCAGAAACTGTACACAGGACCATATCACCATTTTGCAAAATGAAAGAGCAGACACTTCAAGTTTTAAACATTTATTAAGCCTCGTCAAAACAGTTTCAAACACGTGACCTAGTGCTGTGTGAGGCAAGTTTGATTATTTCCTGGATGATTAAGCATGATACTTGTGCGGATGGCTTCCGGAAGACCTTTCTGTGCAGCTTATGGACATGAGTGTGTTTTTAGAAGTCAGGACGGTCCTTTTTCAGTCTACTGTAGTCCATATTAACTGAGAACAACTAGGAAAGAGAAGGGAAAAAAATATTAATTAAGAAGTTTGACTACACATTTTCCCTGGTATTTACTAGAAATATGCATCATTGAACTCATGTCATGAAACTGATTTTATATTTTGAGTCTGTGAATTGAGCACTAAATAATAAATAAATGAAAACTTTTGATAAACAGTAACTTTTTAATATTAATTCTACACCCAGTATTAGAAGCTCTGCATTTAAAATGAGGCAGTGGTCCTGTCTTCCACCAGAGAAAACCCAAAGTGTCTCTTCTTAACCCCCAGAATTAGAAGTGCATTCAGAGGAACTTTTTGCAGTACTGCTGAATTTATCCAATTTGCTCAAAATTTATGGCTCCTGTATACTGAAAGCAAAAGCCAGCTTGCCAAGTGGCACAAAACACAGTGTCTGTGAATAGGCAGTAGCACAAAGGAACATTTTGAGCAGTGCTACAAAAGCCAAGTTTGGTTTAAGTAGCTGCATCTAGAACTGCAAAGGATGACAAGGAGGAATTAAAGTCCGAGCAGATCCTCCGTTTATACTGAGTAAAGATGAGTAAACATATGCTCAGTTTATACTATTATAATTGGATCCTGTTACAAGCAATTCAGAACAACCCAAAAAGCGACTGAGAACAATGAGTTTAGAGTCTAACTGCACATTTTGGCATCCCAGCCTGACTTGACAGCAAGCATGTGATAGTACAGTTTTTCTTAAAAAAACAAAAGGATGAAAACCACGTAACTATTAGTTTGATTATTTTAATTACATCCAATTTTCAATTTTTTTAAACTTTCTTAGAACAACAGTCTACAACACATTCAAATTACAGCTTTCTGTGCAACTCCTACAGTATTGCTCAGGTCATCAACTCTTTCCTTTGGAAAAAGACTGAGGAAGTTAATATGACAAAGAGAAGTTTACAATAGAAAAAAAAAAATCTCATCAAAAGCTAAGACTTGTATAACAAGAACTTTTTACTAAAGAGTCATCCTCAAATTAGAGTATATGTCCTTTTCATTTTTCACAGGGGAGATTTGGAAAAAAAATGTCCCTAATGATAACTCACAGCCAAATATGGCAAACGCTGAGGCTGTGTTTGCATGCTAAGGCAGAAGGGGAATGCTACACAAGTCATGCACTCTTTAAAAGAATTTGTGCTGTGCACTATGCAGGATTTGCAGAGTTTGGATATTTACAAACCAGCAAACATTCCAGAATTGGCAATGAAAACAAAGAATGGAATGTTCTTCTTGGACTTTTAAGGGAAGCACAACCTGTTTTATTTTGGAAGTGCAGGGTTTTTCTGCTTATTTCAATGACTGGAATAGTAGTATATGGTACCAAACAAGACACTAGCTTTGAAAACAGTGTGTTTGCTTTTTTTGTAGCTTGAAAATAATCTTAAAATATTCTTAACAGCAATCTACTAACATAGCATTTCTGTAAATCACAATTAAAACATTATTCATGTCCAGAGAAGGACAATGAAGCTGATGAAGGGCATAGACCGTAAGTCACATGAGGAGTGTGTGAGGGAGCTGTTATTGCTCAGCCTGGAGAACAGGAAGCTCAGGGGAGGCTGTCACTCCCTACAACTCCCTGAAGAGAGACTGTAGCCAGGTAGGGGTTGGCCTCTTCTCCCAGGCAACCAGCAACAGGATGAGAGGACACAACCTCAAGCTGCATCAGGGGAGGTTTAGGTTGGACATGAGCAAGAATTTCTTCACTGGACGACTGTCATACATTGAAACAGATTGCCCTGGGTGGGGGCAGAGTCATCATTTCTGGAAGTGTGGAAGAAATGACTGGACATGGCACTTAGTGCAGTGGTCTAGTTGACAACATGGTGTTCAGTCAAAGGTTGAACTCGATAATCTTGGAGGTCTTTTCCAACGTAAGTAATTCTACAATTCTAGGATTTCCATAAACTACCAAATGTTTCATACATCTCTGCATACTTCTTCATTATTCAATGAAATTAGTTTAATACAAGCTAAAAAACACTTCTATTGCATCCAGTTACTTACAATATTGCTTTGTTTTCAAAAAAAACAACTGCAGACCTGAACTCATGCTTATGTTAAACACTGACATTTTCCTGCAGTGCTCCTTGTGAGTAAAGCTCAACAGCTTAGAGCTTAAAAAACTGTAGTTTAGACTTTCAGGACTTTTGTCCTTCTCCCTGCAGTTTATTTCTGAGTATTTTGAACCAGCTCTCTCTCACTTTAGTTCCTCTTTTCCTAACAGTGCAATAAATACGACTGCTTTTATACAGACTCCTTTCAACCCATTATCAACCATCACTAGAAGAGTTTTAAACCCCAAACTCAGCCATCTCTGCTCAGAGCTCTAGAGACAAACAAATGCTGCACAAAAGGAATACATCACTCATCCAACTACTTTCCCATATAAGCAAACGTTCTAAAGCAGTAGGCTACACCGCTAATATGATGCCTTCTAAAAATCTGTATTTCTCATTTTACCTTGTACTGGTCATTGGGAGCCATTTTGTTCCAAGGTTCTGGGTTATTTTTCTTGTCCCAGCTATTGAGAGAAATTCAAGACATGAGAGAATATTAACACTATCTTGAAAATTAAAAAAAAACACAAACATATATGTAACTGTGGTTATTAGGTCATGGAGTCACTCATCCAAGCAAGATTCCACAGAAAAAGGCACTGAACTTTGTCAGCAGTCTCTAAATATCATGGTAAACGTAGAGATCTCCAAATCAAGGAAACCTCCACACACTTAATGTCAGGTGATACTGGATCAAGATATTAAGGCCTCCAGGAACATAAAAACCAAGGCAGTGGAGTGTAACATATGCAGCAAGAGGACTGGCACGGGGAATTACTGAATACATACCTGACATCAGGGTTGAACATTGCCAAACGCATGAGATACAGGCTTGCACCAACACCTCCAGATCCAATGATCACAAACAAAGGGATCAACTGGAATAACAACACAAAAAAATTGATTATCATCCAACGATACAGCAAAATAGTACTGACACATAGCACTTCTGACTACAGCTTATAGCAAGCCAAAAAACAATCTTACAGACTTTGAACCACAAACGCGTGGCCCTCTATATCCCTGGCATAAATTCCCTGTTTGCGGGATATCCTCGGGGTCATTGAGGAACCAGCAGGTATGAAAACAAGAGTCCTTCATCCAGAGAAACCAAAACCAAGCCAAAAATTCCACCACGTAGCGTTTCTGAGACAGACAACCGTCCCTTCACTGCCAAAACAGCCCCTACCGCCTGCACTCAGGTAACAAAGCAAAAACATGAAAATGGGAGCATGGGGGCAAATTGATGGGCAAGAGGAACGGAAGGGGCACCTCGAGCCTTGCAGCACAAAGCAAGGCCGCAGAAACCGGAGAAAAAAAGGGACCTGGCCGTGTCTGCTCGACCAGCTCCGGGCGGTCCCGGGCCCGGGCATGTACAGGAATGCCAAGATGGGCGAGCAGAGGTCGAGCGGCGCGGCCGGGGGCACCGAGCGGCGGCAGAGCAGGGCGGGCGCGGGCCCGGGTACTCGAGCTCAGGTACTCACGGCCGGGTGCTTCTTCGCGTGGGTGAGGATGACGCGTAGCACCATGGCGGTGGTGCCGGGCTGGTGGCGGTCTGGTGGCGGCGGGTGCGGGCGAAGATGTCGCTCTCTGCAGGCTCCGCAGCGCTGCCTCCCCCTTCAGCCGCCGAGCCCCAATGTCACCGAGGCCCCCGCCGCGGCAGGTGCCGCCGCCGCACCGGATGTAGCAGCTCCGGCGTTCGCCTGCTCGCCC
>JAWWMU010000106.1:26672927-26693600 GCA_035048155.1 Cinnycerthia olivascens
GCCACACCCCGCCCGCCGCCGCTCTGGCAGCGCCTGCGCCCGGGCTGCCCGCGGCGGGCAGGGCCCGGGAAGCCGCCCGGGCCGGAGCGCCGCCCGTCCGCCACCCCTCACACACAACGGGCTGGGTTGGAAGGGACCTCAGTGGGTCATCTGGTCCAACCTCCCTGCCCCGGCAGGGTTATCCTGGAGCACATGGCACAAGATTGCATCTCGACGGTTCTGGAATATCTCTCGTGAGAGAGACTGCACAATCTCTCTGGACATCCTGTTCCAGTGTGCGGTCAGCTGCACAGCAGAGAAGTTTTCCCTCGTATTCAGGTGGAACTTCCTGTGCATCAATTTCTGCCCGTTGCTTTACCTCCAATTGCTTGGCACTAACAAGGAGAGCCTGACCCCATCCTCTTGATATCCCTTACAGATAGCAATAAAGTTCCCTTTCAGTCATTCCCTTTCGAGGCTGAACAGGCCCAGCTCTCCCAACCATTCCTCTTAAGAGAGATACTCTCCTAATTGTCCTCGTTAACCCTCCAAGGACCCCTTCCAGGAGCTACCTGGCTTGTGCTGAGGAGCCCAGTAATGGGCACAGCACTCCAGGTGTGGCCTCACCAGGGCTGAATAGAGGGGCAGGATCATCTTCCTCAACCTGCTGGCAATGCTCTTCCTGATGCCCCCCAGGATACTCCTGGTCTCCTTGGCCACATGGGCACGCTGCTGGCTCGTGGAGAGCTTGTCCACCAGGACATGCTTGGCAGTGTCCTCACACCGCCCGAGAGCTGCTGCCACACAGACATGGGGCAGTGCCCGCCGTGCCCTTGCGGAGCGGCTCCTGCCTGCTCCCCGTGGCACGGGGGGCGCTGGGGAGCTGAGTGGCAGCAGTGGGTACACAGTGGTGCACACCTGTGTCTGCCCAGCTGGGCAGGCCTGAGCACTCACCAACCTGGGTAAACCTCGAAGGGGTTGGTTTAAATGTGAGGCAAAAGAGTTTCGATTTTCATTGTCCTGGAAAGGGTACAGGGAATGAAATTCATCATACAACTGCCAACTTAATTTTTTTGCTACGGTCAGGTTGGCAAGTGCATACAGGGCATTGAGACAGCCTTTTGATTTTCAAAAGTGGTTTATAAAGATACATTGCATGTAAGTGATTCTCCCTGTCTACTCCACCTGGAGTACTGCGTCCAGCTTTGGGGTCCCCATTACAGGAAAGACATGGACCTGCTGGAGCAAGCCCAGAGGAGGCCACAAAAGTGATCAGAGGGATGGAGGAAAGGCTGAGAGTTGGGGTTGTTCAGCCTGGAAAAGAGAAGAGTTAGGGGGTGACCCATTTGCTGCCTTCCAGTACATGAACGGAACCTACAAGAAAGCAAGAGAGGGACTTTTTGCCAGGACATGTAGGGATAGGATGTGCAGGAGTGGCTCTAAACTTACAGAGAGTAGGAAGAAATTCTTTACTTAGAGGGTAGTGAGGCACTGGAACAGGTTGTCCAGAGAAGTTGTGGATGCCCCATCCCTGTAAGTGTTCAAGGCCAGGTTGGATGGGGCTCTGAGCAACCTGGTCTAGTGGAAGGTACTCCTGCCCATGGCAGGGGGTTGGATTTAAATGACCTTTGAAATCCCTTCCAAACTGATCCATCCTATGATTCTATTATATTTTGGCCAAGGTTGCTTTAATTATTTAAATATGGCTTGAATTTAATTATTTTTTCCTTGTTGGGTAATTTTAAATGAGCAACATGGCAATTTATTGTATGGTACTGTGCCCAAGTGCTGTCGTATTTTTTTCTCCATTACTATATATCTCATACAGAATTGGGAACCTAATGCCAATCTTTGGATACTATCACCAGCCACTCTGAAATTTCTTTCACAAAAGGTAGCCCAAAAGGTAAATTTGTCCTCAGGGATTAAAAAAGTCATTATTAGGTAAAGGCAATATCATCATGCTACTAACCTAAGACAGAAATAGTCCTTTTTGTAGGTTAGAAGCAAAAGAACTTTGCACGAATGCTCTTAGTTTCTGTGGCTGTATATCAAAGTAAAATTCTGAAGTAAAAGATAACAAAGTGGCAGAGAATAAATGTATTGAAGCAAATACATGTCTTCTATTTCACTCCCTAGTTCCACAGACTGGCTTCTACTTATTTTCAACCATTGTCTCAAATAGTCTCTGTTACAATAAATTCTTAAAAAAAAAAAAAATCATATTCCTTGCATTTCATTCAAAAATCCATTTTTTTTTTCAGATTGACAGAGCCAGTTTAACCTGGATAACAGCTGAGCTCAGTAACTTACACAGATGCATTTGACAAGTCATTGGGTGGCACAAGAAAAAAATAGTTATAACAATAATTCCTTTGGAGCAATGCAATCCTATTCCTTGTCCCCTTTGTTTCAGAGTTGATAAACACATAAAAAGCATAGTTAGTGTGCTCCAGGAGTCTAACTGTTCCAGTATTCATTATGTCATGAAGACAGTATTTTTACTTTTTTTTTTTTTAATGGAAAGAACAATTTGCCAATGTTAAAACTATGAAAAATAATACCATTGCTGCTATTCTTCTATAAAAGAGAAATACATGAAACCTCTAAGAGTAACTTGGAAGGTCACAGTGCTCACCATCTAGAAGAGTGGTTGAACTTTTCACCATACTTGGATTGCAGGAGATGCCAGTTGCTTAAGCAGCTGCAGGAAAACCAGGGAGCAACCAAAGGGTAGATGGATAGCCAGAAACCATGTGGGGCTGCTCAGCAAAACTCTGCTCAGACTGAGTCTCCTTCCTTGTGCACAGCCAACATAGAACTAAGTGAAAAAATTTGGAGACTACAAGCATCTTGTTCCTACACTACCAAGGGAAGATCATCAGAGGTCTATTATTTCCACTAGGCTACGTCGCGAGCACATATTTTTAGGAAAGACATCATAATTTTTATATGCTTCTCAGTATAATTTTTCACAATGATTTATAGTTTTTGCTGTCTTGTGTTTTAAAGCTGTGTAGTACCTGATCAATTTGCAAAATTTGTCATGCATTTGTGAGCTTTCATAAATTTTTGTCATTTCGTACATCAGCTTTTACTGCCTGGACCTGTATGGCTCAGCTGTTTTGTTGTTCATATACATGCCTTATTATTTATAACACTTGGAATTTTGTGTATCAGAATGAATTTTGCAGAAATAAAGTTTGAAAACAATCAGAAATCAGATTTTTTCATTTTAATTTTGAAAATTGCAAGTTAATATTTTTAAGTTTCACACAATGCAGCATTGCTAAATATGCAACCCCTCACTTGCATCACTTGGCAAAATTCTGAGTATAAAATCAAAGTACCTCATGGCATCTTGAGGATGGTTCCATGCTTCTGAGAAATACCTACTCAGCTGCCAAGTTTGAGTGTTTGTACTATGCTATAGTTACAGAAATTGTATGGATTAATTTATAGTAATGCTATCAATATATTGGCCATACTTGAAGACTAACAATTTTTTGTAACTTATCAACCCATTCCCAGAAAGACAGTGAATACTGGATAAAGATAATTTTGCCACTCTCTTTTCTGTCACTTAGCCACTCAAGCTGAAAGTAAACACATTTATTCCCTCTTAAGGTTTGGTGCTTTGTGTTCACATCTGACAATTAAATTTATGATCCTTTTAGTTAGACATGTTGCTTCCTTTAATCTGAGTAAAGGTATTTTCCTGTAGGTTTCTACTTTTTAAATAAGTGAATGCATAAATCCTTCAAGTATTTTGGCAAGATTTTGTGACGAACCAGTCCATTAAGAACTAGGGGCTAGACTTGCAGTAGTGCTCAGCACTGCTGAAAAATCAAGTCCTTAGGTTATTCTGGTGCTTTGTCATTTATTTTTTCCTCTTGTCTTTTGTTTTCCTGTATAGCCTCACCTCATGGCTTCTGTCTCTCACTGTCCTCTTTGATTTTTACTGTACCTTTTTTGATTTTACTTGGGGTCATTTGAGCTTTTGATTTCAGAAACTTTTCTTCTGTTCCAGATGCTTTATTTTAGTTTTTGGTGGTCTTCCTGTTTCTAAAGTCTTAATTCCTCAAGCCTTACCTGTCAATATGAATTGATTCATAGAAATCTGCAGATTTCTAATCTGTTCAACATTAAGTATGATATGCCTCTTTTTTTTTTTTATTTACAGCAACTGATTTTATCCACAAATATAATCAGATCCAATCTTCTGAAGAACAAGAATTAGAAGTCATAATGAAATCAGGTTATTTGAAGAATTGCACTCTTAAGGTTTGACAAAGTCAGTTCATTAAAAAAAAAAAAAAACCCAGACAAAATTATAGTCAATTTGAAGTTTCATATTTTACTTGGAGGAAAATAGGAAGAAAATATTAGTAGATTGTTAGGAGATGTTCCAACTGGTCACTGATCAAGAAACTAAATTCATTGTGAATTGTCCTGCAGCATCAGGACATTTCTCTGTTGATCCGAACAATGCATAAACTGGATTTTTTTAGGTCTCAAGTCAAGGACTTTTAAAAACGGTTCTTAGCAGAGAAAAGGAATTATAGGGGAGCAAAAATATGTTTAAAAACCTTGAAAAAATATGTAGAAATGCAAAGCGTAGCTTACATGCAACAAATACACAAGGAATTTTTGTGGTTTTATTTCATTTTACTGTTTCGATTTTATATTTACTGTTCCCTCTGTTGTACCTCCTTGTATTCCTTTCTCTGCACGTAGCAGGGGGCAATGGCAGAGCAGGATATATGTGTGCAGACCTCTGCCAAGCCCATTGGAGTAGTTCACTTACGTTTTCCTTAATATCTGACTTATATTTGGTTCTAACTCTGAAATGGAGTGGCTGCATATTCTATTCTTGTATCCCTGGTCTAATGCCATAAGGAGACATGGGGTACATGAGGTGGATGGCTAGAGGCACTGACATTTCAGTACAGCAGCTTGTGATAAAATCTTCCATTACGTGTAAACGCTACAATTGTTCTAAAAAAAAAAAAAAAAAAAAGCCTTAAGAATTTCATAATGTTATAGTTAAGTCCAATGCTATGCTTATAGAGAAAAAGAAAGAGAAAGAAAAAAATTAAGATTAGAAACCAGTTTGGTTTTTTTGAACTGCAACAAAAATATGTCTAGCATCTAAGAAGCTATGGTGAAAGGATGCAAACTACTGGAGATTTGAAATCTAACAGCACAAGGGCTATAACAAAGAAGAGATTAAAAATGAATGGTACTGAGATGTATAGTATGGAAATATTTTACTCCTCTCATTTATGTCTGTCAAAAATATGCATTGATAAAGGTTCCTGTCTCCATATATCCATTAAAAGTACACAAAAAATGACAGGGCAAAAGCATAACAGCCGAGAATTAAGTACTGAAACTTAAACTAATTGTAGTCCCTGTCCCTGCTTACTTCCTAGGTTCAAAATAGCAAATGAAAACAGCTGGCGTTTGTATTTAAAACATAGTTTAAGTTATATAACCTGCCAAAATTTACAATGCAGAAATACAGGCTCCCCACCTTTCAGCCAACTGGATGGCTTGAATCTGACCAGAAGACCACAAGAAGTTTCTGGAATGATCCCTCTAAAAGCTACGCTGATCCAGTGCCCTTTTACAGATAATATCTTTAATGGAATTGCATCCACAAATGGTACTTCCATGTAAGCTGCTCTTGTGTTTGATTTTAAAAACTATCTGAACTCCATAAATAAAAAATAAGTTTAATGAATCAATAAAAAAATCAAAATCTTCACTAAAAATGTAAGCAGGACTGGTACCTGAAACTGTTTTTAACTAGATGCTGCTTCAACTATTCAACAACAACTTACTGGAGACAAATTAAAGGTGCTTCTGTTTCTAATGCCTGTAATTGTCTCAAGGCTTTTCATCTTTCATCTTAATACAAGAGGTTAAAAGAATGCTTTTTAGTTTCTGCTATGGAATAAGGAGAAACATGCTTGAATAATAGTTCAGGACTATTCTGTATCATTTCTTTTACATATGCTGGAGAAGAAATAGATAGTTCTTATGAGTCCTCTGCTCTGATGTTAAAAATTTAAGCTAGCCCGTGGTTAATCTTTTGTTTGCATATAGTTTTAGCAAAATGTAGTCCAATCTCAGCTAATTTTTTTAATTTTATTTTTATTTTTATATTTTAAATGCTGAGAATCTATATCAACTGAGACAAGTCATGGATTTCCAGGTTTGGCACGACAGTTGAGTCACACTAATAAAAACTATCATATTTCATCAACTGTTGGCTAATGATTTATAAAAATTTGATCAGGGTTTGCTCTTTGATTAAAGCTGTTCTCCTTTACCAGAAAATAATAGTTTGGTCTTGACAGCCTTTTCCAGGACATATTGCTGCTTAGGAGAAACTGCTGTAGCTGCCACAGGAGTGACTCAAGCAGACAATCTGGGAACAGAGCAAACTGCTTACAGGCAGCTTCTGATATGTAAAAATACACATACACATATAAAATATATAATTGACTGTGCAACATGAATGATACATGAGATCTCACTATACATTCCAAATATTAAAGAGAAAAATATAGTAATAAACAAAGAAACATGAAAACTATTCATGTTTATAAAGTATAGTCTTATTGATATGGCACTATCTGCAAAAGCTGTGCCAGCAAAGGATTACACAGAAAATTCTGAATAGATTTTGTATCCTAATTTATTTTTCTGTATTTTTTAATGCCATGAAGAAAGCTGGTATTTTAATAGAACCACAATTTGTAGAAAGAATAAAGCTTCCAAATCTAGCAGTTTCAATAAGCCAAAGCTTGTTCTCATTTATGACAGTGATAGAACCTTTAGACAGGACAAGACATAATTCTGATCAAGCTATTTTCCACAAACCTAGGCTGGAGAAAAATGTCATCTGTCTTTCACTAACAAGAGCTGTATGCTTTTGTTTTGTTTATGGAAAGGGTAGCAAGAGATTCTTGTGATTTATGAACAGGACAGATACTGCTATTTTGGAAGTAAGGATGTTATTCACATACATTATTTGCCTCTCTTTTCTGCTGTAGTGTTTAGAAGAAGGTTAGTATTTGTGGAGTAGAAAGGATTACTGAATAGAAATTGCAAAAGAATGTTTTTCAGGTAGTTGAGAAATCCAGTATGTTTTATGCTTCGCAGGAAGAAGAGATACATCATTCCAGCTGCTAATACCAGATGACAGAATTATTATTGATTACTTTAGGAGTCTTTGGGTCATGTTGCAGATCCTGGCACTGTTGGGTAACACAGAGCCATCTGAAAAGGATGGGTGTGGAGTGTGTTTTGCACGTGTTTCAGTGAATGACAATGCTGAAATCAGTAGAAAGATATGGGTGGTTCATAGAAGCAATCTAAGCTGGAGCTAGAGTAAATCACTCTTTCAGGATCTCATATTTGGCCTTTGCCAAAATCACTGGACATTAAAGCTGATGCACAGGGATAGACTTCAGTTGCATTTGAGAAGGTGTTTCTGGGTGAATCTCATTCTTTTATTACCCTTCAGAGCAAAACCAAGATATCTGCAGTATCCTGATATGAACCTGAGGAGACTTGGAGTGCTTGTGCAGAACATCTAATAATATCTGCTTCTTGCTATTTTCACATGGCTCATGCTGTGCAAAATCATTAGTTTTGGGGTTCCTCCTATGAGGGCTATGACATCAGACACTGCAAGGGCTGATGAGTTTTGTAAGTGGCCTGATTTTACAGACAGTGGCATATAAATGGGGATAAGCAATTGGTATGTTAGCAGTGGTTTAAACCTTTTTGTGACTTTGCCAGATGAAGTATAATTTAGACAAACAAAACTGGCATGGGAGGGCAGTGACAGGTTCTTGTAAAGAAACTCTAAGCAATTGTCCTTTTCAATATCTCAAATTATCACATTTGTTTGAATCATTAGTACTTTATGCAGATAATTTCTAGCATAGCAGAACATGAAAACCATCTTGTCTCCTTTCTGGGTAAATAATAAATAAATATGCTGTACTCTCTCTGTTTGGGAGAAGGGGAGATAGACGTTTCAGACGGTAGATAGATGTTTCAGCCTGGATGCAGTAAAGTGCTACATCCACACATTTTGAAGAATAACATTTTTTTCTCTATGCTTTTGTCTAGATTAGTACAAAACTCAATGTTCTGATCTTAAGAACACAAAGCATCCCAAAATCTCTTCTTAATAAATCACAAAAGCTTTATCAAAAAGTGCATAAAAATAATTGTTCTGGTTATTCTTGAGTTTTACTTACTCTTTTTTTGAAACTTCAACTTGGTTAAAAATTGTGTGATGTACCACTTATCGAGAAGTAGTATTCTCATGCTATCCTTTCTTTAAATTCAGCTTCATTTCAATGTAGGGAATTGTGTTATTATATTTATGGGAAAAGGATAATAACGTGCTTTGATGTGAGACTGAGCTCATCCTTCTCCTTTGAATAATGTATACAGCATATCTGCTAGATTCACATTGTGTGATTGCATGAAATATATAACTGTAATCAGACTTCTGAGCAGGAATTTATTTTATTTGAACAGCAGACTCCTGACTGAAATGAAAATTATGTGAAGGGGAAAACTACAGCATGTCTTGATATTTCTTCTTATATGCACTAAGACATCAAAATTTTTCTTTGAGAACTGGCAGAACATAAAAGTTAGCATATTTAATTAAAAAGGAGTTTCATAGAATACTTTTTTTTTCTGTGAGAGGCTGTTTTCTCCTTACATTACACAAGAAATCAGATTAAAGGCAACAGAATGTTTTGTTGGTTTATTTACTGGTTTTAGAACATATGTGGTCCAAAACAGTTAACTTCTGTCTTTCACTAAATCTATTTGTCTGACAAACTTACAAGCTTGTGTACTTTGAGATGTTACTCCATTGATGCTGTCTTTGCCCATCTGTTTTTCCACTTTGGGACTTGCCCTAAGGAAACACCTCTTTCAGACTGCCATCATATTTAGGGAGACATAAGCAGAACAGTAGCACTAACGTGAAAGAGCTGTCTTAACAAACACACGTAGTACTCCTAAAGTATTCAAGCCCCCAATACACTTGTCTTTTCTCCATGGAATGCAGAACAGATGCAGATGAAATGAATAAATTTTAAAACTGGTATCTTCTGTAAGCATAATTTAAAATGCTTGAGCTCTGACAAATAACCTTGTCAAAACTACAGGGATATATTTACACAACCTCTTTACAGCAGAATCATTACTAGTTAAAAAAAAAAATAAAAATCCTGTAAAGGCCAGTCTGGAGATGAACTATTTTTTTTTTAAACTAAAATAAATAAGTCCTTCCAAGAACAATCTGTCTAATCCAACTTGAATTCAGTATATTTATTTGTTGTGCAAAACAAACTTCCATTAAAAGTTGCTCAAATTGAAATAACTTATGATTTTAGAATCAGAATATTCCAGTGCAATGAGTCTTAAAAGAAGTAATCCACATTGCATTTTTAAAGAAACAAATCAGTATGGTAGGATTTTTGCTCCCTGTCTCTACATCTGTGCTCTCCTATTTGATTTGGAAGGGGAAGTAGAATTTCAATGTTGTATGTTTTTTATATTGCTTTGCTGGTATACAGTTTCATGACTGCAGAATTTGAAAGAGTCATCTGAAGAGCAACAGAAAAGACTGCACTGTGAATTCCACAAATCGTTTTTCTTTAGAGCCACCTTGAGCCATAGAATGCAAATAAATAATCGTGAGAACACAGACAAGTATGCTTTTATCACATGGAACAGTATCGGATGTAATGAATCGCTTAGGCCAAAGTGGCAGAGTCGCTTTAATTCACAGTAAGCTGAAAGTGCTACTTGGAGATAGTTTTATCCATCCTTTGACCTTGGGTACTCATGTTTCAGCACCAGTTTGCACAAGGCTGTACAAAAGAGATGAACAAAAAGGGTTTATGGACCAGTTCCAGGTCAGTGCTAATTGCAAGTGTAAAGGATGTAATTGCAGAAGACATGCAGGAGAAGTGAATGGGAGGGGGCGATGGGGTTGTGTTGTCTCACTCCCAGCCCGACTGGTCGGCCCATGGAGACACCAGCAGCTGTGTCACACCTGATCTCGAGCTGGGCACTCATGGCTGCTTCCCTCTCTCCCTCATGTTCCTGACCTTGTGTCACTGCCACTGGCTTGCACTGGATCACTTGGTCTTAGAACCACAGGGCTACTTGGTAGGGTAGGTTTCTGTCAGATCATAAACTGGCTCAGTATATGGTTTGAAAAATGTAAAATTTGATATAAATGAATGGGAGGGGGCGATGGGGTTGTGTTGTGAGAATGGAAGATGGCAGACTTCATATGAAGCTGCACCCTGCCATCACTGGGACTAAGAAGATATTTTTGCAGTTGGACATTCTCATTTATTAAAAAAAAAAAGTATTAATCATGCCAGTGTAATTGAAAAGAACTTTTCTATTTCAATTTTTTCAGCATTTCTCAAGTCTGAGATATAATTATAGCAATATTGAAATAGATTCCATTCTCTATAATTGTCACAGTTACTAAATCTGTATCAGCATAAAAATGATCTTTCCTATAGGATAGTATTTAGCATACAAATATCTTCATAGAAGAATGGAGTAGAAACTTACTGCTAGTCTTGTCCAAGTTTGGGACTGGAGACGTTCAAGTCTCTTCAAGATTTCTGCCTTATAAACCATCACCATTATAGTAGATTCCTCCTCCATTCAATATGACTAAACCCTACAAAACTGCATATGCCAAGCAAATTTCAAATAAGAAAAAATAAGTCTATTTTTTACATCAAATGGGTTTTCACTCTTTATGTCTGGTTCTAGCAATATGACAGTATGGAAGAAAATCTGCATTTTTTTTCAGAAGTTCTGCAGCTGCAGGATTTTATCAGAGCTCTTAAGAAAAACCTGAGACCAACCTGTAAAAATATTACTGTAATAAAATTATCACTATTATTATTAGAATATTTCTTTAAAATTTTTATGCACTTATACGCTATTATTTCTTAAACGTTTACACGTTGAGAGCTTTATTTTTCAGTAGCACATAAAACAGAATTACATAGAGACTTCTGAAGGTCCTGCTCTAGCATGGACTGTTCTGGAGACTCTGCCATCACTCAGGAGGGTAAAGTCTCTTTCTCTTTCACCTTCCCAGATCTGTTTTCAGGAACTTGTGCTTCTTGCCAAGCAACTGATGGTCGCAGGCCGTAAAAGTGGCCTTCACTATAATCTGTTTTCTCCCCAGCCCCAGAATGAGATCAGATCTATCAGTTCTTGCTGTGTTTCCCAGGCAAGGTGCCAGTAACTTTGCCATATGTCGCCAGCAGGGAATCTTAACAAAGACATGTCTTGGCAATTGCTTTTCCTTTTTAAAAGACAAAGGAAACTGAATATATGTTCAGATGAAGGGGAGCTCTAGCATAACTGAAAGTCTTTTCTTTTGCAATAAATTGGATCTTAAATCAGCTCAAATTTTTAAAATACAATTTTCCAAGGAAAAAACCTACACAATTTTGCAAAATCAGATTAAAAACAGATTAGACGCTATGAAATGTTATAGTAAAAGACATCTTCTGTGTCATTTTTGCTAAACGTTGAGTGATATAAGAATATTAGAAAAAGCAGCAAATTGACTCCTAAATGTCACCATTTTAACAGAGGACATTTAACGTAGTTATTTCTTTTCTTGATTGCTTAGAGGTTTTATTATTTCATTATAATTTATCATACAAATACAAACCAGTCAGCTTCTTTGTTTACAGATAATAAATAAATAGGATTTAAAAGGAAGCTATAGAAACCCGTTCAGTAGAATTTATTTTATGGCAATTCACAAAGATTTTTGTCAGAACAAATGAAGCATTTTTTGTCCTCAGCAAGACCAAAACAAGATTGTATTGGAAAAGCTTTGTGTGAGAAGGGCCATTGGCACTCACATTCAAAGTAATTATTCTTGTAAAATTAATTAACTTTTTTTTTTTAAATCCAAGCCCTTAGAATACTTCCCATTAGTAACAGCAGGTCTGTGCTTTTTATGTTCACTGTGGCAGATGTTCTTTACATCCCAGATTTCCTCAGAACAACAGAATGGTTTGATGGATGAAAGACTACATCTGGAAAAAGTGTATCAGTCAGCGTCATTAAAAGCCTGAGCCAGAGCCCACTGAAATCAGTGGGAATCACTGGCTTATGTTCACATTTTTCATATCTTGTTAAGAGGAAGTAAGTCTTGATTATTAAAAAAGAACGGAATAACATTCTTTACTTCTATTGCACGTAATTTCTTTCTCCAACAGTGAGGAAGAGAAAGGTTGTATTGGGAGAAGAATCTGCCATGGCACTTATGGATGATAGCTAGGCTTGGGATCCCATGAGATTTCAGGTTTGCACAGTGACCACCGGCTGGCAAACACCCTTGGGGAGCCTGCAAAGGCTCCTAAGACCATCTGGGAAGGTGTAACTGGCTGTGGTGTACCAGGACTACTGACAAAAGGCAAGAACATTTAACCAAACAAGGAAGCTAAAGACTCAGGTTTCTATGACAGCATTTTGGCCAGGCCAGGGTTAGTTTTTGAAGTAGCCAGGAGAAGGTATGGCTGAGACCTGAAGGTTATTCTTTAACATTTCACATCATTCACTGGGGAAGGGTCTCACTTCCAGGTTGGGGGAGTATGGTGTGGTTGGCATGGGCTCCATGGCAAACGTTTTGCTTGTGAACCACTCATCTCTCTCTTGTACACTTTTTAATTAATATTGTTGCTGTTACTGTTCATTTTCTTGTTTCATTGTTGTTTCCAGTAAATTGCTCTCGTCTCAACCCATGATCTTTACTTCTTGTGCCTCCGATTCCCTTCTCCAAGGAATTAAACTCTGATGGGCATGTAAACTACTGGATGACACTATATTGTACTCACAGCATTAGTGTTTATCACCTATGGAAATGGAAGAACAAATATAAAAGGAAGCTGAAATCATTTTTCAGCAAAGTTAGGGAAACTACTATGAACAGGAAGGAATCCTTCAAATTGTATTTAAAGCAAGGAAATAAAAAGTATCATAAGCTTTAGTTTATTAAATGTCAAAATATGATCAATTTGGCAGAATGGAAAAAGAATTTGAGAATCAACAAGATAAAAGCATCAGAATTAGTAATAAGATATATTTCAAACAGAAAAAAAGAGCCAATAGTCATTGGCCTAGCAGATAGTTTGTATGAAATATGCTCAGAGAGATGAATTTTTTTCATTGGTATTTCCTATGAAAAAGAAATGAAGATGCTGCCATGCTAAAGTGCAGTCTTCTGGAGGGAGAGGGCTCAGTGGACAATCTGTCTTAATTTGAAGTTATTGTGGGAGCAGCTACAGATAAAGTATTTTTTAAAAAAAGATAAAATGGTCTGATAAAATACATAGAAACCAGCACTATCACAAAAATTCTAAAAGAGTTCAGGTGTAAAAGGGTTCAACTACTAATGGTGTAAATTCTTACTTGACTGGATTGTAAATAAAACAGGAGATGAAATTCAATAGAGAGAAAGGTAAAGGAAATGAAATCCAATGTAGATAGCGTAAAGAAATCTATGCTTCTGAAGACAAGAAATCCTAGCTTTGTACACAAAACAATGAACTCTGAGTTGACTGCTTTGACTTAGGAACAAGACCTTGGGATCATGATAGTTTTATGGAAGTGCCATTTCCATGCAATGTTCACTTCATGCTGCAAAAAAAAAAAAAAAAAACAACAAAAGAATCTGAAATCACATGAAAGAAGCTGTCTTGGATTGCAGTGTATATTCATATATTCTGTCCCCATCTGTTGAAACCAGGTGGAGCAGTGTTCTTTATCTCTTCCATGACCCATCCCTCATAACTCCAGGGAGGATATCCTCTGTTAATGGGCCAGCTGTTAAAATCAAGTGGAGCAGTTTTCTTTATCTCTTCCATGACCCATCCTCCGTCCAGGCAGATATCTTCTGCTAAGGGGCCATTGAGTCTCAGTGCATGACTGATAAACTTACATCATCCCATTGTGAGATGCTCCACCCAGGGGGAGGAGCCAAGCATTCCTACCTGGATAAAAATCTGAGATTTAGAACACCAAATGAACCTTTTCTCTGCTGCATTCCCAAAGGAAAACCAGGCCCATCCTCACCACCACTGGACCTTCAGAGGAAACCTACACCTTTCTACAGGAACACTGCTTTAACAGAGCCACAACTGCCACTCCAGAAGGACTGCAGCCACCATTTAATTGCACTGCTACCAACACCCTGACCCACAGGGTATCAGGTTGTACTCTGACTCTGTCAGTGCTTTTTGGGTTTTTTTATATATTACTGCATTTTAATTTTAATTTTCCTAATAAAGAACTGTTATTCCTATTCCCATATCTTTGCCTGAGGGCCCCTTAATTTCAAAATTATAAAAATTCAGACAGAAAAGGTATACATTTTCCATTTCAAGGGAAGCTCCTGCCTTCCCTAGCAGACACCTGTCTTTCAAACCAAGACAGAAACAGAGAACAAAAAATAGAGAACAAAAGAGAAAACATTATAATTAAAGTGGATAAATGCACTACTTGCCTGTGTTTTGGTGCTGTCCCCTCACTACAAAAAGGCTGTCTATATAGATGGGAAAAATTCATTGAAGGAAAACAAGAGGCATTGAAGGAATTGAAGTCTATCTCAGACACACTATCACAATGTGTTGGCTGGGATTCTTTTGGAGCTTGGGAAAGAGATGACTTGGGAGGTATAATAGAACACAAGCCAGGTTCAAAGCAAACAAAACAGTGTTTTCATACAGAAGGTAGTAGACCTGTGGAATTCTGTGTAATAATATTGAGGTATTAAAGAACTCTACGTGAGTTACAAGGGAAAATGGACAAGTTCTTAGAAGAAAGACCCATTACAGGCCACTAAATAGACAAACCACAAAAGGATCAAGAAACTCACAACATTGAAAATAACCGGAAGTTGAGAAATGACTGTAAAATATCATATATATTTGCTCTGTTCCTACTTTTCTCTGGCTGTCCACTTAGGCTAGATATACCTTAATCTGAACATGAAAAACACCTGTATAATCTAAAATTTTCATAATACATTGTTGTTGTTGTTATTTAGTATTCTAATTTCTTTATACAGTGTCCCAAATTACATGTATTTTTAAAACAAAAAGAACATGGCTTACTGGATACGTTTGTTGTCTGAAAGTCACATGATAAAATTATTTATATTCCTCTTGTAGCTTTTATGTCTGAGAGCTTTAATCATGACTCAAAATTCTGCCACACCTGATATAAATTGTAGATAGAAAAACAATACAATAATGGAAATACTAAGTCTGCCCCAAATGGTCAGACATAGAACAAGAACCAGAACCAGAGACATCTATAGCAGCATATACTTGCTATACTATTGCACTTGTATAACAGCTGTACAAATAAACAATGAGACAACACGAGACACAATATTCATTTGGTTGCACAAAATTTTTTGGGAACATGGTGGTAGAAGGGTATTTGCAAGGAAAAATGAAGCCAGTTTGCAGATATTTACATGGAATAAATTTTAAGTATGAAGAATGACCAGAAAAAAAGCCCACAAATTTGTCTGAAAATTCAACAGCAAACTAGGGGACAGTATATTGTGTTAAACAAATTCGTATGGCAAATCTCATCTGCTTTAAAGATGTCGCTGTAGAGTTAGGAGCGGCGAAATGAAACACAAAGCAACACTGGTGATTTCAGAGGGCTGCAGCTAAAAAGCAGTTTATTCAAATGAAGCAACACTTTTATAGTGTGCTTCACAAACTACAAGCAGATAGGTTAGTGAAAATATACAATAACCTAATTGGTCAAGAAGGCCAACATCTCTCTGGATAAACATCCTTCAGAGCTTAGCATAAATATCATGTACCACGGTTAGAAAAACACCAGGTGCTAAGTTCTGTTTTGGATTCTTTTATCATGTTTTTCCAGGCTAGGCCTGGGAACACTACAAGTGAACCTTTCTGAACACTCTATATTCTGCCACATAAAGAAATGGCAGACGAAAGAAAGAGTAATCTGTGAAATGTACTGAAATCAAACTCAGGAATTCTTGTTTATGACTGATGTAGCAGAGGCAAATTCACCAGAAAGGTAAAAATGGAAAAGAAACATGGTAGAAGCTGAGGAGAATCATTACAATAGATGTGGCAACATCAGAGCTGCATTTTTGAAAACCAGAGAAAGAGAAGACTGATGAAAATGAGAAGAATTTTAGCTGAATGGGCAGATAGGAAAGCTGCATGTGAGGTATGTTTTACATTGAATGCTTCAGACCTGACTACAGTGGCAGAATCTGCAGTGAGGTTTGAGTTGAGGATGATGTCCTCTCTATGGGTATGAGTGACGGGGGTGATCTCACAGTGGCTACGTAGGCAGGCATATACAGCCAGGGTAATGGTGGGAACATGTATGGAAATATATCTCCATAGTTCAGAAAGCTCTTCTACTTAAGATACACACTGTTGTTTTTTACTGTTGTTTTTCACCTTTCCTGGGCTCTTTTACCACATATGTAGCATGTAATCAATCCCCCCCCATAATAAATTGACTGAGCATGACCTTAGGAATGCAAGAAATCTCTCAATGTCTGATGGGAACTTTCCCTGGCAGCATTTGACTGAGTAGACTTTGTAGCAGTCTGCATTTTATTTCAAAGTCTTATTGTTCAGAGACCGTTCATATTGAATTTTCTCCCCTTTGCAATTTAAAAAAGCAAGAACATCTGATTCAGTCTTTTTATATTTTACCATATAATACTAGACAAAAGAGATCACTGGAAGAGTTTGCTGTAATGGCACAGTCAAAGTGTAAAAGCTGTAAGATTTCTCTTTGGTAAGATATTTGAAGAGGTCGGTCTCCACACTAAGGATGGTGATGTTTGGACAGACAAAAAGAGTTTGCCATTTGGATTCAGACAGGTAGGTCATGGCTTTAACTGCTTACTGACAGGAAAAAATAGATACAAGATTTCGTACTGTTATTCTCCATTGACAGTTGGCAGATAAGTTAAAAACAGGCTTACTCTTAAGTTTATTCCCTGCTTGAGGAAATATTGCACTTTCTCCTTTGAAAATTCACGAATTTCACTAAACTAAGAATAATTTATTTGAGTGTGACTGTATTCTCTGCTGACTTGCTATTGTGTAAGTCCTTCTAAAATGGTCTTTATTGAGCCACAACAAAGATTCCTTTTTTCCTAAGGCAAAAGTACAGGCAGAAGATATTGTTTTCTCTCCTTCTCCAGCATTTGAACAGCAGCACTGAAATGGAGATTCAGACACCTACTCTTGCAACAGGTTGTGCTCTGAAGGCTCAGCCTGAAAAGAACCACTGGAATGCTGAGATAATTCAAAGACCTGATGTGTTTGACATGACCTGAAATATTGAAATATTTCTAGGCATTTTCTTAGGTATTATGTTAGTGATGGAGCTGCCATGACATTTTCATAATAGATACACTACTTCAGCTCTTCACCATTTTCCACTAAAAATGACCTTTTAAGATGACTTTTTGTATCTGCATGAGGGTAGTACTTGAAGGTGCTAAACTGACAACGTTTAAGATCTATTTAATGGATATAGCAATGTCAGTACAGTGCCCAGATCCCAGCAGTGTGCCCACATAATACCACATTTCTTCTACCAAAAAGGCAACTGAACCTTTCAACATCCTCTGTTTTCTGCTGAGACTGGCAAAGGCCTTGCAGAAATAAGGAGATCAGACATTCTGAAGGTTTCTTTCATTTGGAGCATGAATTCTCCCTTCTTTTTCCCTAACTTGAAGTAATCTAACTCTACATCTACAAAGGGGGAATTACCTTTTAATAGATGTTTTAATAGCTAGGAACTTCCAAAGAATGATGAACAAAAGATAAACTGGTAGTACTACTTAATTTCTGTGCTGTATATTTTATTTATTTCTAATTACTATAATTAGAAGATTTGTTGGTAAACCCTATCTTTGCAGCGCCCAGAAGGTTTGAGAAACAGTGAATACATTTTAGGCACTTCACAGTTCTTTACATTTTATTGATGTGGGTTTTTTTTCCTGTTGAGGAATGAGGGCAAAGTATGCAAGCTGACTACAGAAGATAACAAAGAGTGTGTGCACGTTATTTTCAGAAAGGAAAGTGTGAATATTCCTTTGGAGAGAGAAAAAAGGAGAGGGAAAAGAGTATTTGGGACAAGAAAAAGTAAGACAGAAGGGCTGAGAGGGCTTGAGTCATGGGACAGAGTACAAAAAATAAAAGGAGGAAGGAGCAGTTGAGGAATGTGAGGTGCTAATGAGGAGCAGGGGCAAGCAGCCATTAATTAACTTCTGTTTGATCACCTATTCCTGCCAGAATGATGTACATAGAGACTGGAATACTCCTAGCGTTGCAGCCTGTCCCAGAGGGCTGGGCTGAAAGTCAGACAGTCCATACATCTGCTTTGATATTCTTATTTAAAGGATTCATAAATTCCTCCACTGTTCTACAGGGTGCTCCTCTCCCATTGTCTGTGCTGGAAGCTCTTCGAAGCTGTCTGTGCTGCTCAGCCTGATCTTCTATTTGGGACAAATTTGGAGGCAGTTCTTTTTACTGTTCCTTCCTGTTACATGTGATTTGGGCTGTCCTGCCAATCACTGTGTATGGGACAAGAGCAGGGGCTTGTCCATTGGCAGGGAGGAGGTTCAGCAGAACCTGCTGCTGCACATGTTTTCATGGATCTGCAGAGTCTCATCGAAGGGATCTGAGTCCTGCTACTTGTCTTTTAAGGCTGAAATAGTGTGTGAAGGGAAATAGTAGTATAGGCATTACCAGTCAAAAGGAAAAAAACTCAAAAAACACACAGGGAGTGAAAAGCTGACATGTAATTCCTCATTGAACAGAGAAGTAGCTCAGAGTTTGGAAGAATATACTAGAGTTCATAGGCCAATAGCATATTTGGGTAGGGCTGGCAAAATCAGATTCAGGAATTCACTTTGCAGCCACACCTCCTGTATAGCCAAAGAATTGATGGAGGAAACACAAGCAGTCAGTGTGAATACATAAGCTATGGATGTGATCAAAACCTACAAAACCCCCAGGAAATTCAAGCACAGAATTAAAATAGAATACCTTTGGAATTTTCTGTCCTTCCAAAATACTCAAAATCAGAAACACAGAAAATTATTGTTGAAAGTATTTCAGCTGCATAATTATATCATATACCAACCAGCCATCTCTGTGCTCTGTTTAAAAACTTACACACCACCACCAAGCTACCCATCTTTGCAATGCCAGGAGGAGTTCTGGCTCTGGTACATGCGGCACGATGCTAAATACTTGTCAAACTTCATGTCCCCTCCACTCTTCATCCACGATAAAGAAGATGTGTGCTAATGTCTTTACAAGCAATTTCATGGGTGAAGGTGTGGGTGTTAACCTCTTTGAAATGGGTTTCTCAATGTCTGTAGTAACTTCAAGCACAGGTTTGTTACAGAGCCCGGACAGCTCAGCTCCTGAAACGGACAAGTGGGAGTTTGTGAACTTTGGGCAGCAGGTTTGTTACAGAGCCCGGTCTGACTCCTGAAACAGACGAGTGGATCTGCACAAGCCTGAACTTCTGAACTTATGGGGTAAAATGACAGGTTCAAGGAGGGGTATGTGGTAGGCGATTTGGGAAGGCTCTACTTTCCCTGTACCTCAGTAATGGGGATAAGAAGAGGGCAACATGTGGCTGGGAGTTTAGGATAAGAGAGGCTGCTCCCTCTGAAACCCCAAAAGAGAGAATCCTGTGGGCATCTGCCCCAGTGGACTCTCTCTTCGAATAAAGTTACAGGATTTATCTGTCTCCTTTATGGACACTGGCTTTTCATAACATGATTTTGCTGTACAACCACAGAACGAGTTTGGCCCTACATTTATCCATATTAAACACACACTTTCCAATTTTATACCCCTTACAATCCTGTTGTAAGCTTTCCTGTTTAGCACTATTCTCGATCCTCAAGCTCTTAAAAGCCATACCTGTGAGCCAGAGCATCAGTCCTTTGAAAACTTTTGTGCAGGTGGCTCATTTTGGTGTGTAGGGGGGAAAGGCAAAGGGAATTCTGGAAAATCTCAGGGGCCAGGGATAGCCCTTGCAACCGAGGCAAAGTTGGGACTCTTGCAAGGGCAATGGCCCAGCATCACTCTCTCTGCAGTCAGTCCATCCCTCACCATTAGGTTTTATGCTTTTAAGCTCCCAGACTTGTGTGATGTGGTCTGACAATGATCCCTGGGATTTATATTGTCATAGAATCACAGAATGGTTTGGGGCTGAAGGACACATTGAAGGTCACCTGGTTCCAACCGTGGGCTATGACACCTTCAATTAGACCAGGTCGCTCAGTGCCCCATCCAACCTCGCCTTGGACATCTTTTCCCAATTTTCCTTTTTTCCTTCCTTCCCAATTCAATGGATTGCTGTTCTTCAGAAGCGCAGGAATGAGCTCGACAATGCAACAGAGTCCACGAGAAACTCAGCTCTTCGAGCAGGGGTTAAATGACACCAGCTTTGTAACACTTTCTCGTTCCCGCACGGGGAAACGGGGAAATGCGGGAGTGTTTTTCGGAGGTGTTTTTCACAGGCAGTGCCCTGCCGATGAGCGGT
>JAWWMU010000106.1:26694377-26747891 GCA_035048155.1 Cinnycerthia olivascens
CCCCCGGGCGAGCGGGCGCATCGCCGTCCCTTGGGCGTCCCGCGGTCCCGGCTGCGCGTCCCCCCCGCGCCTGGTCGCCGGCGGATCACGCCGGGACGCGTCCTCGGGGGATGCTGGCTGCTCCGGGGGCGCCGGCGGCCCCAGCGGCCTCCCAGCCCTCCCGCGGTGCGGGCAGCCCGCGGTGCGCGGTGCCGTGCGGGTCCCGGCGCCTGCAGGGAGCACCAGCGCTCCGCCGGAGAGCGGACCCTGCCCTGCCTCACCTGTGGGAGCGAGCGGGTGTCCCCGGGACCCCTGCGGCTGCAGCTGCCGGCTGCTCCCGGGACTGCCCCTGCCTGTCACGCCCGTGCTGCCTTGTGATTTAAATGCCCTTAGCGATGCTGAAGTCTCTTTATGCCACCCAGTAACAACAATGTTTTCTTCCCTGCAGTGGACCGCAGTTCGAAGAGGAGACAGGTGAAGCCTTTGGCAGCTTCGCTGCTGGAAGCTTTAGATTATGATAGCTCTGATGACAGTGATTTTAAAGTTGGAGATGCTTCAGGTAAATATGCTTTTTCATCTCCTTGGTTCAGAATTAGCTCATTTTTGGTTTATGGTTGCTCATTTAATACCATATAGGAGGCAGAATGCTTGTAGTGAGTCTGCCTGGAGCCCCTTGAAGGGAGTGACTTTGTTACTGAGATATCAGTATATATAGCTGAGAATCAATACTTCAGTTGTGATGATTTTTTTACAACAGAAATCTCATGACTGTGAAACAAGTTTTCGTAGAAACATTTGAATAGCTTCTGTGCAGACTGCCTTAACTATATTTATTGCTTTTGAGTTCTTCAGTGTAGGGATGATTTTTAGAATATTCACTGTGTTTAGTATTGAAATAAGAAAAATCTAAAGCCATTTTGTTTTGAACAAGTCTGGATAGTAGTTTGTTTTGGACTTACGAAGTTGACTTTTTCTCAAGGTTAATTCTACTTGGTGAGTAAGAACCTAAAGTAGAAAGACAATCTGTTCTGGTTTTTATTGTTTTTTCCAGTAGACAAACTTAAAAGTGTCAGTTCAGATAGAAATATGTGGAACAGTGTACACATTTCATTACTAGAAGGAAATCCACAGAATGTTGTTGCTTTGCAGTCTCTTCTTATGTGCAGATTCTTATATCTGCAGTGAACATTCACAGAAACTGAAAATAGACAAGATGGCCAAAATGAAATTAGTAAATTCAAGTATATTGAAGGAAAGGGGAAGAAGGGACAGGACCATGTTGGTCAGTACACGGCACATTGGATGTTCTGTGGCATGTGCTGAGGGAAATAAACAAGAAGATGCAGGATGTGTAAGATGTGAGGGAAGCATTACAGCAGCTTATCAAATAACTTGACTTTGTTATTTCTGCCCTGGGGATGCTGATGTATGTTTTGTATGAATGTATAGTGCAAAAATGTTCCAATTTAAAGGCTTATTCTTTAACATTTGGCAAGTTCCTCTGTATTGATGAACTTAAAAATGCTTAATAATAATTCACCCTGTATCTGGTTTAAGATATGCTCTAATGCTCCTTGTTTGTGTTTTGGTTTGGTTTGATTGGTTGATTTTGTTCTTCTTACCACCTCTTATCCTAGACATAGACATATTTCCCTTGGTTGTTCTGGTAGAGCAGACTGCAGTGGCTTAAGAGAGTAAAACTCATGTCATCTTACCAATTTCGTTTTAAGACTTTTGGGGGTTTGTTTCATCTACTCTTTTAATTGCGTTCTCGGGCTTTTTTATCCTTTCTTTTGAATAAGGATATAATCTGCCCTAAAAGGAAATGATTTTTAATAAGCAAAGAAAACCTCCTTTTTTTGGAACAGTAATGTAGGTAGGATTTAAGGGAAAATGAGGATTTGAAAGGGACCATGGGTGATGAGTGCATAATTCAGAGCAGTATATTACTTGGTCAAAAGACATTTATTAAAAATAAGGACTACAGCTTCCTGACTCAACAGTGTGTGAGTGCAGAAGATTCATTTGCAATTGCTATCTTTTTTGACTTTTAGGACCTTGTATAGATATTGAAGGGGGTTGGTCAGCATCTAGCCTTGAGTGTATTTCAAAATCAATTTCATTATGAGGAAGTTGAATGGATTTTCCTTTAAATATGCAACACTGAATTGAAACAAGCATATGAGGAAATACCCAAGTTCTACTTAAAATGTTTTTTTCTAATTGCTGTTTTTGTGTTCCCATACCTCATGAAGTGTTTTAGCATTTCTGAACCTGTTTGTAGGAGAAATTAATGTTCTGTTTAATAAAACTTAAAATTTTGTGAAAACATTTTGAAGCAGTGAGAGAATTTGACATCTTGTACTTTATTTGAAGATTTTCAGTGTGGGAAAAGGAACTTGTGAGGATTTGGAGAAGTTGCAGAATAGAAAGTTACTACAAATAAGAGTCTCTTACGTGTAATACAAGTTTAAATGAATAGTTGCAGGAAATCTGAAGCAGAACATCTGTATTGGTTTAAAATGAAGCTGATATAACATACTGTTAAATTTGTTTACCTGAGTCCATTTCGATTTCGCTGGAAGAAGTGATTAAATAAAGAGACTTTCTTGCACACATACACATACATACATATATAGGACTCTCCATGAGCAACCTGTTGCAAATCAGTATTTAGTATTTGCTTGAATTCAAAATGACATTGTATAGTTTGCTTACCAAAGGAAATAAGTGTGTCAGAAGTAAGAACCGGTCTGTACTGAATATGGGCATAAATTCTAGTATGGTTCCACAGCTCCACAACATATGTTTATGTTTATTTCATTCACAAATGCACATTTGGGAGTTTAAAATAATAAAAAAAAAAATTTGAAAATTGGGTTAAAGGATTATTTAATTATGGAGTTAAGAGAATTATGAACTTCTTTTCTCCCTGATGACTGTGTTGTGTCCATATGTGTGAGCTTTAGGATCTCCAGTGATAGGTACTAGTAGATGATACTGTGCAAATATATGGGGGCTGAACCCAAAACATGTAAACTTTTACACACCTTCACTATTCTGCCAGATTCCTGGGAGTTTGCAATGCAGTAAGAATTTGAGAAGTTGCTATTAAGTGTTTTTAGGAAGCAGCTGGCATTTCTGAATTTTTGTTTTCAGAGTCCTGGCAAATTTTTTTTGCAGAGTCCTTGGTAAACTTTTTCATTGTAAAAAAAATATTTCAAATCACCTAAGCTCTATTTCCGCAAAAAAAATCCACATGCAGCATGGACTTTTACTTACAGTTTAGTTAACTTCTTTTCTTTTGGATTTAGGTTATACCAGCAGTCAATTGGCCTTTTCCACTGAAAAGATCTCAGCATTCTGACATCTCTTTAAAGAAATTGATTTTAGTAGTGTTACATTCATGTAAATTTACTTAATGTAAATAGCTTTCAGGCCTCTGGGATTGTCATGATGTTTGTACTGAACAAAGTAATTTTTAATGGCTTCTCTGTTTCCATTAGTAATGACATATTCTGAAGTACTGTATTCTTCTGGTTTTTGTAAACATCTTGAAAAAATTGTTCCTTGAGAAAGACTGTCATATGTAATCTTAATGTGGGATCAGTCAAAAAAACTGTCCCTTTGGAGTCAGTGTACAAACATGTGACTTGAAATGATGGCGATGTAATAGACTCATCTTAAAGCTTTTGATAGTGTCTTTCACAATACATTTCAATTATTTGAAGTTTTGCTTTTAAGTTAACTAAAGCATGCTTTGGGGAGTCCTTTTGTTCTTTTTTTTTTCTGCAATGGGAGCAGCTGGAGATACACTGATGTCAGAAATCAGAGTACAGGTGTAGAGTAATTCCCAGCAGGACTCCGAAGCAAGACTTTATCACTTTTCTTCTCTGTCATTGGTCAACTCAGTTTTGTGAGTGCATATACTGAAATTGAAATCATACAGAGGAATGCAGTGGTCCCTGACCAAGAATTGTGTGAATTTAAGGGCTGGCTCCTATTGCAGTGTAGCTAAGAAGAAAATAACTGAATGCTGCCTTTGAAGAACTCAATCCTGTCACTACTTCTAGTCTTGTTGACTCAAATTTTTACATACTTTTTTTTTTTTTTTTTGGTGGTGTTGAGTGTGAAGCCTGACTTGCATATATATAATGTACTATTATTGGAATTGAAGTCAGTAGAAGATCTGTTTAAAACAAGTAATGATCTACATAAATGCATATGTTATCTATTCTTACAAACCTATGTCTTAATCTAGAAATAAAAAGTTGTAAATATCTTCATTCTTATGTAACTTATTTCCTCTTAGCACAATGGAGATTACACTTTTGCTTTCCTATACAGGATATTGTAATATAAAGAAATGTTTGTGAAGGGTCTAAATACTGTAGTGTTTAACAGTACTGAAATCTTGATAAAGAAATAAATGTTTAGTTTTTTAGGCTAAACTCAAATGATAGGCAAGAGTAAAGTTGTAAGGTGTTTCAGTAGACAGTGAAGATAAAAGAAACTATTGACTAGTTAATCATTAGTAAATGATCATGTATTTCCGTATTAATGTGTTGTTTTTGAGACTGGAGTTTATGAGGGCTTTTTCTAATTGAGAAAATGGAAAATACCATCAGTGTGTTCTCCTGGTCTGTCTTCATCCCAGATAAAACTTCTGTCTGTACAGATGTCTGCTGCTCTAAGTAAAACTTTGGAATCACTGAGAAGATTTTCAACTTCCATTTTCTTTGGAAACACTGGGATTTCTGTTATTCCAGGGATTTGCTGACAAGCAATTGGTAGGGTACCCAATTACATCAGCGTTCTAACCTTATAAAAGAGGCACTTCCTAATGACTCAAGTCAAAATTGGCAATCTTGAGTGGTTTTGCCACTTGAATAGACATCTATTGAAATGTCATATGACATAATTATTGCTAGTGTAAAAGTGAGGAAGCTGCTTAGTGAGTGACTTTCCTTTGTTCCATTTCCATAATTTTTTCTATTGAACTAAATACTTTTTTCCTGAGATGTGCTATTGTGGATCAGTGGTCAGTTTCGTCTCCTGCTCTGCCCAGTCTCCGTCTGCAGTTAATACATATTAGGTACTTCCTTTCAAAACATTATTTGAGAAGACAGTTTCTCTTCATAGAGCTATAGCATCTAAATCTATATTGGTTTGGTTTTGTGTGTTCTTAATCATGTTATTTTGGACAGTTCAATTTTTTTTTAACTGCCAGCACTGCCGACGTTGAATTGCTGGTAGTCTACCAGTGTTTGATCATCATATGCAGCAAAACAGCATAGAAAGCCAGGGGCATATATCCAACTGGTGTGTTAGATGCTCTTTCTTGGATTTATGTTGCAAGTGAAGTATTAAGCCTTTAGTTCTTGCTTATAGTTTTATTGACCAGAGCATAATAGACCTCTGTGTCTAATGGACAAATGTGATCATAGTTTCATCAGTTACACAACTCTGCCTTTGGTAATTTAAAAATTCTTTTTTGTCCATACATGGTCTAGGTTTTCCTGCCTCTTTTTTTTTTTTTTTTACATTCAGTTTGCAATATTTTAGCTTTCTAGTTAGTTTAAGCATTTCCTTAAGGCATTATGGAGTCTTTATTTGTGATATCTAGATCAGCTGCTTTTGCATGTTTGGTGTAGCGCATGTGCCAAGGATTTCTTGTGGTACTGGAGCTGTTCTTCTGTAAGGAAATTTATGGCTAGAGGCTGTTGACAAACACTTTTAGTAGTGCTTTCCACGCTTCCCATCCATCAGGATGCAGGCACCCTGGGTGAGGGATTGTACATGGTGCTTAACATGGTGTTTTAGCAGAGATTGCTAGGTAATTTCACATAGTCATATCAAAGGCTAGTTGTTGCCCTGTGGTGAGGGGAAAAAGAGGGTAAAGGACCAGTAAGTAAGATGGTGATGGCTGAGTGACATTAACCTCACTTGCATCCTGGTTTTTGTTACTGCTCTTAAAAAGATGGTACTGTAAAGGCTGCTGTAGGCTTTGTCACATGATGGCTAAATTATTATTGAATAATATTATTTAGCAGTGATGACTTCGTAGTTGCTTTAGGTGTTGCATGCTCAGTTTTTCATTGTCCCAAGATCCTTGATTGTATTCATTGTAGGTGGCTTTGAGCACTTTGGAAAGACTCAACCAGATAGGATTTGGTGTGAATAAAAGAATTTTCTATAATGATTCCAAATGCTTCTTGTCTCCTACTCAGAATTTCTTAAGCTTTATTAATGGAAGAGGCAAGTCCAAAGTTGAGTCCTTTAACCCGCTTATCCTTTAGAGTTCACTTAAATCAATGAAGCTGTTTTTTAAAGAGTTGCTTATTAAGCTAAATATTGCATTGAAGAACCAGACTGTCTCCTGTGAGTGGTTGGCCAGGTACAGCACTTTCTCTCTGTATACATGAATTTTATTAGAATGTTAAAATAAAATTGTAGGGTGTCATTTTTAAAATTGTTTATAAAATGGTCCTGCAAAAAACCCTGTGAGGATTTTTTTTGTTGACTTGTGTAATAATTTTGGTAGGTTTACCCTGAAGTCTTGTGCATTATATGTATTATAGAAGACTCCACAGCTGAGTCTGTTTCTTTATTATATTTTCTTTTGTATGTTAATTCTGTAGCATAATGTTCTGTTCTTTTCAGAATTATCCTCTTTAGATTTGAATGCCACCTGCTGTTGTGCTTAGTAGAGCTAAAGATACAAGGTGTAGACAAATGAATAAGTGATGTCTTTCTCCCAGCTGTTATCTCTCATATTTGTCCTCAATGGAACTCTGTATTCCTCACTATTTGATGGTGTATCTGACCCCATCTCTCACTTAGAGTAGCTTTACTTCTTTCCTACAGGGAATGACATGATATGGTTGCCAATTTGAAAGAGCCATTCTTTAAGCATTTCTTTCAAGAAGAAAATTGTATACTGCAGCCTCTTCCTCAGTAAAAGTGCAGCTGACAGAAGAAGACCTGCAAAAATTGCTCTTATCACAGAATAACTCTTTCTAGAAAAGCACCTATCACAGTGGATGCATTCAGATCAAGGAGAGATATCTCTCACTATAGATATCTCTGGTGTGTATATGCATGTATAAAGGAGAGTAGAAACCAAAATGTACAGATAGAAGGCAAAGAGAAATTGAAGGAGAGAAGTGAGTGAAAATAGTGTTTATTTGCTCTCTGCTTTAAATTATTGCATTGTGTAGTATTGATGTACAAGAATCAATGTTAGTAAATTAGAGTGCTGTTAGAGATCAAACTATACCAAGACTTAAGAATTCTCTCCAAAACAAAATGAAAGCTTAAATTGGCAAGAAGTCTAAGACTATTTAGAAATGCAAGAGCACAGTTAAAGCATCAAAACAAATGTCTAACACAGATTTATGGTGGGGAAATAATGAAAGCCAAGTTATAAATTTCAGTTAATTTTAATGTGGCAAAATCTTGTATTACCTTATTTACAGTAAGACAAATAGTGCACATAGGCACTTGGCACCTGTGAAATGAAATACAAAATACATTTTGCTTTGAGCATACATATGGCATTTAATCTGTGGTATGTCTAGTATGGAAGTATAGCTTTAGGACTTACTTGTAAAATGTTTATGAGAACTGGCAAGTATCACAGAATTTTTGAATTGTTTAGTCTGGAAAAGATCTTTCAAGGTAGAGGCCAACTGTTTTCCTGTCAAGCCCACCACTAAATCGTGTCCTTAAGTGCCACATCTACACACCTTTTAAATGCCTGCAGGGGTAGTGATTCAACTACCTCCCTGAGAAGCAACCTTTTCTGTGAAGTTTTTCCTAATACCCAACCTAACCAACCCCTAATAGTTAATACCTAACCCCTGTTGTAACTTGAAGCTGTTTCATCTTGTGTGATCACTTGTTACATGGGAGAAGAGACTGACCTTCCCCTTGCTCTACACCGTGCTTTCAGGCCATTGTTGAGAGTGATCATTCCTGAGCCTCCTTTTCTCCAGACTTCTGCTCCAGACCTTTCAGCAGCTCCATTGTCCTTCTCTGGACACACTCCAGCACATCAGTGTCTTTCTTGAAGTGTGGAGCTCAGAACAGACCACAGGATTCAAGGCATGGCCTCACCAGTGCTGAGTACAGGGGGACAATCTCTGCCCTGGTCCTGCTGGCCACACTATTGCTGGTACAGGCTAGGAAGCCTTTGGCCTTCTTGGGCACGTGCTGGGTTTTGTTCAGCCAAATGTCAACCAGCACCCCCCATCCTTTCCCACTGGGCAGCTTTCCAGCTCTTCTGCCCCCAGTCTGTAGTGCTCCATCATCATGGTGGCATTCAAGGTGATCTGCTCCATGACCTTCCAGGGTTAGGCTGGCGAGACTGACTGGAGTTCCCTGGATACTCCTGACCCTTGTTGCAGATGGGTATCGCATTTTTTTTTAACTTCTAGTCATCTGGGACCTCCCTGGTTAGCCAGGATTGCTGGTAAATGTGGCTTATTTGGGCCCACAGATCTGTGTGTGTCTGAGATATGTAGAAGATCACTGACTATTTCCCCTTGGATTATGGGTGCTTCATTGTACTCCCTGTGTTTGCCTTCTAGTTTAGGGGGATGGATACCCAGAGAACAATGGATCTCGATTTTAAAGACAAAGGCTTTAGTCATTAAGTACCTCAGTCTTTTCCTCATCATTTGGCTCTGTTTCCTTCCTAAAGGGTGGAGATTGTCTTTAGCCTTCCTTTTGTTGATTATGTATTTGTTATCTTTTATGGCAGTAGTCAGATTAAGTTCTAGTTGGTCTTTGGCGCTTCTAATTTTCTCCCTGCAAAAAAATTTTCTCCTTCACATTATCCCTGTAGTCCTCTAGAGTTGCCTGCCCCTTCCAAACGCATTAAATTCTCCTTGCTCTTACGAGTTCCTGTCAAAGCTCTCAACTCTCTGTTCAGGCACATCAGTCTTTCTCACTGTCTTTAGCACATAGGAATGGGCTGCTCCTGTGCTTTTAAGATTTCCTTAAAGAATGTCCAGCCTTCCAGGGCTGCCTCCCAAGAGACTCTGCTGACCAAGACTCTCTAAAGGGCATCATCTCTCTGAAAGTCCAGGATAGAAGTTCTGCTGACGCTCTTGCTTGCTTCTCTGAGAATTGAAAATTATAATTTCAAATTTGGTCTGCCCAAACCACCCTCCAGTCGTCACATCACCCACAAGTCCTCTGATCACAAATAAGAGGTCCTGTGGGGAGTCTTTGCTAGTAGGCTTCCTCATTGTCTGTGTCAGGCAGTTAGCTTCCACATGCTCCAGGAACATTCTGGACCAGTTCCTCTTTGCTGTATTGGGTTTTCAGCAGACATCTGGTAAGTTGAAGTCCACTATGAGAATGAGGGCTAGTGGTTGTGAGACCTCTCCCAAGTGCTTCTAGACTATTATGCTTTGCTCTTCATTCTGTTTGGGTGGTTTTTAAAAGACTCCTGTCAGTATTGCCTTGTGGGACTTTCCTGAGTCTTACCCTGAAACAACCATATCATCATTATACCCTAGACAATCAAAACACTCCCTAACACATGGGGCTCCCCCACCACCTCTCCTGAGGAGTTCATAGCCATCCAGTGCAGCACTCTGGCTGTCTGTATTGTCTCATGTCTACATGGGTGGCAACTATATCGTTGTTTTACTGCTGCTCAGTGGCTTTCCAGTCCTCCTGTTTGTTGCCTGTGCTGTGTACATTGGTGTAGAGGCACTTCAGCTGGGCTCACCAATGGTTTGGGGGAACAAACCCTAAGTCTTACCATGACTGTTTTCAGTTGCATCCGTGTTCTCTAACACATAATAACCCTTGTGTCTTTACTGCTGCATGGATCTCCATTCCTTACCTCCACTGAGGTGACAGACCAAAGGACCTTTCTAGCATGTTGTCCCCCAGACAGTGGTGTGCTACCCCCAGGCAAATCTCTAGGGAACACGGGTTTATTCCTCTTCCCCTTCAAATCTAGTTTAGTCTTTCAGTGAGCCCTTCTAACTCCTATGCAAAGATCCTTTTCCTCCTCTTTGTATCTGGTGTGCCCTGTCTGTTGCTAGCAGGCGTGGTATCCTATAAACTAACCTATGATTAAAAACCTTTAAAGATAATCTGAGACAACCCCTTGCCAGTCAGAAAAAGTCAAACTTTTTTCGTTAGACCAGATTGATATTTTCAGTGATGAGGCACCTACAAGTTCTCTGGGCAACCTGTTCCAGTGTCTCACCATGCTCATTGAAAAGTTTCTTGCATCCGATCTACACCCTACCCTCTTTCAGTTTAAAACTGGTTCTCCTTTTTCTGTCACCACAGGCCTTGGTAAAAAATCTCTCATATAAGCTGTCTTCTCCCTGGAGCATTTTCTTCTCCAAACAGAACCACCCCAACTCTTTGAGCCTGTCTTCATGGAGTGTTGTAGCCTTTTTACCTTTTTTGTGGTCTTTCTATGGAGGTACTCTCTCTTAACAAGAAAAGGCTGAGAGAATTAGGAGACCTCATCCATGGCTGTCAGTATCTGAAAGGCAGGTGTTGAGGATGGACCACATCTGCCAAGCAATAGGACAAGAGGCAACAGATAGAAACTGGTGCACAGGAAATTCCACTTGATTACAAGGAAAAACTTTAGTGGGCAGGTGGCTGAGATGTTGTGCAGTGTTCCACACTGGGGATACTCAAGAACTGTCGGGATGCAGTCCTGGGCAGTGTGCTCGGGGATGACCCACTGTGGTCCCTTCTAACCTTACCCATCCTGTGATTCTGTAGCCATACAAATTATTGTATCTTGAAAACAATTTTTTTGATTACATGTTAATTAATACTGGTTTTATTTTGTGTGTATGCCTGACTCATGTTCTACTCTTTCAAAATTTCAGTTAATTATCTTGTACTTTGATTACTGCAATTAAGGCTAATAGGTATGAAGAAATGACTCAATTATGTTTTTCTCAAATACTGTAAAAAAAACTTGTGTTTTCTCTGGATCTCTATAAATGTTAGAACATATGTTGGAAACGTTTAGTTTCTATTAACTTGTTAGGGGATGGATAGTTTTGCTATCCTAATCAGTAATAGTAGCACTTATGGATTTTTTTATGAATAGTTATATAATCTCCTCCCTGAACACTTCCACATGCAGGTATATGCAGAAGAAGGCAAAACTGACCATTATATTGAAGTAACAACTGGCTAATCATTGGCAATGTTTGGGGTGGAAAAAAATGCCGTATGATATGACACACTGTGCACACCTACCTCAGTGTCTGTTTATTTGGATTTATACAGAGCTGAATGTGCAGAGAAATTCTCTGTGTAAGGTGATACTGAGTGGTGGAGATTTTTGGGTTGTAACTAAAGCAATTAAATTTTTTTTTGTTTTGTTTTAATTTGTGAGCATCGACAGGGTTCGTCTTTGCATCTGTATAACAGTGGATCAAGAACTTGGTGATGGCTTTGAGCAAACTGAAAACTGTAGCCACTGCCTAATTGATCTCTGCATTGGGTCAAGAAACTATTTTCTAAATTTTTTGAAAAAATATTTTCTGAATTTTCCTGCATTAAAACAATATTATGAATGAAAAGCAGTAGGTGCATATAAGATGAGAGATAGCAAGGTGGATGCTCTTTATAAAGTTTAACAAGTTCACCTGTCATTTTTCAATTTTTTTACATGTACTTTGTAGTAAAAATATCTCTTTTTATATAAAAATCTTTCTCTGTTCTGTTGCTCATGTTGGCATGTGTTAATTAATGAAACAGTGAATACACACAGACCAATATCATATGAGTGGTGTAAGGTTAATACAATGTAGTGCAGCTGCAATGCTGAATGAGACATAGTTTATGTGGGATTAATAAGTGAACTAACCTTGAAAAGTCAAAGAGCCCTCAATTCCAGAAAAACAAAGATGTTTTAAAAATGAAGGTGTGGGATTATCCATATTATTATTAGAACTAGTTATGAAAACTCTTCATTTTGTAGTTTCAAGCCTCTTCTATTGGATAGCTATTTTATTTTGAAGATGTAGAAAACATCTCCAGAAATTAAAAACTGGAATGCTCTTTTAGATGTGACTTCACATGGAAATTACTCTGTGCTACTGCTTTTTGTTAATATGAGCTGCAGTTCAAAGGAACATATAATGCTCATTTATTAAGTTCTACCATCTTTTTCTTTTGGCATCTTAAAATGCACTCATGTTTAACAGATTCTCAACATAGCACTCGAAATAGCAATATTTGGACACCAACTGAGAAAATAGGTGGAATACCTTATGAGGGAGGAACATGCATCATTCTTTTGTTTAACAACTTGCTTCAAGAGATTTTATTTTTGGGGGTACATTTGTGTCGGAACTTTTTTTAAATTTTCATATGCTCAACAGATTCTGAAGGAAGTGGTCATGGGAGTGAAGATGCATCTAAGGACAGTGGTGAAGGTTCCTGTACTGAATCAGAAGAAAATATCTTGGAGGAGGAACCGGCAGAAGAGAAAGTAGAAGAGCAACAGCCAAAAACCTCCACTGAAGATGAATTGACAACAGCAGACAAAGAGGTAATTAAAACTGAAAAGAAAGAGCAAGAAGATGAAGAAGAAAAGCCAAAAAAAAAGAAAGAGAAGGACAAAGCAGCTGAACCTGATGCTGCGGCTGATGAGCAAACAAATGAACCAAAAAAATGGAATTTGCGTAGAAACCGACCTCTGCTGGATTTTGTATCAATGGAAGAACTAAATGATATGGATGACTATGACAGTGAAGATGACAATGACTGGCGGCCTACTGCTGAGAAAAAAAAAGGAAAGAATGCGCTGAAAAAAGAGGGGAGTGATGGAGATAATGAAGATGATGAAGATGACGGCAGTGGAAGCGATGAGGATGACAATGATGAGGAAGGTAATGAAGAAGATAATAGCAGCACCGCTAGCGATGGAGGATGCAAGAAGAAGAAGAGTAAAGTTCTTAACAGGAATAATGCAGATGATGAGGAATTGACAAATGATAGCCTGGCCCTTTCACAAAGCAAGAGTAATGAGGTAGTGCAACCAACTTTCTATAATCTATCTGTTGACAAAGGGAAACTACTCCCCAGTAGCTATTCTTTTAGTATTAAAAGTTAAACTGATTGGCTGGACTTGTGTTCACACAATAATAAGTGAATAATAAGTGAAGCAGGAAAAGTTATGCTAAATAGGCACTGCATATTAAATAACCTTGCTTGGACCATTTGACCAATCTAATGCCACTAAAGTCAATAGTAGGACTTCTCTTGGCTTTACAGAGATTGGATTAGTACTACAACCAGTCGGAGGTCCAGTATGCAGACCAATGCGTTAGCGAGACTTCTGGTTCTCTTTTAGTGTGTTATATATCAGTACTATTATGAAAGTTAAAAGCATCTGTGACATAATCATAGAATAGATGAACGAGGCATTATTCCTTGCCCTTCTTTGTGACATGCATCAAAGTCTGAACGAAGTTCACTCATAGAAGAATTTTAAGTAAAAAACCCATGCACGCTAGGTTTAAAGTCAGATAGAATAATTATGATAATTTATGTTGAATTTGCTTATAATAGTCACAAATGAACAAATTTCTTATAATACTAAAAGCATTTGGGTACTATGATTATTATATTAAATATCTTCTTAATATTGCAGAATGTGAATATTATATATATGTGTTTAATAAAGTAACCTTTTTTTTCCCTATGCACAATTACTGTTGCCTTGAAGATTGTGCCTGTGGAAAAATTAAGGTATCAGGTTGTCACTGTGGCTGATTTCATGTTCTGCAATAGCAAAATTCTGAACAAAATAATAAGAATTGCTATAAAATCTATACTCAGGTTTTGGGATATAATCACAATGTCAACACAACATTTGAGAAATGATAGTGGTATGACATTATTTAAAGTTCTGCTGTTCCCTTTAAACTTTGTTTAAATGTGTAAAATGACAGGGAACTAAATAATATTTGGATTTGGTCCATTTTAGATACTTGGATAGGTATTATGTATATATATTTATTATTGCAAGTGAGCTGTGCTGTTTTAACTACTAATAATTGGGATTAAAAAAAAGCATGATTTGTTTGGTTTTTTTTCTTTTTTTTTTTAACTTTTTGTATAGATATCTTTTCTTGTCTGGCTCTGCGATTCTAGTACTATTCCTTGCATTTTCTTGGCTCAGGAGATGAAAATGCTCTACCAATACTAATGATCAGAACTTGAAACAGAGAGAGACAGTTTTCTTTCAGAGTTGCTTCCCATATCAGGGTGGGGATTTGTGGTTATATTCTTAGTGGCATAGTTTTGAGTTTAATTTGCACTGTCTTGGAAAAATAGACCTGTTTCAGAAACTCAGAGCTGTCTTTGATGTGTCTTCTTTGAAGCTTCGCAGTATGCATGGATATCATATTCTGTTCTTGCCTTAGATATAGAACAGTGATCAGAACATAAAATCAAAATTGAAGTTCAAATTATAATATTGCAACTCATAATTTACCTTTATTGCATGTCAAGTGCTGTACTGTTTATGAGTAGGTCTTTATCAGAAGTTTTGCAAAAGTGAGTATATATAGACTGAATTATAGACTGTAATTTCCAGATTTCTGATGCTCGTTGTACTGTATTGTAACAGTGTACTCTCCACTGCTACAATACTTTAAATTAGTGAAAAAAGAAAAAGAGTAAAAAAAAGTCTTGTCTAGCAGACACATCTAGCAAAATCTCATCACACTGTAGAAACTGAGTTCTTAGAAAACCGAGTTCTTAGATGTTTGAATCCATAATAAATTTAGGAAAGAATATCCGGGTAATTAGTTCTGAACATACTGTAGTGTCCACTATATGCATTCTTTTTTTCTTTCTTTCCTTTTCTTATTTTTGGAGAATGGAAACCAGGGATGGTGTTGGGGAGGGATTGTTTGGTTCTTGTCTCCCTTTGATTTTTATTTGTTTACGTTCTACAAAAGTATTTTGAGGTCTACATATACATTATTTTAACGCATGTTGTAATTAAAAACTATCTGCTTTTATATTATATCATGCACATAATACAAACTTAGCTTTCTTTCCTGAGATCAAGCATCATTAGGAGGTAAATGGTGCTTTTCTGTTTTTACAATTATTACCACTTTATAAGACTCTTCTATTCTCAGTGAGGTGGTTATTGTATTTTTAATTTTTTTCCCCTTAAAAGTCTATGGGCATATAGTTTGAAATGCTCACTTTCTTCATTACCACCACAGAAATGGGAATTACATAGTTATCCAGCTGAAATCCTTTCTCCCTCTTCAGTAGGGAGCAGGACTTGTTCAGGAGTTGCAGCAGTTACTGTTGTATGTAGAAGTTTCCATGTTTTGGATGAGTTTCTCAGGTACTTACATAGACTAAAAGCAGAGGAGAGCGGCACTTGCCAGATCACTCCCTCTCCGTGCCTGCATAAAAAAATAAGTTGCTCAGCTGTTTTGTGTGGCCTGGTAGCTGTCTTCACATGAGGTGAACCTCAATGGCTGGGGATCCTAACATTAGAACAAAAATCTGATGCCCTTTCATCATTGTTTGTTAGTTCAAGTTTTGTGATCAATGTTTGCATATGTTCTCACTGCCTAGACAGCAGTTATTTCAGTGTTTTTACAATGCATTTCTATTTCTTAATTTAAGGTAATACTTTGATTTTCTTTTTTTTTTTTTTTTTTAATTACCAGACCTCGGGCTTCTATAACAGCAGAGGTTACCAATGTCTTTTAAACTTCTCTCAGTGAAGCCAAATAACAGTTTAAATCAAAGGTTCTGTCAGAAAAAACTGATCTCTGTAGAGCTGTGACATGCATAGGAGAAATCAGTGCCATAGCACATAATCTGCCAAAGTTAGGGAGTATTCACTGCCATTTTCCTATTTGTGATGTGAATGGTAAGCTAATGATGGGCTGCAGTAATGTCCAAGTTTATTTCTTCCCTCAAAAGGAGGGTGTTTGAGGAGATGCTCTGTAAGTCTGAACTCTGTATCAGAGAATCTTCTATTTTTCACAATTGGTTGCCTTCCTGTAAGCAGTGTGACTCTATGAATGTTCTTTTCTAGTTCTACATGAGCTTGTTTTCCCTTAGGCACAGTATTGGTGCTGTGTTTTATAAATGGGGTATTAGAATTAGAAAAAAAATGTTTGAGAGGACATCTTTCACCCTAATTTTTTTTTTTTTTTTAATGCTACAGCAGTTTTGGAATATTTCCGCATCTTTGACGTTTTGAATGGTTCCATTAAACTCTCAGCCTCTGCTTTGAAACTGTTGTTGTTTCTTTGTACCACAATGGTTATTTTTCGCTATTGTGCTTATTTTTATACTTCCTTATATGCCTTCATATTACCAATAAAGGTAGTTCAAGCTCAAGTACAAAAATAAATGAATATGTTTGGAGGCCATGAAACTGCAGAAGAGACAGTGGCTCTGTCTCACAATGATAATAGCAACAAGACAATGTTTATTAAGAAAATTAATTTTACATATAACTGTGTATTGTTTATGAAGCACTTCTCTGTGTTTTCTTAGAAAAATTCCCCATGGAAACCTACAATCTATTTAAGAGCCAAGGTTCGTATTGTATTGCCAGGACAGGACAAATCCTTACTCCTGTATATAATCAGAACATACAGTTTTGATAAATCATATGGTTTTGCACAGGTAAACATAATTTTGTATTAGCACAAAACCATAATACAGAGTTGATAATTTGTTATATTTTATGTAAGTGAAAACTTGGCAGGCTTGTATTAGCTGTGTATTATTGGATTTTTCAGATCCGTGTGGTTTTTTAGATTTCAAGAAGATGGAGCAAATTTTCTGAATGTTGGAACATTTTAAAGTCACCTTTGGCTTTTTTTTAAATTTTGATTTTAAGTGGTTTCTTAGTTATTCCATTTTGTAGAATATAAATGGTTCAAAAATGCATGTTTCTGTCTTGAGGAAATGACTCTCCTCTAACTTTTGGATCTTAAGAGGTCTATAGGTTGCATTGAGATCCATGCATCCCAGCTCTTTTATTCATGGAGGAAGTGTTTGAGCATTTTGACAACACAGAAATTTCTAGCCTTTTGAAAATAATGTTCCATGTTTTTTTGATTGATTGTTGTTCAAAAATTGAGCAAATAACAGATCTTCTGCTTGCTTTAAATAAAATTGAGGTTCTTGGCATAATACATGTGTCTCCATTTTTCAATATTAGGACTCATTGATCCTTGAGAAGTCTCAAAATTGGAGTTCCCAGAAAATGGACCATATTTTGATTTGTTGCGTTTGTCTTGGAGATAACAGTGAAGATGCTGATGAAATAATCCAGTGTGACAACTGTGGAATAACAGTGCATGAAGGTAATACAACCCTTCATTCTCATTGCAGGAGGAAAGCATGCTTTGCTTTTAATGAAATTGTGACTTGCTTTCTTCAAACAAAACCTTTCAATGCTGGGGAGTATTTTTTTGTAATACTGCATTGATCTTCTTTAGTGGTGTAACACCCATCTTCTGCTTCAGTAAAGCAAATATGAGAATCTGTGGGATGGGACATAGCCTACAGATACTGGTACAATGAATGACAGTCTGCAAATGTTGGAACCATACACTGTGTTTTCAGTGCTTTAGTATATTCTGTTTATGTATTTTGTCTTACCTATTTCAGTATATGAATTTGGTTGCTTAGTTGGGATATAAGATAATGAGAATAGGAGGCCTTCTAAAAGGAAAGGTTATTTCACCTGTATTTTTGCTGTACCAAAACGGCAGAGAGACGAGGAAGAAGAAAGGTATTTTCCGTGGTATTTATTTATAAGTGAAAATGGCTGGTCTTGAACTTCCTCATAATTTCACTGACATTTTGAAATGGGGGAATTTTGGAGTTAGAACATACTCAAGTTATTGTTTTGCTAATTCCTTCAAAAGCTGGACTGTGTGTGTAATAAATGTAGGCGATCTGGCTTTACAGAAATACTCCATAATAATAATTTAGCTGAATGTATGGAATTTTAACAGCCTTACATGGAAGATGAGACTGTATTGTGTGTTATTGCTCTTCCTCTTGAGGTTGGAAGGTAGGGGAGATACTAACACAGAGAGACACACCTCTTTTTTTTGATAAACAAAGCCTTTTTTTCTCCTTTAGTCAGGTTGGGGCATTTTTCCTCATATCCTGTACTATTTTAGGACTGCATCCCTTTTTTTTCTTTAAGTTTTCCCAGGAAAATGGGATTAAGCTACTTCAGTTCTTGAAATAAGAAGAAAATAGGCTTTCATTCTTCAGAAGCGCACAAGACATTTATTTAATGTTACTCCCTTAATAAAAATTTTTTGAACCTGTTTAGAATGTCTTTCTAGGTAGGAAGTGATTTTATAAATACCTTATTCACATTCCAGTTTTCTCATACAAGATAGAAAACTGTTTCAAAACAGTATTTTTCAGGCATTGGGTGTAGTTCAGTTCTTTGCTTGACATCACCGAGGAAACTGAGGATGGGATTTTTGGCCTGTTGTTCACATGCCTTACATTGTGTGTCTGTGTGTACTTATAACTCTTGAACCTGTTGTGGTCGTCCACAGAGCTAATCCATACTGTCAATGTTGCTTAGAGAGCAGATGAGTTGACCTAATTTATGATGAGCTGAATCATACTCTAGTGCCTTTGAGGGCATTAGTCAGATCTTACTGCCTTCTAGAAGTGTTAGACTCCTAAATTTGTGTCTTGCAGAATTCCTTCTTCTGTATCCATGAAGTTTTTTGGAAAGTAATGTGCAGAATATATTTGATTTGAGATGCAGTAACTATCTGAAAGTTAGTTTTATCTGAGTCGTGATAGATCTTATTTTTCCCTTAGCACAATCTGATATTAACTCGCTAGGAACAAAAGAAAGTCTTTTGCTGATAGTTATAAATGCATACTTGAGAATTCCCCAAACATTACATCCAGTCAATATATTCAAACTCTAAAACTACGGAGCTCCCTGAAAAATTCTTCCATGAGATTTATTTAATGATTGTAATGATTCATAAAGTGAAGACTGATTGTGATAGAAAAACAATCCTCTGCCACTTTAGAATAAAACGATGGCAGTTTTTTTTTTTTTTCAATTCAAGAGAAGTACTTTAAAAATCCCCAAAAAATCACATCCTCATTTTACTTAGTTTACTAAACTCCTGTCCCTACAAAAGTAAGATTATGGCTGGCTTTCCTCTACAGGAAAAAAGTTCCATAGTTCAAAAGTCCATTGAATTTTAGTAGTTCAAGATCTATTTAAAAGTAATTGCTGCTATTCTTTTTACAGTGTTCCAGGCAAAGATTCCCTGTAGTCCCACTAATATAAAGAGTGCAGTGTGTACGTTTCTTTTGTTGTCATTGCAACAGAGTAAAATAGATTAATTCAAAATATTTAATTTGCTAGTTTGTTCTGATAAGTTCTACAGTGTGTACGAGATAATTGACTATAGGTGTTGGTTAATTTTTCACATTTGTGGTTGAATGTTTAGTCAGCTCTTTGCAATTCATTTTAATAATTCTTGAAAATATATGTGAAACAGTTGTGAAGTTCTTTGAATAGGTAAGTCTTAGAGGAAAATAAGCAAGCTGTGTATGTGAAAGTAATTGATTACTGTGATAAAAATGCAAATTTCCGCTGCAGCAATATGAAGCTGAACAGTTTAGGGTTTTACTTGACACTTTATATGTATGTTTCATTGCTAGATATGTATGAATATAGTTTCAGTAGAAATAGACATTTATTTTGCTGTGTTTTCCTGTACTTGGGTATTTTATAATGACAAGTAAGGGCAAATGCTATTTTAAATCTGAGCTTTTTTCTGTAATTTGTTTAAATAATTGATTGCAGCAAATAAAAATACTACTGCTGTCTTTAAACCTCTGTCAACCAAGCCCAACACAGCCACTCTCTCACTCCCCCACCAGCAGGATCAGGAGAGAATGGGAAGGGTAAAAGCTGGAAAACTTGTGAGTTGAGTTATAAACAGTTTATTAGGGAAAGCAAAAGCCATGCACACAAGCAAAGCAAAACAAGGAATTAGTTCACTGCATCCCATGGGCAGGCAGGTGTTCTGCCATTTCCAGGAGGGCAGGGCTCCATCACATGTAGATGATTGCTTGGGAAGACAAATGCCATCAGCCTTAACATGCCCCCTTTCCTCCTTCTTCCCCTCACTTTGTCTACTGAGCATGAGATACAGTCTGGAATGTTGCCTGTCCCAGCTGTGTTTCCTCCCAGCCTCCCATGCAGCCCCAACTTCTTTGCCAGTGTGGCAGTAGAGGAAATAGGAAAGGCCCTTGGCTCTGTGTAAGCCCTGCTCAGCAATAACAAAAACATCTCTGCATTATCATCACTGTGTTCAGCACAGATCCAGAACATAGCCAGGCGAATTAAAAAAATTAATTCCACCTTAGTCAAAAAGAGAACAGTTATAAAAAAATTGGAACCTCTGAAACTTTAGTTTGATCCAGTGATCTTATATATATACATATGTTCAATGGCTTGGAGATTTCTGCACTCCTGCCCAGTGATCACTGAGTCACTCTTTAATTCTGAATGCACAAGTAATACATGAAGACAGCCTAGTTAAGAAGTTGAAGTCAACACCAAAATGCAACAGTTACTTTTTGGTCCTGTTTGCCTACTCATTCAACTTGGCTGATTTCCAAAGTATGTTGAAAAGTAGTTGAAAAGGTAATTACTGTCTAATCAGTGTCAATGTATAAGCTAATGTAAGCTGCAACTGCTTGCAACCTTGAGAAATATTTTTTAATGTTGATAGAAGATTTACCCTTAATAGCATTGGCTTTGATCTGTACTTTGGAAATGTATTCTCAGATCATAGACATAGACTGTATTTATAGTCCTTTGTACTCTTATACACAACTTCTTGTTAGTTTGAAAAATAAGGTCCAGTAATAAGCGAGTGTGTTTTGTAAACACATTGAAATCCAAGAATTTGTTTTTATTTTTTCAGGTTTCCTTTAGTAGGTAGATTGCTATGGCTGTTGATACCATGCTGTGTCCAGAAATTTGTTGTAATATTTGAGGGTTTGAGTTTTTCAGAGCACAGTATTGAATGAAGTTTCCTATATATGAATTGGTTAGAAATCAATGCAGTGATGTTCGCCTGCATTTAGGAGTAGTAATATGCCCATTTCCTGCTATCTGATTTATTCCAAAATGCCCAAAGCAAGCTGTTGGAATACCACAGAGGTTTTCTTCATAGTTTTTATATGCAATTTCCAGTAGTATTGTGAATGAGCCTGTTTTCTCTTCTCTGTAGCATGGTAAATAATTATGTGGAAGGAGTGTACTCCTTTCATACCCTACTGATGTCCCACCCAGGGTCCCACATAATGATAATATTGACAATTTGATTTTTTTTCCCCTTGATTTTTCTTTCCCCTTATTTTCTCCTTCTCCTTGTTGACTATTACAGAAACTGCTTTGCTTCACTAGGAGAGGGTCTTACTCCCTTGACCTATACCTTGGTGCTCTGTTCAAGTGGAAGTTTCTGTCCACCACAGAACATTTCTGGTGACTGAGAGGTTTTTCTGTGACAGCCACCTCTATTTTAATGTGAAGTTTTGCATTAGCTGAGAAAATACTGCTCTAAGTCAAACCTACTTCTTCTGGACACCAGGTGTCTCTCCTGGGTATTTGGTGCTATCACTTTTTGCTTATGGGGACCTGCAGCTGCCTGTTCAGTTGTGACTTGTATTCCTGTTGGACTGCTTGCTTGCATTAATGAGCTATTACATAAGGTCTTCCATGGAAAAAGGGGGATGATAATTCATCTGGGAACATATGGAAGCAGCAATATGGCCAAGAGTTAGAGGAGAGTTTTCATTCAGACTAAAGTCATGAATCCTTAATAAATACCTTTACTGGACTTACTGACAAATTTTGATATTGTGAGAAATTCAGTTTACTTTCTAATACAACTTTTAGTGTGTGATGTTCATATCACATGCATGGCCTGCATCACTTGTCCAAAAGCTGTCTTTGCACTGCAGACATATGTCCAAAAATCTGTGCTTAGTGGAGTAAATAGCTGGTTTGAAATGTAACAGCCATTAAAACTGCCTAAGTAGCATACGTGTAATGCTAATTTCATACCCACTCTTACACAATGCATTCATCTGTTAGTTTGAAAAGCCTGTAATTAATTTATAAGTCCATCAATTAAAAATGTGTTCTCATTTCACAGATCAGCCTATATCCCTTTCACATCCTCCCACTCCCCCCAAAAAACGGAAAAAAAATCTTTCTTACTGAATTTGTATAGTTGCTTTTCACAAGTTTAACTTCTGTATGAAGATAATTGTCATTTCTTTTTATGAAAGTCTTCTTTAGACACCAATCTGTCATTTTGGATAAATGTGTTTGTGCTAAGATCTTGTAATAGCAGGACACCCCCAGCTGTGTTGTCAGTTTTTTTGACATCTTGATTGCAGTGTGTCTGAAGAAGATGTCTGGCACACTGTAGCATGTGCCACAAGTGTAGGTAGTATGCTTGCCAGTTGTTGCCCCTGGATTAGTTGCTGTGAGTTAAATGAGAAAAGGTCTACATTTTTTGAGCAGTTTCTTTTCCATCTCCCATGTTCCTTACTGTACTATGATGTGTATGTCAGAGAGTAAAAATTCTCTTGCTAAAAGCAATAGTGTAGCTGCCATATGCTCTACAATGCAGTAAAACAGTTTTTTTTGCATTTTAATTTTGCCCCTTACTGTGGTCTGCTGCTGTCTGGTATAAAAATTCATTTTTCAAGATCATGTGCTTTAGTACTCTCCACTTACTAAATAAAAATACTGTTCTGAATTTATGATACATGAAATTATTAATGTATTTATTTTAAACTGTTAGTCCAATTAAGAATCAAATGAAATATATTTTGAATACTGTGATCTCACAGCATTTAATTTTGCAAACAGAGAGTTTACCATATAGTTTGTGTTTCAGAGCATATGCAGATGCAGTTGATGTATGCAGATATCCTCTGGTGAAGATTACCTTCCCAGAGAAACAGAAAACCAACTGCAGCCGTGACGAGAGTTAGGTCTCTTATTTCTGTTCCTCTCAGTGGTATAAATTTCAGAACAGTTGTTTTAATGGTGTTACTTTAAAGTGTGTGCATCTCCTTTTTGTTGACAGTCTCATGAAAATATAGGCTACTGACAGAGTGAAATGACTTCAAAATCAGGGAATAAAAATGTTTGTTTTCTGTATATAATGGCATACATTCAACAGACAGCTTGGTTGTAATTGTAATATATAGATGCCATTAATGGAACAGTAAGTGGTGTGAAAATTTTACCTTCTAGAATTTTATGTGTTTAAATTCATAGGTTAGTATTATACTAAACTGGTTGTATTGTTTAGTGTTAATGGTGTTCAAAGAGATTTCAGAAATGGAGTTATGATACATTAATCTAAGAGTATACAAATATGAGGATTTAGGAACTTTAGTTCAAAAGGAGCTCTTTAGGGTATTCTGAAGACCCAGACTTCAGAATTTTTGTGAATGTTAAGAAAAGGCAGCATACATTTTAGGCAAAGTGTTTAAAAGTTACTTTATTTTCTTCAGCTTATTTTCCAAAGGGACAAATGTTTGACTTAATGTCAGATAGGTCAGAGGTGCAGTGATAATACTTGGAACCAAACGTGTCCTTTACAGGTTCCATATCTTTCCCCCTGTTGTCCTTTCAGGCCTGAAGTAGTCACACTGTACAATTGGGGTACTTTTGGAGGGAATCTAAAGATTACCTCCTGATGCTTTCACTAAGCAAGCCCTTAGGTTGCTTTCTGTTCCCATTCTGGCAATTCCCAATAATTCATAACAGTTGCATTGAGCCACTTTAAACTGATCTTCAGTGTGGCCACTTGATACTAGGATTAAATGATTTACCAACTAGGAGCTTTGTATCTCCATATCTATGCATTTTGAAGTACTGAAAATAATACTTTTAAATTTTTTTTTTAATTGGAACAAAATAATTTTTTCAGCATAACAAAAGAAGGCAGGTAGTAGTAAGTTGAACCTTTGTTGTACTCAGCATTTTTAATGATCACATAATGATATATTTAATTTATATTTATATTTATTATTTATTTAGACTTTGCAGCGTACTGAAATTGGCCTTTCCACAATCAAGAACAAAGTATCTTCTCTGAAACCTAGCTTCAGAGCCAACAAGGTTTTGTATTGCAGCTTTGATTCAGCAGCTTTTTTGGCAGTGTACACCAAGTCAGCAGCAGTGTTACAGGCTGGATTTCCTTTTCTTCAGCTTTGTGGTGGACCAGATTGTTTTGATGTTTTTATCAGCAATGATTAATGGTAATGTAGTCTGTTTTCTCCAGCTAAAGGCCACCCCTTTTGCTTTAACAGTGTGGTGTTTAGCTTTTGCTAAATGCCAGTTAGGTAAAAGAGTAAACGCCTCCTTATCTGTCTGAGATCCTAAACTCTTTACAGCTGCCACTAAGATTTATATACAAACTGAGGCAAAAAGATGGGTTCAAAATACATACTTGCTTTTTTTCCCCCCACTTTGGAAAAGGACGTATATTTGTATTGTTATAGGCATAATGTTTAATGCCAACATATGTGATAAGGATGGAAATAATTGCAGCACATTTGTGTCATTTTCTAGGAGGAAGAGTAAAAAACAATCGGGTCTAAATGACTGATAAGTATAATAAAGCAAATATTTTAGAATGAAGGTAAGACAGTTTGGGGAAGTCATCATTCTAATTTTAGTAGACTGGTGGCACTTAGGCTAGAAAAGCAAATCTAATTACTTTCAATTGGTGAAGAAGCATCAGTGTTGGAAAGAAACTGATTTTATTATGCTGTGTGGATTGAGGACAGTATTCTTCATCTGTAATGTTAAATTTTTCGTAAGTACTTTTAAGATAACGTTAATATGTTTAGAAGTCTGTAGGAATTACTAAAAGTTTAATGATTCATCAGCTCTGTGATATCAATGGGCCATGTGTTTGTACATTAGTGATGTTGCTGAAGAGGAGATTTGCTGGCATCTATTCAAAATTCTGTTATTAGAATTTAAAAAATTACTTTGTGGAATGTTGCTTAAAGCTGATACCACATTATAAGGAAGATGGAGTGACTCTGTGCATGCACTATATGATCTTGTACATCCCTAATGAAATTTGTCTGCGAATGCACTTCTGCACATTACTTGTCCTTTCATTCTAGGACACTTTTTATTATGGAAAGAAACATTCTGCCATCTTGTTTTAATTCTTATTGATGGGGCTCGTTCTGTAATGGAAGACTGCCTTTCATAAGCAGTTCCTGCAGTGTTGCTTATTTCCTGAATGTAGTTTCAGTGTATTTTGCAGACCTCTGTTTCTGTCGCAAGGGGAGTTGTTGCTATTTTATTACAACCAGCAGGTAATGAAACAAAGTAAAAAATCATGTTGCTGTTTAATTGCAGAATTAAGTAATTTTACTGCTCTGAAAGCAGAAATTTTGACTCGATTGCTGCATTTGATAAATAGCTGAATTTAATTTTTTACTAAGGTCTTTACTGTGTTTTAAGTGTTGGCAATTAAATATTTTTTCTCTTACTGAATAGCAGCTAAATGTTAAAAATGTGGGATATGAAAAAACAGTTTTGTGGTGATTAGCTTTGGTATTTTCCTTTTTGTCATTTGCAGTAGTCCTAATACAACTCTTAATCTTGCGAAATGTAAATAAATCACTTTAAAGACACAGTTTTCCTAAATTAGTGGTAATTAAGCATGCATAGGCACCTTAGCAATCATAAAGAATACCCTAGTTGTACTGAAGAGGAATGGAGAAACTGAATGATTGAGCCTAGCCATAATATAAAACCAGGTACAAATGAGTGCTTAAAAAATAAAAATATATGTGAATATATATATATATATATATATTTCATCAGTCACCAGTGTGGTTTCTTGGAATTATCAGTTTGTGCTCTACAAACTGTACTTTATTTTTGATGTTGCACAAGGGTTCTTAAGGTCAGTCCTATGACTCATAAAGTAGGTAAATAGTTTTTTTTATTTCATGTATATATTCTTTCATAGTTGATTTGCATGCTGAATGCGAAGTGGAAAAGTGGAGTGCATTTTTTTTGACTGGATTCTACTGACATAATGAACCTCTAGAAGAAAACCCAAACACTCTCCTCTTCCCTCCAAAAAATGTTAATTTTCAGGGAGAAGAGCTTGTTGCTTTCATCTTGAAATATATTTCTTTACTGAAAAAAAAATGCATTGAGTTTTTTTTTATCTTTGATTGCTTCAAGTCTTGTTTTCTTACTTTCCTTCCTAATGGACAGTCTGAAAGAACACCAAGCATGGCTAGAAGAATAAATTAAAACAGTCTTTCTCTTCTTGTTTTCCAGTTGTAATCTAATACAATCATATAAAACAGGTGACATTTTAGAATTAAGCTTGCTTTAAAATGTAAATTTTGCACTAACCATAATTGTTTCAAAAATGTAAACTTTCTTAGTATCTCAGTATTTCTCTGGAATTGTTCCCCCGAATCTGTGTTGATGTTTCCTTCTGAAGCCATAACTGGCAAGCTGCTACTTCCACAATTGTCTCTTCTTGTATTGATCTTCCATTTGTCCTGTGTGTAGGTTGCTATGGTGTTGATGGAGAGAGTGACTCTATCATGAGTTCAGCTTCAGAAAATTCCACAGAGCCTTGGTTTTGTGATGCATGCAAATGTGGTGTCACACCTAGCTGTGAATTGTGTCCCAACCAGGATGGGATCTTCAAGGAGACCGATGCAGGCAGGTAAGATTGAATAAGTGATGCTTTGAGTTTGATGACACCTTACCTTTAAAAGATCCTTTTTTTTCCTTTACCTTGCAGGGACTCTGCTCAAGTCTATTGACTTTCAAGTGGGATGTAAGTGGGAGGAAAACTGCATGTTTGTATTTTAGTAGAGCAAAGTCAGTAATGCCAAGTAATGGGAAAAAGTAGCATAACAAAATTATATCCAAGATGTGCTGAAGATGTTCAGACAGACCTGTTTGAATCTATTATGATTATTTAGAAATTTCAAGATTATATTCTTGTTTTTTGAGAATATTCTTTGCTTCTTTCTAGGATTGAATTCAGGTCTGATTTGAGAATAAGCTGATTAATTCTCATGATGTCTTCAACTCCTGCCACATTTGGAAAATAAATTCAGATGTACATATTAATGATAACTATCTGTACTAAAGACAAAAGCTGCATTATCAGTGATGTCTGATTTATGCTTAAAGTTATGAGATTTTGCTGTATGGTTTCATGGGTTTTTTTGGTTACTTTATTTTTTAATAGACTATGAAAATTAAGGTTTTCCTCATATACTTTCTGGCTGTATAAATTGTAGATCTGTGGTTTTCAGGTGCTGGGCTTTTCATAAGCTTTTAAAGAAAAAGTTACACAAGTGCATCAAGGTTTGTAGTGAATAATTTTGAATCTTTGAGGTAGTAGTGCTTTTTTTAATACTTTTAGGGTTCAGATCTTTGTTTCTGGTCTGTAGTAGGTTCAAGAGTGTATGTACATCTTCCTTATAAAGCTTTTACACAACTTAGCAAATTGTGCTTTTTCAGTTGTTTTCTCTTTTAATAATAATGCTTCTATATGCAAGGAAAAGACTTTTAAAGAGTAAAAGTCAGTTGTGTAACAGGAAATGTAAGACTTGATATCACCTGGCAAATTTTATTTCAGTCTTTAGCACAAGCCTGCCTTGCTGACAGTGGGTGTTATCACAATTATTTGTTATTGTTATTGTATCTTTATTTGCTAGATAATGTCATACTGCTATCCTGCATAAGTTTTTTCTCCCAGATGAAGAGATGATGTACTAGGAAAAAACAAATACCAATTGCTATTTACTAATTCACATTATTAATATGTGAAAATTCCCATGCTCTTTTTTTATGATTTATTTATAAATATGAATTCTCAAGGGCAGAGGGGCACTATAGACTAGGGGTAGGGTCTTGTGGCAGTGTCCATTATGTTTCCATTGTACTCAGTTAACTATAATCCATTTCAGTGCTTTTCTTGATGTATTAGCAGGAAGAGTAACAGAGTCCTTTAACTCACCATTGCTCTTCATCCCCTTAGCACCGTTTAAAAATAAATTCTTCATATGCATCAGTGCTGATAATTACACAAAGCAAACCTAGTCAGTTTCTCTTCATAATCAAATCGGAATAATTTGTCTCTTTTGACATGAAAGGTGAATCATTAGATTAATGAGGTGCTTTTTTTCTCAGCAGAAGCCTTTTCACATTAATCTCTCAGTTTCACAAGTATAAATGTGAATTTATGAAATTTTACTTCTCAAAATGCTATTATCCAAAAATATAAATTCTGTCCTTGTTTCAGAATGGAGTTTTTCTTCCTTCCTAATCAACATCTGTCATCATTGCTCCAAGCTAAATGGATGGTAAAGTAACAAGGAAGATTATTCTTCTTTGATTACCCAATTTGTCTTAATTACAAGCTTCTAAAACATGTGCAGCTAAATAAATGAGCAGACAAATATTTAGAACTGGTATTAAAGGCAGCTGAAGCTGCTTCAGCTGTGAACTTGACTGACTTGTGTATGTTTTTTAATAAAGATTCAAGTCTGAGTTCACATACAGGTGGTTAAAGAAATGAGGCCCTTGTGTGCCAATCACACAGAAATGGCAGCTTAAATCTCTAGTGCTGCAGTGCTTGGGTGACATGTACTAAAACATTTTGAGAAGGTCAGTGTGAAGCAAGCAGCCAGCTGTTGGGTTTATCATAGATAAACTCCTACAGAGTGCAGCAGCATTAAATATACCACTGGAGCATGAAAAAACTGTGCAAATTAAATTGAGAAAGCAGCTGCTTGTAGAAGATGTGTATCTTTATATTGAACTTTGGAGAGTGTGTTTAGTAGGTTGTATTAAAGCTTAGTATCAAAAATCTCTAACCAGAACATTGGATTTTTGTTAAGAATAACAATTGTAGAGATATGTAACTTCTGTTTATAAAGATTGGTTCTGTATTACACACCTTAAATTAAAGGAAGAGTATAGAAAAGAAATCCTATAGAATTCAGATGTTTTTTATTTACAAGCAAGAAATCTATCTCAAGGTTAGAGGTCTCATTCTGTGTGTCGTATTTTGCTTTTATTTTTTTTTTTATTTCCTTTTGAAAACAAGTACAATATGCTCATGTCAATGAGGTATTTAATTTTCTAAATCATAATGTTTACCAAAATATACATTTAAGCACATACCTATGCTTTTTTTAATAGAGGAGCATTTCATAAAAGTATAGTCGTGATTTAGGCCAAGCTATTGCCACTCCTGGATACAGCATGGAAGGGCAGAGGTGGTACCTGGTGCTCCACCAGGGATATGTTGTGCCTCCACTGGTTTTGTGGGGAGTCAGACAGAAGAGGTGCCTTTCATATTCTAATGAGGAGAATCTTATTTTTTACATGTAACATTGTATTAAGTTACAGGGTGGTACTGGCATGCTGGTGTGTTTTTGCTGTAACAAAATCAGTGGTGGGGTTTACTCCCTTTCTGAGCAGCAAGAAGTTTGCCAGAACACTTGAGTGTCTCAGCTTGTTCTCTGGTCGCTAGCAGGCTGTCATATTTGTACTACATTGATTAAAGACAAGGTTGTAACTCATCTTTAAATTTTCTTTGCATCTTCCTGTAGTTAAAGTGCTGTGACCAAATAATTTTGTGGATGTAAAGAACACTTGTAAAATCTGTGGAGGTAAAACAATGCAGGTCTTGCATATAAGTATGTATTTGGGATGTACATTATTCTCACTGTTTTATGTTTTAGAGGGAATTTACTGCCTATCATCCCAAACCTGAGTAATTCAACCATAGGATAAATACTTCTTTTTAAATACACAAGTGAAAAGAGTCGTGTCAGATGTGACACAATGGATCAGTCAGTGTTGTGGCTTGTTAGATTTACTGGGAAATTTCTTATAGAGTGAAGCGATTTAATGGCTTTTAAGCAGTTTCGTGCTGTTATTGAGATTTTTCTGTTATCCAGTTAATATTTTGGATTGTTTGGGGGGAAAATGATAAGTAAGTAATCTGTCCTCCAGATTTGTGCCTTGGAAGATCATTGTTTTCTTTTGTAAAGACTGAAATGTAGTTGTATTTTTGAGCTTGCTACTGAACCTTTCATATTTTGCCTTTTTGGAATTTCTGTTGGGATATATGATTCATAAATAACATGAAACTTAATAAATCTGAGTGGGATAAGTTCCAGCATTGTAGATGTAAGGACCATTGATGAGAAGTGTGCTGCTTTGGGAAACCAGGGCTACGTGGAGCACTTGGAATAGTATAACCATAAACTGCAGTATTTCTCTCATCTGTAAGCAGCTAGTTAATAACAGTACATGTTTCAAGTGCACTTGAACCCAGGATGTTATTGCTCTGGTATGACCGAATTTTTTAAATGGATGTACAAAGGAAAGAGGAGGGAGAAGAGATAGACTAAACAGTGGTAGAAGATGGGACAAAAGAGCACAGCAGCATGGGTGCGGATTTAAGCAGGTGGTAACAGGTCTGTACTGAATCCCTGTTGAAAGAGACAAGGGAAGAAGTGTTTCTCACATCATCATGAGTCTTCTTGAATACAGGGAGCAGATTCTATTATTTGATTAGAACAGAAGAGAGTTTTAGTGTTCACTAGTGATACATTTACTGTTAAACAATAATGACTGGGAAGATTGCAAAGTGCTGAATTAACACACTTGCTGAGGCTCAAACTGATTATTTCAGCTCAGTTATATCTGAAGTCTGTAAGTTGTATTATATATCATGTGTAACTTTATAGGTTCAAAGCGTTACCTACAATCTCTGCAGTTGAAAGGCCATTTTCTTGAGTATCTTAAAATAACAAAAAAAAAAAAAAATAGCAGTCTTGACCTTCTGTCTATCACAATTTTCTCCCACCTGGAGATTTAGAAAGGAGTAGCAAATACTTCCCGAATTTTGATAAAAAGTAAGGTTATTTGCAGTAGTTTGTCTCAAATAATTTGAGTCATGCATGCTGTGCAGGGCAGATTCTGAGTTTATCACTAACTAATGGTTTGTGACAGTGAGAGCTGGATCTGTTAGAAAGTGTTCATTACGAGAACAATGGAAGAGGAAGAAGAAGAAGAAGAGGAAAATTTGTCTTCTGCTACAAGGCTGTTTTTGGGTAGCTGAGAGCTTCAGGAGGTTAGGAAGATGCCTGTCTAGAGCAGTGTTGAGGTTGAAGCCTTTACTGTTTTGTGGCATTTGATTACTGTACACTGAGGTCCAGATTAATTTTCTGCCCCTCAGGGCTGAAGATTTAGACATCTTACTCTCTAGTTTTTTTATGACCAGTGAAGAGGGGAACAACTGTTTATCTGAGTTTCAGATAGGCCTTTCTGTTATACTACCCAGATACGTTTATTCCTGAATGCAAGTCCTCTCCATGTTGCTTAAAACTAGTTGGGTGTAACTAACAGTGCAAAGTCTGACTGATGCTATAAGTGCTTCATAGCTGTATGCTCAGAGCTCAGTGCTGCTGTGACTACCTCTATAATTTTTTTCCTTCCCTTCCTACCCCCTACCACCTCATGAAAATATCTGTCTGCCTTAGCTTTATAAGTAATATCAAAATCTTCATACACCTTTCATGTTCCTTGAAAAGGGTGTGGAGCCCTTAGAACATAAAGGTGGTGGTAGGCCCTTGATTCAGACAGGCAGAGCAATCCCAGTGGCTTTGAAAGGCCTTACTCTATGGCTCAGTGTCTGATTCCTGTATTCCAAATAGGCACTCCATCCCTGCTTTTAATGTACTTTCCTTCAAGTGTTTCAGCTGGCGTCTGCAACATTTACAAGGGACTTTGAAATCTGAAAATGGTGAGTATAATATAGGATCAAAATGTTGGTAAAAGTAACCTAATTTTGTCCGCTGTTTTAGGTGGGTCCACATTGTTTGTGCCCTCTATGTTCCAGGAGTGGCATTTGGAGATATTGATAAGCTGCGGCCAGTAACACTAACAGAAATGAATTATTCCAAGTACGGTGCAAAGGTAAGTTGAGAAGAGATGTAGTGGCAACAAGGCTGTATTTTATATTTTTACATGCAATAGAATAAAATGCATCTTCCCAACTTTATTTTTCTTTGTTACAGCAATTTTGTAGTGAGCTTCAAGACTAAAAAATGAGACAAAGTTTGTTAATGGTTGTTATGCCTACAACCTACCTGCTCCTCCCTCCGTCTTTCTATCTGTTCCCTTACCACTGTTATCCATAATTTCTGTCATTGTTTTTACCCAATTTCCCTGATTTTTTACAGAGATGCTAATTTATTTTGAAGTCAGTGGCAGATTGACAAAATGTGAATGGAAAGTAAGAAGGATTTGTAAGATGAGAAATGGGAGATTGAGTTGATTAAGAAAAGGGCAGATGTACATTAAGTAAGAATTAGAGTTTGTATGTAAGCTGGTATGCATACAACAGGCTGCTCCAAAGCAGCGTTTAAAAAATCCACAGCAACATAGTACCCTCAGCTTGAACTGATAAATGGTTCTCAAGCTAAAATTGTTTTACATATAAGCATTTGCAGTCCAGGTCAAAAGTAATCATGAACAAACCATTCAGAAAAGCATTGCAGTGGGCAGAAGACAGCACTTGTTAGTTTGCTAAAAACTATTTGTATGGCTAATGGAGACGGTATGGAGAAGCCATTTCTATCAGGCTAACGTGAGGGAAGGTGGTTCTAAGTCCGCGGTTCTAAAGCTTCGTTTCTGTCAAATGAAGCTTTGTTTTCGTGAATGTCAATTTGTTAAATTAAATACTAAATGAAAATATGTGGTGCAGTTTTAAAAATGCATACAATATAAAAAGCAGATTAAAATACATTGGATTGCCTATGTTCAGCATACCTGTATCAGGAGCCTGGGTCTGCTGAGGCATGTAGCCTTGTTTAAAAATGTTAGTATAAAAAAAGATTGGGGCAAGCACACCAGACTCTGCATACTGTTGTTGTAATGAGTCATGCTCTTTTTTTTTAATAGCATGAGTGATGTTACTAAAAAAAATGATGATAGGATCATGGTAAAGAATTTGGGCATCTTTCCTTGCTTTGAGTAAGGTGAAAGTGACCTGTACAGGTGAAGACGACTCATTACTGTTACAAAGCTGTAAATGCTGTTTGCTGTATGAAGTGTGGAAGTTACAGCTTATTTTGCTAAATTCCCCCCTGCAAAACCAGTTTAATATAACAGTTCTTTTAATTTAGTTTCTTATCTGTTAGGTGTCACAGCTACCCAGCTAGAGGGTACCCTTCTAGTGTAGCATATGTTTTTAGATTCTTCAGTCAGTATTCTGATTCTTCAGAGTTTTCCTTACCATTCTGTTCTGTTGTTTAACTTTTCTGCATGGAGATACTTTCTCTAGGTGATAGACAGCTTTGCTCTCTATTCAGCAAGTAGGAGTCTAGGAAATGCATGCCTGTATAATTTTGGATCATCTTTATGCACTGGATAGCAGCACTGCTTAAGCAGCGCATGTTCCCATTTCCTGCTTATGTGCTCATTGCTCTAGATTGCTGGCACAGGGATTTGGTTTGAAATCGTGGTGAAATAGGCTGAGGAATTGATCTGGCTGAAAATTAAGTTAGTTTTTTTTTTTCCAGGTCGTATTAGGGGACGTCAGTTCTTTGTTTTGCAAGTGGTTGTGCCTAGAATGCATATATCTGAAGCCATAGTTCCTTAATTAAATGAATCGCAACCTTTCTTACTGGTGTTTATGATTTTTGAGTATTTGTTTCTGCATTGTCACATGTTTAATCCTCAGCCATTGCTTATCGAAGGACACGTACATAATTATCAATGGTTTTCAGTCATTCAGAACACTGCTCTTTTATTGTTATTTGTCCTCTGACCTTGTTGAACATTTGTTGAGGAGTGGTGGTTTTTTTTTATACCATACTTACACAACTGATTATGATTGAATTGCTTGGATGGTATATAGTTGTTTCGCTGAAGGGGAATGCAATACATGGAGGTTCATATAAAAATTCATCCAACATGCTGTTTAGATTATTTAAGCACTTTACCATTGTTGAAAATGAAATTCATAGTGGGAGAAAGCAGGAATCTTTAAGTACTGTCAGCTCTTGGGAGCATACTTGGTTTCTGTACCACATAGGAGTAATCTAACAGTTTGGTTTTTATATATATGACATAAATTATCAAATATTAGGTAAAATGCACCTGAAATATTTACTGTAGCATTTTCCATTCTTCTTTATAAAGGAGTGCAGCTTTTGTGAAGATCCTCGTTTTGCCAGAACTGGTGTATGCATTAGTTGTGATGCTGGGATGTGCAGAGCTTATTTCCATGTGACCTGTGCTCAGAAGGAAGGCCTCCTCTCAGAAGCAGCAGCAGAAGAGGTAGCTATGGAAAGGATAGAACAAAAGACCTCTATGGAAAGCTTATGGAGATGACCTGAAATGGTAGCTCTTTTGTTCACACCACCTGAACAAAGTTTTTTGAAGTAGGTAACAAGGCCTAGGCTGGGTAAGGGAACTGTACAGCGAGAGCCCTTCACCAAATTGTCCAACTCTGAGCATCCTTTGAAGCTGACGGGAAAAAAGGATAAAGAAAGTTAACGCTGAAGTCGGCTTAACAGACTATCAGTCAATACAGACAGGAATACTAACTCTGTTTCCCAAACTTCACGTAGGGTGGCATACTTACCTAGCTGTTTGTGTAGTACATTAATCTCTGTTTCATACCAAATAGGAAACTTGAGAAATTAACGACATTTCTGATGCCACTTCTTCATGTGTGTTTTCCAGAATTTACTTCAAATTGTAGAACATAGATATGACTTCCCTTGTGGTAACATTAATCTTGGGAATCAGAATGAAAAGCAAGTATTTATAACCTCCTGATAACTTCTTAATATCTTTTCTTAACAGTTTTTTCCCTATAATATTATCTAAAGCAATTCAGATTTGAAGTTCCCATTCCCCAATTAATTTTTGTAGTATAAGTACTTTTAGGTTGTCCAATTTCATCCTGATATGTATAGTTTGGAATAAGCCTGTCATGGTCATAGCTTCACAATTTAGCTTTTTGCCTTAGGAAGTAGCATAGGTAACACAAAAAACAAGCATTACTTTCACTGTTGATCTTAACACTTTTGTTTCTGAAAACAGTGGACCACTAAGGGATTCATGAAGGAATCACAAAATGCTTTCTTCTGTTGGACTGATAAATAGGAAGATAGCACATTGCCTCATTGTTGTTCTTAATAGATTTTGTGTACGGTTGGGTCTTTAAGTGCCCTCTGTGCATTCCCTCTGGATGTATATATCTGCTTGCCTTTCCACCTTAAAATTTTGTTACATGTTTTCTGCAGTCAAATTTTTAATCAAGGTCTCACACAATCTCATTTTAGGGCACAGCTAATTTTTGAAGTAAGCTGTCGCAGACTGTGAAAATCTAAATTAAAATGTGCTTGTAAGGAAACTCAGGGTAAATTTTATTAGTCTATGTTATATGAGTGGAATACAGGGAAATTTGATAGGCAGGTAATTTATTAATATTTGTATTGCTTTATGAAGGAAGACTTCTGTAGATTTTTCTTAGTCTGTAGATTTATGGTGTTGTTTGTGCACTTTTAAAAGTACAAAGGCAGTGAAGTGTGTTTCTTAAGCCATGTCTCCTCATCGCTCAGATATTTGCAGCCTGCTTGAAAGTTTTGCAGGTGCTAAAAATTACTATAAACCTAGCCATGATAGTGTGCTGATATGATGGAAAGAAAAATAGGAAAAAAACATCCTCTGAGAGATGATAAATTATGTGAAGGTATACTACCAAAACTGTTGGAAAAACCAAATATGTTAGATAAGCCAAATATATTGCCTATGATAGTATTCAGAATTATTAAGCACTTGTAGGATTTAAGGCACAGTGAATCAACAGGAAATTAGGGATTTGTACTTAGGAATTTATTTTGCTGGGATTTTTTTCCTGAGAATGCAAATGTAGTACAGAGAGATTATTAGAGAGCTAAATCGTTAATGCATTTAAAAACATTTAGGATCATGCAATGAAAACAATGGGAAAACACCTTATGTTGTAAATTACACCAACATGGCAAAATTAATTTAGAAACATACTTTCTAGTTATTTTTAAAAACATACCCATTTGAACTGATTGCCAGAATGTTTGTGCTGTTCAGAGCCCTTTGGCCTTACTTTATGTCTCACTTTATTTTCATTCCTTCCCCTTTGTTTTTTCTGAAACAGGATATAGCTGACCCTTTTTTTGCTTATTGTAAACAGCATGCGGACAGGTTAGACAGAAAATGGAAACGGAAGAACTACTTGGCTTTACAATCTTACTGTAAAATGTCCTTGCAGGAAAGAGAAAAGCAGCTTTCACCAGAAGCTCAGGTATTGTATTTGTGGCACAAATGCATCTGTATTAATCATCCATGTTAAACAAGACAGAAATTAAGAGAAGGTCAAAACGTTATTATAATAGAAAATTAAATGTGGAATGTATTGATAGTGCATGGTCATTTAACAGCATACTGAACTGTTTGTAGGGTTTGGTCTCTAAGAACAATTTTATATATGATACAGTTATATCTCATATATATATTGGATATCTATTTCAATAAATATCAAATATCTGTGCTTGTCTGAATTACTTTGGTTTGAGGTAAAAAGTTGGTAATTACTTTTTCATTGTTATTCATAGATTTTATTTAACATTTCAAGATTCTGAAGAAAAAGAGCCAGAAAAAATTAGGCATATTTCTATTTCTGTCTAAATTTCCAATTTCGTAGGTCTTAGTGGAATTCTGTGTGCCAGGTGTTTTCATAGTAAACACTTCCTAGGAAAAAAAATAATGTATGCAAAGAAGTGAGTCTGTGCTACTGCGTGGGAGTTGTCTGAAAGCCTTAGGCAAGTCTGGATCCCTGTCTAGTGACAGATCCATTTAAAACTGTTAGTTACTGCAGACACTTTGCTGATAAATGTCTTGTTGATTCAAAGGTTTCAATCCCTCTGAGGGAATCTGCATACTTTTCGTGTTTCAATGTGTGTCCTTCTTTTTTTTTCTTTTGATTCTGAGGAGTTTCTAGCATGGTTTGCTTCACTGCTTAGACTGAACTTCATTCCATGGAAAAATCACACCTGTGTAGAAAAGCAGCTTGTTACCTAAATGAAACCCGCCTAATTTATTTGTATAAAGTAGCAGATGCTGTAAATAATGGAAATAATTATGGGAGAGAACTGTCTGCTTTTTTTCTGAAGTGAGAATTATAGTGTAATGATAAGAAAATATTGTTTCATATTTTCAAACTTTTTATTTAAAAAAATCTTGCCTTTTCAGTTTGAGATCTTTGAATAGGAGAATGTTAATTTAAAATGACCTATGCTATTGAGAATGAGCATGAGCAAACTTCTGCTGTAGAAAAATTTTAAATACAATACTTTGTGGGATATTGATCCTCATGTAGCTTGATTTAAAACTAGTTTGCTGAATATACTCAGCTCTCAGTTATGTGAAATGCACCTGTGTAGTAGAGACTTTACAATAATTTGAATACTGCCCAATGTGATAGTAAGTGCTGGTTGTACAATATCAGTTTGGATCCAGCCGGGCTTATTGGCTCTGTTTTCAGGCACGTATTATGCAGTGCTGATAATGCTAATAAGTTCCTAGCAATTCCCTTTCTCTATCCTATTTTCCCCAAACCAAGACCCTGCAATGTTTTAATCTAAATTATTTAGGTTAAATTTTTGGAAACTGAAGGAATAGCTACTGAAAACTGCAGGTGGAGTTACTTGACATTGTGTCATAGGCACCTTGATACAAGTATGATAACTTGCATATGTTCTGTACAATCACATGTTTTCACTGTTGGTGGTTTTGGTATTGTACAGCAGTGGCTGTAGGTGTACCTGTTGTGTGCTGCTGTGGGTCCAGGAAAAAAGCCATTGAGGTCAGAGCTGACCTGTAAGCTACATTTGCTTTGTTTCTTGGTCATTAATGTTCAAGACCTAGCAGGTAATGTGTTAAACTGCAGTACTACCTTCAATGATTCTGTTTGAAATCAGAGATGCTCCTTAACCATAGTGTATATGTATATGCACACCTTTTGCTTTTGTCTCAGGAGTATCTTACACCATATGGTGGGGCAGTCACATTGGTTTAGTTTCTTCTTTGTGCCGGCAAGTAAACAGCTTCTAACTGATAATCAGCTGGAGTTTTGCCTCTGAAGGTTTGTATGTTGATGTCAGTTTCTGCCAGAATTGCCGCTTCATAGAGTTCCCTCAAGACAGGGTTTTCCAACTGTCAGTAACAGCTCTATCTTCTGGGGTAGATCTCCCAGATGGTCGCAAACATACAGATGTCATCAACAATATACATTGTGAGCCTCTCTTGTCTGCTTCACTTCTGTTTGAGTTCTATTCTTGACAAATTATAATCAGCAAGTTTAACATTTATAAAGAGAAGTGGCATTGAGAAAGGAGTTTCTATAAAAGTATGTCAAATATGGTAAAAATGCTCTTCATCAACTTTTGTTGCTTGCATAAATACCAATTTAAGGTGTATCTAAATGCATATGTGGCAGGTCAACCAAAACTTCTACCAGTAGTGAGTTTTCACAGTCCCATCAAATTATCATTATTAGAAGGGGTTGTCTCGAAGCCAGCAGTCATCCATTGCTTTCATCAGTGCAGAAATCTCATCAAGAAATGTGTACATAGCTCCAAAACCTAGTGAAAGGATAATGTTGTTTGTGTGTGCGCTTTGAAGTAAAATTAAATGTCTGTATCAACGTCTTGTTTCTTGAGTTGTGGAGTTCCAGAGTGCAAATGGCATTGATTAGATTGTGGAGCTTTTAAAATGAAAACGAAATGCCGGATGCGTTCCAGATTGCAGCTCAGAACTAATCGCGAATCGTTCCTTGACGTTTTTAAGTGGCGGGTTCTTCCTTGCAGGCTCGAATCAACGCCAGGCTGCAGCAGTACCGTGCCAAGGCGGAGCTGGCGCGCACCACCCGGCCCCAGGCCTGGGTGCCCAGGGAGAAGCTGCCCCGGCCGCTGACGAGCAGCGCGTCGGCCATACGGAAACTCATGCGCAAAGCAGAGCTGATGGGAATCAGCACAGACATTTTCCCAGTGGATACTTCAGATACCAGTTCCAGTGTTGATGGAAGAAGGAAACATAAACAACCAGCTCTCACTGCTGACTTTGTGAATTATTACCTTGGTGAGGGTGAAAATGGTTTATTTTTCTCAACGAGAGGGCACCACTTTGCTGCGTTGTGCTGTGCTATTTCATTGGCTTTTTTATTTTCATTGTATTTTTCTACTATTGTTTATGGTAGATAAATGTGGACTATGACTTCATTTTACATCAGGTATATTATTGCTTACAGTCTCTGTTCACACAGAAAGTTTTTTTTTTTTCAAAGATGCTTCAGAAAATAATAAAATCTTTCAAATATAAACAGGAGACCAAACTGTGTCTTTAGGAAAGGAGTAGGTAACTTTTGGTATAATATTCTTTCCTTAAATTCTCCTCCATTTCTATGTGGAGTAGTATGACTTTTTGACTGTTTGCTAGATCCTGATAAAAGTTTATCATTTAAACAACTACAGTATTTATGCAGCAAAATACAAATGTTATGACTGTTCATTCTGCTCAGTCTGTGTATAAACTTATAGGCCACAGTTTTGTGTCTTTGTATTGCTAACAGTTTTTGACTTTAGGTTGCTTCACTTTTTTGTAGTGCATAACACTTGAAAATGTATATTCAAGAATACGAAATAATGCAGTTTTCTTTTAAACAGAGAGAAATATGCGCATGATTCAAATACAGGAGAATATGGCTGAACAGAAGAATATCAAGGATAAGTTAGAAAATGAGCAAGAAAAGCTTCATGTGGAGTATAATAAGGTAGGGATAAAGGAGTGATAAACCCTTGTACCATTTTAGTATCGCTGCTATTAACTTTGATAGAATTTTTCTTTCCGTGGAAAAAAAAGGATGAAAATGAAGGATGCCAACTATTGATCTTTTAAAAGTAATATTTAAAAACTTATTTCTTCTTTTAACGGTGTTCAGTAGTCTGTCTTCCCCATACAAATAATATCAAATTCTGAAATGTAGTATGTTGACTGGATGCAAGTACTTTAAGTGACCCTACTGAAAGCTCCAGTAGCAAATGGACCTGTTTTATCCTGCATGATTCTCTGCTTGGAGCCCCACTTGATAACTGGCAATCTACAATACTCAAAGAGTGTATTTATGTCAACTACAACTGCAGTTGGGCTTAGGTTTAATGACTTGACTTACTTTTCAGACAGAAATAATCAGTATTCTCACCTCACAGTGTCCTCTGCATGCTTTTTAGAGTATAACAAATTTGATACCCATAAATTAAGGCTTTGCTCCCCCAAAATGTTGCTAATGTAATTTTTAGTAACTCATCATTATGATTAAAAAATAACTTATTACATTTTTACCAAATAAATACTTATTTTAGTTTTCAGTTATTTTGAAACACAGCTATACTGTACCCTTTGTGATAGATGACATGCTGCAATTCTTGCTGAATTCAACAGCCTATTAAGTGATAATTAATGACAACAAAAAATGGTGTTACTATTATTTTCTAAATTGTTTGATGTGTGTTTTAAGTGAGAATGTAGCAAAAATGTAGCAGCCCAGAGATGATAAAGGGAAAGGAAATTGTGCCTGGGGCTTTTAACCAAATTAATAGTTACCTCCCAAAATATGCAACCTAACAGTTACTTCCAGAAGAAAACAAACCCCTTTGTTTTGCTTCACCTTTTAATTTTAAATTTACTCTTTCTGTGAGTGTGGCAAAAGAGAGTTTTAATTCATTTATATGTTCACTTGTTATAATCTTGATGCTTAAGTAGTTTGGACAGCACATATAAGATGTTGCTGTATTTTAGTTATGCTTTCCATTTGACTTTATGAAACCTCATTTCCATGCTAAAATACTTCAGGTCTTTAGAAAACAAGTGATTGCTCTGGGGTTTTTTTTTTACTTCTGTTAAATTGCTGAATAGTTGTAGTGATCTCCGCTATATTGATATGAGTTTCATTGTTTTTCTAATCCCACAATAAATTAATGCGCCCTTGGTAATTAAGAGGTTGAGTAAATTTTATTTAATAACTCTTAATGGATTTTCATTCCTCTTGCCTATTTTTTTTCTTTAACTTTTCAGCTGTGTGAGTCCTTGGAAGAGCTACAAAATATGAATGGAAAACTGCGAAATGAAGGGCAGGGCATTTGGGCTCTGCTGGGTAGAATCATTGGACAGGTTGGTTGGTTCCTTGCCCCTCTTTACAGAAAAAAAACCAGCAAAACAGGTTTTCGTAGAACAGGCTTTTTTCTTTCTGTCTGCCACTTCTATGGCTGAATAAATTTATTTGGTTTGATCAGACCCCGGCTTTACTCAGGGGATAATGCCTCCTGATTGAAGTACCTAGACTTCTGCAAGCCACCTACTGGGAATGTGTAGCTTAATTTGTTGTGGTAATAGTTTGCTTGTTTGCAAAATTCTTTCATTTGATATAAGTGATTGACCTGTCATTTGTGATGAACCTTAGCATGAAGCATGAATTAATCCTTCTGGTTTTGTCTCCAGTTGTCTTTAGTTACTATAGGCTTCAAATGATAATTTAACTCTTTATGGCTTTTATAAGATAAAAATCTTCTTAAATGCACTGTTTACATAATGATGTGTAACTAGGCTGGGAAGAATATTTTGATCAAATGAATATAAATATCAAGGACATCAGAAGATTTAGGTTACTTCCTGTTGCTAGCAATTGTCTTTGTTCCTGTTGTAATGGGAACAAAGAGAAGTGAAGATTTTTGCAGTGTTTTCATTAATGTTTTACATCAGAGATACTATATGTCAATGGTCATTTTGGATGTGAGAGGGAGATTGCAATGATTTCCAGTTATGATATAAGATTGAAGACACTGTTCACTGTGGAAATGCAGACATGCAACTGTTCACAATTTTGGCATGCCCTTTGTTACTGCTGAGTCTGTGCTGCTGTTCTGAAAACGAACCTTGCGCTTTCTTTATATAGTAGTAGTTCCTAAGATATGCAACCCTTTACTAGTTCCATTTGTCTGCCTACCTCTCCTACTTGCAAAGAAGAGTTCTTGCATAACGTATCTTTAAAACCAAGATTATTTTTCCTTCCTTTGAGTAAGTATTCGCAAATATATTTCCTGATGCAAATGTTACTCAATTTGAAAAAAAAAAAAAAAAAAAGAAAAGTTGAGTAGAACTCATTTACACAGCTTGCATGACATTTTTTTCCAGTTGGTTGAACAGATGCAGACCCATGGGGCTGCTGAGAAATGACTTTGATAGATGGCTGCTGTCTGAGAAGCCAGCATACGGCAGATAGTAGAAACCCAACGAGAGTCTCGTCTGCTTTGTGGAGGGCTTGGTCCAATAAGATAATTTTTCTAATTAACCTGTCGAGCACCAGTGTAGCTGCGATGCTGGGGAAAATAAACTGCCTCAGTATTCTGTCACCTTCATGAAACTGCCTTTGCTCCTTTCAGCTTCCTAGAGAAATGCATCCTTGTCCATCCCTATATTGGAAGCTTGAAGAAAAAATCTAAAAGCTAGTCTTTCTGTGTGTTTCTTATTGAATTGGAAAAATGACTGTAAGATTACTTTATGTTACAGAATCATACTGGGATAACTGTGTAGCCTGTAAAATAGTTAGCTAAGCAATTTTCCACTCATTATGTGTCTTGTTTTTTATGCATTGAGATTAGAGGAATATTCTTTAAAAGTGTCAAGACTCACGTGTACTGCATTTCTTCAAATCCAATAGAAATTGAACATACCAGCAATTTTACGGGCTCCTAAGGAAAGGAAACCAAGTAAAAAGGAAGGAGGAGCACAAAAGGCATCTACACTTCCAGCAGTACTTTATAGGCAAGTAATTAAATTTTGACAGAATAGATACAGTATCTAATGATTTATAGTTTCAGAAAAGTGTTCTGAGAAAATTGTTTGCTTCAGTTTTTAATTAAAATTTGCTTTAAAGTTGTCTGTGCATTTTACTTATTTTTGAAGGCTAAGTTGAATAGTGGTCAGTTTTTCACCCTACCACATATGAGTAAAGTTTGGGTCTTTTTGCAAATTTGACAGCAGTGCTTTAAGGACAAAGCTAACTCCTTGCATCTGAAGTAGAAGGGTCCTTTGTTTTTTTTGATGTGAAAACTAACTGATCACTTTGTTCTTTGAATGCACTCATCTGAGTGGATGATTTTGGGAACAGTGATGATGCTGTTCAGTCACGATTCCTGGATGCACAAAACATTTGTCATATAAGAATGCTCTCTTTTTGCTCATGCCAAATTTCCCTACTTCTGTTTTTATTAATTCCCAAGTATTTACTTACACTGTCATAGTTCCACCTTTACCCCTCTTCCATTAGCTGTGAAGCTACTGACTGGGATTTTTATTAAGTGTAATAGTGAGACACAAACTAGGATCCTGGACTGTGACTGTGCAAAATACATGCATGTCATCTAGGATCTTCTTTTCTCACCACAGCTGAGGGGTGACATGGTGTATTGCTTATCTAGACAGCTGCAGCCAGGCATCCAGCCACAGCAAGTAGTGTCTTACCCAGCTAGAAGGCTAAGGGAAGAGGATAGTTTATACAAGCAAAAGTTAATTTTAGTGCTGCAAGAGGTAAAAATCTTCAAAACGTGGCCATTTTTTGCTAACTCTTACTAGGAGCCTTTTACACTTTTACTGTACTTGGGTAGGAGCTCCTTAAAAGAACTCCTCCATAATTACTCCAAAAAGTAATTATGCACTTAAATGATACATTCAAATTGAAATTGCCACATGTTTGTATTGAAACTGGGGGATGTGATGGGGTATATAATTTATTCTTTATGAGTATGTAATTATAATGCTTTTCTGCTATGTACATGAAAAGTTGTGGAATTTGCAAGAAGAACCATGATCAACACCTACTGCTACTGTGTGACACTTGCAAACTCCATTATCATCTTGGTTGCCTGGATCCACCTCTTACAAGGATGCCAAGGAAGACCAAGAACAGTTACTGGTAAGAACACAGTTAATGTGTTGTCCTGTGCTGTCTCTGTACTTAAAGTGGGATGTAAATGTGAACAGACTTGCAAATTCTGAGTGGATTAGACATTGCTTTAATGCAATTTGAGCAGGTTTTTTATTTTCAGGTTATTAGCAGTGATGTTTCAAGGTTAAAAAACAGAAGTTGTAAAGGTTTTCTCATTAACCATTGTGTAAAAATAGGTTATAGCTGTAATTTTCTTGGGTTTTGAATTCATCTGTGATTGTTATTGCTGCAATATAATAGTGGTAGGAAATTATAGGCTAATACCTTCGGGAAATGAGAGACTTGGTTTTCTGTTTATGTTAGGACTCAGATAAGCAACTCTCTGTTCAGATCTTCAGGCAAATACTTGTAATATTTTTAAATAAACTTGTAAGTAGTATCTCTGTTTATTGCAATATGGGAAGTGTTGGGTTTACTGCTGTCTTATGACTCCAATGTTCAATGGCAGAAGTATGTTCATAACTGCGCTCATTGCAGTTACATTTCCATGAATTAAAGTTCTTTCATGCTTGCAGAGCAGAACAAAAGCTAGGTTGTACAATGGAGAAATGATAAGGTGGCAGAGATTCTGATTTCCAAACTGTTGTAAAATTGGCTTGCTCTGCTGTGTATTGTTAGCAGTCTGCATGTTTAAACTGCTCTGGAATGTATTAGAACAAACTCAGAAATAGTTTATAGCTGGCAAGAAATTAGAGTACAGCATCTCGAGGAGTCATTCATCACCTTGTCTGAGTGTTAAGGTATCAAATCAGAATAGTGTAAGAATTGCTTCTAAAATACAGTAAAACTATTTTAACAGAAAAAGATTAGTTTCTGTTTTTCTTCATATATATCTATTTTTTTTGTTAAAGAACTTGCACAAAACATTTACTTCAGACATCTTTTTGGTGTAATTTTGAAGATTGTGTACAGAACAAGATGGCCAGTACATGAAATGGGAGGCCTCTTTTTTTTATATCTTAGTGTAACAAAGCCTGGATTTACTTCAGTAAATTTGCTTAGTAAATTAATAGATATTTCATTTAAAAAGTGAAAATCTCAAAAAGGTTTTCACCATCACTAATACTTTCCTGAACCTAATATTCCTTTAATTATTTAGTGTAATGTGTTGTTGGGCTTTTGATCTCTTTGGTCAAATTTGACAAGTAGCTATTTTATGTGGAAACTTTTTTTTTTTTTTAATTTTTAGATAGCTTCTTCATTTACACAGGAGATTTGATTTTTGTTCTGCTTTTTAACAAAGTTGAAAAGGCTCACTAAAAGCGATCAGTCCAAAAGATGTAAGACTAATTCTCAGTAGGTGTTAAAGGCAGGATAGGTCAGGTTAGGTAGTAAAGGTCTTTCATTTCAAAGCTATAACTTAGCTTTGTTGTGAATTTCATGCTTCAGTTATATCTCAGATCACAAACTTGGCTTTTACTTCTAATTAGCTCAGGCATATTCTGGAGTGTGAGATGATAGCAGACAAATTGAGCTGCATTGATTGCATTCCTTTCATCATTGAACATTCCTTTATGTATTCTTTTCAGGATCAGTAGAGAGCATATAGAAAAGACCCTTAATTCAAGTTTGAGTTCAGCAGGTTTTTCCTCCCCTGCTGATTTGAATACAGTTTTTATCTTTTGATTAAGATATGAAGAAAAGTGCATTTTTTTTTTTAGATGGGGGCCATGTACTTTTCAGATATTTGTATAGGATGTAATAGGAATATAGCAGAAAAAGAAAAGAAACTTGGTATAGTGGGAAATTCCTTGAAACACTAGGCAGGTTGAAAGATGTTATTTAAGAGTTGTTAAAATGACTGAGTTTAGTTCTTTTTAAAAATAGTAATTAAGAAACAATAAAAAATTTTCTTGTTTTTCTGTTCCTTTATTACTGTTGATAATTTACTCAAAATAGCTAACTTGAGCCATTGCAAAAGTTTTTAAGATTACAGTCATGTACTTTACCAATATATGTTTCTTTAAACAATGAGTACTTTAACACGAGTTTATTCCATAAACTTTATCTTTTATATTGTGTTTGAGGATGCTGGGTGATTCAGGTTATGTGTGTGATGTTACGTAGACTAATTTTTAGTTATATTTTTTGTCTATTTCATGCTCAACATTTAATAGTTTAAATTACAGTTTACCAAAAAGGATTTTGAAATTGTAAATTAAATCCTGTATTATATGCTAATAGTAAGAGAAAAAAAATTAAATATGTATTTAAAAGCTAATTTGTTGACAAGAGCACAAATTATATTTCATTATTTCAGTGTTTCTAAAATTTAAAATGAGTTAACAGTTTTAGTCTTAGTGAAATCATAATAAGAATTTAGACCTGGTGAGCATCAGTGTTTCACAGTTTACTAGTTTAACTGGTTTAAAACACTTAACACTAAGAATTTCCTTGTTCAATGACCTGACAGTTTTCTTCAAGGTGACAGTTATAATATCTTACAAACCAGTTTGTACCATAGTAAATTCAAAACCTCTTCTCATTTCAGATGGATTTGAGATAAAGAGCACAGGAGGTATTTTGTGTACATTAAAGCATTAATTTATACCTTAAATATGTATTAATTAATATATATTAATTAATTATGTTTTAATGCTGTTCTTTCAAAGTAGAATAAGAGAATATCCTGAGTTTGAATAATTGAGTCCAACTCCTAGATCAGAAGTTTTAACCATACAATGATATGCTGTGGTTTACTTTCATTTAAAAATTTGCAATTTTCAGTTTCTTAGAAATCCTATTGATTAAACAATTAAATACTATTTTGATTAACATGTTATCATAATACTGAGTCTTATCATTCTTGCTGACAACTTGTGTGCTTTTATGCTCCTGGTCATTCTGGATGTATTTTCCTGGTGGAGAATGATCTTAACTGGTACTAAGGTAATGCACAAGTGTTGGCAGACAATATAATGAATCAAAACCTAATTGTAAAATATTGATGCTTTCATTAACAAAATAATTGGCAGCTACCAACAAGGATAGGCTTCTTCCATTGGAATGAGATAGCTGAAAAACAGTGATAACTTCTGGTAGCATATGAAATACTGGGGACTAAGATGGACAAAAGGAGAACTAATGGTTGTATTAAGCTTTACTGGTTTTATTTTTGCTATAGAAGGCCAGGTTATTTTAGTGGTGACTGCCGTGGGGAGTATTGAGCACAGGACAGAATGAGCTGTAGAGTTCCTGACCATTAGTTCCATGAACCCTCATGCAGTATCAGGACATTCATTCGTATTCTTGACCTCATTCATTCAGTACTGATCCAGCACCTCTTCAAATATTTTTTCATCCTGAGTCACTAGTTAATGATATAAGATAATTAACTTATACAAACATGAATAGAATATAATACATTTTTATGTATTTGTTACTTGTTCTAATTTAAAGATGTTTGAGTTGTTGCAAATGGCAAATTTTCTTATTTTTTTTGCAAACTCTGTAACTTTGCACTCTGTAAGATACTCTTTGAAGCTTTTTTGACAACTGTATTAGGTTCATATATACTGTCTTTTATCTCCAGAATAAAAGCAGCCCTTTTTTTTCTCCACCTCCAGTATGTCATTTACATGTGTAACTTATAGAGCATAGGTGTCATCTTGAAGCTGTGGTCCATGTTTCTCATGTTTGAAGTGGCTTAACTCTTTGTAAACATTGTAAGAGATGATTTGTTAGAGAGCATGTCTGTAAGACCTGTGTCTTCCTTATGAAAACAAGCCCTGCTTGTTTTCCTTTTTAAACACTGAGGACAGAACTGTTTTCTGGAAGCACTGTAGTTATTTGCTAAGCAATTTGAATAAACTCTTTTGCAACTCACTGCTACTGAGTTGACAAGATGTTTGTGAGGTGGGAAGTTATCTCTGATTCTTGTACCAAGTTCGATTGAAAACACAATAAAATCACACAATTTCTTTTTTCTTCTGTAGGTTTTTAGTGCTTAATCAAAGACTTTCTGTATGATTAAAAGATTTAAAATCAGTACTGAGATTTCTTGATGGAACAAACGCTTTGCGTGATTTTAGCAGTAGGCACATTTTTAGAAGTTAGGCAAATTATTGCCTGCTACTGATTTTTTTCTGTGGGTCTAGATTAGGCAAGTCCAGATTAAAAGCAAAACAAAACCCATGTACTGAAAGTTGAATCTTTGGCACCATTTCTCCTGTTATTGCAATGCTTGCTAATTTGGAGGTAATCGAAGATTGTTGCAGTAGCTCTAAAGGTGACCTGCTGTGGCAGTTTCTCTCTTCACTGCTTGTCCTTGAACAGCTGAAATTTAGTGAGCATGATTGTGGCATAGCCAAAAAAGAAGTCATATGGCTGTTTTCTATGACTTTATTTAGATTAAACAGCAGAATGGGAAGAGTGCTTCAAATTCAAGAGCCGTGTTGAAATAAACTATAAGAAGAGCTGAAAAGAGATTGTTTCCAAATCAGAGGAATGCGTGTCTGTAATGGCTTTTCTATGACTCTATGGGAGCAAACAGCCAAACTGCTTTGTAGTTGAAGCTTGTCAGTTTTGTAATAGGGATGTTGGGTCATGGTTGACTATGACTGTAGAGCCTATTCTCGTAAATGGAGAGATTGCCTGTAAGTTGACGTTTATAACTCCTTTCCCCCTGTACCTTGATATTTTTGTGAAGTTTTGTTCTGTGATTCATACAACACCCTCACCCCCATCATAGTATGATTTTGCTTTTCTAGATTTAGATTTTTTTGTAATTTTGATTGCTTTCACACTTGCACAACCTGTTTCAGATAAAACTTGTTCATAAAAACATAATTTAAGGAACTTGTATGCAGTACCTCGTCTTTTGGTTGTTTCATGTCTTCCTCAGTAACATAAAATGCTTCACATATATATCACATAAATAAGATAATAGTGAAACTTCAGAACTTTAATGACCTGTATGGGTATTTTCTGTAGAACTGTCTGAACATAGGTAGCAGAAAAATTAAGTCTTTCCTTTGTAATAACATAGATAAAGAACAGGAAATATTTAAATCATACATGCAGGGTGGTAGATCCAAGAAACTGGATTCCCAACTCCAAATATTGTTGTAAAGCCCTATGACTATTTGTTTCTCTTATAAAAGTGTCATTTTTAGTGCAGCTCTTCAGTTATGGAAGCTTTTTCTATAATTTCTATGTGGCACATATTTTTACCATAATAATGGGGAAAATAAATGCTTAGTAAGAATTGCTCATAGAATTTTTGAACATTTTCATAGATATTGCTTACATCTGCATAAGCAGATCATAGTAATTACTTTCAATTGTGCTTTCCAGTACATAAATTAATGGCATGACTGATGCTGCAGTGTTATGGAGGGCTGTGCTCTCTGATGCTTACTAAATAGAAATTCACCTTAAAGCTTTGGGTTCGACAGCTTTGAGAACAATGCATCTTATAAAAATAAAGAATTCAAAGTAACTTATAGCTAAGCAGGCATGCAAGATTTTGAGGGAATATTGTTACTTAAAGCTTCTCTCTCCATCATTGGAGTGCCTTTCTCCATCAAACCTTAAAATAATTGTGGTTTGTTCTGTGTGCCTTTATTTACTTAAGTGCATGCACATACATATTTGGGTGTGTATATTCATACAAATTTATGTAAACATATAACTTTAAAAAGTAGCATGGTGAAAGCTATTGTACCTTATGTTTTTCTGTATTCTAATGTCTTAAGGGCTAGAGATGTTAACAGGTACTATTTGTGTAGCTTATAAAGAGGAGCATGCTCTTTTTATCAAGCACAGAGAAAAGTATATAAACTGACTTCCTTGTGCTTTGGCTATTCATAAAGACTCCATACTTACCTGAGAGAGGGGAGAAACTTATCTTTCCTGCAATCTACCCTGTTTTTCTGCTTTTCTAGACCAGTAAATGTTCCAAGTACTTTCATGTGTCGTATTTACCCTGTCTTAAGTGCTTTTGAGATAAGAGGTGATGAATCTTTGTAACATTATAATGTAGCCACAATTATCTAAAATTTACATATGGAAAAGTTAAAGGAGAAAGGTCTTGGATTAGTCAGGGTTACACTTGATCTGTTACCCAATCCATGACTAGATTCCCTCTATTCTGACTTGGTAGCCACCACTCTATATAGCAAACCATGATGACTCCTGGTGTCTTTTGGTATAGCTCAGAGAGATATGAGATTGCACTGCTTGGATTACTTTAAAAGAATTAGAAAACACGGAAAGTTGACGGACTTGATATTGTGTTAGACCTCACTGAAGTTCACAGAACTATTCTTGTTGAGCGTGTAAATTGGAATAGGCCCAAACACAACATGTGTATATAACTTTGTACTTTTGTTTATACAGGATGGATATGCCTTCTTGTTGCAAGTGTGGATTAAAATTTAACTTCAAATCATTAAATACATGGGGTTTTGATTTTGTCTCCTTCCAAAGCAAATTTGCTCTATCATTTAGATAATGTTAATGCGCTTATCCCTGCTAATGCCAATTAATAGCACAACATTATGTTGATTTTTTTTTTTTGGTTGGTATTATTTTAAAAAAATGTTTAATAGGAGAACAGTGGTGAATTAGACTTTGAATGGACTTGTAGTTTTTTGAATTGGAAGTGTAGTGTGAGAAGTAATTTAAACTGGCTCTTCAGTAAGTATAATTTTTATGTTTTCATTAATATGCTTATAGTGAACAGCTGCATTTATGACTTCGCATAAGATGATTTTTTCCAAATAAAAACAAATCCCAATGAATTCCTATCCTGTTAATTCTGTTATGGAGCTTGTTAATAGCATTACTTTAGTGTCTCTTAATTTTTGAAGTTCTGATGGTGATTTTGTACTTTCTCAGAAACTCATTAGGCATTTTTTTTCAATTTAGTGTTCAAAGTTTGTTTTTCAGATTTAAAACACACTCCCTTAGCAAATATATATTAAAATTTATTTTCATAACAAACATGTCTTCCAAATCGCTGCTACTAAAGTGTGCTCTTGTTGGAATGAATTCAGCAGTATGTCATTGTAAAGATTAACAATCTGGTCTAGTGGAGGGTGCCCCTGCCCATGGCAGGGGAGTGGGAACTGGATGATCTTTAAGATCTCTTCTAATCCAAACTGCTGTATAATTCTATAATTAAACTGCAGCAGCAGCTACAGTAATTAATAGATTAGAGATCAGTGGGCAGCTTTAAAAAATGAAGATGTGGTAGAATGAAAATGATGAAATAGAGGGCATTTTTCTTGAAGATTAATTCCTACTTTCAGAATCTTGATTTTCAAAGTTAAGTACTTTAAGAAAAATAACATCTTACTTGTGTTTTACTTGATTACTTAGATGTCCATTTGATTTCTTGACTCTTGAATTTATCTTAAACACAAACACTTCAATATGTTTCTTTTTCTGCTTTTGTGACTGCAGTCTTGAAAAGAAAATCTTCCTCTTTGCAGGCAATGCTCAGAGTGTGACCAGGCAGGTAGCAGTGATATGGAGGCTGATATCGCCATGGAAACCTTACCAGATGGGACCAAAAGATCAAGGAGGCAAATTAAGGAGCCAGTGAAATTTGTTCCTCAGGATGTGCCAACAGAACCGAAGAAAATTCCAATCAGAAACACGGTAAATGATAGTGGAGTTGATGTTTTGAAGCTCATATTCATAGTAATATTGTTTCAGATGGCCTGCATTGTGAACATTTTGAATTGAGGGATTTCAGTTAGATTGGCGTTGTTTTTATTGTATATTCTATTTTCTCCTTTTAGTGCTTTATTAGTTGTGATAAATATTGTTTTGCTAAAATAGAAAGCCAGGAAATGCAGTATTTAACTGAAGAGCTATACAAGCTTAAGGAAAAATTCAGTTTGCACTTCAGCTTAGCCTTAACAGCTCTTCTTCACTGTAGTAATAAAGACATTTATTAGGGTAGATTTAAATATATTGAATTATAGCTGTAAAATAATTAGTCATTTCCTTATCTACAGGCAACCTGCTGACTGACTGCACATTTTGTGACTGTCAGAAGACCCTATTCAGTTTGTTTGGCTTCCTAGTCTTACTAGTTAGTGTGTGTTTTCTTAATCTTAGTGGTGGATGAAATTTTGAGAAGACAAGCAAAACCTCTTGCTTCCTGTACTTATGAAATATTTAGTATCTTTCCTTCCTTGGAAAACAGTACTTTTTTTATTAATCACTGTGTACTTTTCCTTAAATTTTGCTCTCCTATTTGTTCAGAAACCAAGGTTTTTCATGTATTATGTGTCATACCACCTATAAAAACAACATAAAAATACCACAGGGCATTTAGGTCCCAGTTATGGAGTGGGTAATGTCCCCATATCCCTTCAGACATAAGTTGTTCATCTTCCAATGTATTTCTTAAGATCAGGAAATACTCCTGATGCAACCTCTCACATTAGCATTAGAATAAACTTCATCTCTCATGCAGCACAACTTTATTTTCTTCACAAAGCTTTCTAGACATTTTATGATTTTACTACCAGATGCCATAGTTAACGTACACTGATAGGATTAAGCAAGTATTTTCTTGACCCAGTCTTAAATGTTGGGCCACAGCTTTGATTTAACTGATAGCTTCGCTTTCCCCCTCTGTGACTTGGAACTTTAAGAATGATTCAAGCCAAGCTGATTAATTTAGCTCAAACTATTAGGAGTGTGAGTAATCCAGAATTAAATTTTGAGAAACAACTTCCTTCTTTTCCTCACTGAGGGAAAGTACCCTTCCTCCTTATGCATAAGAGCTCATAGAATCTTACAGCTGCCTGGATAGGCTGAATTTACTGTTGTTATGCTGTTGTTCACACAGAAAGAAGACTTACCTGGTGCTCTGCTTATTGAACGCTTTGTATCTCATCTCCCTTTTTTGTTTTTCCTTTCTCTTCTCTATTTTTATAACTAATGTAGTGCTCCTAGGGTGTGGAGAATCATGATTCTGGGACTGAAGAGAACTAAAATTATTGCAGGAAGGACTTTTGTAGTTGTAATAAAAAAAAGAGTAATATAAGACATTGTTCAGAAATCCATAGGAATACAAGATTGATTTGTTCTAAAGCCCGTGTAATAACTGCCAAGGTTCTTCTGTGCAAAATGGAGAGAAGTCTGAATGCTCTGAAGTGTTCCCCTCATGCTGTGACACTGTGATGTGCTAAACTGGTGCTTCATTGGTGACTTGGTGCTTCATACGTTAGATAATGCACCCCCAGTGCAGAGCACAGCAGGACAATCCCCTCCCTTGCCCGGCTGGCCAGGCTGGGCCTGATGCCCCCCAGGACAGGGTTGGCCCTCC
>JAWWMU010000106.1:26749340-26778992 GCA_035048155.1 Cinnycerthia olivascens
TGGCCAGGCTGTGCCTGATGCCCCCCAGGACAGGGTTGGCCCTCCGGGCTGCCAGGACATAATGAATCAATGTTCAACTTGCCACCAACCAGGACCCCCAGGTCCCCTTCCATGGCACTGCTCTCCTGCCTCTCATTGTCCACCCTGTCTGTACATTGAGGGTTGCCTTGTCCCAGGTGCAGATTCCTGCACTTGCTCTTGTTAAGTTTGATGGAGTTGGCAATTGCCCAGCCCTTACATTTAGGAGGCTCTGCAGGGCCTCTCTGCCTTTGAGGAAGTCAGCAGCTCCTCCCAGTTTAGTGTCATTGGCAAACCTACTTAGTGTTTCTTGAAGTCCTGTGTCCAAGTGGTTTATGAAGATGCTGAGAAGAATTAGAGCTAATATGGAGTGCTGCAGAACCCCACTAGTGGCAGGTCACCAGTCTGACGTCACCCCAGGAAAGGATCTGATGTCACCCCAGGAAAGGAAATCAAGTTTGACAAGATGGACTTTCTCCTCATGAAGCTATGATGGCTCTTACTGATGACTTTGTTGTCCTTTGAGAGTTTTCAGTATCTCCCAGAATAATCTTCATAATTTTACCAGTCACTGAAGTGGGACTGACAGGCTTGTAGTTTCCAGGGCCCTCTTTGCCCTTCTTGAATAGTTGGACAACATTTGCTAGCTTCCCGTCAACAGGGGCCTCTTGGATTCCCAAGGCCACTCAAAAACCGTGAAAAGAGGTTTTATAATGACATTAGACAGTCGAGTATTCTCTGATGAATCCCATCAGACCTCACAGACTTACAGGGATCCAGCTGGACCAGTAAATCCCACACAAATTCAAGTTTCATAGGAATTTACCATTCTCACAACCATGGTCTTTCAGCTCAGGGCACTGGGATGCCCTTAGCCTGTCGTTGCTGTTGAAGATAGAGGCAAAGAAAGCTTTAAACATCTCTCCCTTGTCTGTGTTCCTGTTTGTGAGGTGACCATCCTCATCCTATAGCAGGCCAGTGTCATTTCTGCAGTGTAGAGCAGCTGTTTCAAAGAAGTGGGAAGACCAAGTTCCAGCCATTTGCACTCCATTGTTTTGGAGACAGCAGCTATCATATTGTACATTAAAATGTAACTTAAAATTACAAGAAGACCTTTCTGATTTTGAATTTCCTAAGACCATGTAATGAATATACAAGGGTAAATTTAAATGTACCGTATTTCTACTTTGAGCCAGGGTCTGTACAAATTACAAATGAATTTAAATAAACAAGACGTTAGGTCTTTATGTTTAATTCTGTTGTATAATGGCTGCATTTGCGGACAGAATTTAACAAATCGTTTATGCTTTATACATTTCAAGCCATATGTAGTGACCTTTTAAAGATCTTTTGCATTTCAATTCATTGCTTTTTTTAAACTAGGTTTATTTAAAATCTGTTATCTTTATAATTCCAATTTCACACTTTTATAAGCATCACAGATCATTATTTCTGCTGCTAGTTAATTTCATAGAAAATAATAGCTAATGATTAGCAAATAGCTAATAGAAATCAATAGCTAATAGCATAAACCAGATATCTATAAACATCTTTGTTATATTTCTTATAAATCTGAGTGCTTTTTAACATTTGCTTTTCAAAACTGTACTGTTTTCTTCACTTTTTTTAAATTATAAAGATTATAGAATAAATTGTTTCTTTGGAAAATACTTCAGAAAGAGGCAAATAGCATTTTTCAGCAGTAAACTGAGAGGTTTGCAGTTTTCTTCTGCTCAGCTATGTATGTTCAGATTTTCAAAGTCTTTTTGAGGTGATCCATATTATAAAAACACAACTTTGAAGTATCTGTCAACTTCATTTGCTATCCTAGAATAAAAAAGAATACACAGATTATTTTATCAAACATGTTGTTGCTAAAATATTTTTGTTAGTCTAGTGTCTTATTTTTGCATATTAAGGGTTTTCCTTCTGTCCTTTTGAAAAAATGATCTTAAGTATATTTTTAAAAATTTCATAAACTGCACTTTGCCTACTATATATGCTATTGTCTGACAAGGAAGTGTAATGCAGTTCCTATATGTCACATACCTACAACATCTTCTGAAGCAATCTTGTGCTGCTGAGGCACAAGAAGCAATCTAGCTGTGTGCTCTTAAGAGTGGAAGGGATGCTCAGTGCATCCTTTGAAGTTAAGTAGTGTTTGTGTTGTTGAATATTCCATCTTCCAACACATGCTGTCAGATCCTGGTACTCTTAAATCATATTAACATCATATTAGAGGGGTTTTTTGCGTGGCTTGTTTTTGTGGAAATTCTGTCTTTATTCCTATTTATTGAGAAGCTACTATCTACCCAGTGTTATAAAGGTGAAATAAAAGAATTTTGAGAACTTAATTGTTGAAGCCTGTAAATGAAGTATTCTGATGCTGGGATACCAAACTTATTTTTGCTATTTGAAACCTGAAAATCTTTTTTCTGTAATTGCATTGTATGTAATCCAGAGGAACACACAGTAATTTTTCTGTTTAACAGTAAAAAGTCTGTGTTAGTTATGGTTTTGACATACAGAATTTAAAGATTAATTGCTGTCAATTGAACATAAATGCTCTAGAAAAAAAACATCAGTAGTCATTCAACTTTCTGAAACTTAAAGTTTTCATTATAATGAACATTTTAAAATAACTTTGTTTTCTTCATCAATTGATAGAAAAGCTCAACTGAATCTATGACATCATAACATCACAAATGTCACAAGTGTTTTTATTTGTATAAAATAAAACTTGTGTATAAAATGTAATTATTTCAGCTCGCCAAATACATGGATACATGATAATATAGGACTGTTTTTTGTCTTCATATCAAATTCAGAATGGAGTGAAGTAAGATCTAACTCTTCTGCAATGCTTGAAGGAAATGGAATGTATCAGAGTTTTACTTTTTTTATGTTTTTGGGGTTTTTTGTTGAGGGGTTTTTTTGGGGGGAGTTTTTTGGTTGTTTGGGGTTTTTTTGTTTATTATATTTTTTTGGTTTTTTTGTTTGGAGTTTGGGGATTGTTTTAGTTGGTTGGTTTGATTTTTAGGAAAGCAAGAAGAAAAAAAATACCTGCAGATGAAAGATTACTTGTTTTTCATGCAGCAAAGGCATGGGGAAATGAACATATTCCAAATGATATTCCAGTGGTGTCAATACTGGTATCTCTGTAAGTAAAGGCAGCTGGCCTATCTATTACTTCTCAAATAAGTACTCTTGAGTTTTCCAGGAAAAAAATCACTTGTTTTAGCAACACCTGAAAACTGAGCCTTTCTGGCCTTTTTGTCTTCCTACTTCTGTTTCAGTTCTCTAAACGTGTGCTTTGGAGGAAATTAGTGTTAAAAAGGATAGAAGTCAATCCTGCTCTTTCTTGAATTCTGTTACGTGATTAACCCTGAGAAACAGTAGTTGCAAGTTAATTGATAGACTCAGTGATAGTTTTGCTTGACAGCAGGAATGTTGCAGAATTTTTTATTTTCTATTTTTTATTTTCTAGTTCTCAAGACAATGGAAACTAAAAAAATACAGAAAAATTGTAATTTTGCGTAATTAAGCGTTGTGGTCGACTTGTCTCTTTTTATAATCATATTTTGATTTACTGCTGTTTCTTTTTGTCTGACAGTTCCCTTTTTCTTACTGTCATTTTTCTGTAAATTTTAATAATTATTCCAGAGATATTTTTTGAGTAGTAGCTATATATACCATTTAAGATACTCACTTTGATCTGTACTGAACGAGTGTGCCATCTGGTGTCTACATGGCAGTCCTTACCTTTATTTGAAATTATTTTATGTCTACGTGATGCCATCAATTGAACATTTCTTCTACCTTCTGACAAAGCAAATGAAGTCAAAAGGAATTTTTTATGCAACTAGTTTCGTCATAACCTTTTCATGGGCAAAGGAAATTTGTAATATCTAACTTTTCTTAAGGAATGGATGATGTCATGAATTAAAAATTACTATCTTGGCAAAATGGTCATGGTTAATGTGTAACACGATAGAGAACACATTTTCTGTGCAGTTTCTACTGTGTGGCTTTTTTCACAGGCTTTTGTGGTTTGTTTTATCCATGCTACTAATAGTGCACTGATTTCATTAAGTCACTTTATTGGTATAGTGCAAGTTTCCCCTGTTCTGTTTTCTGAGACTGTTCTGTTTTGCTTCTATTTCATATCAGAGCTCTGTTCTGTACTAATGAAATTCTCCTGCATTGCCCTCTTTGTTTGGAAGGATTATATAGCATTCTAATGTTTATTGATTTCTTTTATTTTTTTTTGTCTTTAGATTATCCTTAACAGTGCATGGTAAAGGCTGCATAAGTGAGAGAGTTGAGGTTTGGATCTTTTTGATATGTGTCTATGAGCCATAGGTTGATAAAAGGTAAAACTGTGGAAGTTTATCATTAATGTGTGTCAGCTACAACCTGACATAAGATGGAAATGAAAATGCCTGAAGAATTTAGATAGGGTCTGGAATTAAAACATGGATGTAATCTTATGCTGATCCCCTTCGCTGGGCATTTCAACGCGTGTAAAAAACACGATCTTTTTCAAGTAGTCACTGTAGCCACAGATCTATCAGGGAAACATAAATCAATATGTGCTATTATTTCTGACAAGAAATGTGAAGTTTATAGATCTCCAAAAATCAAAGCATCTAAAGTTCTTCACATTTTGCCCTCTTAAAATTAGAACACACACAAAACCACTGCTACAGACTTTCTGCAGAGGAAAGAAATCACTATAGGACCAATAGTTTTGAATGTCGGGTGTATCTTAATTATCATTGTAGTCTAACCCCTTCTGTATTTACATTTTCTTTCTCAAGGATCATTTTGAAATTACCATGCAGAAATCACCATTGATCTGAAAAACTGTGACACAGGAGATCAAATCCAGACCCATGCTAGTTCAGTTTATGTGGAGTGGACTTGAAACCTTGCCACTGACCACAGTTGCTTTCAGTATTTCATATTCTTCACCATGTATTGTTAACTCCTCTATATCTTCTTGTGAAAAACAAGAAATTAAATAGGTGACAGTATATATGCTTTTATCCCCTAGGATCTCTTCAGAAAAAAGCTCATGAGGAGCATATACTTCTGACTTTTGGGACTCACCTCTCCTGTTGTGGTTGGTTTACAAGTTCTGGATCAATCACGTTGGGTTTTTCTTTTCCACCTGGCAGAGCAAAAGTGCTCTAAGGGAGCATTCTGCCTTCTGTTGCTGTCTTTGGATGAATTGGTTTAAAGCATAGATAGTGAAACATAAAAATGAGATTTGGTGACAGACATAGTGGTTTTGTGTCATGTGGGTACCTATTCTCTCCTGTTCACCATTGTGCTTTCCCACCTGGAAGCTGACAGATCAACTTGCTGCGTCTGTTAGGGATGGCAAACAGTGTTTCCTTTGCATCTTTGCTTTGCTGCTTTGTTTCCTTTTGCAAACAGTCTGTTTCCTTTCAACAACTGTAGGATTCATCCTAGGCTTTATTTGTTGTTTACAGATGTCTTTCACTCGTCTCATGTATGGAATTTATTTTTCTGAGAATATTCAAAATCTTACAATCACTGCATTATCTAATCTTCTTCATTTTAGGTGTTTCATATTGTTGTCCAGTTGCTTATAAACAAAAATACGAAATGCAAGCATTCACTTCCAGCTTTTCCAAGTTCAAAATGCAGACTCCCACTTCAGTCTTTCTTCTTCTCCTACTATTGATTTGAAACTTGTTGATCACGTTTTCCCTCAGCATATTTTCATGCCATTTTGGACAGTGTTTTTAAATGTTCTGATTTTTTTAAAGTGTCTTGAGTTCACCATTTCCTTTAATGCATCACCCCATATCACTCATTCATTTCATCTGTCATATTGTATTAATAATAAATAAATAATAAATTAATAATTAATGATGATTCATTATTAATTTATTGTGTTGGTATTCTGTTTTTTAGCCATTTAAGTCCTGATTCTTTTAATTCCTTATGCCAACATGCAAGATTCCACTCTGTAACAGCAGAATGCTGCACAGCATGAATGGATACTTCTGTGACACAAAACATAATGGCTGAAAGAAGTGAATTTTTTATTCAGCTTTCCCTTGAGTATGGAACTATATGCTTTAGTTCTCCTGTATTTTCTTTTTTTTAATGAAGGTTTTCTCTAGCATTCTTTCTTAATTGTGTTTTTTTACTTGCATTGTATATTATAAAATGATATATATTTATGGGATTTTGTAGTAACTGTCAACTTAGATCATTACAAATTAGATTAGACAGGAGTAATCTATTGTTGGGTGTTTTCCTACTTCTTTTATTTTCTTTTCCTTCTTCTTTTCTTTCCAGATTTGATAGCTGTTTACATGTGATACCCACCACTGCTTCTCACTAGGGACTTTTGTAATGTTTTATGTGAATTTTTAAAACAATAAGCTAGAGAGATAGGATTTTCTCTTTTCCAACTATTAAATGAAAAATCAGAAGTTAATGAAATAACTGAAAAGTGTTTCTTTTGTTCTTGTTGAAAAAGAATTCTGTTTTTTTGCTGGCATCTTAATTTTAATGCACTGACCTTTTTTGGGCTTCTCAGATTACTTCGGGTTGTATTGCTAATGAAATAAGGCACTATTTTTCTCTTTCAGTTCAGTGTAAGGTATGTTCTTTGTGATGCAGCAGCTAAATCTGTTTATTTCAAATAATTACAGCTTTTAACTTGATTTCCTAGTGCAAATAAGTTAGTCACTTCCCTACTACTATATTAGCGTTGCCTTTGGTAATTGGTATCCCCATAATTGCAATATCTTATTGAGAGGTATATGTACCTAAGTGTTGGAGTATTTTTTAGAGCAGCTAAATGGGAAGGATGAGGTCTGAATACGGAAAACGTCACTTCAGTTGGGAGAACTTCGAGATATGATGGGAGGTGGGGTTTGGATGCAATAGGGAAGAAGATGTTAAGAAACCACTAGAGAAGGGGAGGAATAGAAATATTGTGGTATAGTATGAGGAGGTGAAATTTTATTAATTCAACTGTCTTTTGTGTCAATTCATTCCTTTATTTGTATTATTTCACTGCTGTAATTGTGAAAGGAATACAAGGAAAAATGGCAGAGTCTGCACTTGTTATGACCTTACCATGTTTGTCTGTGTTTTTGGGGCAGTTAAGGTTATCGAGAATAACCTTAACTTAGAGAATATCGAGAAAAACCTTAGCTATAGGCATCTAATTTTAAATCTTCAGTTGCCTGTGTGGTAAACAGAACTGTGTGGTGATTGCACTCTGATGCTGTGGGCTCCAGGGCTCAGTGGCTGGAGTCTTACTGTAACTAATGAGGGAAGTGTCTGAGCACACTCTGCCCTTACTGGAGTGCCCAGTGAATGAATTCCAAAGCTGTGTAAGTCCAGAACTTAGGGTGAGACACAACCAAAGACTCGCCAGTCAGCAGTCGTTAAATGCCAACGTTGAAATAATTTTTCTCAGAAATCTTCTGTTTCTATGTGAAGAAAATTTTATAGGTATGTATTTTGAACAACTTTACGTTGTTCAGTACTTTTTAAAAAATAATTATTCTTGTTCTGAGGTGTTACCTTGTCACAGTTGCCGTGTGTGGGTTGTATCTTTCTAATCCACGCCTTGCTCTGTTTTGTTCTGGACTGAGTTGTCCATCCTAAATGGCAGAAGTTTTACAGTATTTTTCCCTCCTGCAGTAAAATAAAAAAGCTGCCGGGGTAGCACTGGCATTAATTGGAATTTTGCCTGACTGCTGATAATGTGTTTTTACTTTCCCTACTTACTGTCTGAATACTTTGGAAATGCAGGGACAAATTTCACAAAACCTTCTTACTCTGTTTTATGATATAGAAAACACCTTAATTGAAGGCATCTCTGTAGTATTGAATTTCCAGGTATTTTGATTAAAAAAAGAATCTTTTGATGATTAACATTATAAATTTTGAACATGAACAAGTTTATCTCAGTTGTAATATATGCCATTTAATAGCAAGGTTCTTTTAGCTACTTTTAAATAACAAATACTAAATTTTTTATGGCAAGTACATCCAGCACTAATATTTTATATTTATAATCTCTGATGTTTTCATTCTGAGCCTGCTAATGACAGAAGTTATCCAAAGCAATTTGAAATACAGTACTTTGAGGCAGACAGCAATGAATAATATTGGACAAGGTAATCCAGATTTACCTGATTCTTTCCTGTTAACCTGTAAGGTAACTTTAGTGACAACATATGTAGAATTACAGATGTCAAATTAGTGGAGGGTTGTTGCTGAAAATCAAAGAATATTCAATTTTTAGTTGTTAATTTGATCTTATTTTTCATGTTTAATGCTGGGAATAGTAAAATGATTTGAGCAGAAGCACTGAAAATACATTTAACTATGGTGGTCCATTTGGAAAAATCCATACGATTGCTATTTTAAAAGCATAAAATGTCCTACAAATATGTGTGCTAAAGATGTTGATTTTAATGTTTGTTTTCTAGTGATTATTGAACAAACTCAAGTACATTTGAAGGTTTAGAAAGCTAATGAAAGCATAATGAAAGCATAATTTAATGGGACATTCCTGGTCTCATACATCACACATTATATAGAGCAGACAGGTGAAAACCAGTATTTTCTTGGCAAAAGTGACTATTGATAAACCTTATCTCCATTTTGCTGAAATTTAAATATGTTTCATTATTCCTTAAAATTGAGTTATTAACTTGTAATACTTTTTATTTAGAGTCAAAAGTAATGTCCTTGTTACCTAGATTTCCAAATTATGTATCAATTTTCAAGATAGGTGGTGCCAGGCATACACTGTGTCTCTTACTGCTTAGGCCCTAAGAGTGAGGACCCTAATATTGCTTTTATTGGCATTCACCATTATACATACTTCTTTATAATCTTTACACAGCTGCATTTGGGAGGGCCTCCATAGCTTACAATGGTCAGTTTGTGAATGTTCTTAGGACTAATTCCAGAGGCTGAAAGCAGTAAAATTGGCAGTTAGTGTGCTGGTGTCTGATCACACTATTTTTTGTCTAGTTTTAATTTGCAGTGACCTTGAATTGTGTAACATGTAGTTGACGTGGAGCCCATGTTACATTAATACCTCTAATATTACACTGATTATGTTGACGTTTAGTAAATAATTTTTTCCAAATTTTGGCACTACTGCGTGGCTTGTAGAATGTAGAACACCTCAATTAGTAAATGTATAGTAAATATTGATATGTATTAAACAGATAAGGTTTTACATTTTTTAATAAATCATCCTCAGGGAAATGTGAAAGAGAATCCTAATGGCCATCAAAGTATTCTAAAGAGCCATGAAATAGACTAGCATTTTCCATTCTGCTGCATTCATTGCTACTACAGTGTTAAATCTTGTCTAAAAAAGGAAAATCTTGCCAAACAGAATGTTGTTATCATACACAGATCAAAATCTGCATAAGTATATAGATCTGTCAAAGTGGCAGGTTATTTGCAGTGTTGGCAGTATTTAAATCTGTAAACCAGTTTAAAATGGAGAACTGTTATTAATTTGAAACTAGGATAAATCATCTTCAAAGGACCCAAACAGGAGAAGCATTATATTGTTAGCTTTTTTGGAATTGAATTTATGACTGCTTGTGCTTCTAAACTGGCCTACGATTTTTTTTGATGAGCTGTTCTTTACTTTTTCTGAAGTGAACACCAGCTGCTTCAAAAAGTGTTTTAAGAAACAGTAAAGCAGGCAGTGCTTTTCTTTATCATATGATAGATTACTTCCCTAATGTGGTAATTTTCTCCCATAATAAAAAGCATTTTCATGGTATTTTATATATTTATGTTATTAATGTCTGTGTGTCAGACATTTTGGGTTACTGGAATAGTCTCTGATGTTTCTTATTTCCTTCCACATCTCTTCTGATATACTTTCTTTTTTAGACAAGAAGGAAAAAGTGATATTGTTAGCTTGTGGCTGTTATATAACATAGGTTAATAATGCTGCTGTTTCAAAGATAAAATGTAGTGACTGAACCTGTACTCATTCAAGTTGTATGTAGTAACTTAAAAGGTGCTTGTAAACCTTTGGTGTTTGCTGTTACAGTCCACGGATAGCCCTTGTCCTCCAAACTGTTGGTCTTTATACTTTTTTGTCCAACTGCAATACTGAAAATTCTAGTTTTTGTGTAGAATCAATAGAAATGTCTCTTGTGTACCAGTCATACGTTGTTACGTGCTACAGCTTTATGAGTGTTTGCCATATACCCATTGTATTAAGCTTCATTTTGAAAGTTTTAATTCTTGTTGCTCCTCAAAATCTGTAAGTTATTTTGTGTTTCTGTTTTGGTAAAGTTCTTTAATAGTTTTTTTTAATGTTATTGCTTGGCTTATAAATACAGCACATTTTAGTGCTCAATGAGTTTATTTTAATGAACTGTTCATATCAGTTTTCAAGTTACTAGTTTTGAGAAGTTTGTGCAGAGTCTTTAAGAGATTAGTAAATCTAGTGGCAGTCTTTTTAAGAATAAGACTTAACATACTCAGGTGTTTATATTTACTTTTTGGCTAGTTCCATACATGTATATTCAGAACGTGAAGCTGTTCTCCTAATACTGATTAATGTAGTTGTCTGGCTATGGTTCTGTAGGTAATGCTTTAAATTATTTCCTGCAATATGTTTTTGTTGTTAGGAATAATAGATAAATAGCAAAAACACTGTGTTATCTAACATTGAATTTTAAATATATTCTCTTCTAGAGAACTAGAGGACGAAAACGAAGCTTTGTGCCTGAAGAAGAAAAACCTGAGGTTGGAATATAGTGTTTTGTTTGTTTGTTTTTTTAACAGTTTCACAAAAAATTAAACTTTGGGCTGAAGTGTTACTTTCCATGCCATAATTGAAAATATTTGCTTTCCTTCTCTCCTTCCCCCCCATTCCTCTCTTTTTGCCTTCTGCTGTGACAGGAACGCATTCCCAGAGAAAGAAGGCAACGACAGTCTGTGCTGCAAAAGAAGCCCAAGTCAGAGGATTTAAGGACTGAGTGTGCTACCTGCAAAGGCACTGGAGACAATGAAAATCTAGTCAGGTAGGTTTGATACTCTGACCTTATGAGGAGCTCATGTCCCATCTTTATCACTTTGTCGTGATTAAAATGAAGAAAATGTGCTTTTTGAAAACACAATAAATTTCCTCTCCGTATTAGGGGTAACATTACATCAGAAATACTGACTTTATTCACTTACTGATCTGCCAAAAACATTTATATTTTAAATAACTAAAATAATCTGGTTTTCTAACACAAGAGAATTAATTTGCTCTCATCAGGGTGAATTGTCAATGTTTTAGAGCAGGTCAGAAAGATAAACCAACATTTTAATGATATTAAAGCTACATGAGCATCCTAAAAGTAATTAAATTAAAATAATCAATAATTTAATGAGCTGAAATATGGATTATGAAGAATTTATATTTTTAAAAAGGTATTAATGCTACCTCCATTAATGCAAATCATGAAAGGGTTTGATAATCATGTTTCTTATTTGAAACAGAAATGGAAAAAAGACCCTTGAGTGATGTTTTAATAGGTGCAGAAATCTAATTAAAGTGTAGAATAGCTGCTCTTAAATAGCTACCATTGACCAGAACTTCTGGGAATTTTTTTATAGCACGCATTGTAGCCTCTTTGCAAAGATGTAAAGCTGTTCACAATTCTTGAAAGAAAAATCATGGACCTTATCAATCAGAAGGTGGATTTTAATTGAATCCACAGAGATTTCATTAAAATGATCTTGTAAGTTCAGATTTTAAAAAGTGGGTTGTATTTAGGTCCTGTATGCTTCAAGGAGATTTTTCTAGACAAGTTCTTCTCTTTAGGTCAGATAAAATTGTTGCTGTTAACTGCAAGGAACACTCCAAAATAAGTATTAATTTATTTCTGGGAGTCAGAGTTATGAGACAGGTCAGAATCTCTGATGACATAGGCAAGCAACACATAGCTTGATAATCAGGATGTGTCACTAGTACAGATGCCTTGTACATACTCAGAATAACTGGTTTTAGTATCAGCCACAGCGTATGATTTACCATGGAAGTTGGTAAAATTTCAGGGTTGTGTGCCAGAGTTGTAGTTGTATTTCCAAATTGGAGGCAGAGTGCCTGTACAAGCTCATCAGTAACCGTGTGACTCACATACAGACCAGCTACCACTGCTGGGTAATCTTAGATCCTGCTCAGAACCAGACTGTGAAGCACAGGGGGTGGTGCAGGGGCTGCTCATGCAGTTACGCTCATGAGGACTGGTGGCAGCAGGTTTTTATCTGCCCATGACAAGATAAAGGCTTTTCTTAAAGCCCTGTAGTTTACAAGAAATAAAAGACCCAGGAAGACCATTTTGTTGTGAGTAGGAATCCTGGTAAAACATATCCTGTGTTTTACTGTGAAAAAGGCAGTAAATTAGTTTTTTTTCTTCAGGCTTTTTCTAGAAATGTTAAAAATACCACATTGGAGGATATAAAGGATGAGAAAATGCCATGAAGAACTGTATATTTAAGTTGCAATTAAAAAGTAATGGTAGAAAATTACTGTGAAGTCTTGTTTACTACAGGAAAAGATTTTAGTAGTAATTTAGATGGGCCAAAAATAAACATATTACATGCCAAAACTAAAACCCAACAGGTTCTCTTAAAAATCAGCCTCATAATTAGGCCAAGAAACTGAGCAGTATTCCTGTATAGGAGAAGGAGTTTATGTTCTAATCCTTTGTACATAATTCTCTGAAAAATATTTCCTTAAATCTCCTTATTTTTAATAATAATTTTTTTTAAAGATTTAAATTTAAAACTTGCTTTTCTTTAGATAATTCCTATAAATAGCTTTAACTTTATCCAGTTTAGATTACCACTGCTTCTAAAGAGCTTACTTTTGATAATTACTAAATTTTGTTAACTCTGCAGTCTAAGATGTGTAGGGGTGTGATCCACAGAGTGTTGCTGTGTCAGAGAAAATTTCTAGAAGCTTATTTTCTTTTGTGTTGTCACAAAGTGATAGGAGTGACGCTCTGCCTGCCATGGTGCTTTTTCCTCCCTATATCATCATGCAGGACTCGTTTGTGGTGGTAATAATACTGTTTTAAATTCAAGGTTGTAGGACTCCTTGCAAGCAAGGAATGTTAAGTAGAGAAAACAAAGTATTATTTCAATATCTGTTTGTTTGGCCCTGTCTGTTAGTGAAGCCCAAATTTTCTCAGATCTTTATTGTTTATTATCTTTGATCTTCACTAAAATTACTGGATTTAATTTTCCCTCTTTCCAACCCATCTGTAACTAAGAAAAGGGGGGTTGTGGTTATGTTATACAAGAGATTTTTCTGAATGTAAAAGTTCATCACTAAGTTAAGCAGAAGTATGCAGCAAATGAAACTGCAGATTTAAGGAATAATCTTGCAGGGCCTTTGGTCTTCTCCTGCTGTGAGTTACCACAAACAGGCCTGATTACATGACACTTACACAATCTGCTTTTAAAAATTGTAGGCTCTTCTAAAATTTATTTGACCCTCGCTGTAGCGTTGATATGTGAGTAAGGGTTAGAGGAAGATAAACAATTTTTTCATATTTCAAATAATGCAGCAGAAATTCATAATTTATAATAATAATTTATTTAGCAATGAATCTGGAGGAAGAAAGTATAACTTAACTAGTTATTACTGTGTGACTATTGCAAGGGGTTTTTTAGTCTCCGTTTTAGATGCTTCTGGGTAGCATGGGATGGCAAAGGGATTATTTCTTATATATTCTGTGGCTTTACATAACATGTTATTTATATGGTTTAAAATCAGTAAATAACTATGGAAGGATTTTTCCTTAAAAAGTACATTTCATTCTGATGAATTATAATGCTTTGCTAACTCACTGAATTATGCCTTAGTGACTATAGTGATAAAAATTGAGATATCTTCAATTAATTACTTTTTTCGTAAACTTATTGACATGTTGCTTTTATTTATGCTAATAGTTTGCCATTAATATATATTACAGACACATCAAAATAGTGTTTTTTTAATCAGAGATATGAGATAATACAGATAGGCTCTTTCAGTATAGTGGCATGCACTAGAACTGAAAAGTTTAGATTTTGTGGTTTTGTCCACTAGAAAGGATCAATCTTGTGATACTTATGTGATGGCTTTTTTTTTTTTTTTAAGAAATTACAGTGTATTTATTTTATGAATTCTTCTATACACATCTGTGTGAATGCTGTTGAACGAAGTAAACCTGCAAGTTTTATCTTTTACAAAAATAATAAGTGGCACAGTCAAGATTTACAGATCTAACTGTGAAAAGTTAATTGAAACCACATACTTAAATGAGGCAAAGTTAGATCTCTGTCATAAGTGAGAAAGCCATAGCTGTAATTAGAGAAAAGTGTGGGTTTTGAATATCTTTTTACTTAAATGATCTCTCATTGAGTTTTGAGAGAAAGAGTAGTAAAAGATGAAGGTTTTAAAGTATTTTATATTTGACATGGGTTTGATATGGGGCAGGCATGAAGACACAGCACTTTTTAAAGAGAAGAGAGGTAAAAGAGCTGTAATGTGTGCTTGAAACTAAAGTATTGTGAAACCAGAGAGTACCTATAAAAATATACCGCTCAATCTTAGCCAATAATCAAATATTGGCAACATTTGCTTGAAATTGAAGACATACATTGAAGTATGGAATTTTCTAAAGCTTGATGTGAAAGGTAAATTTTCTGAGAAACTCAGAAAACAATTTTAAATGTTCCATTTGTTTTTCGAGCTGACCTCTGCTGTTTGTTTCAGGAAGCATTTAGATACAATGCTTTTCTTTTCATTTTGTGAATCTTTGAAGTCATTTATAGTTTAGACATTTAGAAGGTTTCCTGAGTGCTTAATTACAATCTTGCATGAATTGCTTCGAATGATAGATCTTCCAGAAGAATTGCTTTATTCTTAACTCACTCCTGGGGTGTTTTTGTTTTTTTGCTTTTTTTTTAATGAGGCTGTAATTTACTGATGCAAATCTTTAAAAATAGCTCCTCCATAGTTCTCTTTAGAATGTCACCATATTTAGTAGAAACATGGATAAAGAAATCTTTCAGGTGGCTCAAAATGTAATAGGGAAAACCTGCCCTCCATATTGTAGTGTTGTTAAGATGAAGTGCATCTATCACAGTATTACCGTATAATCTGCTTGGTAAAATAAAAAATTATGGTTAATTTTAGCAATTTTAATTTGTAGAACAGTTTTTTTAAAGAAGAATCCACAAGCTTATCCAGTCTAAAAACTTTAAAGGGAGAACTTCTAAATGATTTCACTTCCAGAGAAGTGGTCTCTCCTCAAAAAATAATCTGGTTTTCAGCTGCTGCTATTTAAAAAAAAAATTAAATACAGCATATTTTTTTTGCTTTAAGATATACTTGGGTAATACTTTGGAACGTAGTGCATTAGATAAAATTGGCATCTCAATAGTAGATTTGAGAAAAGCAGAATAGAATTAGACCATCGTTCTTGTATGGGCCAAAATTAAAGAAATCTCTGAAAAACATTCGATTTCTTCATCCAAAAATTGAGAGCAAGCATATTGTAGTACTTCTTTTGTAGTTTTGTGTATTGAGTTTTTCTGCTGTATTGTCAGTTAAGTTAGAATTTTCCATTTCATTTGATTTACAGTAACTGAGGCAAAATTATGACTTCCGCATTGCAGAGAGGGTAAAATAGATGAAGGTCATTTGAAAGAATAGGGAATAGTGTTTGTTAAAAACACGGATTTGAATGCTAGTTATAAAGTATTCAAAAAACATAAATCTGCAAAGCAAATTATCAAAAATGTATGTAGTATTTATTTTTAATGCACGTATTTACTAGGAAATAAGCTAAATGTAAAAGTACTTATTTTTTCCAGTGTACTCTCTCACTTTTCAAGCAAGTCTAATGTGTTGCATGTACAGTCACTGTATCAAGGCAGCCAGGGAAGGTGAGGAGCAGGAAAGGAGAAAGAAGAAAATATATGCAGTGTCATATTTACTGAACAAAAAAACCTATGGAGGAAAATTATCTATAAGGTTGACTATTATTTGAATTATCCAATCATATTGTAACTGAAAATCATTAAAAGGTGTGCAACATCTATAATTCTGGTGCTACAAACGTATGTATCAAGTTTAGGATGATATTTTGCGCTGTATAAAAGATTGCACGCTTAGCTGCACACAATGGTCAGCTTTAATTCTGCTTTTGACTGAAAGTTTTAGACAGTCTCTTTTGAATCCTCTGGAGATCATCTGTCCAAAAATGTCTCACTAGATTTCCTTAATTGTATTTCTTTTGTATAGGTTTATCTTCACATTTTTATTTCTTACATTTCCATGCAAAGGAGCATGCCAAACTTCAAGTTAAGGATTTCTTCCTTATTTGTTCAGCTGTTAGTTTTGAATCTCTTCATGAGCCTAAGTTTATTCCAGGACAAGTACATTAATTATTCATTACTTTAGATGCACTGCGACAAAATTCACAGTCCATCATAATGATTGAAAGCCTGTTATTTACAGTAGAAGTTCAAGACCACTAATGTAGGGATTAATCACAAGGAAAATGTTAGTTACTTAAGCCACAATTTGCAGCAATCTTCTGCGTTACAGAGGATTACAAATGCATTATTTTATTGGAATGAACTAAGAGAATGAAAGGAAATGTAACATTCAGTTGTGTAATTTATTTCTGCTGTATAATTTACAGGGATTAATTCTGGTTGTTAACTTTTCTAGTTGCTTGAGTTACCTGTTAGATAATTTTTTGCATATTGCCTTCTGAAAAGTGTTTCTTTTTTTATTGTAGATAGCAGGATAGTACATATAATGATGAACACGCATTTTCTTCACTGAGGACTTGATTCAAACTGAATTTGTATTGCATTTTACTTCCTGTAAATTCATATGCTAGGGCATATATTTAAAAAAACCTGTAGTCATTGTGCAACTCTCTTGCCAAGTGCTTACAAGTCAGGCTTAAGTCTGTTAATAAGACTTGTGCTGCAGTCATTCAGGGTTTCTCTAGAAGCAGACTGCTGGGTGTGTTTGGATTTGAGCTATCCAGCTACCTGAAGCTGTTCAGGACTGGAACATTTGCAAAAAGTGCGTGACAGATCCTTGGGTTTCTGTTAATGAGGCATCACTCTATTTACCTGGTACCTACCAGGTTTGCTTAGTGTGCTTGTCTGTTATTTTCCTGAAATGAGACAGCAAAATGTAAATTGAAGCCCAGATTACTATTTTCCCTTGATTGTTTTGCTCCTTGACTCTTAGTGAAATTTAAACCATATAAAGAATAGACCCTCAGGTCTTTGGTTATTGATTTTGTGTTCCATCTCTGGTTTGTTTCTTGATAATGTGTAGTCTTGAAGGAGCTGTCTTATAGGTAGTCTGTGTAGGAGTGGCCCAAAACTGAAATTTTGGAGGTATTACCATGTTTAAAACATGCTACCATTCAATTCTGTTATCAGAATTAAGAGATTCAGGCCGGGAAATATGCATAGAATCATCTGATGTAATTTTTCTCTAAAGTTTAGCATTGAGCTTTCATTTTATGAGAAGTTACCTGGCCTGCCATGCTTTCTGATCAAATGCAGGTACAGCAAAGCGTGATTCCCCCTGTGTGCTCCACAAAAGGGTTTATTTGATTTTTTGGGGGAGTTATTTAATGACATTTCCTGTTAATACACTGAGAAGAATAGAGGAAAAATGGATATTTGTCCCTCTTCAGTGTTATGAAATTTCTAAAACCCTGTTGGAGCCTTATTGTGATATTTGATGAGGCTTGTTAGTGTTCCTCTTACAAATGAATAGGAGTGAGCATTGTGAGAATTCCCTGATAGTTTTTCTTCACATTCTTTTCTGGGCTATTTGCTGATCTGTCAGTCAAACCTTCTTAAAGTTCATACTGGGCTTTAGTCTGTAGAAGCTTAGTGAACAGTAGAAGTTTATACTCTTCAGGTAGAAGTGTAATTGTCCAAAGTTGTTAATATTGATATTTGAAGTGTGCTGATGCAAAAAGCTTCTGTACCAATGTCATGAGCTTCAAAACTATGAACTTCAAACAAGATAACCACTTGTAAATAAGAGAATCTTTCTACAGGGTTACTTTGTTTTCCACTAACTAAGACTATTTTACCATTTTTTTTTATCATTGAACTTTAATATATAGTTATCCTTTCTTGTCCTTCAGTTACAGCTGATTGATCAAGTCTTTGCTGCAATCACGGGCTTGTAAACTACAGCTTGAAACTGTATTTCTCACTTGTAATCTGTTCCCCAGACAGCTATGTATCTCATTATTTATTTATTATTTTTCTGCTTGCCCTAGGAAATATCTGTATCAGGGACCTTTGCTCCTTTTTTTTTGTATTCTATAACTACTAGGATTTATAAGAATTTATAAAATGAAAAAATACAATAGAGAGGTTCTTGACTATAATTAATGAGTGACCTCTTTAGATGAAGCAGTCACTGAATGTGGTGTTTTTTTGGAAGATTGAAATTATTTAGTGAAACAAGATGCGGATTCTGAAATTTCAGTTTATGATGGAAGTGGGGAGACTTATGACATATCAAATTATTTCCCAGTCTGGTTACCAGTAATAAATTATGACTACAAAAATACCTACCTGGATGGAGTCAGTAGCTTATTATTTTTGTGGGCATTGTTAAGATTTTTTTCTTACCTCAAATTATATCAAATAATTCAAATCAGTTGGCATTTGAATGTGTCACTTACTCCTTCATTTTGGCCAAACTGCTTCTGTCACTTTCAGTGCAGCGAGCTTATCACATCAGAATATTTCATAGTACAGCATACTCAGAAAGCAAATGTCAAATTCATTACCAATTCAGTTGTTTTGCATTGTTAAACCGAGCCATTGCTACAGAAGCCACAAGACTGAAATTTGTAGTTATGGAATTTATGACATGAGAATTTTCATGAATAAAATGATGTGGTAGAAGACCACGGCAGGAGACAATAACCATTTAAATGCTGTGTTGCAGCATCAGTTTTGACTTGTCACAATTAGTGTCAAGTGAGCATCTGTGCAGTCAGTTTTCTGAATTAAATCTCTCTTCATGGAACTGTAGTGTAAATTATGGACTATTTGAAATCTTTATATGCAAAAGAGTAATGCTTACCATTCCACATGCATTTTTTAACATTTTTGTTACTGCTGCCCAGTATTTTTACAAATCTTTGATCTGTAGTTAGTTAATCTGTGTGGGGTTTTGATAGGTGACCTGCAGTCAGAGTGCAAAACTTCACCTACACTATTCAAAACTAATTTTGTCATGGAACAGTGTGGGCTTTGTGTGCCTTGGGGGTTTTTTGCATTACCAAAGAAGCCTGTATGTGAAAAGCAGCTAGAGGTGCAGTGAGTAAGGATATTGAGTCACTTTCCTCAGCACTGACCAGAGTTATTCTTCACTTTATTAATATGGCATATAATACCATTATATGGTATTAATTGCGTTAATGGCAATAATTTCATTAATAAATCAGTGGAGCACAGTTGCATACAATTTTTTGCTAATTTGTGTGTAAATCAAGAATTTTACATCTAGTAGTATTCCCTGAGAGGCTGTAGATAATCTACATGTTTTGGGATATTATTGTTCTTTTTAGCCTAATTGTGCTGTAGGCTGAGGTATTGCAAAGCTTCTTATTGAAGTACATGCTTTTAAACAGTTAAGAAACCTAAAAAGAACAATAACAAACCCCGTTTAGTTGTAAAGCTTCTTCAGCATTAGAATATATTTGGTAAACATTGCTTTCTTTGGCAGCATAAATAACGAGAAATACAGTTTTAATATTGAACTTTATTTTGAAACAGCTGTAATAATATCTAAATAGATAATTTGAAAAGTGACATTAATATCAATCTTCTTATAACATGTCTTCCTTTTTTGGGAAAAAGAATATAAGTGTAGGATTTTTTGCTGTACTTCAGCATGATTTTGATGTTCCCTAGATTTGGTCTGCTTGTCTTACCACAGTTGCCTGCTAGTGTGGTCATTGAAATCACAGCTTAAATAATCTAGACTATCATCTATTACTGAAGTAATATTTTTTCTGTATGCAAAATTTATGAGTTTGTAAAATACAGCTATATATTATTCATTTCTTTTTCTGCCTAGTTATTAGTTTTGTTCCTTTCTTTAGCATAATTTTTAATTTTTTGTGGGTTTTTTTTTTTTAATCTGTGCCATATAGAAGGTTGGATTCAGATTTTGCTTTGCTTTCAATTAGTAAAACTCAATCTCCTTCACAGCAGCTCAGACTATTACTATTACTTACACTTTGTGTCATTCCTTAATATTCTCATCTCAATAAAATTAAATTTTTGCATCTGCTTTGCTTCAAGCCATTTAAAATGCCAAAGACAAGATTCTTTAGTGAGATAGGAATTCACTGTCACCAAATATTCTAGGTAGGACTTCATTACCTCATAACAATCTCGTTTTTCTTCTTGAGATTTTTTTCCTAAACATTTACTCTTGAATGGATTTTTTTAATTCTTGTCATTTGAAGAAATATTTTTTGAATATTATCTTGTGGAAATAAAAGCCCTTAGTGAAGACTAATATGTTTCTTTTTTTCATATCACTGGTTGTAACAATGTAAAGGTCAAACGTAAATTAATGTGCCATGCCTTGATTAACTAGCTGAATTGATCCCATTCCCTCCTGCTCCTTTCCATACTCAATTTTCTGTTAAACTAAGAACAGCATTGTTACTGTACTGCATGTGCACTTACTGCTGAGGAGCAGGAACACTAAATCCCTCTAATTCTGACTTTGACATCTGACGTGCTGTTGTATTAGGGAAATAGTCAATAAAGTGTAAGCTGACATTGGAATAGGGTGTAGTAACTGACTTTTACCATTGCACATAAACAGAGTAACTATTCTAAATCATAGCATCACTTTCAGATGGATAACCACTAAAATCACTGCACTGTGGTTTCCTGAAAATGCCACAATCCTTCAACTGCCAAATTAAGCCCAGGGAGAACAACCATCGGTGGTGCTGCACAGTTATGTGGAGGGATGAGCCCTGAACCAAATGAAAAGATGTTCTGGAAGAACGGTAACCTTTCCCATGATGTGCACATTTTCCATTACATTTCTGACACAAAATGCTGTGAAATGATTTAATGTTGACATTTTGTTTTGCTGGCTTTTTCCTTTCTTATTAAACAGAAACAAAAGTTAGGTTAGGAAAGTAGAGAGAGGATGGCCAAGCATTTGAATTCTAATACAGAAATCTCTGCTTTAAAGATAAAACCAAAAAGCACTCTAAATTTTGTCTAAACATTGTTTCTGACATTGAATTGTACAGATTTTGGGGGAAAAGAAATGTATGTGTCTCCAGCATCAATATTGAACACCTTGATCTGTAAGGTTAATTTATGTTGCTGCTTTGCAGTAATTACTTACCACGTATGCTAATTCAGTAAAGAGTATCCTTTCTAATTAACAATCACAGAAATCTTACACATCAGCTATGTAACACAGCACATGCAGTACACTTACTTCTGCTTGTCATTTTTGATGTATACTGCTAGAAATGATTGTAGAAAGGAGGAAGCTGTGAGCAGACATGATACAATAGAAGGTCAACATGTGTCATTTGGAAAAGGATAAAATTTTATTGAGTGGGGAAACAGAAAGCAGCTCTTCGTTCATGCTGTACAGGAGCTCTCTGCATCTAAAGTAATACATGTAAGAATACTTGGACAGAAGAATTACTTGTCTAAAGTGTGGTTCATGCATCCTTTGCCAGCCTTCTATTTCGTATTTCAGAACTGATGAAAAGCCTTGCTTGTTCCTAGCACAGTATACAATTTTATCTTTGAAAAACACAGTTTTTGCTTTTGTTTTCTTAAGGATGTTTGAAGTTTTCTTGGCACCTCATTTATTTTATCCTTCTTCCATCCAATTTCAGTGTGTTGGATGATGGTTTTTGTCATGGAAAGTTACTCTGTTTCCATGAGGGGGTATCTAAATATGAATAAAATATTTTACTGTGGAGACACTGAAAATAAACATAGAACTTTGGTTATACAGTAACTTACTTGAAAGAAAATGTGTATGTTGGATTATGTTTTCTGTCACATTATTTAATGGTTGATCAAAAAGGTATGCTGGCTTTGACAAATTCAAAATAGTCTTAACTTCTGGGAAGAGAACCTCAGTTTATTGTAATTTAAATATTTGTAACTAAAAGTGAAACGCTAGCAACTAACTCACTTCTTTTCCTGAAAACCAGTGTGTATGGTTGGATTTTAAAAGGACATGTCTTGGAAAAACTGCCTGGCATCTGATAACACTTCAGGACTTTATAAAAGCTTCAGTATCCTTCATATGCTAAACCAGTGTAGAGGAGTTTGTTTTTGTTTTTGAGAGGATGCTGAAATGGTAGTGATAGCCAAAGTTGAAAATGGTACCAATACTTAAAAGTTGAAACGTCCCTCAGTTTTAATGTGAGACGATAGAAGTAGAAACAAATAGAATTCAGTGATAGTATTGAACTGATAGTTAAATTATTAAATTCTAAAAAATATTGTTGTAATAAAGACTAAAATAATTGCAAAAATCCTAATGGCAGTAAGCTAAACAATAGAATTTGTTGGCATTTATTTGACCGTAATATGTAAACAATAATTTTAGAGCTGTTTCGTACGAAGGACTATTAAAATTGAAATAGATGTTATGAAATTGTTCTGGCAGCCTTTAGCTGTTTGCTAACAATTTAATACAGCAATAAAAGCTAGCAATAGCAGCACCAAAATTGCATAGTAGAAACTTGATTATAATTTTGTAAGAAAATATTGTATGGATTAAAATGCTCACTTCAGTGTAAACTGTGGCCAGGGTTTATCCTTGGGTTTAAAAATCTCATAAATTTGAATAGCTTTTTAAAGTGTTCTTGTTAGTAAAAGTCAGAGACAAATTATGCCTTGTGCTGATGTTGCTGCCTAGGGAAATAGAGGAGAGGAGTTAAATCTTTTATTCTGTAAGTATGCCTGTATTAAGCCTTCCCAGGACTCAAAATGGAAGTCTCTTTGGACCTTGTGTTATGGACTTCTTATTTAGGTATTCCCATCTCTGTTCCACTATCCACGTGAATAAAACATAAAAGCTAATGGATGGGACTCATGTCTGCATTTTTGCATCTAACTGAGAGCATGCTCATTAGCACAGCCAAGTGTGAGCACAGACTTCTGGTTTATGCCTGGAGAAAGGCAAATAAAAAATTTCATCTCTAAACTCTGTGAAATTGGAAAATGCATCGTAATTGTGAATTTGATTCTCATTTTCTTTGTAGGGCTATTTCTGAGGGGGAAGAATCTATATGCATTTCTGAATTCTCTGTCCTTTAACTTGTACAGAGACTCTGACTGCATGGGGAGGTTTGTGGAAGAATTTTCTGGAAATGAAGTGTACTTTATAAATGCTTATTGAACTTAACACTGAGTAGATGTAGCAGAATATATGGCTTGTTTAATTGGCAGGAAAGAATCTGTGCAAGTCCATAGAAATTTTTATTTGAGAGCCTCAACTGGTTTTGAGACATTTAGAATATTTAAAATACATTTCTATTTAAATTACGTATTTCTTAAAGTATTTTGAGAAAAAGGTGAAAATATGGAAATGCTGCCTAAGACGGAGCTTCTGGGAAACCGAGAAAAGGTAATGAGACAAAATACGGGCTAAGTAGGCAGAGAGTAAATGAGTAATAAATAGAGGAGAAACCAGTTTGTAAATTCTGTAGACCTTGAAGTAATGAACAAAGATCTGAAATTTCAATGTAAGCTAGAAGGGATTCAGTATGGACCCTGCTAGGGACAGCTTCCTGGCAGTGCATATTCTGTGTTAACATTTCGTGGTACAAGAATTGGGAAAAGGAGAAGCTGAGTTACTTAAGAGTGGTGCAAAATGTGGCAAAAAATATCAACCTTGAAAAAGAACAGTTGATTTTTGATGTTCAGAAAGAATAACAAACAGGATTCAGTAACAGCATGACAAGGATAACCTTATTTATTGAGCTGTTTGCTTCGGGATTGAAGACCATTTCTTAATAAATGACAGGAGAAGAAAAAAACTTTTAGGTTTTTTTCCCTTGATGAAGCTTGTAACTGCCACAGTATATGAGTTTGTGGAGATATGTTAAGAAAAGCACTTGAGGAAAAAAACAATAAAAATGTGCCCTTTTGAAAGAAAATTTAGATCTATTAAGAAATTGAGTTTGTATGAGTAAAATCAGTAGTGCTGTCTTTAGTAGTCTTATTGAGTGATGAGAACAGTAATATTTATTTGAAGTTTCTCTACATTTTGGAGAGAATGTGCAACTACAGGTATGTAAAAGCAGCAATTTAATGTCTGAAAATGCAGAACAGATGAAAAGAGGAAAAATAAAAGTGCTGCTTTGTCATAGTAAAAATTGTTTAAATTTACATAAAAACAGCCTGTCTCCTAGTATCTACTGACAGTTCTTTTAATAACACTTGCTGTGAAAAAGAGATAAGAAAACCAGTGGGCTTTTAAAACTCCAGTGGTAATCTTAATTTTTCTCATTAAAGAACAATAAGTAAACTGCAGGACTTTAATTTTCTTTAATTTTGAAAGGTTTTCTAAACAATTTTTGCTTTTATTAAAAACAGAATCAAAGAATGCTTGAGATTGGAAAAGACCTCTAGAGCTGGTCTAGTCCGAGCCCCTTAATTCAGAACAAGTCGGAGCGCGTTACTCTGGGCAATGTCTGGTTGAGTTTTGAATATCTTCAAGGATGAAGTCTCTGCAACCAAAAAAAAATTTTTTTTTTCTATATTTAACAGTCTCCTTTATTTCAATTTTTGCCTGTTGCCTCTTGTTCTTTCATGGGGCACCACTAAGAAGTCCGTCTCTCTTTCCTTCCCCTTACAGGTATTTGCACACTGAGAGGATTCTCACTGAGCTTTCTCTTCTCCATACTAAGTAATCTCTGGCCTTAGCCTATTTTTGTATGACAGTTACTCCAATCAGTCATCTTCACAGTCCCTTTGCTGAACATACTCCAGGAACTCCATTATTTTTTTTTATACTAGGGAGCCTAGAATTGGTGTGGTTCCATCAGTGCTGAGTCAAAAGAAAAAAATATATTTATTGTTCTTAAAAGTAAACCATTAAAAAAAGAATCATTCTATTGTATATAACAGGTAAAATTTATTTTGTTATAAAAGAAATATCTTCCTGTAGTCAGTATAGTGAGTCATTAGGAACACTACTGGAGAACAGGAAAAGTAATTTGGCTTATTAAATTCATGTCTTGGGAAAGTCATGTCATAGCTGTAGTTGTAGTTTAAAAGGTAAATGAATTGAGCAACATTCTGGAGAATTATGAGTGGTAATTCTTAGTTTTCCATTGGAAGTTAACATCTTAGTGGGAGGTTCCACTATGTAAGTTCTGATAAGGCATCCACAGTTCCAAACCCTTCCTCTGCTCTCTTTGAAAAGTGCATTTTTTTAAATGCATTTCTGAATTCACTACACTGAATTATCATCCCAATAAGAGCTTTCAGGAGTCACCTGTCAAATTGCATTAAAAGAGCTGTATCACCTATCCTGGTAACAGACTGAGACACCTAAAAACTCACAAAATTCAACTGTGAACGATCTCTGCCAATTCTGCCAACTCCAGACCATAATAAAAAATATCGTAGCTAAAACTCCACACTTAGCTAAGAAGGAGTTAGAAGTGCAAGGAGGGAAAATCTCGTGGTGTTGCACTAGAACGATAAGGTCCCTCATGAGGGCAAGAGGATTGTCAGCCTTTAAGTTATCCTTTGCTTCCCTTGTGGTGGGTTCTGGAGTACCCCACGAAGTAGGGTAGTGGGTGCAGTTTCTACACATGCTGAGAGTTAAGATTTCCACTCTCTCAAAACTGGGAATACAGGAGCTGATTTTCTGTGGAATGATGGCAGAATAATAATAGGAAGGTTTTTCTTCTATGGATCTTAGTTCCTTGGAGACCTGATCTGAACAGTTTGTGCCATTGATTTCTAATTTACACCAAAGCTATTGTGGCATCTTTTTCACATTGTAGGTAGAAGCTTAAATCTCTGTATAGGCTTTTGATAAGTGTGTCTGTATGTGCACAATATGCCTGTGTTTGGAGTAGTCAATATAAGTGATAACAAAAATGTTAGACATATCCTCTGTTCCTGTTTACTGTCATTTCATAGAACTGTAGGTAGAATAGCCTGAGTTAGAAGGGATCCACAAGGATCATCAAAGTCCTGTTCTAGGTCCTGCACAGGGCAGCCCCAAGAGTCACACCATGTGACTGAGAGTGTTGTCCAAATGTTTTTTGAACTCTGTCAGGCTTGGTGCTGGGACCACTTCCCTGAGGAGCCTGTTCCAGAGCCCAGCCACCCTCTGGATGTAGAACCTTTGTCTAATATCCAACCCGAAGTTCCCTCATACAACTTCAGGCCACTCCCTTGGGTTCTGTCACTGTCACCACAGAGCAGAGATCAGTGCCTGCCCCTCCTCTTCCCCTCATGAGGAAGTTGAAACCACAGTGAGGTCTGCCCTCTGTCTCCTCCAGGCTGAACAGACCAAGTGACCTCCGCTCCTCACATGGCTTCCCCTCAAGGCCTTCACCATCTTCGTAGTCCTCATTCGGGTTCTTTCAAACAACTTTTTATCTTTCTTGCAGTCTTGGTTCATCACTTAAGAAATCCACTACATTAGCTTGTCCATGTGATTTCTGGGTATCTAACAATGTTTTACATCCTGTGGGAAACAAAAACATAGATTGCATTTACAGTATATAATAATTATTAGTTAAATTATTGGCCTGCTTGCTATAGAAAACTCAGATGGTTTTGTTTTAAAATGCTTTTATATTGAAAACTTTAAAATACTTTTATTTTGAAACTTCATTTAATATTGTATGTACTTAATTCTGTTTAAATTGAGTAAGAACCATTAAGTTCTTACTATCTCATTCCCATTATAAAAATACCTTAATTTTCATTCAAAACTAGTTTCACTGTTTGACGAGATGCCTCAAAAAATTTGCCATGCTTCCTTCATTTTTACATTTAAATTTGTATTAAACCATATCTATGGCTGGATAACTAATTTTTTTTTGTTATGAAGATTGAGAAAATTCTGTAATTAAGCAGCACAGTATTTTTAGTATAGATTAATCCATGTTACAGATTTTTTAAGTAGGTTTCCTCTGACAGTTACATGTAGAAAAGTTCGTGTGAAGCTGGTGGTTTTTATAAGTTAAAGTGATTAGGTTCAAAACATAACTAGTCACTGTAAACAAAATTTTTATGATTTGACAATGAGCTTAATACATACATTTAATGAGTAAGATGAAGAAAATAAAAAATATTTAATATTGCTGCAGTTGTCTTTTTCAGTCGCTTGAGTGTATTTGTTTTCTGCCAGCCCCAGAATTGTGAATGTTATTAGAGTGTTACGTGTTATTTTTAATTTTGCTATTTTGTGAGGCATACACACAATTTTTATTGTTCAAACAGGCAAAAGGTTTCCTTCTGTCTTAGTCACCGGATCTTTGGGAAAAACAAAGTGCTTCTGTTGGTCATTGTATTTGAGACTTTCTGTGTCTTTGTCTACAAGGGAAAAAAATCTGGAATTAATTGGAGAAGTCAATGGCGAATGAGCTAAAAAATGCTTGCTTTTTTTTCAGGAGCACTTTCTTATGGAAGTTTGGTTCTTCTTTTAGAATGTTAGATTGAATTCATTTATTTCAAATTCATGCTATGATTTTTGTTTCTGAATTGGGGAAATCTAACCACTCAATTTGATCAAGAATGATGGATTGTGTGTATTCTATACAGTATTCTGTACAATGACTATGTTATGAAATACTGACTCACAGACAACAAAAGAAATGGGGAAATGATCAAGCAAAATGTCTGTGACTGGAACTTAGCAAAGCTTACTCCCTGGAATTTTTTAACTAGCATTGATACAGATGAAAGTTAGCTATACACTGGGCAGTGGTAATAACTGAGGAACCAGACTCCATTTTGAGTTTCTTATTGTAAAAACTTATAAAACTTCAATCACTTGGATTCAGAATTCTTCATGTCTTCTGTGTGTCTTTTAGGCTGGATGTTTTCAGGCAAAATCTTTAAGGTGAGATTTGAGTCAGTGTACTGTCTGGCCCAGGTGTTCCTCACCCCATACTTTTAAGAAGGGAAGTGAATTGACATCTTTGATCAGTAAATTGAATTTTGGCAAAGACCTCCCTTTCTTTTCCAAGGACAGAGAAGAAATTTATTCATGTAAATTTGATGAAATTTTGGAAAAGGGGAGCTTTGAAGGATGTTATGAGAGAAATGGTTTCCTCATAACTATCAGAGTCATAGTATGGCAGGTTTTAGACCATTTGTCATTGTGCTTAGAGTGTGCTGTGGGCTGTTTGAGTGTGCTTATACCTACAGTTGGAGTTGCTATGAGACTTGCAGGGAACTGAAATGTGGACTGAGAAGGAAGATCTTAAGGACAGGATCAATGACTGGTAATGCTGTGCTGGATGAGAAGAGTTAAATGGGGCAGTGGGTGTGGAGAGATGTGACTCTTCTTCTGGGTCATTTTTTGTCATTCATAGAGAGGTGTGAGCAGGATGTGCAGAGCTCAAGAATCCACAGCAATCACATAGTCACTTGTGGTGAGGAGTAGCATTGTGCTAGGCTAAGCTTCAGTATGAATATCTCACCCAGTGGTGTTGTCTGATATATCTTTGCAGGTCAGGCAGTCTTTGGTAAGGTAAAGCTATTTCAACCTCTGCTGCTCCTTGGAGCAGGCAGATCCTTATCCAGCTGAATTACCATCCTCAGATTCTCCACTGTATTCTCAGAGGGTTTAATATTCATGGGGTTTTTTGTTTTTTTTTTTTCTCTTGAGTCACTACTCTGTACTATTTCATATCAACAGACATGATAAAATTTTTTGTTCATCTACCAGAGTTCAGCATTTCTACTACACACTTGTTTCTTCAGTAAAGCTAATCTGAAATCTTGTAGATGTGCTGTGTGAAACAGGGCCTTGGGTTACAGACAGACAAAACTCAGAGCTGTGGTTCTTTGGTACCGCACAATATGGAGATCATGGTGGGACTAGGACTGGAGAAGGACCATTGGATGGTAAATGTAACAAAATAGAATTTAAATAGTGTGTAGAGGCAGCAAAATCCAGACCATTCAAGCTTCAGGACTTGAGGAAAGTTGGACTGATTAAAGAAAGACACTGAAACAAAAAACCCACATGGATAATAGTCAGAGGAAGAGGGATACTGAAACTGTTTAAAGAACAGGCGTAGGGTAGGTGTGAATAGGAATCCTGTGTGAAGATGAGAAGTTTGCTATGGTTAAGACTAGTCAGTGATGCTGAAATGGGGAGTGAGTGACTGGAAAATGACATCTTAGTAAATTTTCAGCTACTTCATTGTTACAAGTAGCAGAAGATATTTATTATGATTGGAAAATTACAAGTTTTTTTACTGATTTATCAAGACGTACAAAAGTAGCAAAGAAGTGTTTATTAAAAAAGAAAAAGGTATGAAC
>JAWWMU010000106.1:26779092-26838853 GCA_035048155.1 Cinnycerthia olivascens
CTTAGTAAATTTTCAGCTACTTCATTGTTACAAGTAGCAGAAGATATTTATTATGATTGCAGAATTACAAGGTTTTTTACTGATTTATCAAGACCTACAAAAGTAGCAAAGAAGTGTTTATTAAAAAAGAAAAAGGTATGAACGGTAAGCATTAATAAAAAAAAAGCTAAGGCATAATTAGCATTATTTATACAGTTGCAGTTCCAATGAATTTATTTTGCATTCTTTAAAACTCTTTATTCTAAATGCAGGAAAATGTTGATATACAACCTAATTAATCAAATACATATTAACCAGCAATGCTTCATTAAAAAGTGTTTTTTTCTGAAGTTCCATGTTTTGTTAGATATTTTCCTTGATATTACATGCTGTCGTTCGTCTATCTTGATCTGTTAATTGAAAAATAGATTAAGTAGTCGTGTAGTCTGGAATATTTTCATTTTTCTCTGTTTTCCTCTGTTCTCCAAAAATGAGTAGGAAAGGAGAGATTTCAGAGGTTAGTAAATTACAGTCACAGATTCCAGCACTTTGCAGTATTCTGAAATCAAGTTCTTCAACTTGTTTGTATCCATCGTTTTTACCTTTTGTCTGCTTGTCTTGCTAATGGGTTGATAGATTCATGTTCTGTGTTATTTTCTTCTAGAGAGGAAAAAATAGTGAAAAGGAATATAGGGGAGCAAGGGCATTTCAGAATGGCTAAGAACATTAACAAGACAAAAGATTAAACCTACTCTGTACTTACAAAGTCATGCAGGATGATAAACAATATTTTTTTTTTTTTCATATTTATTCACCTGAATTCAAGTTTTGGAGATAGAAATTGATATAGATGCATTGTTTGAAATGCATTTAAGCCTATTTTTAAATACTTTTAAAAGTTGTTTGATTTCTGCCTGGATTAAAGATCTGACATTTTTTAGAGGGAACCAGTGTTACTGATCTGACTGAAAGTGCCTAACAACAGCAGTAACAGAAGTTTAGGAAAATGGTAAAATTGAGTATCAGTTGGAATAATTTGGTTCACCTTATGTCCAGCATGATACAGGGTGAGACATCCCTTCTTCCAACTGGTTTCATTTGGTTTAGATTTGTTTCATATAGATTTTACTGCCAAGACATAACATAATGAGAATATGTATGTGCCAACAAGTAATTATTTTACTGTCTACAAAAGTAGTTTTATTTCTTGATTCAGTTAAAACTAACTTCATGCTTTATCTAGACTAGGTTATAGATGGACCTGCTGAAAGTAGTATTCAAGAATAGAGTCGTGTGGCAATGACATTGCAAAAAATCTGCATAATCTTTTACTTGACTTTCATTTCTTGTCATGATGAAATAATTTTCTTAAGGGTCCTTTTTTATATTATTTGAGAAAAATCTTAAAGTAAGCATGCTACAAGGGTATTTGATTTCACTGAACTTTTTTAGCTCTTTTGGAAGTGATTTATTTAATACTTAGCACAGAGTGTCACAAATGGAGCATTTTCTTAGTACACTGTTCCCAAACTTTTGGCATGGTCTTAAATGCTTTTAATGAATAGATTTTTTTATATAATACAATTTATCTTTGTCGTTACTTTTCATATTTATGTATTACATCTGAATTTTATTTGCATGCATTCAACCATGGTATAGACAAGCTGTGTTATAACAAATGTTGTTCTAAGTATATTGTCTAAATAGTCCTTTTCAGGAGTGCTGTACAATGCTTTTAGTATATAGCTTAACTATGATACAATACAAATACATCCATTGTTTATACATATTGGTTAACTTCTGTCTTCTTTTGAAAAAACTATTACTAAATTTTGCATGCTTCAGGACTAGTTTGAAATAAAAGCATAATTCCTTTTTTTGTGCATTTCAGAAATAGTCCATTTCCACTTAGAGACCTGTTATCTTTTTAGAAAGTTTTAATACTGAAGACTGAAAATTAACTATGAAATTATAATAGAATATATGAAATGTTTGCATTGTAAGTTAAGCTTTTCTACATCTGTCGATCAACTTGAGAAGCTTTATGACCTTTAAAAGAAAAAGTCCAGCATTAGGATGCTTGTTTTAAAATACAGGTATTTTATGAACTGTTCAAGTGAATGCATTGTATTTTCCCTATTTTTGTTTTCTTACTCTTTATTTTGTTTGTAACAAACACATCTGTGAAAGTTTTCTTTCAGCCACTTTATTTGTACAGCTTTTTTTTGTGGAGTTGTAAGTATAAATGAATGATACTAGTTTTCTGTGGATTTTTTTTTGCTTTTTGGTTGGTTGGTTGGTTTGTTTGCTTTGTTTTCATTTTGATTGGGGTTTTGGGTTTTTTTGATGGCTAACAAAACACTTTAGATATACCTCTACTTAAAAAACTTATGTGTATAACCTCTTCTGGCTTTTATTTAGTGAAATGTTTATAGTGTCTAGGTTTCAGTAGAAACCTGAAATTAAATCACCTGTCAGTTTTAAGAAAAAGGCCTTTAATATGACTAATACCATTGAATTTTAAGATGGCATCAAGGGCACCATATTTTACTATTTGTGCACAACAAGAGTGATTATAAATCAGTCTCAGACACCTCTTATAGTATGCTATTTTCTTACATACAATAAGAGCCCTGTAAGGGGACTGGGAAGGAAATTTCTTATCCCTTATAACTGACAGAAATTCACTACTTACCCATGTACTGGGCATCAATTTATTCAGCATCATGGCTTCCCATCCTGACCACAGGAATTGGTAATGCTTTCTAATACTGGAAATTAAAGCTTCTAGAATATCAAGAACAAATTATCATGGCTTCTTATTTGTTTGTTCCACAGTGCTGAAGTATGGGTACCCCATAGCTCACTGCACAATTCCTTGTACTGAAAAGGCATCTGCTGATGTCTCCTCTAAACCTCCTAAACTGCAGGTTGTGGCTGTGAGCCCTTGTGGTGAGAGCTCTCCCTCTCTCAACTAAGGAGAGTTTAGTAGTGCTGTCAGCCCCAAAATCACAGAATATGATGAGTTGGAAGGGACCCACAAGGATCATTGAGTCCAATCCCAGCCCTGCACAGGACCATCCCCAGGAGTCATACCATGGGCATGAGAGTATTGTCCAGTCTTGAACTCTGCCAGGTTTGGTGCTGTGACCACTTCCCTGGGGAACCTGATCCAGTGCTCAACCACCCTCTGAGTGAAGGATATTTTTCTAGTATGTAACTTAAACCTCCCCTGACACAATTTCAGGCCATTCCCTTAGGTTCTGTCACTGGACACCACAGAGACGAGATCAGTGCCTGCCCCTCCTCTTCTCCTCACTGAAAGTTGTAACTGCAGTGAGATTTCCCCTCAGTCTTCTCTTCTCCAGGCTGTACAGACCAAGTGACCTCAGCTGCCTCTCACATGGCTTCCCCTCAAGGCTCTTCACCATCTTCATTGCCTTCCTTTGGACACTCTCTAGCAGTTTAATGTCTTTCTTAAGCGTTGTGGCACCCAGACCTGCCCCCAGCAGTCGAGGTGTGTCTGCCCCAGTGCAAAGCAGAGCAGGACAATCCCCTGCCTTGCCTGACTGGCAGTGCTGGGCCTGATGCACCAATTCTGTCCCCCCTGGCTCCCTGGGGTACTCTGTTACAGGGCAGCATCTAGAGCTCAAGCTATTGCTTTCTGCCCATTGATTCCAGCTGGCTTTCAATCTATTTATCCAGCCTTGTTTTTTGGTAAGGAAAATGCTATACCAGAGTGATAGAAAAGCCTTATGCTGGACACCTTTTGTTGTGTTGCAACCATTGCTCTTCCTTCTTTCACAGAGCATGTCATTCATCATTTCCAATATGAGTATCCCCCCTACCCTTATTAAATCTTTGCTGAGTGCTCTCAGTTACTTTCACGTATTTGGCAATGGAGCCCTTGATCTTTCCTAGTACAGGGACAAGGCTGACCAGCCCATGATTTCCTAGGTACTACTTACTATCATTTTTTAATTGTGCATGTCTCACCTCTTTAAGGTGGGCTCATCTTTGTATTTTTCAGTTTTCTGAGTCCTGCCTTGGCTCTAATGGTGTTTCTTAGATCTTACACAGGAGTCTGACAGAGATAACAAGTATAAGTTTCAGAAACGTTGAATAATTCCTGTGGACTGGAATATATCCAAATGGACTAGACTCGTACTTGCTGCTTTCCTGCAGTTGTCTGTCCTTCTCTATCCCGTGTCACACTGATAGGCATGGAGGTCTGAGGCCAAGTTTTCACCATGCTTGTTGATGCATTGAGCTCAAAGGCATCACGTACCTAGCCCCTTCTGTTTTATTTCTCTGAGTTCTGAGTAAATTATTTTTTAAAAATCATACCCCTTTCACTTGGCGACCTTCCCTTTCATGACAACTTCCTGCAGGATTCAGGCTAGCAGTGCCTTTGGCAAGACAGCATTTCCTCTTCCAAAACCATGATACTGCTTTTTGTGGTCTTCCTTATGGAAAAGTAGTAAATTCTTCTGTAATTTTAAGCCGTAGCCGGGGTGAGAGATTGTACTTACACCTCACTTCGTTTTCTGGACTCAATGTTCCAATAAGCCATAAAATGTCATTAGTGCCATTAATATTTTCAATCTAATTTATAAATAAAACTGGATCATAATTGATTTCTTAAGCATGGGAACAAGTGCATCACAGTTTATGACCTGGACTGTGAAATACAGAGCTTGATGAAGAGATTCCCCATGATCCTGTAGAGACTTTCGAATGTCTCACAGTAGAGCTTTTACAGTTTTAAGGTTTCGGGAAGTGGGAGTTTTGAGAGGAAAAACCCTTCTAAATAGCTTGAAGAATAATTTACTTTGAAAGGAGGAAAAAAAATTGCCCATCTCCTAGCTCTGAATCTGTGTTTTAGACTTGTGCTTGATCAAGCAGCAGAGCAAGAAACCAGAATTCCTACTTCGGTTTGTTTTGTAGCATTTGTGATAGGCATGCTTAGATTTTCAACGTATTGAAGTTACACAGAAAGTTCTAAATGCTTCACAGATATCAATAAACTGATGGCTAACTTAAAGGCTTAGGCCTATATTTTCACTGAAAGTGTATGAAAACTGTACAGTCCAGTGACTTTGGTGTTGACTGTCCTGTGTTGAAACTGAAACAGTGGAGTGAAATTTCAGTTTTTCTGACAGGATTCATCCATATCCACTGATAAAGAGGCAGTCCTATAAATTACTTAATCTATTTTTCTATAAAAATACACAAAACAATTATAATAGTATTCTATAATAATAATAGTAACTGTAGACTTTCTTCTATGTAGTGAAATGGAAAATAAATCCTTCACACTATTTTTATTTTAAAAGACTCTATTCAGATTTCTTATTTCAAATCAATATTATAATCTAATTTATTGTATTATATGGCTCTGCTAGTTAAAGTGTTTCTCATAGTATCAGCTATAAATAATAGCAATAATAAGCAAGTTCTGTATTTGAAGAAAGTTTAAATTTTTATAGTTTATATTTATTTGCAATAAAACATTTGATTTGTAAGATTAATGGAATGCTAGAATATTTATACAGTACTTAAGAAGGGCTATACAGTTCTCACATTAACAGAAACATTTACAGTGAGTGACAGTACTCATAGTACAAAACTGTGTATAAATATATAAAATACATATTTTTATTGAGTTCATGCTTTTGGGTTCACTGGTAGATGACGTCGTAATTACTTACCATTTTTGGAACACGTAATTTTACAGAGAAGATATTCTGTAATAATTGCTGTCAGCAGAGCTGAAGCCCTTGGATCAGGCATGCAAAGTGATTGGTACTGAGGGTCAGTCATGTTTTCTGTGGAAGTGTTTCTGCAGGCATGTCTGGTATGCACGTTACTCAAACTGGCCTGAATGTTGCTGCTGCTGTAGACACCTGAAAGCTCTTAAAATCTGCAAGTATCTAGATTAGACATAAAAAGTGAAATGGAGCAGAACTGTCATCTCCTGTGATACAAAAAGTTGAGGAGGCAGTGAAGGACTGGCAGCTGATCTTTAACTCCGTTTTCATTGCTAATCAAATTATCAGAGGAAAGCTCACATTTATGTCTAATCCAGCAAATCACATGATTTTTTTTTAGTCAAGAATGTTTTGTGTGCACAGACAGCATAATTCATACTGGGTGAATAAAGGGCAACTTAGTTGACCTGTCAGCTACATATTGCTGGCAACATCTATTGCCACATCCTGATTCAGTTTCATTAGCATTTAATGATGATTACATTATTCATTAATACTCCTCTCAAAGCTTGTACTCCCTATATATGGCTTTTTTCCCCCCCTAGATTTTATGCAGTTTAAAATTAACTTGAATTGTGAGGTTCCTAATGGTACACTTAGTTTCTGTTAAAGCTGTGGAAAACCATACTTGTATGGGAAGGCTTGATTTCATATAAAACATAACCATTTATTAATTATTATGCTTATACCATACCAAGCAGGGTTTTTTTAAATTTGGAATGTAAGTACTCAACTGAAAATAAGTACAATTTAATACAGTGTAGATTACATGATATTGTGCAGTTGGGATTGGGAATTATTTTGTACTGCCATATGCCCTTGTGTTATACAAACCCTAACTCAATATTTTTGGTTTGTACTAATAATGATGATAAACATAATGCTCTATGATCTGTTTTTCTACTTAAATAGTACATATGCTGGCAGTTACAATACTCAGTTGAATTCATGGATTGGCATTCAATTGAATGTATTTTTTTTTTGCAGTGAGTACAGAGATTAAACTTGAAAATGGGCTCCTCATGCTCAGTCAAAGTAATAGCAAGAGGAAAGAAGAGTTTCGCTTTAAGTGGAAAGAGATAGTCACTCCTTGCAGTTAAGCACTGAATTGGATAGACAGCTGCAGAGGAAAGATATGCATTGCAAAAACAGATCGATTGGAATCAGTCCCATCCAAATGAAATTACATCACTCAATAACCTTCCTTTCAAACCATTGAAGTCTTCTGGCCCAAATTTCTCTTGTCAAGTCACTGAGTTTTGCCAATGATTAAAGTATCTCGAAATTTCTTCGATAACATCAGGCACCTTGTTGTGACAAGGTCTGTAAATGCAGTCATTTAAAAGAGAAAGCTGGGTTTCATGTAGAGTATTGAGTGTATTGACTAGATATTTTTCATGGGTTCTCAAAAGCTTGTATTCACAAAGACAGTACAGAGTGAAGGAAAATGACATATCCTATACAGAAGATTAAATTAAATATTGGTATCATATATGTGAAATGGTTTCATTCAGTACTAAAAGTAAATCTTTCCTCTGATGTAGTTTGAAAATGTGTTCTTGTTTTGAAGTGGGCATAGAAGCAGTTGGAGAACAGAATTCTGTAAATCAAGACAGTAAACATGTCTATGCAGTGACCTGCTCTAAATGTTATGTTCCCATGCGACAGTTGCTAAGATAAAGCAGAGTTCTTCTCTTCCCTCAGCTGCTGTGATCTTTTGTCCTGCAGATAACTTTCTTACAGGCTAATCAGTGTGTATCTTATCAGATATAAATCTTTTTCTGTTCAGGAAGCGTTTATTAATATTTATAACTTGATCAATACTGAGAAAATTGAAGTAATTAGCAATGTCTAGAAGACACATTGCTCATCATTGTTTTCGGGGTATGGTTTGGAGGTTTTTTCCCTTTGAAGAGCTCAGTAACTTTCATCCACTTAATAGAGCTGTTGGGTACAGATTAATTTCTGAGATAAGGTGTGCCTTGACCAGCCTGAATTTTAAAAATGTATATTACTTATCTTTACCTCATTGAAGTTATTTGCAAATACCCCAAATTCCTCTTTAGGCTTAGCAGACTTAACCTGGTGGGAGAGTCATAATTTCAGAGTTGGTAAGATACACTGAAGCAGCTTCTTGCCTTCAGACCCTTGAAGATAAAGTGATTTTACATTGTGGTCGAAAATGTATTTTTACTTGTGCCCAGTTAGCAGCCAGAAATATTGCTCTTAGCTATTTAACCTGATGAAGGCAAGTATTAAAATGGCTAAAAAAGAACCAGGATCAAAACTGGCGACATAAAGCGTTACATTTGTCTGTGATTTGGAATTTCCTGTGTCTGTGGCACAAATGAAGAGTAGAAAGTATTGAAATAACTTGTGGGGTTTCTTGTCTATTAAGTCTTTTGAAAAGGAAATCTGCACATATTCTTAGACATGTGCCCTTTACATAATATTTACTTAAGTGAGGAAGCAGATGACAGCCAGGTGTGGTTAGGAAGAGAGAGATTGGTGTGTTTCTCCTTCTTTGTACCAAAATTTGAAGGAAAGTGCTTTTATAGTTACTTTTTGTCCTGGATTGAAAGAGAGCTGGAAGGGAACAACTCTTCTAAAGGACCAAATATGCAATTGAGAACCTTCCTGTTCAAAGCGTCTATTATGGCATTATCTGTGGTGCCTTTTTCTTTCTTTAATATTTGTTGCATCTACTGGTAAGGGAGGAAAGCTCTTTAGTTTTGCTCACCATTCTTATTTCAGATTTTTGTGCTCACTAAATCCTTTTCCTAAATGAGGCCGTAAATACAAGTTCAGCTATTGCAGACAGCTCTGGGTACTTCAGTCAGTAGAAATTTGAGTGGACATACAGGAATGAGAGCAGTTCTTTGCTTGAGGTAGGGTTGGCAAATGGTATCTAGGGATGGAAAAAGAGCAGAAAGAGAGGCTATAGCAGGAGAAATGTCAGTGCAGGTGGTCTCAGGGCAGTAGTCAGTTATCAGATGAGTTTGCTATTACAATAATACAAGTAACTACAATAATTACAAGCTATTGCATTTATACATTCATATTTCTTTGTCTTTTCCCAATCTTCCACTTGCTACAACAACAAAAAAAAACCCCTTTCACTTGTTTAAACAATACCAGTAGTGATTCCTTAATTAATAATATAAGAGGGCTGAACATAACCCTAGAACGTGTAAAATGTGATGACAAGTTAAATTTTTAATAGAGTAGAAATGGAAAAAATGTCCAACCATTTAAAAAATAATTTCCCTTTAATATGAGTAAATATTCTAATACCCTTTTAAATTTCTTGATATGTTGTAACCAATAAAAATGCAATACAAAGAAATATTATAGGAATAATTAGTGCAGGTATAGGTTACTTACACTTCCTACCTGATGTCTGTGTTTTTACAGTCTTACCTAAAGTGCTACAAAATACTAGTAGCTTTTCTGAGTAGTTAAAAGTTTCCTCTGAGAACCTTGTTTGTACTTAATTACTTTGAATCATGAGCTTATTAAAATGTAACTGATTATTTTATTGGTTCAGCTGTGTAGTTGATTTCATATATAAAAACATGCTTACACGGATAAAAATTTTATATAAAAATAATTTATAATTAGAAATTTATATATAAGTACAGCTATATGTAGAGATACATACATGTATATGTGTGTATGCACATATTCACATGCTCATTCACTCATTTTGAGGAACCAAAATCAACCCCCTTGTATTTAAAGTATGGAATGCTGCCCAAACCTTGCTGGCCCAGATGGGACAGCCTGTCACATTCTGGTGACCTGACTGGAATGGAACAGTTGCAGCTAGTGACATTGCTGTGAGAGGGTGGAGGTGGCACACAGACCTTCAGTTTATCTGGATTGTTTCTGATGCTACCCTTCAAGTTTCTGCATTTCAGTGTGCACCCATGTCAACCTCATCCCCTGAGGCTGTCAGAACAAAACTAGTTGCACTCAGTAGGGGAAGGGGATTATAATGGGAAGACTATGAAGAATATTTCTATCTTACAGCTGTAGGCTTTTCTTCAGATTTCTTAAAAAGTTCAAAAATGTAGAATTGCAGTTCAGGACACCCAATTTTAAATTTTAATTGTGTCTCAAGTAAGAGATGAAGTGAGAATTGAGAGTGGATTTACGTAAATATATGGTACTTCTTGCTGTCCCTCTTAGATTCAAAATCTTTATACTCAAAACTAAAATCGGATTAAAATAATTTTTGTTTGAACGTGTGGCAACAAGATGGCTCCTGTTTATCAGACTGTTATATTTTATCAAAGTAAGACAGCAGTTTCTTTTTTATTTGCAATTCTGCTTAAATCCATTTCAAATTTTAAAAAAACAAAAAAAAAAACCCACCAAATGTTGTGATGGAGATGTTTTATCGGTCTTTCTTTTGAAATGTATCTGCTCAGCTTAAAGACAACATAGATGTTTTCCTCGTTAAAGTCCCACAATGCTCGAAGATACATTAATTTGCTGTGTGGCAAGTATTTTAAAGAGTTTAAATATTGAAAATCAGCACCTTAAAATTGTTATTGATTTTTTAAAAAACATTCTTGAAAAGTATGTATGGTCATGAGTATCAATGAAAAAGACAGGAAGTACAAGTAGGAAAAGAAAAAGCTGTGAAGGCTTTGGAATTATTGGCTCAAGGACATTTTTTCGGAAGTGACTAAAACCTTTAATGTACTAAATTATTGCAATGCATTTTTATGTACTAAATTATTACAATGCAAACCCTTACTTAGTCCTTCCTAAGTCCTAAGACTCCTTTTCTTTTAAATGCTATTCTATAAAGCTGGCATTTTTTAAGATTATAACATAGTACCCACATTTGTGCTTGTAGCCAGCTAAAAAATGTAGTCATGCCTGTATTTCTGTGGGTTGTAAATCTGAGTAAAATGCTAGCTTCACAATCAAGCCTACTTGTATTCAATTGTTGCTTTTATGGTTAAAAAAGAATTATCTTCTCTGTCTTGTGGTGGACTGCCTTTGTTCTTTGAGCTGTATTGAGAATAAGTTGTAAGAGTCATAAGGATGCTGTACTTAACTCAGTTTAATGTTTTGACACTTAGAGACTTAAGAATTTGGTGTGGGTGTCTAAGTACTTGGATCTGAGCATACACATTGCTTAAATTTAGTGTGATGTTAAAATGTTTCATAAGACAGAGGACAGCTGCTATGATCTTTCAATGTTAATATTTTTTTCTTATCACTTTACTGTGTAGATACCCTTCATGAGACACAACTCTGCCACAACTCATCCTCGGAGGCAATCGTGGAAACCTTTTATAATAGGATTTTTAAATGTGGATAAAGCTCTCAATAGAATACCTAAAGTAAAGGAGGACAGCTACCTTGTCTCAACTATAAGCTTATTATGACAAAACATTGAGTTTGCTTGTCAGGCTTGGATAGAATGTAATTGATTGGTTTGTTATTTGGACTGACAAGGTAGTTAATTTGCCTGCATTTTTTTGCACTATTCAGGAACATTTTGTATGTGCATCGTTGAAAAATCCCAGATAAATGTCTTGTCAGGATTGTCCTATTAAGTAATGTCTCTTTCCCCTGTGCTTCGTTGGCAAATGATGTTATACAATGCTTGGATTCATTGAAGAGTGACAGAAGCCTGTGGGACTTAAAGATTGTGTGTTCCTCTATGGTGATACTGAAAGAAATAAGCAACGGTTTGCCACCTGCCTGCCACTCCACTTATATACAGTTTAATAAGAACATTTCTATATAGAACACTGTGTTGTACATAGACCTTACTGTAAAAAGGATTGTTTCCTAAAAAAAAAAATAAATGTTCAGTGATAATGAGACCTGTAAAACACTTGAGACTTACTATTCTGAAGGAATAGATTTGCCATGGAAAAACTGATTTTATGCTTACTAGTATGAACTAATTGTTTCTGGCTACAGATGCTCAAGTGAATAGAACTATACCTATACTTCTTTCTGAAAATTTTTTTGAAAAATATAAAAAAATTGAGTATGTGCAGGCATTTGTTTCATTTGGCTTACTTCCTCTGGCAGTGTTCAGAACAAGCTTATCTCCTCCCAATACAAACATGAAATTGTTTTGTAAGTTGGGGAAGGAATGAAGAACTGATCACACAGCGTGACAGCTGAGATCTTCGTCTCCGTCCGTATATATCCTGGTAGATGCACACATAGTATTTTGATCTTCAAATGGTGCAGATCCAGTTCTTAAATCTACAGTTATCAGAGTGTTGACATCTTCATCGTTTTCATCTTGAACTTGCTCGGAAAAATTCTGCTCAAATGCAATCACACTTGTAACTTTATGACCTATAATCTTTGAATTTCTTGAGATATGGTGGGTTTTGTCATCTATCAAGGCACGTTTCCATTTGAAAGTATTTTTTAAACTTAAAAAAGAAATTAAATGCTGTAATAAGTAATAGGAGAATATACAAATTTATGTATACTTATCTACGAGTCATATCTTACCAGGGCATTTCATGTTTGAATATTATATTAAATAAAATTAACCTGATGTCTAACACGTCGTTTCATTTTAAAAAGGGGGTGGGAGAATCTCAGAGTTAAGACTTTTGTTGGAACTATCAGAAATGCTTATCATTCTGTATTGGCAAGGCACACAAAGACACCTTAAAAGAAATTTGCACTAGGAAGTAGAAAACAGTGCAGGAATTTGATCTTTAAGGATCAGTGAATCCTTTCTCGGAAGAAAAGACCCAAGTTTATTGACCGTTGTGTAGTATTCTGAAAGTAAAAAGTTGTGTCCCACGTGTTGTGTAAGCAAGGGGGGAAAAAAAAATGTTTTCCCATACATCATGCTGAGTTTATGAGAAGAAAAGAAATGTATACTGTGATTTATGATCATTTATTAAACTAAAACAGTCTAGGTATTGTAGATAGGAGAGAATGTGGCTTATCTTGGCTTTAGTAGGACTTTCAAAATACTTATGTCCATGACATTCTTTTAAATAACTTAGAGATTCTGTTAATTATGTTGCAATAAAATATGTAGCTGATTAGAAAGTAAACCAGCTACCATGGACTCACTGTCCAATGATACTCGGCTCACTGGATTCCGCTCAAGCCCTCCTGGATTCAGTATTGTGGTATTTTTAATTTTTGCTTTAGTGTATTAGGTACTGAAATAAAGTGTTTGGTTACATTTGCGGGTGATGACAGTAGGATATGAGGGAGTACAATGTTAAAATTTTAAAGAAAATTATAAGAAAGTATTCCGAAAAAGCATGCAGGGCAGAATGGGAAAGGCAAATCATTTGTTGCATGATAATGATATAAAGATTGACTTAAAAAGAAATTGTGGGGGACTCTGGATCAGAGAGTATAGAAGATTGATCAAACTGATCAAACCTGATACATACAGAGAGAGGTGTGGCATTTAAAGCATTGAAGTACTCCCCCTGAATATGCAGAAGACCAGTATCTCACTCTTTGAAAAGTCTCAGCTAGCGTATCCTGTCCACTTTGGTAAACAGAGAAGGTCCAAAGCAAGCTGAACTGGATGATAAGAAGACCACAGGAGACCTGAATAAAAAAAGCTTAAAATAGTAATATTTCTTAAATTTAGTGAAGGTGGGAAATCTCTTAAAAAAGCCGAAATAATATAAAGATGATAAAGACAGATGTTACTACAACGAAGGAAAAAAAGGATTCTTCAAAGCTGATCAGACCAAAAATAAGCTACATTGTGTCAGGATGATTTAGCCAATAGAAAGTTTTCTTCTAATAGTGAGAATACTTCCACTAATGCTGTTTGTTAGGGAAGTTCAGTAATCTCTGCTGTTGGAGGATTTTAAAGACAGACTTATGCGTGTTAAATACTGTTTCAAGTACTGCTGATATTTTCCTTGGCATGCTTGAAATCCTAAGGGGAATTCCCGCTGTATTTTTTATATTTTTCCCCGGTACATCTTCCTTGTAGAATTTTGTTCTGTCTCTCTGTCTCTCTCTCATATCAATTGGTTGAAAGCCAGATGCTAACACTTGATGTTTCACCTTTTGAAAGATACTTGATGGCAATATTTAAAACTATCATGGACTTTTCTAGTAGTTCATAAATAGTACACCATTCAGTAGAGTTAACAGTCTGAACACTTGAGACTGGCACTCTAGATGCAATCATGTATTACTAGAATGTACTTCAGAAAAACAAATGCAGCATTCGATAATAGCTTCTTAAATTTTACACTTTTCAATTTATCAAAGGACTTTTTCCATGTCTGGAATTGGTGTAGCATTACTTTAATGCATGTCTTCGAGTAATTGTCTTCACAGAAATTCTTGGTTTAAACATTAAAATGCTTGTAAATAGAAGTTCTGTACAGTAGCTGTATATTAACAAAAGCAAACACATCTCAAATAGTGTTCATATCATTATGTTCCACTTGTATAGGGGGGCCATAAATGAACTTTGCAGACTAATTTAACAAAGCCATGTGTTCTGTAGTTTTGCAGTACTAAGAGAAAAGTTAATTTCTTGCTGAAAGAAAGCTGTTCACATACAGGTATTGTAAATAAAGTTTCTTTTCAGCATTCTTAGAATTAATTTTGTACATTCAAACTTAAATTTCATAAACCAAATGATTCGTAGACCGTTCAGAAAAAATCTTGGTTACAGATGAATGACATAAAATAATAGCCCTTTCAGATTCCTCCATACCCATGAATAAACAATGTTAGATTTTTGGATATGAGGGAGTGTTTAATTTAGTATTAAAATAATGATTTTAATCAGTTAAATCATTTAGGTGGCAGTTTTGGGTTTAGTGTAATAAGTTTAGCTACACAGATGTCTGCCAGATTAACGCTTGTTTTCTTTTGCTGTTTTGTGGTATAATTGATAGGTGCTATTTGTTTTTATTAATGCCCTTGAGATTGGACAGAAATTCAAGTAAACAGGAGATCAGACAATTTCCCATATCCAAAAGCACTTAGGTACCTTATCTTGAAACTGCTCTTAGTTGGAGCTCATCATGCTCTGTCAGGCTGTGTGTCCATCTTGCCCATACACTGTCTTTATCAGCAGTAGGTAGATAGAAAAAACAGAATGCAATAATCATCCCTCATCTGGTGTAATCTCTCACCTTTCAGCAATAGCCATGCCCTCTCTCTTCCAGGTATAACAGAAGAGAGTGATAATCTGCTCTGTCATCTACCATTATAAACTATGCAAATAAGAGAGCTCCTTTTGTGTACTTGCATTGTACCTGGCATAATAGAAATCAGAATGTGACTTAATTCCTTGGTGTAATACCATAGTATTATCCTTCCCAGGAAGAGTATTTAATTTACCTAAATCAAAATTATGAAAATATTAGAATCCAGAAAGATGCAGGTTGCAGATGTGTCTGAAGGACATCTCTTCCTGCCACCCACGCAACACAGGACTGACTGCAAAGATAGATCTAACTTTGAAATTGGGTGAAGTTCCTTACAGTTTAATGTGAGTGAACTTTTAGCATCTGTGAAGATAGAGAGACTTTCAGGATAGCAAGTACCTGTGTATGAAGAGGTCATGTAGTTGGGCTGTGTCCTGGTTTATAATCAACAATTTATGCATATGCAGTCACATAAGAATTCTAGTGCAGAAATGTGTCACACTGCTGGTGGTAAAGTCACCTAAAGCTTGACTGGCCTGTGTGAGAAGACTTCTTAGAACTGTTCTGTAGGACAGAAACTGCGAGATGACCACCGATTTTTAGTTATCATGCCATTTATAGACGGTGGAAAAAGTGTAGCAATCAGGAAGAGAACGAACTTTTTCTGTTTTATGCTTAAAAGGGTTTTATTATTTTGTCAGTTTATCAACAAAGGAGTTTATAAGAATCTAGGTCTTATATTTCAAGTCTAAATATAGTGGTGCATCATTTCTGTTTTGTGTTTGACCTGTGACATATCACAGCAAAATGAAAGTAATTTGTTTGGGAATTAATTGGGCTGAATTGAAGAATTTTGGTGCATAATGGTAGGGTAAGATAAAAAGTCATACTTTCGCTTATTTTCACTTGGTTTCAAGAAATGTCAGAAGCAAAAGATGAGTGTTATCCACATATTCTATAATGAAAACATGCTACAGTTTTGGGCTCCTCCCTCAGTAACTAGAAAAATGTACTTTTTGGACGACATTAATAACAGTGCACTCAGTAGAGGATTGTACATTTATTTCACCGGTAGAGCTTGAATTTTACCTTTTGAATAAGGGCACAGGAAAGTGCCTTCTTTGATGTGACATGTAAGAGTTGCTGCTGCAACCCTCCACACGGTATTCATTCCTGTCATCCAGAATTTATCACTCCTGTGGTCTGGTTGCAGTGAGGTGTCACAGGAGCACTCCTCAGCTGCTCCAGGCTGCAGTCATTTGTTTTGGTTCTACAGTTTGAATTCACTTGAGCTGCATTGATTTACTCTGGGTTTTTGGGAATGCTTATGTGCTCCTTTCTATTGTATGTCATACAGCTGCTAGTAGGAAACCAGGTGTTGACAGTTACCCAGTCATGGCTGGTTATACGTTGCTCATCTGAAATCAAGAATGTGCTGCAATTTAAAATGAACCCCAAATCATGTCTCCATCTGTTAGCAGTTCTGGAGTGACTCAGCACTTGGACACTGAAGGATTAAAGGGGATTGGTGCCTGAGAAGAAACCTCTCTTCCTCAGGTGTCTCTTCCTCAGGTGCTAAGAGCCTTTATTCAGAAATGGGGTCCAAAACAAACCAGCAAAGGATGATGCTTATCAGTAGTTAAATCTTTGCCGATGCTGGAGTAGCCATTGTGTTGCATACCTTCAGCAAGTGGGTGCATTTACACACACATAGCCCACTGCAGTTCCCTTAGAGTTTAAAAATTCTGGGTTAGCTTACTTCTAATTTTTTTCTGACTAATTCTGAGTTTGTCAGAGTAAGGCTTATATGACAAATTTACTGCTTTTAATGGTGAGATACATATCAATGTTTTATATCTTCTTTTCCATTAAAGTAAATCTTTCCAAGCTGTTGTGACAAATCAGGAGCAGTATATGTATTTTGCAATTTTATATTTTGTTCACCATGGTACCTTTTGGCGTGACACTGCAGGCAGTGTGCAAAGATGCATACATAAGTGAGATTTTCTGTAGTCTCTGAAGCATATTTGGAAAGTTGTATTTAAAGATTAGCTCATTAATGTTGTGTTTCAGGGACATGTAGGTAATTACTTTTGCAGCTATAGATGGGTGATGCTGTCTTGTGAATGCAAAATAAGTTTCCTCGCTCTGGCTGAATCAGCTCTTTGTGGTTTTCGATGATATTAACCAGTGACTTACAAATGTGCCGGTGACGGGCGGGTTTTGCATTCACTGCTCCTCTGTAAAAGCACAGATCTTTCTCCCCTGTGCTTGCAGGAAGACTTCTGCAGGCCAACTGATAAGACTCCCTCCTGTGCAGGTAGATGCAATGTAATGAAATTGGATGTGTGTGCTGAGCTTTGTAAATAAAATGAGATTGACCCCAGCCATTATCTCATTTATCTCATTTACATTGTAAAATCAGTATCTGCGCTATTGATTAGGGCATAATTAGTTAATTATGAGCACGATAGGGCTTTAGCACAGCCAGCTGTAAAAAAAAAACCTTATAAAAACAATCCAAGGGCAAGAGCAGATGGAGATCACTCTATTAAAGAACAAAGCAAACATGTTTCAGGTATGGAAATGCCTAATCAAGCTTTCTTGTGGTGAAGATGTAGCTGACATGCATTCTGTACTTCTATAAGTAAAAAATGTTTGGGGTTTTTTTAAACTTTTTTATCACGACTAATTCAGAATTCACCTTTCTTCTTCACACTCCATTTTCTCTGTATTTGGTGGGCATGTATCTATCCTCATTAATTGCTGGAATGAGGAACATGGTGATTTTTAATTTTGATGCATAAAGTAATTTCAGGCTTGTTATAACAGTGGTAGTAAGCAATTACCTGTCAGTTAGAGGTAATTTAAGAGGTTAGGTTAGCTTGTCTTTGTGTGAAGCTCTGCTTTTGTTTCCACAGAGTCTTCAGTACAGCATCTAACCAGGCTGCTGAAGATGGCCCCCCACTTAATAGCATTTGTAAATCGTATGCTTCACCACAAAAATAGTTATCCACAAATAGCAGCAAGATAAAATATTTGCTAGTTTAAGTTTGAATGTGCGACCTTGACTGCACAAGGGTAAAAATTTCAACAGCTTGTAATATGGAAGAAGTGGCTTCTTTCCCTTTCCCCCCCTCCCCATCCCAACAGTTTTGTTTGTCCTGTTAAGCCATCTTCAGGATGGAAGTGGATGCTGCTTGTAAATGATGGTGCCACGCGACTCCTTTGCTCTGTAAATGTCCAGAATGTGATGGATCTGTGAGTGCATTTACCAGCAGGCTGTGAGGCTGTCAGCATGACATCTTCTGTGACCCAACAATTTCATTCTCTGTAGCTAAGTCAAAAATACTCTGTATTTTGTGTCGCTTTCTTATTTTCTGAATGTGGCAGTGGGATTTCTATCATTTTTATGTTGCTAGACAAAAGAACACAGCTAATAGTATACACTTCGGGGATTAATCTTGTTTTATTAGTGCCATTTTAACTTAGGTGCAACGTTTACTTTTGGAATTAGGAATTAAAAATGCAAATTTTTTTTCCACGTGATGTGTGTAAGCTTCACATTTTGTCCCCAGTCAGTCTCAGCAGACAATGATTGCCAGACAGCTAGAGCATCATCTTTAACCAAGGTAACAGTGTGTCGTCCATTTTCCCAGTATCATGCTCTGGGAACTTCAGAGTCAGTGAATTTCTGTTTCCCAGTACAGAATTCATATTCCAGTAAAAAGCAGTAGGAAGCAAGTATTTAAAAATATTTGGTATAGTTACACTTTTATCACTATGCTGCTTTTTATGTTTTGATGTATGAAAATACTAATTTGCATTTCCTCAGCTGTGCAGATGAGGATAGAAGCTATTAGTTTCTGAAAACTTTCATATAGATATTTTTAACTCATTCTAGGAAAATGCAATTTTTCTTCTACCAAACTAAACACTCTGAAGTGATAAAAATTAATGACAATAAATATTAAAAACATTGTGCTTTAAAATGGTGCCTCGAGATCCATATTTAATTTCACAATGTTCTGGTTATTTCCGCCTGGCTTTGTGAACTCCCTCAATGTATTCTGATGAAACGTCGTTGCAAGTGTAATCAGGTAGTACCATGTTCTAGATACAAAATAGTAAAAATGTAAGAGATGCCAAAGTGTAATTTTAAAGGAGAAATGTTTTCTTTTTAACATAGAAACATAAAAAGCAATTACTTCATAAAAAAAAGAACAATATAAATCAACACTGTTTAAATCAAATGTAGATTTTAGGATTAAACTCTGAAAGTACTCTAAATCAGTCAGAAATAGTATGTTTTTTTTATTTTCAGTTACTTAAGAGGATCCTTAATTTTACATGAAGGGAATTCTGATAAGCACTGCTCAAGTGCAAGCCCTTACATGCATAAGATTCCAGATATAGAAGTAGGTTAGTAAAAATATACTCCTTTACAGATGAGAACATCGAGGCTCAAAGGAGGCTTAATCTTTTGCTGAAGGTCACATGCACTGTTGGGATTTAGCAGTGTGACCTGTTCCATCTCCCGTTCTCAACCTTTTTATTATTTTAATACACCTTTCACAGGAAATAGAATTGCATGTATTCCTGATTTTAAACAATATATTTCAATGTTAGAACACTTCTGTCTTTAAAACCTGAGAATGGTTTTCTATTTTAAGTGTTTGCCTTGTCCTAGAGTTAGATTGAGTCACTGCTTAGCAATCCTAATGATATGTATTGCAGTATGGTATATCTCATTTTCAAAGAAGTGGCAGTACATGCTGTACTCATACCAGTGCTCTTGTGTTACCTGTGACTCCTAGCAAGCACAGCCTTGGCAGCGAGGACAGAAGTATTTCCAAAAGTATTTCCTTAGGTTAACCAACCATAATTGAAAACAGTTACTTTTTTTTATTGGCAGACTAGTCCTTGGAGGAGTCACATGAACATTTTGTTCAATTACTGCAGCAGTGTGTTCTGCTGGTTGAACCCTCTTTCTACGATGCACTGTCTCTTCTACTGATAAATGATATCCCTCCGTCTTTGAACTGATGATGCCTGTGCCATGCTGTTACTGCAATTTTTGGACATTTTTGTGTTTGCACATGCTGTAGAGGAAAAAATCAGTGGCTGGGAAAGCAGAGAAGGAGAGTATGGGGAATTTCTTTAAAGACTTTGATTTTTAAACATTTAGTCTTTCCTATTTTTCAATCATTTCTGTTGGCTTTAATTCAGAGTTCAAGGCTGTTTAATGAAGGGATTGTTGCAAAGTAAATTTGAAAAAAGCTTTCCTTTTCAAACAAAGGAATACAGGGGGATAGGCAAAAAAGAGAAGTTCAGTAGGGTATATGAAAATCTATTATTTGCTTTTTAAAAAATTGCCTTCTCATTTTGAGCCTATTATTGTTCTGATTTAAAAATCTCTTCATGAAACACTTGTTCTATCGTGGCATTTTTTCTGTTTGTGGTACATTAAAAGTTAACAATAGCTATGCTGTATATTTTGAGCTTTTTGTATGCACCATACATAGTACAAAGCAGTAATGAAAGGTTTATTAAAGAAGAACATAAATTTGTTGTGTGTACACTTCTTTTCTAAGTGAAAGATCACAGTGAAATCCTTTTAAATGAATGCCCTTTCCAGAAAAATCAGTGTGAATGAGAAAATATTTTGTATGTTTGTTTATCAACCACACAGTTCTTGTGTAAAAAATGTAATTCGTGGCTGTAATTTATGCTTGAGTTATTTAATATGTGGGTGAATTTTTCACAGACTTTTCTTGAAAAACTGCATGTGCAAAACAGTGTCATGAAACTGTGAAAAATAAATACTGTCTAAAATGTTAACATTTTGGGAAAAAAAAGGGCAGTGAATGACACTGAAGTATCTAAAAATTTTAGCAATTTTTTTCATTAATTTGCAAGTCTTTGAAATGTTGTCATTTATATCAGATGATGACAAAGGTGATATATGAGTGTCTGCATCAGTATGTTCCAGATTAAGCAGAACCTACTTGAAGTGGCTGTGTAAAATTACCCCTTATAGAAAATTGAGTTTCTTTATTATGATAATGGATCAGGAAATCTTCTGCTGAGAATTGCAGGGGAGCTCAATCGAAAATAGTACAGAAGTACCATTTAATATAAATATGTAATTTGTTTTTCTCTTGCAGGTGTGATGAATGCAGGCTTTGCTACCATTTTGGCTGTCTAGACCCTCCCTTGAAAAAGTCTCCTAAACAGACTGGCTATGGATGGATTTGTCAGGAATGTGACTCTACATCCTCCAAAGTAAGTTAATGCACCCTAAAAATAGTTGGAGTATTCTGGTTTTAGGAGTTTTACTTAGTGTCTGAAGTTTTTTATTAAATGCTGTGCATAGGTTTGCTCTAGCAGAAGGTCATAAAATAAAAACTTCATGTTCTCCTTAAAACAGGTATTAAAAAACCCAGAGTGTATGTAAAATGGAAGTATTCTTAATTAGTGAAGAAAATTTTACTATCCTAGTTAAAGGCTTGTTTTTGACATTGTGTTCTCTGTGAGAAAGGTGTGAGTACAGATACTGTATCAGCATTGGTAATATTGACAAGAAAAAGTATTTCAGGAGTACTACAGAATACAAACCTCTAAGGACAGAGAAAATGCATGTGTTCTCTAAAAAAAGGAAGGCAATTTAAATTACTAAACCTTTTTCTTTCACTGAAAATTCATGCAAAGGTTATCAATACCTTATATTGATTGTCATGCCTTGCTCAAATATAACTGTATAATTGTAAAACTAGAAGTACAATTTTGACATGGATTAGCTCTTTAATAATATTGAAAGTAGTAGTATTCTTTTATAGTACTGACTTTTCAAAAACTAAGGACTTTGATTCTTTGTTTGTCTGCTCAGAAGCTTCTTTAGCACTGGCATTCTTTTCTCTCATCATCATAATCTCTGAAGAGACACTTTCCAATTGATTTCATAAGTGGATTTATAAATACTGTTACCTCACAGTAAAAAAAGAAAGAAAGAATATTCTAAAAGTCTTCAGAATTTTCTCAGGTTAATGCCACTTTCTTTGTATTTAGCAGAATCTTTTACCTAGTAAGTGCCTCAGTATTTGGATACACAGGGACACAGGTGTGATGAGATATTCTCATGTTACTTGTCAGCATACTTGGATATTTCAACTCTGTCATGCATTTACTTTTAAGATTGCCACATACAGAACGTTCAGGGAGTGGTAACATTTTTGGGACTTGCTAGTGTCCCTTGCCAATTGCAAAAATATGTTTCTCAGTTTTGCCCTAGGGATTAATCAAATTGTTCTTTTGTAAGGAGGTACGGAGGAAGTCAGCTGTCCACTACAGTTTGGACATCAAGCAATCTTTCTTGAATACCACTTACATGCAAGAGACATTCCATGAGTGAATTAAAACTGTTATTGAATTTCTGTCACCTGCTCAAGCTAAAATGGAGTCCTGATAGCATGAGTTAAAATCTCTTGTCTCTTGTATTCTTGACTTCAAAGTCAACAGAAAAATCCAAGGGTTTGTAATTCCTTATTGTGTTTTCCTGGAGATTAATACACTGTGTACACCAGGTACAATTTTTTAGCTACTTTATGAGGTAAATTATTTATGATGGACTTCACTTCTTGCAGGGTGTGAAAAACGGAATGTTTTGAAGAGTAAACAAAATTTTTCAGTAGAATTATTATACATTTTGTGTTATCTTAGTGATTGTTATGAATTTTAAAAATGTTCTTGTGTCTGATTTTCATTCATAAAGATTTTTAATGAGTAAATTTAAATTAAGACTCTTGCACTTTCAAGTACAGGCAATTAGAACTGCATTTGAGTGAATATGCAATGAATATGAAAGATACTGAAAAAATTGTCTTATGGGGACTCCTTGTGGTTTTGTTTAGTCACTTTCACATAGCTTTTCCAGGGAGAGAAATTTCTCTGATAAAGCTATATTGCCCTATGGTAGCTTTTTTCTCTTTTATACTATGCAGTGTAATAAATTTTAAAAAAAATGGTATGAAGTTAAACTCCTTCCAGCTATAGTGTGAACCTATTTTTTAAAGGATTAGGACTTTGTCTTATGCGTTATAATTTTCAAATTCTTTGTTCTTCGTGGCTTTAGGATTGTGTATTATATATCTGTAATTTTACACATCCAGGAGGAGCTGATATGATAATGCTTTTTCTACCCCTCCTCAGAGGGAGTGGTCTCTCAAATGTGTGCTTGGAGCTCAGAAGTGAACAAGGGTAGAGAAAGTTGGGTCATTTGCTGCACTCTGCCTGACCTGTGGATGAATTGCAAGCCAGAGCTACTGATGATTTCAGTCTCTCTGTCACTCACTGCATCCAATTTTTGATGTGTCACAGAGAAGCTACTAGCATGGATTATAGCAGCACAATAGGATTGAATTCTCTGCTTTGGCTGAGGAGGCTGTTGTTTAGTTCTCATTCTTTTGACTTTGTTCATCTGTTTTGGTCCAGTTTAAATCACTTATAACACACGTTTTAAAATTCCACAACAATATGTCTTCGTTAGCAATATAGGGTCTTGAGAATCATTGGTAGGTAAATGACACTGTTTCAATGACAAGAGAGGTTGTAGTGCTGAGCCTATAATAGCTGTTAGTTTTTACTTCGCATTATGAAATTCAGTTTTAGATGTTCAGGAAAAGTTGCATTCTGCCGACAGCAAATAATGCTATTTTATTTTCAGATCTTGCCAAACACTTGCAGGTGTCAGCAGTACAAGGCATGTAATTTAGCAGTAATAAACATATGATTTAAATTGTTATCTAGCACAAACATTGGACGTGCTACTTCCATTTCCTTTCAACACAGGACTCTCCAGCATTTGTGTCAGATTTTTCACCAGCGTAGCATATTCCCATATTACCCTGCCTGTCAAATAATAGACAGACAGTGACTTTGCTGTAGGGCATGAGGGCAACAGCCTCTGCTGGTAATACTTGCTGTCTTTTCTTTGGAATGGGTGATGCTCACCACTGAGGTCTGACAAGCTCTCTCATCTCAAAAACATTGTAGATTTTGTTACATCACTTGAAAGCTAAAATAAACTTATAAGGTCTCTATTTCTATAACACTGTCCATTCACCCTGCAAAAGGATTACAGTGCACTTGCAGGATGGCCAAACTATCACTATAAATCATGATTTTCCTGGTAGTTTTTATTAGTGAGATTCAGGCTTAGTATAGGCACTTGTTCTAGTTGAATTTAAGAAAAAGAAATAGAATGTAAACCAAATAATTCAATATCATGACGTGTTGATATTTAGTAGGAATAAATGTAGCCTGACCATTTTTTCATTTATGTACAATAAGCTCTTACAATGAGGTCTGTTTATTATTACATGTGGACTTCTTTCTATTGCCTTCCAGTGTTTGAAATATCTCCTCCAGTTTTAAACTTTTGCAAGGACCAAGGCAGTGAGGAGTTTAAACATATTATCATGGTGGTTACACTGACCATGCTAGTTAAGTTTCTGTCTACTCATCTTTGCATGTAATTTGTTTTGCAAAACACTGCAGAATGTATGTGTCAGGTCATTATTTGAGTGCTGCAGGATCAGCTGCCTCGTCTCTAAACTTCTGTTTAGTTTCCTTTTATTTCATTTCTTTACTGTGCTGCAGTTTTTTTCAGTGGAAATAAATTGTCAGTATGTATGTCAGCAAGGAATTTTCATCTAAACCCCTCAGGAAATGTTTTCTGGAACTGCAAAAACACAACACACCAACCCTTGCAAGTAATCTATTTTCTGTACACATTTTCTGTTCAAAAGAAATTATTTTGTGTATTAGCCAAATAATTAGGTAGAAGCATTTCTATAGGTATATTTCGCTTTCACACAACAAATATGCAAGTGTATTTGGACACTGTAATATTTCTTTATTGAATATAATGTTTGAAATAATAGTTTAAATTTAAAAGACTTTTTAATATGTAAAATGTATTTCAAACTTTAAATTTGGTCAGATGAAAAGAAAAAAGTGCACAATTCAATTCCTGTAGTCCATGGAATTTTATTCCAATCAAAAATAAGGTTGGTGATTAAGAAGGTCTGTGAGGAGTGTAGAAGTGTCTGATCTGCACCTGTGTTGTGCAGGTGACAATCTCATTATGGTTTATGGAATTTTATCTTTTTCACTGTGACTTTCCTCCTAACGCAGGAGGCATTTCCTCACACATGTAGTGTGTTATGAAGTGTCACAAGTGTGTTAAAAATTAAACAGTGAACCCAAAGCTCTAATGTTAACCTCTCAAAATTTAGGAAATACTGAAGTTGAGGTGGCACACAGTGCTTTAGGCACATTTTTTGGCTCTGTGTGACTTTGCAGCCTTTAATCACTTCATGCTATGATTTTTTAATTTTCTTTCATAGGACCCCTACCTTCTCTGATTTAGCTGTTGGGGGTCATTGAAAGTGATTAATTTGGTTTGAGAATGAGGAGAAAGTCTGTCTTTAGGGTTTGCAAGGCATGAGAACTGGAGCGATGATTTCAGAAATAAGGAAAAAAGGAAGTATGACCTTATGTTTGAAGTACTTGAGTTGTTACCAACAAATTGAATTTTATCTTTGTCTCACCCCAGAGTTGCTGTGAGTGCTGGGCAAAATTAATGTTTTCAAATGTTTAGTAATTCTTTCTCCTCATTTGCTACTGCCCAAGTTGGATCCCTTGGCCCAATCTGTAAAAATGCTAAATTCTCTGAGCTAAAGTAGGAGATAGTGGGCATATTTACACAAGAAAACTCTGTTTGAATGTAACAGATGAGGTTGGCATGCAGTAGTAATATAGTGCTTAATCATGCCTTAAATATGTTTTACATGTGCTTATTCCATCATTCAATACAATGGAATTTTACATAATTATATCTAAAATACATTTCTAAAAAGTATGCAAAAAAAATCCATACATTTGAATTAATTCAAACTTGCTTCAGTTACATGTTCTGACAAAGGATGGCCCTCATTTAGTCACCTTAAATCACTGCGATTGTCACACCATCTTTTGAGGACAGAGCATAGAAGCAAATGTACTGCCATCGTGGCACCCAGCATTGCAGCTGAAAAATGATAAAAGAATACTGCTAATAAATCTGCTTGCTGCTTCAAGCAGGACATAATATAATGGGAAAAAATGTTCAGTTTCTATGCAACATTTTTCAGCCAGAACTTACAAGTATTTTAAGGTAGTTTACAGAAAAATTACATAGTGAAATTTACTAACTGCATTTGTCTTCCACAGGTATGAATATTATGATCTATGTTATGATATGGTCATAAAGAATCGTAGAGTTAAACATTTTTGTGCTTATTTTTATATTTTAAAGTTTCTTGAGGAGAGTTCAACTAGCACTTTGGTTTCTTGTGTGATGTAGAAAGATTTTTTTAATATTGCAACTGGATAATATGTGGTTATTTTGAAGTCATTGTCTTCCTAGGTTTGTGAGGAGCAGTAAAACGTTGTTACTGGGGTGATTTCCTTAAAATTGAACAAGAGAAAATAAACCAAATCTGTAAGGCCATGTGAAAATTTAACACAAGTCCTTACACCACTTATGCCTGGTTTTAAGAAATTCAGTAATGCTAAACCTTGGCACAGAAATGGATTTTCACTACCAAGATGGTAAAAAAAAATGGTGAAATTTTAGTGTATGGCAATATCACTTGGCTGAAGTATTGCCAAATGTGTTTCAGTATTTGCTTCCCAGGTATCATATTTTAAAAAAATATGCACAGCCTCTGTCATTTTCTGGCAAACAGGTATAATACATCTATGTAATGAATAATTTATACCATAAAATGTTCCAAAAATATTCAGCCTTGAAATTAACTTAAGTTAGGACTTGATTTATGGATAGCGGATAAGTTAGTTGGTAGTAAATCCCCAAATTAATCCAAAAACTCAGATACACTTTGTTGGCAAAGGATTCTCATTGGTCTAAGTGGGAGGCTTAGGTTTTAATGAAAAAAAAACTAACAAAAATGGTTAAGCACTCAAAAATATTTGTGGAATAGATGCTTACTTTTAGTATTTTGATTCTTCTCCACATCAAAATCAATTTTACCAGTTCGAATATTTCCTGATACTGACTGCCAGATCCTCATCATGGACTTCAAGTGCTTGTACTTTTTTGGTGCAGTTTAACTGTATTAAAAACAAACTACCAGAAAATGAATAATACAATATAGCATTGTCTTTCAGTTGAAAAAACATGAAAAAGTCTGTCTTTGAAAGATGATAGTGTAACTAATACCAGCCAGGTGTTTAAAGAAATTGGAATGGAATATAGGGCTGTTTTTTAAAATGTATTATTGTTGTTTCAAATGCAAAACCAAATTTCTGATTCTGAAAGACAATGTGGGATAAATCAAAAAAATATTGTAAAAATAAATAACCAATTAGGAGTGCGAAGTGAAATACATATTTTTTTTTCTGCATTAAACTTTCACAAAAGCCAGCAGTTAAAATAAACCTTCTAAGAGTCTCTTTTCCCAGTGGTATATTCTTAGAAAAATTGAGATTTAAATATGCACTGCAGTTTTAAATGAGGTCCAAAAATTTTTTGGTTTACAAGTTCATTTTCTTCCCCCTATTTTTTGTTACGCAGAAGAAGGAAGAAATCCCTTGCTGCTTAACTTCATTTGCTGTTTTTCATAAACAACCCAACAATAGAGTTTTTTCCGAAGCTAAAACTTTGCGCACTGTTCTTTGTCTTAGTGGGAGAGCAGTACTTCTTTACAAGCTGCTCCTTCCAGCTTGTGTCCCTCTCCACAGGGTGCAGTCCTTCAGCATCACACTGCTCCACTGGGTCATAAGTGCTGCCAACACACCTGCTCCAGGGTGGGCTCCTCTCTCCACGGGGACACAGGTCCTGGCAGGAGCCAGGCTTCTGAGAAGGCTTCCCACGGGGTCACAGCCTCCTCTCAGGCATCCACCTGCTCCAGTGTGGGGCTCCTCATGGGCTGCAGGTGGGTCTCTGCATCCCTGTGATCCTTCAAGGGCTGTGGGACACAGCTGCCTCACCATGGGCTGCAGGAGAATCCAGCTCTGGCACCTGGAGCACCTCCTGCCCCTCCTTGTCCCCAGACCTTGGTGTCTGCAGGGCTGCTCCTCTCACTCCTTTCTCCAGGTGCTCTTGTGCAGGTTCTTCCCACTTCTTAAGTGCGTCATCCTTGAGGCACCACCACTGTTCCTGGTGGGCCCAGCCTTGACCAGCAGTGGGTCCCTCTTGGATCCAGGTGGCATTGGCTCCATCAGATGTAGGAGAAGCTTCTGGCAGCTTCTGGCAGAAGCCAGTCCTGCAGCCCCCACCCTGCTCCCAAAACCTTGCCACACAAACCCAATACAAAAATGAAACAAATTAATTTTTATGAGACTTTGTATCATACAAATCAAATTATTACTGAGGTCGTCCTGCTTTTCATGAGTTGTCTTGTTCATTTCGCTTTGTTGTGATGAAAAATATGTTTCTGAAGTAAAAAGCTGGATGGCTGAAATTAGAAACAAGCTTGGTTAAACTATCTAAACTATTAAACCAAACTATCACTTTGGTTAAAATACACACCCACCTCCAATTGCCAGTGGAACATTTAAGAGGTACCTGATTAATTCAATATTGAAAAGAAATCATAAACAGCATAGAGGTTGTACATTTTTAATGCTTGTAATCTAAGCATACACAATTTAATATTTAAATGACTAAACCTCTAGTTTATGTATAAGAAATGTTACTTACTCTAAGGCAGCGGCTAAGGAAGCCAAATCTCTTCATGGGCAGCTGTTCAAAATGCTGCTGCTGCTCTCTATCGTCTTCAGGTTATGCTTCTAACAAAATCTGCTTACAGTTATGGTTTATCTGAGTAATAGCTCTACTACTGAATCGTGACTTACTCTTCCTGAGCTGTGACAAAATGAAATTACAGCCTACGTTGCCTGCTACCGTAGTACTGAGTGGCAAGAAATCTCTGCCGGGAGTTAGCTGCAATTGGGAAAAATCCAGAAATCATCTAGTGTCATGATTGAAATAGAGCCACCAAATGTGGTTTTATGCTAACACAGTGTGAGAGAATAAAAAAAACAAAGCAGGTTTTGAGCTCTGAGCAGCACACCACAACAGGAAGATTTTATACATCCTCTTTGGTATGCACCTATGCATATTCTCAGAGAATGTGAGAAGGAGGAAGGAGGAATAGTGTACAGGAAGGACAGAGGAAACAAGATTGCTCTTGCACCTTACAGGACTGGAGGCTTTCTCTTTCTTGCTTTTGAAAATTGATTTCTAGATATGTACGATATTGGGAAGTATTGTGACAGTGAGTTTTGCATATTGAAGATGCTATATTGAAATGTGGAAGACATGGAAATACTGGTTTTAATGCAAATTTTATCCATTTTGCATTCCTTTTCAAGTGAAGTCACAAAAGGAAGATACAGATGTGTCACAGTTACTACTTGGTAGCTTCCAAGCTTACAGCACTGATGTACATTCAGATCTACTTTGTGAATCCAATTTTCTTCCTACTTCTAGAGTTGCTAAAATAAGGAGCTCTTTGAGTATTGATAATTAGGGGCTTCATGCTGACAGTGGAGCCATAAACAAATTTAGCAATAAACTGTAATTGACCGTCACTACTTTCAGTTAATAATCAATTCAGAAATTTAGATTCTTATTTACTTAGTTAGTAGAGTGTGTTGATTTTGGAAATGTCTGTAAAAAAAAGGTGTGAATGAAAAGCTTGTAACAGACCTGAATTTTTACACCTTTTGAGTCTTGATTAAATTCTTGGCTAGAGATGAGCAAGGCTTCCAGGAGGGCGGTATTAAAAAAAAAGCCAACATTTCCATTGTGCATAATCTTGTTTGATTTGAATATTCATTAAAAATTAAGCAGTCCACAGAAAATTGCACGGTGTGTGCTTTGCAGTGACATAAACAGGGACTCTGGATGTGCAAAAGTATGTCTGTAGGCTGGTGGCATCCTGTTACACCTTAAGTTGCAAAGTGCTGTTCTGTTGCTACCACATTTATGAGATAAATTTCTTAACCCAGAAATATATTTCTTGTCTTATATTTTACATAGAACTAGAAGAGATATAATTAAAGAAGAATTATATATTATATATATTCCTCATTAGTCCAGCTTTATTACCCTGCAAATTATTTTAACACATCACCTGTAATCATATTCTATATGACAAAAGAATTAGGTCGTTAATTGTTAGTCTCTGTGTAGGATTTGAACGCATTGTCATAGTGACCCAATTAAGTGCTTATGTTTACTCTCAAGATTCATTTTATTTTCAAGTCTTTCAAAGAAATGTAGCCATATATGTCACTTTAAGTAATGTGTCACTCATCAGTATAAATTGTTAATGCTGCCTGGGTAAAATCTAATCATATGGAACAAGGAGAGAGAAAGGGGGCAGGGGGAACCAAAAAAAATGCCATTTTATGAAGTTCTAGGCAAGTAATGAATTTTAGTACGGTCAAGATTTGCTTTTAGTCATCATGTTAGATAGTGGAAGTGAAGTTCCTTTGCCATTCTCAAACAGAAATTCTCCTAGTGCCAGCCACATTTAATCACATTTTGCAGAAGACAGCTGGGCATTGCCAATTTGTGCTGTGTCAGCCACTTTCTCTGCAAAGGAGTGTCTCATCACTTGGATTTTAGCATTCTGTAGCAGAAAAGTTCCATCCTCTTAAAAATGGCTCAGCAGATAGCTTGTGTGGGAATATAACTGCAAGAGCATTACAATCAGTTCTACCAAGAAAATGCACAACTATTACATGGAATTTTAAGATGGCTTTTGAAAAGACTTTCACAAAACTTTTAAAATGTACAGTGCATTGTTAAATTCTAGTAGCAATTAAGTTTATCTTAGATTTTTTAGTAAATGTGGCTTTGGTAACCGTTGAAAATTATTATCTGGTTCAGTGGTTTGAAACGTCTTTGTGTGTGTTTGAAAAGTCTGAAGTGTATTTCAGCTGTGACAAACATTACCAAAAGATTTTATACGTGGAAAAGCTTGGAATCTGTAGATATCAAGATTTTTTCTAGCTACTAATCTCATGAAGACTGAAGGGCAGATGGTATCCTTTCAGATGTGATATAAATAGCCGAAGAAAAGTGTTGAGAAGGAAATAAATTAGCAAGATAACTCAATATTTACGGAAGGTACCCATAAGTGTACTTCGAGTGAGTTAATTACATCACATACTTATTTTTGGAAATAGAAGGGTGTCAGCAGATTGATACATTCATTGACATAATGAATATTAAATCTGTAACCAATCCCTTACAATAAATAAGGATACATATGAGATACTAATGTTTACAAGCATATTTTGTATCACTTGAATATGCATTTGCCCTGTCACGTTCTCCTGCTGCATAATATCTCCACTGCTTGTTTGAGTTAAATGTATTGCACAAGACTGAGGCATTGCAGATGAGGTTCTAAATAATTTGTTTGGTAACTTGCTCGTGGTAAGAAACTTCCTGAAGATCTTTAAAATGTCTGTTTTCATGTAATGATAACTTCAAGAATCTTAAAATTTAAAGGTAATTATGAGAAAATATAAAAAGATTGAGATTTGATAACTGTGGTCTATTAATCTGTTAATAATTCTCTCACTGAGTGAGCTATTGACCTGTTGTTGTTGATGTGCTTTCTGGATATAGCATAGACAGAGACTGAAAAGCTCCTTTATGTATGAACAGTAAAATAGTCAGAAGACAATAGATATGCTGGCTAATAGACAATGAATCATTTCACCCACTGACTCATCCCTCCATGCAGGACAACCTGCTTCAGCTTAAGAATAGTAAAATGGTTTAGGCATTCCCTTGGGAGTATTATTTTGAACCCTCTTAAGAAGAGGAAGAGGGGAGCGAAGTGAGATCTTCTCTATGATATGGAATGTGTTCACCAGTTAATTCAGGGCAGAAGTCAAACTGTTGTCTGAAAATAAGGCATAAAGTATGTCTGTCTCTCTTATGTTCTTCTTTTTTTGTTGTTCTTTTGTTGTTGTTGTTGTTGTTGTTTTGCTTTGGTTTTTTTTAAAAAAATGGAAAAAGGTAGGGACAGTTCTTAAACCCCAGAGAGCTTCCAGTGAATCTCAGGAGGAGTAAGGGGGACTGTTGATGATCCAGGATAATGCTGCTGACCTCTGAATAAACCTGGTATTTAAAATACCCTTTTATTTTGGAAAATCCTATTACTAGCTTTAATGGATCTGCATTCTGGTGTGCTGATTTTGATGGATTTTATCTGAGGTTTTTCAGTGTGTATTTACCTTAGCATTTTGGTTAAGGTCAGAAATGCATTTTTGAAAAGAATCACCCAGTTGCCACCAGTGGCTCTGCTTTGGTTCATACTATGGAGTGGTTTTAGGAGTGTGCAAAGTGAGTTTCTGTCAAGGGGCACTAAAGCCTAGGATGTATTCTGGCTGCTAATGAACGTGCTGTCTTCATGACCAAATGAGCTGTATCTTTGAAATATGTGTTCTGCGCCTGGCTGGTCCTCAACACCAACTGCTTTGCTCTAAAGAGCTGCTCCTGTGTCACCACAGTTTCCTGGTATGGAGTGACTCTTACGTTTACTGTAGCGAAGGTGTATTTGGGTTTCAGTTTCATCTACTGAAAGAGTTGTTTTGTTCCTATTTTGGTAAGATAATTTGTGGAAATCTTGTATTAGTAGTCTCAAGATCAAAAGCCTAAAAATTAATACACAGATCTGTATTGCTAGAATATCAAATTTTATCATTTGTCCATTTGTAGAAGCATTGTCTGCTTTTAACTGGAAGCATCTGATCTACAGTGTTAAGGAACCACATTTAAGAGTAAGGGACTTGCCGTAGGTTTTCTAATACAGATGAGAAAAATAGAAAAGAGTTTTGTCTGGTAGAAGTAATCTCAAGAAAAAAAGAACACCACAGGGAAAATATAAATATGCTTCTGGGAACGAGGCAGTAAAGCTGACATTTCGGGTGAATTTAGCCTCATCATTCCATGTATCATTTGCAGTGTTCTTAATTAGGGAAGAATGAGGAATTTCCAGGCCTTTATGAGGATATTTTAAAGCTGCAGCAGTAGTTGTAACCTTTCAGTTCTTATGAGCTCAGCAAAAGATGGCTGATTAATGTCACATCTTAAACTGTGTCAACTGGGCTGTTCATTCCCTTTTTTAGTAAACATCCTGTTGTCAGTGCAGCTCAGTGTGCCAGCATAAAACATCCTAGTGTTTTAGCTCGCTACTTTAATTAATAAGAGTATGTATCTCTGTTTGCCAGTATAAAGTTAAATGGAATTTTTCTTGAATCATTCTAGTGATTCATATGAATGAATAAATCAAGGACACCCACAAAATAGTGTTCCTGATGCTTGTTTGAAGTTTCTCAAAGGATGTAAAAGATACTTCTTTTAATTTGGCACATTCAGGTATTGGAGAGATCTCGGAGTGTGTAGGAAACATTTTTATAGAAAGCTACTGTTAATTCATTCTTTAAAAAATGTTTTCATATCTTTGAATTAATGTTTTACTTTTCTGCTTTATCAGTTAAAAATAAATGATGGTAGTTTTTAAGAATAGAGAGGGATAGGAACAATAGGAGTGAGAAAATCACGATGGCAAAAACTATGGGACTGCAAGAGCCCTTGACATAAAAAGAGAGCTCTAAGCACACACACATTCATAAGAATGAGAAAATTCTGCTTGGAAAATACACAGAAACCCTAACAGGGGAGAATGAGGTGAATTAAGAAATAGGATTGCTGCAAAGTGCAAAGGAGGATTTGGAGGACACACTGAGAGCTTTCTCTCTCTACCCAGAGAAGGGTAGAGCGCTTATAGCAAACCTCTGAAAAAACAGGTGGGTCCCATGTAAAGTTAATTTAGAGAGCTATAAAACTTACGTAACAAACTCAGACTGCAAAAATGGATGTACTGAGCAATCCCTTTCTTTTCTATTCATTTCTATTCTATTCCCTTTCTTTTTCTATTTCATCTTATTACTGGAAGAAAATTCTGTAAGTAGGGAGAGATGAAAACAAGTCTTGATTTAGAAAGTAGCCTTTGACTAGTTTGTGATTCTTTTGGTGATCACACATTTTAATATAACCCTATTTTGCATTATGTTGGGAAAATCTGGACTTCAAGGAGTTGAAAAGCAAGAATCAGTGCTGATGAAGATGTAAGGAGCTAAATAAATATTACTTAAAAAACTTCTCAAAGATGAAAAAACCCCCCACAACCCTATGAATGTACTGACCCTGTCTTGAGAATTAAGTTAGATGGTACAATTTAAAGCTTTGTTCCAACATCTGACAGACACACTCTGCATGCTGATGCATAATATCTGAAGATTTTGTGCTTGAAAGAAAGCCTTTTTTGAGCTGCATTCTATTTTTGTTAGAATAAAGCAGCTGCTTTTTGGAGCAGAGATCTTCTCAAGTGTTCAGTCTTCTCATTCAAGTTAAGAATTAGCCAAATATTGTGAGCAAATTTTATGTATGCTTTCTTCCAAGCTGCTGAAGTGGACTAAAGCAAAGTACTTTGACCATAAATAGTGCAAATGTGCAGCTTGACCCTAAGAGAAGAAAGTAAGTTTTCTGGTGTACCTTACTCCCAAGTTGTCACAGCCTCAGTAATCCAAAAGCATGGATTTTTGGAGCATTTTAGACATGGCTTGGAAAGAAATACAGCTGAGTAAAACTTGCTTCTAGAGATACTATATGAATGGATGGATTCTGTGATCTGCCCCTGATCATTTCTGAGGGAATAAAACTTTACTTAAGGAAGGAGACATTTGCAACCCCAGATGTAGCCTTACTAATGGAGCTGTTGTAGCTGCAGCACTGCCCTCCAGGGGTGATAGCGGATTACTTTGTACATCTGTTGTGTGAAAAGTCCTGTTTTAAATGTTGGGTGCTTGTGTAATTTTGTAAATATGTTGAAGTCAGTAATTGCAATGCTATCTAACATGCATGCAGCTACACAGTAAACGTGTACCCAGAATACCAGATTAATATTAATAGACCTATAGTGTGTGAACTGCACATCACCTGTGTGAGAGACAAGAGCAGCAGATTCAGAGTCCACCCTTACTGTGGCTCTAGATGCTTGTGCTGTGCTTGAAAATTTGTTTTGTATGTCCTGAGGTTTGGGTTTTGTGGGGGTTTTTTGGATGGTGGAAAAAAGCATTGGAGAGATCAGAGCTTACCAAACAGGCACAGGGAAAATGAAATATCCTGATTCAGCTGTAATAAATTATGTGTGTACTGTCATAAAAAGCTTTTTGAATTAAACAAAATACTTCTATAACCTCCTATATCTATAAAATGAGGACAAAATTTAGGCTATAGTATCTGCCTGTAACCTAATTCACAGTGCAAAAAAATAAAAAAAAAGCAGAACAATACATAGGAAGGGAGCAGTGTGGAAGTGTGGACAAAAAATGGGAGAAAGTACTGAATTACTCTTACATGCACTGATAATAGCATAGTACAGCAACCTTGACAGTATATTATATCCTGCAAAAAGATATTCATATAAAATGTGTTTCTCTGGTGCACCAGATAATTACCAAATTATGCAAGACATAGGACATTTCACACACACACATAAAAAAGATAGATATTGGGTTTTTCCCTTTAGTGAAGAAATTCTAAAAATTCCTGATGATGATATACATATTTGTACAGAAATTTTTGCCAATAGTTTAAGCTGTACTTTATCTGTGATCAGTAGTTTTAGTCCGTGACAGTAACAGAGAAGTTGTATTCCTTATTTTATACATAGAGGATGAGTTTAGTGTTTTGAATGGCTATAATTAGAAGTTTAATCCCCCTTTTTTGTATTCTAATGTGGTTTTATTAATTACAGCATTTTAAAAGATGATTTTTAATACAGTTCAAAGAATTCCGAGGTCAGAAAAGGCAGCTATTGAAAGAGTAGCTAAAAGAATAACTTTTGAATGTTGGGAAATAGTGAATGGTGAGAAAGTAAAAGGGAAATACAATAATCCAGGAGACTTTGATTGAGAAGGTGGAGAATTCAGTCTCAGGAGAGGTAGGATTAGTACACTGAGGAATAGAAATGTAGAAAATATGTGAGCTAAAAAGGGGAAACTAATTCAGGTTCCAGAGGTCAGTGAATGATAATACCTTCAAACAGGAAAATGTTCTTCTGTTTTCAGTTTCTATTTGCATATGATAAAGTTAGAAAAATAGATACGAAAAATGTTTTGAGTGCTCTTTCTAGCTTTAAATGTATGTAAATAATTTTTTTTCTATTTGAAGAAGGCATCCAGAGAAAACAGATGACCCTGTTTCCTTTCATAGTTTAATCAAACACTTCCAATAAAATGCTAACGGTAGCATGCTTATTTTAAAATAACAGTTAAGGTGGGAATTTACCTTTTGCACTTGGATAGCTGGGTAGATTTCAAAGATGCAAGTATACTTTGTCAGTGCTGTAGTTTATTGGAAGATAAAGGGATAATAAACTGGAACAGGTGGGTATTTATTTGAAACTTGTACCCTTATTAATTCCTTCATATTGCACAAGGTGTTTGAAGGAAAAAGCAAAACCAGTGCAAGGCTAAAGAATGTAATTTAATTTCTATATTTGGAAAACGGAGAATTATAAAAGGTTTTTGTTTTGTTTCTGTTTCTAAAAGGAGGCAGAGGTTTTAGAGATAGCTTAAGGTTTATTACTTGAACTGAAGTAGTTTCAGAGTGAGCTAAAAAAGAGACCTTGTTGTGTTAACAGTGTATAAACGTAGAAGTCATCTTCCCCTTCTCCAGAGAGAGAAAAAATAGCCAAGGACATAACAATAGTGTTGCCTGTGTGACTGGCAGCATAGAAGGTTATCACATGAATGTTAAAGGTTGCATTTGTAATTTCCTATCTTTGGAGAGGGCAGAAGAAGAGAGGAGATTGTCAGATGTTGAATAAAAGCAGCATGAAGAGAATGACAAAGGCATAATAAAAGACAAAGGGAAATTTTATGTCTTAAAAGTTGAAAGCTCATATTCTTGCTTCATTAACTAACACAGGGTAAAGTCTGAGGACCAGCAAAGTGATTGATCTTGCATGTGAGGAGATTGAGATAAACTGTACATTTCTCCCTGGGGATTTACTTTGCCCATCTGTGAACTGTGGAGAGCTACAGATACCTTGTCTGCAGCAGATTTTCTGAAATTCTGGCTAAGATACTGTGAATATTTTCAAAGTATGCCCCTGGGGTGTAAGAATAAGAGCATAGGAGTGGAGGGATGTTCTGTGGTCTGGGCTGCAGAGGCACTGTGTGTCTGACCCAGGAAGGCTTTTCCTGTGCAGCACTGGAAATGACACTCTGTGAGGCTGTGAGTGCTTTAGCACTTCAAGAAAAATGTGCTAATTTCATCCCATAGTGCTTCAACTGTAAGAAGCTGTCTTCATGTTTCAGAAAGGCCTTTCTTCCCCCTCACTTTTGTAAGTCTAAAGGGGGACAAATATTTCTACTTTGTTACTGTTAGAAGTCTTTGTTAGTAACTTTGGCATCCAATTCATTACTGCAGTCGTGTTTTCACAGCCTGGTGTGAGAGATAAACCCTTTGCAAATGAAGACAGCATCCATTTTCTTTCTACCTCAGGCCACACAGAATTGATTGGGGTAATAAAATGACAGTACGATGTTATATACTGACGGCTCTTTAATTTGAAAACTAGTTCCAGGCTGATTCAAAACTTGTTTAAAGCTAATTTATGACTTGTGTAATTCTCAGCTGGACCAAGGTAAAGGATGGTATATGAAAAACGATACAGAGTTAACGTAATATATTCAAACCTGTCAGCTTGAAATCATCTATAAAGGATTTGTTTCAATCTTTTTTTTAGTTTTGTTCTAAAGAAGCAATAGCAGAAAAAGTAGTGGCTGTTAGGCTGGTAAGAGCACTGTTTTGTGCTGTTAGGCTGCAAGAGCACTATTTTGTTGTAAGAACACTATTTTTCCATCATCATGTTTCAAATGGAAATTCTTTTTAGGAAAGTATTTTATGCATAGTTTGAAAATATAAAAATGTGTGTCAGTTCTTCATTTTCTTTAAAATAAGAAGCAATGTCAGGTGTCTATTTTGTTAAGTCATTTATCTGTGCTGACAGTAACATGGATTGGTAAATACAGCACTTTGCTACTGTGATGTTCACTGTGTGTTTTGCCTGTATATGTATATACAGATTGCACATGCCTGTATATACATATCTGTATCCTATTTACATATACCATGCTTACCGGTATATGTGTCTCAGTCTTGAATTAAAAGTCTGGTTTTTGAAGAGCAAAATGTGAGAACAGTGAAATTCTTAAATTAAGGCACAAGATCAACATAGCATAAAACATAAACATCTCCCTTTGAAATCTATCACTTTCATGTGGTTTGCAAATGAAATCCACATCTGTTCTGTACGCACTATTGATTTTTCAGCATACTGTGTCAGTGTTCCTTCTGCACAGAAAAGGACAAAACTAGAAGCACAATGTGTGCTCCTGTACAGTGAATGCAAAGAGCAAATACACCAATTGGAGTGAAGGGAAGAAGAAAACTGAATATTGCAAAAACTAGTAAGCAGATTCCATTCCAGGACTAGAATATCTGATTTATTATGTATTTGTGTCAACATATAATTAAAATACGATTTTTTGCAGAAAAGAGATTGAGCAAGCCTGTGCAGTTGTGGTGTCTTAAACTGCATGAACATTTAGGTAACAGGAAAAGAGGCATAGTTAAAAGCAGGGCTATCTTTCTTGCATTAATGTAGCAGAATGTCTACACATTTGATGTTTCATCTTCAAGGTTTTGTAAGTCCAAGAAGGTTCATGTTCTGAGGAACTTTGATCAAAATCTGCATTTTTCAGGAAAAAAATTTATTACTGAGCATTTGGCATTTATTTGTTTATAATCCACTTATATTTTCACAAAGCATTCCTACATTTTAAGGAAGCTTGAAGTACTATTTAGTGGTTTTCCCCCATAATTTATTAATTAATATAACTAAATACTGTGATCCATTATAAAGCCATATATCGATCTGACTTGAAAATGCGGATTTGTGATTTTTTCCTGTATAGTTTAGAAAATGTGATAGTAAGTTAGTGAAGTGGGAAGGGCTTAAACACCAGAAAAGACACCTACCAAAATAGTTACTGTGTTAATGATATATCCAAAAACCACCACGTCCATCAGCTGAGGCTGACAGATCAATGATAATGCCATTGTAATTGTTTTCATCGTGCAGGATAAAGTGACTTCAGGGCAATAAATTTTAATTATTTTTGAAGCACATTTTTCCTTTTAACATCTCTTTGGTAAAAATATCGATTTAGGTCAGTGGTACGGGGTTTTTTTTGCCTTTCCAAGTGTAAATGATGCTAATACTTTTTCAGGCTCTTTTACTTGCCAGAGCACAAGTACCAGGATTTCTAACCAGACCTGTTGCTCACTTGGCCATATACTCATAGCACACCTGGAAGCAGCTCTGTAAAAGTTCTCATTTGCACCCTGCAGCATTGTTACTGTGCTACCATCCATGAAAGGATCTCATTCCACCTACTGAATATGTCTGTTTCTGAAAGCTGTGTTTCACGTGTTGCCAAAGTAGTTCAGAGCAACATAGATTGCCTGTGTTACATATTTAGATCACAGAATAGTCTGGATTGGAAGGAACTCACAAGGATCATCAAGTGCAGCTCTTGAAGTGAATGGCCCATACTGGGACCTTGGTGTTATTAGCACCATGCTCTGACCAACTAACAATGTGAAAAGCGATAATAAAACCAGTGCAATTGGAAAGAGAGGCATATTTGCTTGGATTGGTTTCTGAATAATAAAGTAAATTAGGTTTCCATCCATCTCTCTAAAAATAGAAGTATTAAATTAGCCAGCTGGTTCTTAGGGGAAGGATGGCCAAGCTGCTGGAGAAGAAGATGCTCAAGATTTGATATAAAAAACAATCTTGGATCTGTTGAGACAAAGGAATGTAACAGGAATGTAAGCTTACCAAATTGCAGTTGCTCAGATAATTTTTGAAAAGCACTGTCTATTACTTTAAAAAAGCAAGTAACTGAAAATGGTTGCCACCATTGTCTGGCCACAGGTAATAACAGCATAACAAAAGCTTGTTCAGGCACAAAATACAAGCAGAATTCAAGGAGAGAAATCACTGAACCATCGGATTCAGACAAGTATATAATTTTCTTCCAGCAGATGTGTTTGCGGTTTTCGTTTTTGTAACAAGTGCAGAAAAGCTTCTGGAAACGTATTGAGCTGATAAATTGCAGGGCATTGATTTAACTTTCTCAGGGAGAAAACAGTAGTGTTCTATACTGAGCGTTAGCTCATGACTAATTGGGTTAACAAGAAGAAATATTCTCATCATCATAGCTCACTGTGGCCAAACTCAGGTGGCCTTTGAGAAAGAGGATGTTTGCCTGTCCAAGTCCAGGGAAAACAGTGAGCTGTCAGGATGAACATGATGCAAAGTTCTTTTTGATGACATTTACAGCATGGGAAAAATCAGACTTTTTTTATCAATGCTAGAGATGTTTCGCCTTGTAGCTCACTGTTTGGCTGATATTCTTCCAAGATATCTCATTTTTTCTTTTGCTTCACAGATACAGCATTATGCCCATAAAATAGTTTAGTGCAATGGCAGTTAGACTTCACTGTTAACATTTCAGTTGATGGTATTCTTTAGACTTCACTAAAAGCTCTCTTTTTTCTGAAAGCTGTTTTTTTGGTAAAATATCTTCCTCATACCAAACCTGGATTTTAAAGTGGCATGTCACAAAATGGTCCAGAGTATCCTTTTCGTAAGTCACGGAGAGGTGATGCAATGAAAAAGGTGTAAAAAAGCTTTATTAGAAATATTTAAACTCAGAAGGTATTTTTTCCACTTTATAGTCTTGGGAGCTCCCTCCATGTGTTAGTTTTTTTGCAGTATCTGGTCTCACCAGATGTGATTCTCCGTGTGATTCAGTAATGGTTGTTGGGCCAGTGCTCAGTTTTTCCCTTTCCATGCAACAGGCTAAACTGCAATTGCTGAATATTATCATTACAAAATTTTAATTTACTTTTTACAGGTTGTTACGGTTGAAAACGTAATAATGAGCTCTGCAGCTTGCAGTTTCCCAAAGTATAATCTTGATTTCCTTGCAATTAGTGAGTGTAGAAAGAAAGTGGTATGTCAAAAGCACATACTCTGCTTGCTAAGCAATGACATCTAAAATACCTTCTGTAATGAGCTTTATGATAAGCACAGTAGAGATTGTACCAACTAATGGATTTTTTCTCTGCATTAAAATGTCTCAGTCTATGCTGTTATCAAAACCTATATGTGTGAAGCAGTGAAGGTAGTAAAGTGGTTTTTATTTTGAATGATTTAGTCATGTTGCATGGCAAAATCAAGGCAATTTGGAAAATAGAATGTAAATTACTTAAGAATTTTTATTTATTTTACTGTAATGTTAAATTTACTAAAAGACAGCGAACTCTGCTAACTTCTTTAACTTTACCAGGTTGTCTGCTATATTGGTTTGCAATGACTGGTAAAATACATTTGTTGGGGGTTGTTTAGCATGGCTCCAGCTGTTTTGCAGAAGCATCCACCTACCATAAGTGGACAAAATGTAATACTCCCTTCCTTGCAGTTCAAGAGCAGGGGTAGGTATGGGCAAAAAATGATGCTTATTCAGAACTTTGCAATTCTGAAATGCTGTAACTCCTTAATAAGTCTTAAAATGCTCTAATGAAGTAAATATTATTATTTCAAGAGAAAATATACGACAGATGTTTTTGACGCTGGCAAAACAAATTGCCCAGAATAAAAAGAGGAGCGCTTCAGACCTCAAGTATTCTTTATTTCTCTCTCTGTGCTTCAAGCACAGCTCCTCTGAAAAGTCTCATTTCCTTGGCGTGCCACACCAACACGCTGCTGAGGGCTCTGTTTGTGTCTGTTGCCCTCAGGACTCCGAGCCGTCAAATGAGGTGGTCTCAGAGGCCCCCGGTAACGTGGTACCCTCTACCTCAAGAAGTAGCTCTGAAGAGCTGATATCGGTGGCACAGAAACATCCAGAAGAGGTAGGACATTCTGTGTCTGTTTTTTTCCAAGATTAACTGTTGGGGAATACACATCAGCCTCTGTTTTTCGTGCTTAGTGTTGTACTATTAATAAGAGAGACTTTTTAAAGCTAGAGCTCGGTCTTATGCTCTCGTATAAACAGCATGCAAGACCAAGGTAAAACTCAGGACTATTATTAATAGTACCTACAAGTATATTCCATAACGTATGTTACTTTTTAAATACTGTTTCTTATTGTCAGTAATTAGGAATTTTTTTTTTATTGTTCCTATCTTTCACACCATGACCTGTTAGATTCTGGCTAAATAAACTTTATTGCACTGAAGAGTCAGAATCTGTAGGTAGGTATACAGGTAGATATAAACTTTAATCATCCTTCACAACATTTAAATACGTCTAACTTCTGGCTCATGTGAAGGAAAGATTCTTCCTGGTAATTAGGCCTTTGTTCTCTTGGTTTCAAAAAAGTGTTGTAGTATGGTCATAAGTTCATACTTCCTGTTGTTGTAAACAAAGGCGCTTGTAAGGTAATTCTGTAGGACAGCTTATGACTTAAGGTATTTTCTTTCCCTGCTGTGCATCCCTGTCATAGTACACTATAGCTTGAGGATTGGTTGTCTGCAAAACTCAGACTCATAACTTCATTTCATGGTGGCAATCACCCTCCCAGAGAACCATTATTTTCCTTAAATTTGCCTTTCTTATAAGATGTAAGTCCTTCCTTTGTAGTAGCCTTAACATTTCATCTTGGATTATTCAGCTTAGTTGGTATTATTACTATTAAAAATATGTCAAGTAGCAGGTAATAGAAAGACTAGTCTTTGCTGCTGTTTTTTCTGAGATTTCTTTTGACTGTAATTTTCACAGCAAAGGAGAGTATAAGGTGCTAGTCATAGGAAATACAATGCCATTTATTAGTTTAGTGCAGCCTTTAGATAAATATCTTCATTTCTCTGATAGTCTTTTCATTTTCTCTGAAGAAGAGGGAAGGTCCAGAGTATGAAGCCAGGAGAATTCTTAAGAGTGTCTCCTGGAATAAGGCCAAGTAGATTCACTTATTTTGGGGTATCACTGTATAGTCCAAGACAGAAGGTCAGGTCATATCTAAGCACTCCTGAGGATAGACTGGTACAAGCTTTTAGTAATACTTTTATATGTATTCTTGAGTATCAAAAAGACCTCTAGTCTATGGAGGGATGTGGGATCTGCCTCTTAATTCTCAGCTTTGTCAATTTACCTCACTTTACTGGAGAAATTAAAATTGAGAGCACAGATGATGTTTAAAAATAAAAAGAGAGAAAAAGTGCAGCAGAAAGAGGAATGAAACCTGATTAGTTTCATTCAAAAGGTGACTAAAAGGAAGATGGATATACAGGTTTTTTGGTTTTGTGGAATAAAAGCAGCTCAGCTGTGGGGGAGAGGAAACTTCAGAGAATCAAAAGATGGAAATACACCTTTCAAATTTTATAATCAGTTCAGTAATAGTTCATGTTGAAGCTGTTTCTCTGAATGTAGGGTCATGTGTTTGATAAGGGAATGAGGCTTTCTCCAATCATATTTACTGCAGTTTGTACGAAGGAGAGAGAGGTGAGTCAGAAAGGGTTTTGTGGTTGGGTTTGCAGGGAGCCTTGAGAGGGGAGCACCAGTATACTGAATTTCCAAATTCAGAACTCACCATGAAACAACCCATCTAAGTTACTCATGGGTAAGTCAGCATGATAAACAAACATTTGTGAATTACACCCTAAAAACAGGTGCAAAAAGTGTTTGCAGACCTTGACTTCAACTAATGCCTTTATTATTTTTAATTTTATTTGAGGTCTTCTGGTACATCTTTCAATATCTGCTTAATGAGTTAATATTTGGAATTGACTACTGACTGGTGCATTATTTGTGTAATTTATGTCTCGTCTGAATTCAAACCATCAGCATTGGTGAGAGTTGATAAAGAAAAGCTCAAACACAGCTGTGGAAAAGAGAAATATGAGGAAAGAGTAAAGAAGGCGAGGTGGCTAACAGCAAAGGGAAGATGGAGAAAATTTGAGAAGGTTGTGAAAAGAGTTGTCCAAAAAGTCTTGGGCTTGCAAATGTGAGGACACACAACTTCTAGTAGGAGAAAGTAGGGAAAATCCCATGAGCTGCCACATTAATTTGAATAAAGCACTTTTTTTTCCTGCTTACAATTTGTTTTCTTCTTGGATAAGACTGTCTGAATCTTAACACTTGGTTACTTGTGTCATCAGTAGGATGATATTTGTGGGATGTAATTTGATCACTCAAATGAGGTTTTGTTTTGCTTGTCTGGTCATTCCTCCTAGCAGAAATGATGTTCCAATATTGAGTTCTCCTTAACAGGAAAGCAGAATGGCATCTACTTCTCTTGCTGCTGCCCTTCTTCCCAGTCACTTTTGATGCTCCAAAGTGAGATTTAACTCTGTGCTGGATCAGGACAGTGTCCAGCTATGGGGCATAGGACAACAGCCACTGCAGAAATAATTAGCATGTTGAGTGTTTAGATCTAGACAACTGTAAATTTTCTGTGAATTTCACAGGTATCCTGGGTCACCTGTTAGTGATTAAGGAAAGTGTGTGTGTGTTCATCAGTGTATTGCACATGCAGAAACCTTTTGTGTTATAAAGTCACTGAATTGACTTTAAAGTTAGAAAGATACTTTCTTGTTTCTTTCCAAAAGCTGTGCAAGCCTCTATAAAATTTAAGTTGTGTAGATTTGAATGCATGAATAATTTTAATTAGTGTCCATCCTAAAATAGGATGTGATTGATAACTTAATATTGTATATATTTCTTGGGGTTTTTTAAGAACTGGAGTTGGAAAGTGGCATTAAAAGAAGAATTCAGTACATTTGGAGGAGGATAGTTGTGTATCATCCTAATTTCAGTGTAATTTTGTTAGACCTTCCTAGCAATTGATATAATTTCAGCAGTTTTCTTCAATAATAATGCTTAAGATAGGATTTTTGTTCCCATACGCCTTTTAAAATTTAGAACTACATAACTGTTATGTTAGTATGCCCTTTTTTCTCTGATACTACACATTTTTTACCATGAATGGATGAAAGGAAATTCGCTGGATGTTGTGATTATTTAAGATGCAGAGCTTTTAAAATGTTTTAAATTTACGAATACACTTGCTTGAGTACCACTGCAATGGTTCAATAAAGTTGAAAGGCTGATGTATCAGCTTTCCTGACTCTTATTCTGTTTTCTGTGGTCAGCTTCACTTTGCATCTGGCAGTTGCAGCATATTTGGTACATGTATTTTAGTAGGTTTTTGATGGATATACAGAGATGCTGAAGAAAGTGAAGATTTGTTGCTGAAGTAGTTTTACTTTGCCTTTTTCGTGTGTCTAAAGAGCAAGATGGGTGGGCTTTGTCTTGATACCATTTCTCATCAGCAGCACTTTAATCCGTGGAGAATGATGGTGTCAGTGGTTTGTGTCTAAGTAAGAAAATACTAGTTTTGACAGTTCCCTTAAATGTGAGTCTCATAAGAGGCATATTCTCTTGTTTAATTAGAAGTAAAATAGAAGTACATGAGTTATGTGTATTAATTTCCTTTGCCAATCCTGTAGCAAATTAATTAATCATGTTTTAATAGTGTAAGCCTAGAGGCTAACAGAGCTGATCTTTCTGAGTGTCTGCATTGCCAGTACAGTTCAGATATAGGGGAAAATCTGTCCTATCCTTTCTCTTGGATAGAAAAACGAATTCTACGACCAACAACCCCCTACTTTCCCCTACAAAAAACAAAGCATATATAAACCATGGGGCACTTTGGAGTAAAATATAAATGATGTGTTCACAGCATATGAACATGAATAGCTTATATGTCTGTGGTGCTTTTTGGGTGCTGTATTCAAACTATAAAAGCTGTGCAAATCTTTGTGGTTCTTAGCTAAAGGAGGGTCAAGATAAGAAACCTGCTAACCCGTTTCTGAACTATTAGACATTCAATGCTTCCAGTTTATCTGGATAGAGCACAGACATTTTTCCATATGTACAACTAAGGTGTAGTGATTTGTTCAGTAGAAAAAGACACGTCCCACACTTAAGTCATCTGTCATTAGCTGTAAGTTTGGTACAAGCATCCTAAAAGGATTGTAGAATTCCGTTTTAACTGCATTATTTCCCATGCAAGCGAAGGAAATGTTGCTTAGTTTCTGTTCATACAATTGGCAGCTGAAACTGTCTTTTGTTTCTTGATTTATCCTTCTACCTTGATCTTGGGATAAAACCTTTCCCAACAAGTCCCTTTGGCATTTCATGTTAGTACAAAAGGATTTTTTTTTTAAACCTAAAGCTATAAATTTCATCAGCAGTGTGTCCAGTCCGTCTTTATGGTGTTTTATTACACTGAAGTTTTTACTTTTTAAACAAAGTATGACATAACATGTTTTGAAATGATCAAACTGAAAGTAATTCCATGGGAAAGTTTGTAATAGTGCTCATGTGCTAATTTTTTCCATCTTCTATTATTAGACTACTAAATAACTGAATTTCTATCACTGATATAATTCATTTCAGAAAATAATCATCTAGAAGAATAAGCACTGTTAAGAAGTAGAGAGATGACTTGACCCTTAGAGAACAAAAGAATATATTAGATAAAATATATTTGTATAATCTATCTGTACGTATACGTGCACACCTCTTATGCTTGCACTTCTGAAAAGCCTGTGCATTCTTTTCTAAATTTCACAGGCCTAACAATATATTCCCTGTATTCTGTGTAGCTGCTGGCTTGAATGCATTTAATAGAAAATTTGTATCATACAGTTGTTGCTATAAATGCATTCTTTCTGACCCATTGCTAATTAAAAAAAAAACAAACAAAAATGTAGTGACTGATGTAGGGTGAGTTGGACTCATATTTAGTCTTGAACACTAATTTTTTTGTTTAATGTTTGAGGAACTTCCCCACTCAGAAAAATAATTGTAAATGTCCATGCTGCATGGACCTAACAGTCTGTTTACTGATGAAAAATCGTAAGTTATAACTTACTAGTTATTTTGTGTCATAGGTAAATAATTTGCCTTTATGTCAGTAGTGATACTGGAATGTGGTTTTGGAACAGAGGTTCTGAACCTGCTGCTATACTGAGATCTGCAAACAGAGAAAACACCACAAACACTAAATGGCATACTTTAACGAAGAGAAGAAAACAAATTCAATCATCTATGTCATCTGTATCCTGGTAGACATAGGATGGATCTCTCCAGTGCATTTCTTAGGACTTTCTTCTGATTTTAAAGCTTCTGAGCAGTGGTGGCTTTCATACTTCTGGAACCTTTTCCTTTATGCATCATTAGAGCTAACATTCTCCAAGGTGTTTATTGTGTAATGTTTATTGCACTCCTCCTCTTTGTTTTCTCTGAGTGACAGCAGAGTTGCAGCAGATTACAGACCTGGAATTGAAATGCATTTTGAATATTTTCTGGACCTAAGTCAGATTCATTGTAGAAAAGACTGATGTTTGGTTCCTTGTGGAATTACTTATGGCTGATTTGGCCCATAATCCAACTCTTCTTGTCAGACCGTGTCTTCCAGTCATCAGACTCATTTATCAAAACAAGGGAGTTGAGTCACCTTTTCAGATCACTTGGCACTCAATAGATTTGTTTGATTTTACTTTTCATGCTTCTACAAATAATTATTATTATTACTGTAGTTCCCATTAATATTTCAGAACAAAAGTGGTAAGCCACATGCCTAAAGAGCCTTAGAGTCTAACTATGTTAATAGTGAATTAATAATGAACTGAGAAAAGGAACATAATACCTTTGACTACTGAAGTCGTTCCTCTGTAAAATAAACTGGGAAATACATTTAAGCATGTAAATGCTCTGGAGTTAGGAATTCAAATTTTCCCTCTAATCTCTTCACATGACTGTTTTATGTAATCTTCTTAATAACTAAATATAAAGGTCACAAGATGGCTGGAAAATGCTGTCATGCAGTTCTGCTTTTGAAGTCAAAATTTATTTATGTATATTTAATCGGTAAATGGCCTAATGAAATGAGGGTTCCTCTTAGAAGAACATTATTAATTTAAAAAATGAGTTAGATCTGTTCAAAATTTCCACAAATCCAAGACATTTTTCTTTATTTAACCTTTTCACAGTCTCTGCCCTTCTTTAAAGTACATTCAGTCCTATATCATCTGTTACTCAGGAAGGTATTTAATACATGACTGGGCATCATTTGCATTCTACAAGAAGATTAACTTTACAAGCTCTGCTATTAATCTGAGTAGCTCTACATATTGACCTATGAAAGAACATAATTAAGTTAGCTTAATTAAGTTAGTTAATTGTTACACTCTGATGAACTTACTATTGAGAGGAAATTAAACGCAAATAGAAAATGGCATTCATTGGTTTGAAATCGTATTTTAAAGGGTTTCAAAAAGATACTTTATATATCGATGACAAAAATATCTATTGTGTTATGAGCAAAGCAGATACAATTAAAATCCCTGCAGTTTTCTCCTTTATTGGCTGACATTCATCCATATTTCTAAAAGAAATTTTAAAAGCATGCTAAAAATTTCGGAATTGTGATGGTTTTCTCCCCCAATACCCAAAAAATTGAATTCAGAAGTCCTGTCTACACATGGACTGCAGAGAAAAGCACACCATCAAAGTTCATAAAGTGTCATAATCTGATACAGAAGTCTCCCTTGGGGTGGAGGAAGAGATTGAAGGACCCCTCAGGGCAGCAAGCAATACCACATCACCCATGTACAGACTTACTCATCAGCATAAGAATGTCTTCTTCATGCAGTGATGGAGGGGAAAGGAGAGACACTCCTGGAATTTACTCCGTCAGCTGCATTTCTGTTGTCAGGAGTGCCTGCAAGTTCACTGCAGGAAAACATTCAGGGTTTCAGCACAGATCCTGTGCATGGATAGATCCCCCACATGACTCCAACATCTGGGAAGCATTCATCAGTCTTGATAAGCACTGATAAGTACGCTGGAGATCATCAATTCCAAGTAGCTGCAATTAATAAACAGTAAGAAAAAATGGCCAAACATGCAAAAATGTGCTACAGTGAATGCTGCCAAATGAGCAGTTTATTAATCTGTGAGATACATTAATATTACCAAGGTTTTAGTTTGAAATTATTTTCTTTGAACAATTACTATTTCTCTATTCCTTCTTGTTTTTTAATTTGCCAGGTCTATACATTTTGCAAAGATTTTAGGATTTATGCTTTCTTTCTCTTGTAAAAATTAATATTTTAACTCAAGTGAAAACAGTATTTTCCTTGAGGTATTATTCTTTGGCATTTCCAGATCACATGAAAGGGTCATTGATCTGTGGATGTATTTTTTGGAAAAATAGCAGCATTGAAAGTAGGAAGGCAGTGGCATTTAGGATCACTTGTGTACAAATTTGTATTCATATTCTGAAGACAGATTCAGTTTGAATGCATTCCTACAAAGAGAAAAAGGTCTTTCTTTAAATAATGCTCAATTTTTTTATTTAGAAAAAAGATCTGAAACAATTTTTTAAATTGATAGGATAGGAAGAAGGAATTAAATTGTAGCTACTGTATATTTTATGAGACATTGTTTTTCTTTAATACCTTGCTACAAAAAAAAATAATTTTTGTAAATTCAGTTTGAAGTGAGCATGTTGTTATATTCGTCCCCTTTAAAATGTTACAGAGCATTAAACAACTTGTTCTATTCTAAGAGGAAAGAACAGCTTCGTTTTCAGATTCCATGATACGCTTTAAATTAGAATTTTTTTTTTTATTTTTTTTTTTTTTTTTGATAGAGGAAGAGAATGAAAAATTGATTGGAAAATTAGAATTAACTTTAGGTGGGAAGCTTTAGGTGGGAAAAGAGCAAGAAGTTGAAGTTTAGGGCTGTTTCCCACCTGCTGAGGATTTTGATGGTTGTACTGATGTCAGTGAGCTTCAGTGTACCTGTGTGCACTCTGGTCAGCTGTGACTGTGTTGCTTTGAGATATCCATGATGTGGCATGGTGCAATGTCATGTAAATCACTGTTGTCATGCCCTGTGTGGCCCATGTGATACACAATGGAAGTTCTCTCCTGGAGGAAAGTAAGTGTAGTTCTTCCTTCAATATATTATGGGCACACTTTTAATGTTCTTGTTTTTGTTTCTTTTGTAAGGGATTTGTTGTCTTCTCTCTTACCTGTAGTATTTAAGTAAAAAATTAAGCTAATACATTCTTTGGTCATTATATGCAATGTAAATATTAGGGCTCACACTGCTCTACATGAGAAAAGCAGTGATCCTTTTTGTAGGTGATACATAATATCAGAAATTTCCTATTTTGAAATGATAGGTTGAAAATATCATCAGAACCCTCTTAATTTATTATAGGCTCGATTTGAGATAATGGAGTCAAAGATTCCAATGTCATCCTTAAGGTAGTGAAGATAAGCAGGGGTCAGTCAGTAGTCATTAATAACATAGATTATATAGATTTTCCCTACCCAGTTGCTTCAGGGTTACCTCTAAACTGCAGTGCAATCCCAATAGTGTCCCAATGCTGCTTTACTTTACATTTCTCTAACTGTTAAATGGAATATTTAGACACTGAGGAGTTCATATTGCCTAAATATTTCAGCGCAGTAGGACCAGTGATTTTTTATTAGTTGGAGAGCATCTTTTTGCTATTAGTGTGTGTTTTTGTGATAGTCATATATACATTAATCTACCTGAATTATCAGTATTTTAAAACTAAATTTGTATTAACTTCAAGCATGTATTTTCTATAGACTATTAAGTAGGTTAACACGCACTATTATCTTTAATAGCTGTCATCGACCTGCTAAATCCTTCTTAAGTGAACAGTTTTCCTATAATTAATTTTTAAGTATGACTACATAGCTATCATAGTCTCCCAAAATCTCTAGATGACCTGGAATACCCAGAACTCCATATTCTATACTGTAGCTGTGGTCCTCATTTTACTTAGAAACTGAAGGTGTTCCTGAAAATGTAGTTAAATTCAGAGAGACTTAGACTGTGGTGAGGAGTGGTATCTTTGGAAAGATGATTTTCCATTATCCTGTCCTAGGGTGCTTTGCTCTGGTAAGATTCTTGTTTAAATGGTTGGAATCATCACAGGAAAATAGCACACAACCCTGTCAATTAAGATACTTCTGTGTCCTCTCATAATGACTGCTTTGTATTATTCCGTAGTTCTGCATATGCACAATAAAGATGTAGATATGCCTACTGCATGACCTAGCTGGCTAAAGCTATTTAAAACTAAAACTCCTTAGATTCTGCCAGTGTTTTCCAAGGAAAATACTTGCAGAGGACTTCTCAGAGCACCTGAAGGAGGCTTTAACCTAGGGGGATGACTGAGATGGTGCTCTGCAATTCAGTGACCACCAGACCAAGCCCACACTGCTGCTGAAGGGGCAGTCTGTGTTCACAGATTGCCTGCTGCTCTTTGGACCAGCAGATGAGTGAGCTGAGTCAGTGGGCTACTCTGGCAGAGCATGGAGTGATATCCATGGGAGTGAAGGACATGCATAGCTGTGGACCATGAGCTCCTTCTTCAGTGTCAGCATGCAGTTCAATGGTCCAGGGCTGACACTGAGATTGTGTTGTCATTTGGGTGCTCTGGAAAAAATAAATTAAAATAATCTTCAGAATACTCAGTAGTGTCTCTGGATTTACTGTATTAACCAGTTCTTCTGTACTTACCCATTTTTCCCATTTTACAGCTGTATTCTCAATTTACCCCTCAAGAGGAGGCTTGTAATATCTGGGTTGTTCAGGAGACTGACTAAAATTAAGAGCTAATGTTGTAACTAATGAAAATCCTGCTTGTTTCTTCAAATTAGGATCAATTTTTTTGCCTGTAAGGTGATTAGTTACACAGAATTCAGACCCTTATTTGGTATCAAGAACCACAAGGATTGGAATTCACACAAAGTGGTGATGCATCTGCTTGCATCCTTGTGAAGTTTTTTTGTGATAGTTATCAGGAGAAATCTTTTCAGACTATCAGTAGACAGAGGCATATCCACACTTTGCTTGTTGGAAAACTACCAGTGTTGACTTGGATTTGTCAAGGTACAGGGAACCATGTGTGTCCTGCTCTTGGTCACAACAACCCACTGCAATGGTAGAGGCTGGGTGCAGAGAGGCTGGAAAACTGCCCACGGAAGAGGAGTCTCAGGGTGCTGGTGACAGCAGTTGAACATGAGCCAACAGAGTGTCCGGGTGGCCAAGAATGCCAGTGACATGCTGGATTGTAGCAGGGTTGCTGTGGCCAGCAGGACCAGCAGAGTGACCATCCTGCTGTTCTTGGCACTGGTGAGGCCACACCTCGAATCCTGTGTCCGGTTTTGGGCCTTTCACTGCAGGACACTGAGGTGCTGGAGTGTATCCAGAGACGACAGTGGAATTGTGAAGGGTCTGGAGCACAAGCCCTGTGAGGAGCAGCAAAGGAGTTGGGGGGAAAGGGAAGCTTGGGGACCTTAGCACTCTCTATGACCACCTGAAAGGAGGCTGCACTGATGTGGGGCTGGTCTCTTCTCCCGAGTAACAAGTGGCAGGACCAGAAGTGGCCTCAAATTGTGCCAGGGGAGGTTTAGATAGGATGTTAGGCAAAAATGTATTGAAAGAAAGGCTCCTCAGGGAAATAATGGAGTCACCATCCCAGGAGAAATTTAAAAAACTTGTAGTTCTTGCACTTAGGGACATGGTTTAGTGGTGAACTTGGCATTGGCAGAGTAATGGTTGGACTTAGGGACTTTAGAGATTTTTTCCACTTAAACAATTCCATAATTCCATGATTTAGAGTTCAACTCTAGGATTTTATACTGAGAATTCTATCTGAAAGCAGAAAAAAATTCAAGTAGTAGCTTCTAATCTTTGGGAGACTTATAATCAAAATTCCAAAATGAGCTGCCAGTGGAGAAAGTTGCCTTAAATCTGTGCAACTGACAATAGAATCATTTTCTGTGTGTTTTCCAATCCTTTGATTGTGCTTTGACTACAGTTTTGCCCAAATTTTCAGTAGACTTTTTGTCTACTGCTTATAGGCATTAGCTATAGGTAAATTCAGTTAATCTAATATTGGTCACATAGGGTCACATGGGTATTATGAAAATAAATGTGCAGAGTTTAGGAGCATAAAGACAGGCCTTTAGAAAATACCCATTACAGAAGTGTAAAAAATCAGTCAAAATAAAGGTATAGTTCTTCTGATATATCTCTGAATCTGGGAGATATAATGCTCAAAATGGAGGACAAGATACTAAGTGCATGAAGAAAGATAACATAAGGAAAGGGGAAGAAATTTTTTAAGTATTTTAGATGCTTATTTTTATTCTCATTTTCTGATAATCTTAATTTATATATTTAGCTCTGGGAAAAAAATCTCAGTAAGTCAGCGTTTAAAAATGGATTCACCCACAGAATACAATTTGTGTGCATGTGTGCATGCTGTGCAAACTTTCAGATTTTTTTTTTCTGCAAAATGTTGCTTGTTTTAACGGTCTCTTTGTAGTTTCAAGGGTGATATTTGAAATGGGAATGGAGGCAAAGATGATGGTTTTATTCAGTGTATAGATAATCCTAAAGTCACCATTTTTCATATTGTAGCCTGATAAGCAGCAGTGTAAAAATAACCCCATTCTGAAGTCATGGTGTTACTTGAGAAAGCTTTTAGTGTTTGCAGAGGCACCAAGATATTCAAAAAGAGGAAGCACATTAAAACCTTACCAAAAGAAATAAATCCAATCTCTGTTACTGTAGGAAAGACGAAGTAGAGGAAAATTCCTTCTTCACCACAAGCATGACTGCAAAATCTCCCTCTTATGCCATGGAGTGAAATACATTTGATCCCTCCATCCTTGCCTCAAGATGTCATGCAAAAGCACTAAAAACTCAGAGTAAAAGTGAAATCAACATTTATTTCAATTTCTTTATCTAAGATCAAGAGGTGGAAGAGTTTGGTGTATTATTTAAATTACTATTCCTAAAGCTGATGTTTTCTAAATTCTTCATATGATACCAAGTGTTTTAGATGGAATTTCTTTATCTCTAAAGTACTTGTATATAATAATATTTAATTTTGGAAAGTAATACGGATAACTTTGATTTGTTCGTGCCTTCATCTTGCAGTCTTCTCTGGGGCCATTGTATGTGACAAGAAACTGGACTAGAGAAATATTTGCTGCTATCCATTGTAGCTCCTTATTTCTTTATGTCACAAGTTAACCTGTCAATGCTCAGATGTAGTGATGAAGCCAAGAAATAGTGCCAAAAATTAAAACTTTTCAGATGCAATATTGCAGATCTGCTGTGGTTCCAGGTTGGATTTTTTTTCAGCTAAGTTAGCATCTGTGAATTGTGATTTCTGGTTCACTGTTTAATACAAATATAGCACTTTGAGAAAATGTCTTAGGCAATTTTCCAGAGTATTATAACTTTAGAACTTCCTTATTTTTTGTTTACTGAATTAATGCTACTTTATTTTCATTTCAATCACTATGTATTGAATGTAATAAGCACAGGTTCCCAGTGTTATGGTCAGTGAAGCTCCCTTAACTCAAATTAGGAAATAATTCTGTGCAATTAAATATTACACTTTTCTTGTAGCAATCTTACCCCAAGAACTTTGTAATTTTGGATATTTGTTTCTAGCACCATAATTTGTATCATGAATACATTTCAGTGTTGCAGTGAGATATGGTTAAAATCGCTGAAAAAAAAAAAAAAAAAAGAAAATCATTACCTCAAAGAGTAATATTTTAGTATAAAATTTTACAATTTTCGTATAAAGCCATTGTAGATTTAAAAAAAACCACATTGTTTTACTTCTTTTTCCTGCATTTTGGCTAGAGTTTGCACTTAATAGGAGAAATCTTTTTTTTTTTTTAAAGGAAAGACTGGTCATAAGGCTAATAATATTGTTTTAAATATTTGGAAATTTCACATTCTTTTCCTGCAGTGTTTATTATTGAGCAGGTTATAATAGCCTCTACTTTTCTATGTAATGTAGAAACTTAGTTAGTTAATAGAAGCAAGATTAAAGACAGTGAACAGATCACAGAATGGAACAAATGAATTCCAAGCCTTATAAATTGGTAAACTTAAGGTTAAGCTAGAGAGGTATTGCACGTATCAGCCAGGAAAATGGAAGGTTGTTTGCATAAATATTTTTCTACTGTTAAAGTACGTCATTAATAGGCTTTATCAAATCAGACCAAGGATCTGTATCAAGCAGCTTCATCATCCATAGAGTCATGAAGTGAATGTCATCAAAAATCACTGGGCCTAAACACTTATCAGCTCACTAGGATAAAATGACTGCATTTTTATTTGCACAATAACCTCAAATCCTCATATTAAAAAGTGGCAAATTTTTTTGCCCTTTACTGTTCTAAGTGTGACACATGTAACAATTATTCATCACTCCATAATGGATCATTTTTATCAGAGTCCTGTGTCCTTTCTGTATACATAGAATAAATATTTATGTTTTCTCATTTTTCTGAACTAGAAGATACTGATAGAATAGGTTTGAAGTGTCAACTATAATTCATTGCATGCAAAGAAAAGCTTTATACTGATACTGTGCGAAAGGAAAAGAATATCTAAATCATTTCAGCAGCTAGCTTATAAGCAAGATAATATCAGCATTTTCCTTCTTGAAAATATATATGCCATAAATTAAAGGAGATCTTCAGTATTTTATTAAAATGCTTCAGACAAGTTTAACCCTGTCTTCAACAGGAATATGTGTATGAATACAAAAACCTCTTTTAAAAAAAAAGTGAAGGTCAAGTCAAAGTTAAAACAAGCTTGCAGTAAACTTCCTACTAATCTTGCAAATATTTTGTTTAGAAGATGTTAGAAAACTATGACACGTTTAGTGTCAATTTAAAGGTGCCCATTTTATTCTTACAGAAAACTTAAGATATATCTAGCACTTTACTGTTTTGTACAATAGTAATGTAGTCTGGAAAAAGTACAAAATATGTGCATTTTATATCAAATACTGAATGTGTTTGAATGAACTATTAATTCAGTTAAAATTAGCAGTAAATGTAGTAGTGGAGAGGTACATATCACAGTATATAATTATCTTTAAATATATACATAGCAAAGTAATTGGGTTAATAAGAATATAATATAATAATTAGAATCCAAAATACACTTGTAATGAAGCGTTTTATACACAAATATTACAGTTCATGTAAATACTATGGTATTTCAGCACATTTTCAGCTCTTCTTCCATCTTCTTTAGCAAGAATATGCAGGGAAGTGTTGGTACTATTTGTATGGAAGTAATAACAGAAGAGAAAAGTTGATGTGATGAAGCCCTGCATCCGTTTTGCAGAATTTGCAGCTGTCCCTTTATTATTGTTTTAAACCCATTTGATTTGTAGTACTTAAAAGTGTCATATCCGACGTTTCTCTATCTTTTGAAAGGTGAGTGGTTAAGTTTTGTGCTTTCTTCGTGAATGCTTTTTTTCCCCAAGTCCTGTGTTGTAGAAAGGTAGATAAATTGTAAAAGAAAGGCCTCATAAAATCAGGCTTTGCTCTGCTAAATTAATAGCTAGCTATATGCAGCTAAATAGCTTGCAAGTTCTCATGTGAAAACAGTCCTGGGAATAAGAGTTCCTTAATGCAACAGACTATTCCTGGGTGAAAAACTACTTCACCTGCAGGAAATAAGAGATTTGTCTCCTGGGAATCAGGGAACAAAATGTGTAAACTCAGAATAGAGAGATTTGATGGACAAGCAAAATACCTATAACTAACCAATGAGTGAGGTGCACGCCTTTGGTGGAAGGAATGTATAAAAGGGAAAATGCAGATGAAATAAAAGCTTTTTTCTGCCTTGAAGCTTTTGGAAGTTATTGTGTCTTGACTACCTCTACAGTGACAGTCCTGCAGCAGCAACTCCCACATTTATGACTACTGCCTCTCTAATTCCAGCTGCAGCTTTGCAGTCTTCTGAGAGAGGTACTCTCCAAGGTACCTGGTCAGAAGTGACATTGCTTCTTTTGGAGCCAGTCCAATCACAAAAGACTCAAGGCATCTATCACATCTTTTTTCAAACAAGCAGAAAGATGAAATGAAGTCTTATTGTTTCTGATGTATGTGAGAATTTTACTTTGAACTCCAAGTGTTTTCATCCAGCAATAAATTTAACTTTAATCTAATAATATAGATATCTATAGATACTAATTAGTATCACATCACATTAATGATGAAATAAACTGGGAGATTTAGTAAGGTCATGTATTTAATAAGAAACATCAAAATACAATTTTAGGGGATATACCCAGTGTTTAGTTTAGAACTGCTGTCTTGAAATGTGATAATTGTTTCTTTAGAAATCACATATGAAAGGACAACGCGAGAATGAATCTTTCTATGACAAAATCACAGAAGCAGTCCATTTTAGAGGCAATTAGTATGTTTGGAAGGTCTTTAATGTAAAGCTGTGAATTTGTCCCCATAAGTGACGTGGATAAGCTGAGTGATCTTACGGTATTTGCTGTTGTCAAATTGCATTAGCATCTCAGGCATGATAAGAATGTCATTAATGTGAAACAAAAATTAATTGCTATGATAAGGCAGTAAAGCTTGTTTAATACTGCATGATCAGTAGCTTAAAAGAAACTTGCAATTTCAATTTTAATTCTTTCTATAAACATTTTCAGTTCCTACAGACTGAATCTTTACCTTTTGTGATTATTTGCAGACAGAGTGTAATTTACTCTTGGATGGGCACTCTGTAGAACAGCTTGCCAACTGTTCTTGCCAGAATGTTTGTAGCATATGTATTAGGGAATTTTTGCATTGTTGCATCCTAAAATCAATGTGGAACATAAGGATGATGAGTTATGTTCTAGACATTCCTTCTACTGTCCATCAAATGCATCTTGTGAAAGCAAATTTCCGAATTTTCAGACAGCTCAAAGGAAAGAAAAATTTGAATCACAGTCATTGAAATTAACAGTACTTCTATATCCAACTGCAGTGAAATTAATTGATTACCTTTGGTTATGCTTTGTTGAGGTCTTAGGAAGCTTTTTTAGTATTACGCTTTTCATAGACACTGAGCTCTGGTCAGCCATGTCAAAGGGCTCAAAATAACACAGTACTTAATCCAAACAGCTGCCTACATACAGGATAAGAACCTGCTTTAACTGCTGGATTCCACTGCTTTCTGCTTCAGAATAAAGGAGATGTGATATGAGGGTATGTCTGTATCGAGTGTGGGATCCTGCTCTTGGAAATCAGGCACTTATTTAGGCCAGCGCATCCATTTGGCTTTTGGCTATGAAGAACCATGCTGGCAAATTTGTATTTGCAGTGCATCTTTCAAAATATTGGCTTCTAGATAGTGTAGGAAAAGTTCATCAGACGAAAACTGCATTAGGCTACCAGTATGTATAGTTGCACATAATAGAGGCTTTTCTCATTGTGGTAAACTCAGTATCTTCAGACAGCAGATGAATTGATTTCATTACAAGTCAGCTTTTTGTGCTTTGAAGTGAAACTACTGAGAAATCCTTGGTTGTCTTCATCCCTTCCAGAGCTATGGAGGGGATGCTTTGTCTGCTTTACAGAAGGAGTGTGATGTCTTCATGGCAGATGGAGCAGGCACGCTGACTCGTAGTACCTCACTCTTTTCAAACATACATCACTCCTTCTGAGGCAAGCAAACTCCAGAACCATAAAATCTGTTAAATTTTTATTGACTGGTGGCGGCTTCTGTATTCCAGCAGGAGAGTTCACATCTTCAGAATGTTTTCAGAGGAGCTCACTTCACATCTTCTAGCACCAAATAACTTCATTTAAGGGAGGCTGTCACTTGTCAGAAGTGAGGTCACATGGGTCTTTTCATGATAGCATTCCAGTTAGCTGTAAGTACATGACTTGGAAATTTCAGCAAGTCAGCCAGTCTTGCATTTGAAAGCAGTATTTCAGTGACACATTCAGGAGAGATACACCTTGGGCTTTCTGAAATGAAAGTTTCATAAGCATCATATCTTTGACAGTGCCTCTCAGAGAGTATGAAAAAGTTTGTTAACTGCAGAGTATCTACTGCTTGATTTTGAAGGGCTTGATAGATCACTGATTCATAAACATTAATGTAGAAAGCACAAGGCAAGCTTTTGAGGATGTCTGGCCTTTCATCTGTTTGGACAGGCATTTTGTTGTTAATTGACTCTTCTCATCCTTTCCTGCCATGGGTTATGATATCATATGCTCTAAAGAAATGAAATTAAATTATGCATTCAATATTTTTGGATTAGTGGGGCACATGCATCTGGCATGGTGAAAGAATGATTTTATGTATAGAAGTTATTTAGAAAAATTATCTCAGTTGTTATAGATATGATCACAACCTGCTGCACTCCTGAGAAAACCTCTAACACTTGAGACAAAAGCTGCTGTTATCACTGTTAGGATCTCTTGCATTAAGAGTGTAGAAATTTGGCAGAAAATAAACACCCTTGCTTTACAGCTAGTCCCCAGCGATCAGAGGAGCTGGATGTGGCACATCTCATGGAAATCCCTTTGCTGCATATCTTGTGGCATATGTCATGGCTATAGGCCTTATTCCTATGAAATCTAAAAATTTTTCCAAGTGATGAAACATTAATATGATGGGAGTTCTAAAATACTGTAGTATCTGGCTTCTGAAAGTGATAACAAAA
>JAWWMU010000106.1:26838953-26900963 GCA_035048155.1 Cinnycerthia olivascens
AAAAATATATCACTGTGTCCACATGGGTGGTAGTTGTCTGGTTGGAGCATAGTCCCAGAATACATTTCAGTTCTTTAGAGAGAGACTGGTGCCTGTTTCAGTTTCTTCGCTTCAATACTCTTAAATGTCAGATTAGAGGAAAACTTATGACTCAGAATCTTAAAGAAGCAAAACAACTGCCAGAAATTTCCTTTCTAGGGACATCTCTTCAGTCCTCCACCTTGAACATACCTATAAGTGGAAAGCTGTTATGTCTGCCTTATTCTTGTACCAAGAGAAGATGTTCTTTTAAGAAGAGCTTGTATCTAAAGAAAATGATACTAAGATTTGAAGCGTCATCCTAAGGATCTCCAGGAATTTTTCTGGTTAAAAGATCATAATTCCATGAAGTAGGCTGTGAAAGCTAGATAGAAGGAAACAAGCCTGAAGGTGGTGAAGTTCTAAGTATGAACTTCTACACATACTAAGAAAGCAGTTTGTGGGAGGAAAGTGGAGCGACACTGAGACATTATTTTCATCAGCTTTTGTGTAGTTATCAGCTCAAAACAACCAATTGGGCATGGAGAAAATTCCCTTTTATTGTCTGTATCAATGTATAAGACCTTGAAAATGAAACAATATGTTTGGGACTTTACCCAAGGAGTAGTGGAGAGCTGTGCTGCATTTAATGAACAATTCTGCCAAAATAAAAATCTTAGCTGTCACCTCAGTTTCTCAGAGAAACAACAGGAGAAAGAGAATCACAGATACAGCCTGTATTTTTTACATAGAATAGGAATGCAAATTGTTTTCATTAAGCAAGAAGGCTGACTTATTAATGAGACCCAGTGCAGGGAAAATGCAGTTCAAATCATGTTGGAAAGAATATTGCCAGGAAATGTATTTCCTAAGGTTTGGGGTATTCTTCCTCCTTCCTGCACCTTTTTTTCCTGCCTTCTACCAGCATAACTTTGCAATATCCTTTATAGAAAAAACCTTATACTTTATGAAAAATTACAGAAATTATTAAGGAATAAATTTACCTTTCTGTGAAGAAGAGTGTAAATCTGACAAATTTGAAAGAAACTACATTAAGAAAATATTTGCTTCACAAATGGTGGAAATTGTTAGTATGGGTATACACCATTTTCTTTCTCCTTCTTCTGCTCAAGACATGTTAAAGACAAACACCTCTGTGAATAGATACTTGTTTGGCTAGGATAAAAAGGTGTCTTGTGATGGGAATATCTTAGTTGCATGCTTCTATCGTGTTTAATTTTTTAAAGACTGTTGAGTTTCTATTTTTTTATTTAAATCCCTGGTTAATCAGAGTCTGACATCATATTCACAAGCAATGAGTAGCAGCCTTGTGTTGTCTTTGAGACATGAATGGACCCAGGCCTTCTTCAAGGAGAACATGGGAGTGCTGGATTTCAGGCCAGGACACATGCATAGCAAGCTGCTGGCATCTGCAAGTGTCTGTCCTTTTCAGGAAAGAATCAGTTCAATAAATAAAAGACAAAAGTAGCAATGTTCAGTGTCTAGGAAATTACTGTTTTCTGTGATGGTAAACTATGAATAAGGTTTTTCTGAACGGTCTCCTGTCTGCTGTGGGGTGGCTGTTTAAGGTGCATGTGGTGCTTTCACCTGAGAGGAGACAGTACCTAATGGCAAGAGCTCTTGCTGGACAGGGGTCCTTACACTCTCATGGTCTGCGCCAGCAAAGTACCTACTGCTGAAATAACCTACAAATCTGAGCTATTGAACTTGGGATGAGTGTTACAATCAGTCATTGTAGCTTTCAGTTGAGTGGCTGTTCCTCTTCTTGTCAGACTTAGCCTCTTACCTGCCTTGTTGAGTCATGTCTTGATGTGTGAGAATTATTTCCAGTTAGAGCTAGAGCAGAATGCTGGTTTGTATGAAGCCATCTGTAGGTTAAAAGTCTCAGTTAATGAGAAATGTGCTGTGTGGGATTGGATTACCACCTGGATTAGATTTCTAATGCAATAAATTTCCAGGCATCCTCTTCCAGTATTTGCACAACACTCCAGTCTATATTGTGGTGGAAATTGGATTAAAAGGACAAAGCATGAAGTCATTTGCTGAAGCAAACAGGGTGTTAGTGCCAAATTTTGTATAAAAGGATGCTGCAGAAAGGACCGCATGTCTCTCTTCTAATCCACAGAGAATCCTCTGCCTCTGAGTTTAAGGACTTCATTTCCAAATACAATGCACAAGGGGAACATAAACCTCTGTTAAACAGTTCATTTTGTGCATTCATCTCTTGTTTGTTTATGGTAAATAAAAATGTTGTTTTCAGCCTGGAACAATCTCATTCATGTGGAAATCACTTTGTAAATTTAAATACTGTATTAGTGACAGTTCTGTTCAGAGAAAGTCTTTTAACATGTTGGGCAGTATCAATAGCGATCCTCCTGTAGTTAAAGTTTTAAATATATGAAAGAAAATTCTGCCTTTTATTTTTCTCAATGAAATTAAGATTTTCAAGAGAAAAAATTGGTTATATGTAGAGACCGTGCTCACCATGTCTGAAAATGTGATGTTGCTAGGACTAATGAATTACTGCTGTTCTTGGATGAAAAAAATATTGTGTGTGAAACTTCCACTGTGTATTGAGTGGACAGTAAAGTTTGAATTCTAGGCGCAAGACAGGAAGTAAATTATACTTTTAAAAAATCCAAAATCAGAAGATAAATATCCGAAACTTTCTACACCCAAAGATGTAATTCTTGATCACAGTCTTAAAAATTACCTTCAAATGATGCAAGATGGCCTAAAAATGAAAGTACATTCCTGTAAAAAATTCTTACCTAGCTCCAGATGACCAGTTTGCACAGAGACAATGGACTACCACTTCAATTCTGTTAGGATGTGGTCTTCCTTGCAGAGCAGATGTTTCTCCTTCTGAGAAGGTCAAATAGACACATCCATTTCATTTGATCCCACTGGCTGATGTTCTAGCACTGACTTGGTAGTTACTTGTTTATTATGTTATATATTTAAAATTGACTCCATTTTCTATTCATCATTCCAAGCCAGACACCTTCTTTATGCATTGCTTTCTGATTGCTCTCAAAGCATCTTTCCAGTTAAATAATTTCCTGACAAAGAACAAGTTTATATGAAGTAAAACTGTTTTTCGTATGCTTTATATGTTGCTGCATATCATAAAATGTCACGTATCATAAAATTCCTGCTATTAATGGTTGTTTACTTTTTATAGATACAAAAAATGAGCATCAGAACTTAAATCCAGACAATTTCTTACAATAAGTACTCTGATTTTATGTCTTTGTTTCTGGCTTCAGAAAGAATGGGTGATGTTCTCTGCTAGAAAAGTTAATGCTTTTAAAGTCTTCTGTATTCACTGGTAATAACAATGACAGCACTTAGCACTTATATAAATCTTTCCATGCATAGAGCTCCATCCTGACATTGGAAGTATTATTATTCACGTTTTGTGGATAAGTTCTTTAATATTCTAGCAGTGAGTTCAATTTCCACACCCTCCAGGCCAAGTATTATAGTAGGGGTACAAATGTCAGAGATTTCTCTGACAAAAAGCTGAGAAATTCCTCATCTGAGTCTCAGACCTTGCTTTACTATTGACACATGCTTTAGCTTTGTGCTGGTTTCTGTTAGTGAACCTCCTTTAGGTTGGAAGACCTATTAAGTACCACACCTCCATTTCTTCTTCTTCTTCTTCTTCACTGATACTTTCCAGAAATCCAGAGATTTCCTCAGCTTTCCCTACAAAGGGAGTTGTCCCCATGACCTCAACTCAGATGGTCATTTCTAAAGACTGACTAAATGATAAAATATTTCCAATAACTGATTTTTTTGTCTGTCCTGTACAATCAGTTTGTCTTATAAAAAAATTAAAAATATTTCTATTTGAAATAGTTTTATATGCATTTTAATGATAGCCACTTTTTAATCATTCTTCTTTTACTAGCCATACTTGGAACCAAAATGTGATTAATGTACAAGGCCTTTATCCTGACCTACTTAGCTTCCCTGATATTTTACTTCTTGTTCTTCTTTTCTTTTGTTTTGTTTTCATAACTGATTTTAGACTTTACATGATCAATCTCACCAGATATGTTTATATAGAATGCGGTATGATATGACTTGGCCATATTTGGGTTGTTTATTAATATTATAATAAATATTATATTTGTGTATCATAATTTATCATTTTGAATAGCAAAATCTTCACAGGAGACCAAAAGACCTTTCTATATCTAGGTCTTAAAAAGCATAATTTGGTGGAATTTTCAGTGGATAGGGGAAGCATTAGCTAACAGAATTTTTCATTATTTGCTCCTTTGAGAACTTACCTCCTGAAAGGTTTCCTTGAGTGCAAATTAATTGAAAATACCTAAGTCCAATTCAAGTAACAAGTAAATAATGCTACTAACTTTCGCTGACATTAGGAGAGTACTGACAGATAAAGAGAAACATCAGTTAATGCAGGAAAAATAAGATCCTTGATTTTTCGTCTACCAAAATAGATGGCATTTGCTGTATTTTCTTCACAGTCTTATATATAGTTAATAATCATATTTAAAAATTACATTGGCAGAATAAGTAGTAAAGTCATTTTTTTTAAATTTAAATGCTGATTTAAATGGCAGTGGTACAGGCTTCTGTGGTTCTCGATTTGTTGATCATCTTAAGTTACAGTAGAGGAAAGGAAGCAGCAAAACAAGTTGTCTTAAATATTAAGTGATATTTGCTAAAGAAGAATATGAGCTTGTTTTTTTTTTTTCATAACTTTTATTTTATGTACTACCTGTTTAGTTTTGTGAGTAAAGAAGACATGGTAAGTTTATCTTAAATCCTCAGTAAATAGATAATATGAAATAGCTACTGGCTGTTAAGTTTAGAATAATGATATCCAGTTCTTGGAGCCCCTATATATGCAGAAAGAGAAAAGCCAATGAATGAAATCAAATAGATTGCAACTAAGTGAAATGAATGAAGATGGAAGCTTTTGCTTGATGTTGTTAGGCGATGCTGACAGGTACAAAAGCAAGAGCAGAGAGCAGTGAGTACCAAACATCACTGTGGGGCTGTAGCTGCACCTCCGTAAGGTGACGGACAGAAACTCTGCAGAGACAGTTGAGTGGTAGCACTAGGATTTCAGGAAAACGCAGACATCTGAAAATAGCTCATCTTCCTCCTAAATACCTGTAATTAAAATGCCCTGCTTGGTTCAGGGGCTGTTTAAACTCAGTGTCCATTCCAGAGGAGGGCTGTTCTACAGTGTAGCTCATACACAGCCAGTGGGAGTGTCCAGCTCAGTAATCAGAGTTGAAGGCAGCAATATTTATATACCTGTTTGCAAGCTGTGCCTCTTAATGGTAAAGAATATTCTGGAGAAAATATTATGTCATGGAAACACTGTGATGTAATGGGAGACAAAAAGCTTTCTGAAGCATAGAGCTTAGTGAGCTTCAAAAGGAGTTTCAATGAATGACATTAAGTGACTGCAGAGTGTTAAGGAAAAAGTACATAAACAACAATTTATAATGTAAGCTCTGTAATGAGCTCTTCTATCATAAATATGCAAAACACTAATTAGTTATAGCCAAATTTCCCTAGCTTTGGGAATCTTTTAGAAAATAGCTTTTCAGTAATTGAATCACATCAAAGTATTTTTTCTCCCACTCTTCTAAGAATGTTATGTGTGATTTGTTGGAGAGTAGGCAGAGATGGGAAGCAAGCTGTTGACAAACCGAAAGATGACTTTGATGTGAAACAGTGACTTACAAATTTATCAGAAAGAAATGCACAATGAACATATAAGAAGCCCTGTTTGCAGTGACTACCAGCACCGAGATGAGGTCTCTCAATTAATTTGATTCTAATTTTCTGAAAGACAACTAATTTTTTTTTATTTTTTTTTTCACAAAGTGTATAAATATTGTTAGGTATAAGATTTTGGAAGTATTTCAGAGTATGCTTGAAGGAAGATGCTGCTTTTACAGGGCACATCTTTTGGAAAGTTCCTTTTGATGATATTTGAAACATAAAATGGTTGGACATCACCTTATTTGTAGTTGAAAGAATTTCATATGACTCTGACTTCAGAAAATTACAGTGAAGCAACATTGCTATCATGACAAATTACCAATACATTCCTCAGTATACCCACTGAATTAAATAACATTTGGCTTTCAGTCCTCACTTGGAAATACAAAGAGGAATGGAGTTTGAGATCTACTGTTAAATCTAATACATTCTTTTTTAATCTTTTTTCCCCCTTTTTTTTTTCCATTTAGAAGCTGATCAGCCTGAAACTGTTAAAACCTTGGTATATTAAATGTTACAGTTTTGATTCCAAATTGACCATGTGTTCATTTCCAATACACCCTTGATGCTTCTAAGGCAACTGATTTAATCTATTGTATGAAACAGGACAGATCAGGCATGATTACAGGCTCAAAATAGGATCCTTCAAATACAGCAATAAATTCAAAATATGAAAAAAAAATCTATAGCACTTCCTTTGCCATCAAACCAACTGAAGTCCAACCTTTAAAGCTGTAGTTTTCTTGTCTTGTTAGGTTTTAAGTCCATAGCCAAATGGATGAAGGGAATCATTCTGTGATTCTATATAATCAAAAGTATGTTTGTACATCTTGGAAAGCAATGATTTTGACTTCTGGGTAGGTCTGCAATGCTTGTGTTAATTCAGATTAAATAAATGATAACAGTAGGAAAAGAGTAGATCTTCCATGAGAGATGGAAGGGACTGCTAATACAGCACTACAAATCTGGTCCTAAAATGCTCTTTTGGGGGTTTTATTTAATTGAAATTGTTGAAATAATTGAAACTTTTTCTTAGTTATAGTTGTTGGATTCTGAATTTAAATATCAGTATGTGTTGGGGGACCTGCTGAAAGGAATTTTGGAGTTTTGGGGTTTGTTTTTTTTAAGCAAAAGTCTTTTTAGTTGCTTCAGCAGTAGCATAGATTCTATTTGCTGTCACAGCCTAGCCTTTCTCTACTTCTACAGCTTCATTCATTTCTGTCTGTTTTGTTGGCAACTTCATGAATTGTGACTAAATATAGGAGTTCAGTATTACAGCAAATATTAAGTCATTTCTACAACATTTACTTATATCACATTTTGGAAAAATAAATGACAAGATGGAGGCAATGTCATCATATTAACTCCATTGAAAGTTACAGCCTTTAAGCCTTAAACTTGAACAGAATTTCATGACTGTACTCAGGTGAAATGTTCTGATGAAATAAGAAAAAAAGAGCATTCTGAATTCTTATCTGTCACATTATAGCAATATTTTCATGAATTCCCAAGTTATTAAATTTATAATACTGCAGTAGATTTTTCCAATTAAATGTGCATTTTCTTTTGTCATAAGGAAGAAAAAAACTTTAGTTATGCTTTTTTACAGTAATTTAATTAAGCATTTCTTGTAAGTTCATTTCAGTATCTATCATGGCTCACTAAAGTTGAAATTCAGTATAGAATGGTAGATTAATTGCTCTTTGTCTCCGATGAAATAAGAATCCTAAATATGCAGAGTCATGAAATTTAATTGTGTTCCTCAATTGCTTATTCAATGCTTTGGAAACCTGAATCAAGAAATACAGAAGAAGAGGGCCAAAGGTTGTCAAATGTAGCGAGTAACACAGATTTTGAACTTTACTTAATGAACCGAATGTTTATTACTATGAAATAAATGCACCATTTAAAGAATTATGGTGGAAATGTAAAACATTAAAACTCTAATTAATTTTGGTCAGAAGCATGCAATGCACTCATTTTTCCTAAAACATTTTCTTTCGGATCTGTATTTTCTCTGTTATTGAGATGAATTTATTCCTTTCGTATGGTAGTGCTATCTTTTTCTGTTATAAACATGTTCTTCAGTGATGTTTGCAGTGATGTCTTTCAGCTCCTTCAACTTTGGGCAGTGTGTCTTGACAGTAGCTTCCAGAAGCATCTTTGTATAACTCAGTTGTTGTATTAAAGTGTGTTAATATTTTTCCATTTAATGTTGTTAATCATTTTTGAAGCAAAGAATGTTCAGACCTCTTGATAAAGGACTCTCTCTCTCTCTATATATATATAGATTATATGCAGATTATATTGAAAAAGCAGATAAAGCATGAAAAATCTTCAGCTGTCATTTAGTACCTACCAAGACACATGTACAGCCTAGCAATTGGCCTCTTAAAAATTAAACGTTTGCTTCTTAGTTGAGTTATTTTTGTTTTCTTCCCATTAAATAGTACTAAGAAATAGAGCTATTAATTCCTTATTGTTGGCCAGAGCACCTTTTGTTCTCATGTAACTATTGTAAGAAGAAGCCATTTTATTTCCTAGTATAAAGAATACAAACATGAATAAGGTTTATTTCTTATAATTTAGTAAATGTATGCTGTAAATATGGTGAGAGTATAAAGATAAATATTTTAAATTATCTTCATTAAAATATTCATTTCTAGGCTATGAAATATTATTCTTTGGTAGTATTACCGGTATATATAGAATTTTCTGTTTTAAATTTACAATTCATAAAAATAATTATTATGTTGCTACATAAGTAAAAAATGCTATTGTGGTTTCCATGTATGTGTTTATATATGCACAGGTGTAATTATTATGAGTGAAGGACAAATTTGCCTTAGAAATTATTTTATTCATGGCAGTGTCAGATTTGAGAACTAGAGTGCCCTCTCACACTAGAGTGGAAATTAAGACTTGTCCCATATGGGCACGGTACAGTCCTGCTAAAACTGCTTTTCATCTCTTTCTTAGTTGATGTTGCACATTTGTGATATCTAAGCATTTATAGGTGCGGTTGAATGTTCATAAGCCTGAACATTTAGAGACTCAATTTCTTAAAGAGGAAACATTTTCCTCTACTTTCTTCAAGGAGAACCAGCTGAACTTACAAAACAATGGTTGGGTTTCAAGCACCACCTGCCCTGAAGAGGATCCCAACTGTAGTGGCAGTCAGCCAAAGGGACCACTCAGTGGAATGGTGCCTCCTAAAAAGAGAGGAACAGATGGAAGATTTGAAATCTGGCATGAAATTCCACTTCTGTATTAAGCGTTAAACGAAATTTGACTGTAAGGGCTCTTGCGATGGTACATTTATCTGTATAATCAGAATTAGAAACAAGGAAATAGAAAATATAGAGCACTGACAAACATTTCAAAAAGACTTTAAAGTTCTTGTAGCAGTGTGAGTTAAAGGAAAGAGTTTGTGATAAACATGCAGCTGCTTGTAGCTTCTTAGAGGAGCTTTAGTGTAAAAGTAGTTCTGCTGGTCTTGCATTGCCACCTAGAGCTCAGCAGTTTGTACTGCTTGGTAAGGAAACCCTGCAGCATTGCTCTTTTCACTGAACAAAGTGGGTTGGACAGCTGCTTCCAGTTAATTGATGTCATGTTTGCTTACATTGTAATGGTTAGTCCCTTCATAGCCTCCACTTTATAGTGTACCAGATCAGCAGAGATTGTGCTGTAGGACTTAGGTGAGCTTTGACAGTAAGAATTAATGGCAATGCACATTAAAAGGTACAACTGTCAGATATCCAGTGGTCCCAAAGGGGGCATTTTCTTGATGGCTGCTTTAGAATTCTTCATGAAGCAAATGTCAAACTTGTCAAGGCTGTCACTATGAAAATGATCCATGTAGCAAGGGTCTCCTTTTCTTGGGAAACAAACAGCTGCCTTATCACTGCAGAGCTGCGGTGACAGAAAACTGTCATCTATCACAAGAAATTTATATTTGCTTCTAATATCCATTGGTAAAGAACTGTTCCATTTGTACTCTATTTTTGCACCACTGGGTTGTTGGTAATATTATTGAAGAAGATAACATAGGCTTTGAAATTAAAATAACTTTTGAATTTTACTGCTGGATGCTTTTCTCTTGGCGATTTAACAGAGAGACTGTCTTAGCTCCTGATTTTTCCCTGACACTCATTTTCTTCCAAATTTGGCCTGTGACTTTGGAAGCTAGACTTTCACACATACAGACGAAAGTTCTTAATATTGAATAAGAACTAGTACATTTTTTAAGATTATTAAAAGTTTTTTTATGTACTTCCAAGTGGTGTTTTCCTAGCTAGATTTTGTGAGCCAAGCGATGGAGTGCCAGCTGGGCATCCTTGATACTTTAGTCTGTTAGTCATATTACAGGTCTTTTAAAATACTCTAGAAAGCACTGGTGTCAGAATTTGGTCCTGAGTGCTTTTGAAATGCTATTTCTAGATTACATACTAGCAGAGACAACTCTTTAGTCATTCCTCCTTATAGCAGGGCATTTTTGTGTTTGCATACTATACATATTATTCAGATGATTCTTTACATACTCCTGTAAAAATCTATATAGCTGTTTATTAAGTTTAGAAAATTGGTTACAATTGGCAAAATATGCAACTCTTGATGTTACAGGTGTGGTGCAATGAACAGAACTGGGAATTGATGCATGTCCTAGCACAGTTAATTAATGTGTGATCTGCTCTATTTGCAGAAGACTCAGATTTCCTGTAGAGTTAAGAATTGTCTAATTCAGTGTCATTTTCCAGATTTCATGTCATTAACTAATGGAGGAAAAAGAAATTCTCAGACATTTTGAAGGAAATTGGTTTGAGGTGGTAAAAAGAGAAAGGGATACTCAAGCCCCTATTTCTAGGCTTTTTTTTTTTTCTTCTTTTTTTTCATTTCAGAATTTGTCTACAGAGGAATATTCTGGAATATTTACTACAAAATTAACTTTCTCTGTTAGACCCATTATTCTTTGGTCAGAGAATAATGGAATAATGTGATTGACCTTAAACATGCTTTCAAAGGAGATGAAATTGTAACACAGTCTTTCTCAACTGTCAGCTCAAAACTTTAGAAATAGAATTTAAAAGTGTGACTCTTACCTTTAGTTTTTGTCACCTAAAGAGATCTAAATATAGAAGTATTCTTATTAACTTCAGCAAAGCTCTTGAGTGCTTAATGCTTCAATAAATCAAACAATTATGTAGCAGATTTTTTTTTCTAAATTCCTGGCCCCATACTCTTGCTGTGACTCTTAAATGCTCAGCTACCAAGTACAGACTAAGCAGAGTGAAAGAAGAGATGTCCATAGGACATTTAAAAACACCTCTAGAGTACCCAAAGGACCCTTTAATCCAGCACCTTGATTTCATCAGAGCCAAGGTGGAATGCCAGAGCAAAGGATGTAGGAAAACTCACGTGGAAAGTCACTCTCTCCATCAGTGTCACCAGGATACAGATGAGGTGTCCAGTCATTGGTGGCTTAAAGAGCTCCTGAGCATTTCAGTTCAGTGTTGGGTTTAGCAGCACTTTGTAATGCTCTTTGTACTTTTCCTTATCCCTGTTGATTTTGTAAATCTGTAATAACATCAATTCCAGACTAGTATAAACTTCATTCATGACAATATTAAAATTATCTTTGGGCTGTTAAGTGCACTTTTTCAGTAGTACAGTCTTGAGGGATTCACCTCCCTTGGCTGTTACAAGTCACCGGATCTGTGGAGAGGCATCTTTTTGGTGAGTGGATTCACTATGTGGTATTTGAGTCTGTGGTTGTCTGTAGTCACAAAAGATACTAAAACAAGTTTGATTTTTGCCCTCTGATGGCAAGAACTACTTTAAAAATTTGACTTGTGATATCTGCTAGGAAAACCTACTTTGGTTTTAGGATTTTTAGAACAGAAAGCACTAGATGTTAGAGTCGTAGGCAGTTGAAAGAAAAATAAATAATAATATAAAAAAGAGATGTGAGGTATTAATGAAAATAACGTGAACTGAATTTCTGTGGGTAGTAACCAGAATTCTGTATTTTGTCTGCTATGTAGCTGCTGGTAATAGAAATTTTGCACACTGCCATCATGTACTGGTTTTTAACAGATAACATGGAAATAAAAGGTTTTCCTTTGCTATTCATCAGAATTAAAAGCATTGTAATGATAATGATAGGTGGTAATTACTAAAACAAATATATTAAATATATTTAATCTGCAGTCTATTTTGCATAATTCCTTGTTAATTAGGCTATATAGGCTACGTAGATGAAAATTCAAACATTATTAATGACATTAGAAACTCCAACCATTTCAGTATTCTCTGTGCAATCATCAGGCTGCCTCTTGGGCTACTAAAAAAAAGATAAAATATTTCATAGAAATCTTGCATTGTCAGCAAACTGAAATAATAGTGAGTCTTCACATCTTGTAGTATGGTTAATACATGCTCTAAATTGCCAGTTCAGATCTTCCCCAAGCAGACTGGCAGTAACAGAACGCTTCTTATAATTTGTAGAGGTTCATGTCCCAAATTATTCTGACATTGCCTATCTGAGGCTTCTGCTGTCACTTTTTTTCTAGCAGAAAGCTGCATGAGTGCCAAGAGTGATGGTTCAAAAATCCTTTCTGCCATCTTTTTTGTGCTGGCACTGTTGTTCATGTGGCAGTGCACAGGCCTGGGAACTGACCTGGCTCAAGGCATGTCTAACAAAGAAAAAGTTTTCTCCCCTTGCTAATTCATGCTCTGAGAAAAATCAATCATTACTCTGAGCTTTGCATGGCAGACACCTGTGTTCAGAGATGCCAAACTTGTATTTCCCTTTCCAAATGAGGTGTGTTTCTGTTCTTGGAAAACAAGATGGACTGAAAACCCGTGTACAAAATAGGATGTGTTTTATGTGGAGCGTGGTTCAATGCAATGATAGAAAGTTTTTGTGCATAAAAATGCAAAAATAACAATAAATTTAAAAAAAATCAGCCAGGCATCTGAATGACTTTGTGCCTACATCTTGGAATCTGCCCACATAAGTCAAATTAATTTATGTTCTGCTGGTAGATTTTACCTGTTTGAATATGTTTTACTTGGTTGAAGCAACAGGAAATCAACAAAGGAAAAGTATTAGTTCTGCATAATATCCCAAAATTGATGCTTCCATCTGGAGTATTCAACCCAAGAAAATCTTGGAGCTGCCATCACCAACAGCCATTGTTTCTGCATCTCAGAATACACTGATCACTGCAGCTGCTGCTGTAACCTGGGAATTCTGCCAGAGTGCAAGCATGACCTTTTGAGCGCAGAATTAAACATTTCAAATTTACACAAAGCCAGAAGATTCTCTAATAAAACCTCATTCATTGGATAAAAACTTTTTTGCCATCAAAAAGCTCAGGAAGCCAATATCCAGTATTGAACCTAATGTGCCTTAACCCTCTTGTAGTCCTCAGTGCAATTATGGTCCTGTTGTCTCTGAAATTTCTGCATGCTCCGTCTATTAGGAGAGGGAGCCCTAAGCAATATGTGAAGAGTTCTGGGAAAGAATGATAGTGTAGGGTTTATATTCCTGTATGTGGGAACACAAGTCAGGATACCAGAATAATGTCAAGTTGTCTGCTAGGGAGGTGGATTAGTAGGCATTGGGATCAGCTGGGATACAACTGTTATAGGTAGGGACTTTCAGAAACAGGCAGATTTGTTATTCTTTTATTGACATGTTCCTCATTAAATAACCTGGCTGTTTTTCCATAGCGGCCAAAAGTTTCTGTGAGGGCTTTTTTATTCCACAATATTCTTTTGTCACCTGCAAGCAATAAGCTTGGTAACGCCTTATTCCTTTGTTGTTTCCAATTCTGCCCTGTGTGTTTTCATTTGAAGTTTGACCTCTGTATGTATACTATACATTGCACTCTCTTTAATATATTCTGTGCTTCCTATTTCAATGAATCTTCAGTGTTTGTTTTCACACACGTGCACAGACATGTTTCTCAGCTAAATGAAAAGAGCCACAGGGAGCACTACATGTTCTAAAGGTAACTGGAGAGATGACGGTCCAGAAGGAGAAGAAAAAAAGCTTTTAGCAGTCAGTCACGTAAATATTTCTCAGTGCCTAGGGTGTCTCCAGAAGGGCAAGGATTCAGAGGCATAATGACTTGGAGTATCTGCTACTTTAATAGAACAACTAGCTTTGCAATTTTATTACAGTTGGGCATAACATATTACAAGATCACATTTTTAAATGAGATTTTCTACCACTGTTCTATTTCCTTCTGCCCACATAATCTTCCCATATTTTCTACCTCCAAATGTTATGGTTATCCTTACTAAGTGTGCTTTGGTGGAGAAAGAAGGGCTAGGATGCAAAAGGATAAAGTTACTTTGCTACAAGAATGAAAGTGCTCATTTAAATCAGGAAAATACACCTGTGGTTAATGGATCCCACCTAAATGTTCCTGGTATTTCCTTTCTCTCAACTGTTGGCTAGTGATGAGTACTGTTACACATCCAGGATGCTTCTGCATTCCAAAATGTCTGTTCATTTCTTTTTTGTGTTATTGGAATGTGGAAGATTCTCTGTAAATGGAATTAAAATGCAGACTAGAAAACTGGTCATACTTTGAAATTGTGGTAAGGAATGTTTGTGACGTGATGAGTTTCAAGTTGCCTTATAAAACAGTTTTCTCCCTCTTCCGTAATTTATACTTTGGAGGTCACGATTTTGTAACTGGACACCAAATAGTAGCCATTCCTATGGAAACAGGCATTATGATGTCACTTCATTTTTTCAGTGAAATCCAGAGGAACCCGTAGTGAATTATGAGCCTTACTCTTGGAGCTGAAGCTGTAGAATATTGTAAGCATGCTGCTGCCTGACACGCTCATGTTTCCTATTTTAGACCTGACTGATCTTCAGATAACATATGGTGGTACAAGTAATTGGAAAATTGGCAGACCTGTCAAGAAAATATGCTAGATGGGACAAAAATACGATGCTGCAGCACATAAAGTGTCTCTGAAGTTAAATTTATTGTCTTTTATCAAATGGTGAAGTAAACATATCTGGTCACAAAAAAATGAAACATTTTTCAATGGCAGATGCTTTTCAAAAGTAATTTTTAGTACAATGATGAAAGTTCTTGCATTCAAAAGTAATTTAGTGGGAACCTCTGGTCAAGAACAAAGGAAAGGTGTGTAATTCTGTCTGCTGTAGGCATTTGAATATATTGTCATCCATGTGTGATCTAATAATTTCTTTATGTAACTATCCTGTAAAATGGTCAGTAAAATATTTACTCATTAAATTATTCTTCTGCTATAAATGTAGGCAATTAGACTTGTTTAAATTTCTTATAATTTTTATTTCAACTCTTGAGCAAAATCAATCACTTGAATAAATGACTTTTTTGCTTATTTTTATGCTTATTAGTCAGGCAAAAGACTGTACAGAATTCCATACATCTGCATAAGCAGAAAAAGTATACTTTTTCAATAAATTGATTAATGTTCAGGTTTTCATTTTCTTTTACAGGAAGATGAAAATGAAGCTGAAGCAGAACATCCATCTCAGGAGCTGAATTTGGAACAGAAAAAATCAAAAAAATAGGAGATTGCTGTCTTGTTTGAAATATTTGCAAGTTGTGTAACAGTGGTTATAGTTTCTCATTGTAAAATTAACAAAAAAAGTTCTCAATAAAGTCATTGAAAATTAAATTCATGGTGCACTGGGGAATTAATTAAGTAGCTCCTGGTGATATTCTTGATTACATTAAAAGCTGAATTATCAGAACTGAGTACTTTACCAATAAAATTCTGAAAGCTTTTTGAACACGTTATGGAAAGCTGATGGATTATTCATCACTTGTAGCACTTACTAAGCAAATAGGGCAATTTTATGTTTTACTCTGCAAAGCAGTGTTATCCTTAAAGGATAGTTATAATTCAGACATATTTTGGTATTTCTGAGCAAGAGCTTTGATTCTTAAAAGTTAGATAAATATGTTCTACTAAAGGAGTTCTGAAATGTCTTCTGATCAGTGATTAAAATAAATGTTTCTGAGGAGTAGGTAGAGGCAAGAATTTTTTATATGTATGGTACATTTCCAGAAGTAATTAGTTTTACATTTGTATTGTGATTTTTAATTGATTTCTTGCTGCATTATACTTTTCCTTATGTAAACCTTCTCCATCTTCATGTGATCATTGTCTTTTAATGAATGTCAAGCTTTTGTCTTGATTAAGCCATCTTACCCACGTCTAATTCCTTCATGCCAATCTTTTCATTCTAACGAAATAACTTCTTTCTGTGTTATTAAACATTCAAGTGAGTAATAAATATCTAAAATAACTTTTCTTCCTATAGTCCTAATTTTGTTTTCCACTTTACCTTTGCTTTTTAGCCTCTGCAGGTCACTAAATGGGAAAGTACAAGAAACTCAGGGGTAGATTTATAGCCTGGTAGTTTCACAGATTGCAATGAAAAATCTCGCTGATTCTCTTTTGGGTTTAAAGCACTCACTGAAGTCCCTTCAGTAAAGTTTATCTTTCTCTAGAGAAATTAATTATCTTCAGCTGAAAAAATTCACTTATTTTTCCGCTCTGCTATACTTTTACTGTTAGTTTTTGCAATAAGTGTTAAATCAGATCGTAAATAGCATCCATCCCAAATTTTATCTTCTCTGTGTAAATTATATTTTCAGATATTTTAAAAAACAGCATGCCTGTGCTTAAGCAATATCTTTTACGAATTCTTTTCTGCTTTATGAGGTTCAAATGTGTGTAGCTCATGAACAATTACTCTACAGTAGTTTAATAGCACTAGGTCTCATTTTAACAAATGCAACTATCTTGTAAATCAAAATATAAAATAAATTCAGCGTTGGTCCGTTTGGTGCAGATCAAGCACTGTAGCCATCTGATAGAGGAGGGGGAATATGATTTTCTCTTCACTGCAGTGGAAGAGACAGATTTAGGAAAGACAGAAGCAGAGTTTTACCATGCAGGACCTTAGGGACTGTTCTCTGTGCAGCGACGTGAAGGATTACAGGGTCGGTGAAAACAAAGGGAATGCTTTTCATTTTTTCAGGTTAACCCATGAAAACCATGGTTCTCAGAGCTTAGTTCTCATCAGGATCTCAAGAAGGGGCAGAATGTCCAGTGGAACAGGCTGAAAGGCCTCTGAACTTTGAAGGACAGAACTAGTAACTTATAAAAAAAGAGAATGAAGAAAATGAAGTTTTACATAGGGGTTACACAAGGGAGGTAATGATGGGGAGTTACTGACTGAGTTGAATTGGCCTAGACATGCCTTGGCCTTTCAGCCTGCACTTGATGCACTTGGTGTTTGAGTTTATCCTGCCTGAAATTAACAGACAGGGCCTCAGTTGGGAAAAATATTTGAATCTTTATAGAAACTTATTTCCTTTCAGTCCATGGCAGCAACTTTGTCCTTTTGCTGTGAGTCTAAGCTCTGTTATTGGACCCAGAATGCAGAGACTATTTCTGTGCATGTTTTAAAGGATCCAAATCCTCTGACAAATACTGCTTTTAACCTTTGTCCATGGAAAGGGCTTCCTAGGCTTTGGGATGAGACAGAATTTTCAAGAATGTAAATTAGATAGTAGCATAATACATAATTTATCAGAGGGTGAGAAATGCAGATTTTTGGGTTTGTTAGAATGGTAAGTAAATGAAGAAAAGATGGAGGATCCTTGTCATTTTTAGCCTTCTTCCTCCTTCTTCATCTACTCCATATTCTGCAGTGTTTTGGGTCACTAAATGATTGGTTAGAATTTGCTGCAATACATTTTTACGTGAATAGAAGTTTAGTTAGTTATTGGTAGAAAAGTAGAAATAATGTACATTCGTGGTGATAATTGGGTATGTTCAAGGTTTTTTGGGCTCTTTAGTGTCTTTTCTCCTTCACTTCAGGCTGGTGTAAAGCCTGGTGTGCAGAAATTGCAGATAAGGAAAGAGTAAACAACCTGGAGAACGAGAACAACCATGAGTCCCGTTCATTTTTTACTTAACAAGGACTTAATGAAAAAGCCTCCCCTATCAGGGGAGAGTCATGTGGGAGTGGTAGAACTCCTACATCTGTGACAGCTCAGGACTGTACAGGTGCATGAGAAGAGAAGGATGTTTATTTGCTGTTCAGATTTTGTATGAAGATGCATTAATTGGCTCTTGAACACCTGAGTGAGAAAAACAGTTCAGACTTTGAAACATTTGCTTCCATTTGATGCATAACTCCGATGAGCTTAAAAGGAGTATTTCCCTGTCTTTCCTAAGTTCTTCAAAAATTTAATGTGAAAATATGATTACATAAGCCATACTTTTAGCTCCAGAGTATGTCACCAGAAGTCTACAGTCAGTGTTGTTAACATGTCTCTTGGTTAAGTTATTTACTTCAAAATTCAAATACAGGAATTTAGACATGTTCACAGAAAAATAATAACCAGTACTTTTACTATAATCAGCTGGGGTGGAGATTGAGACAAATGTGGTTGAATTGAAATGCAGTCCTTCCTTCATCCCTGCCAGAAAAAATATAGGAAATTGATTTTAATAATTTGTTTGTAAACATGTTTACTTAAGAGAGGGGGAGAGGTGTTTAACTGATAAAGATCAGATGAAAGCTATACCAGGTAGGTGGCTTCGTTTATTTTGATTCTGTTCTAGTTAAAATTTGAAGCTGAATTGATTTTTCTTGTATTCTTGAGTTTCCACACTACGAGTATGAATTATGTTTTCATCATATATTTTTTCTCCCCAGTGTCCAGGATTTTTTGATACAATGCACTGGCAGATGGCTGCAGCATTGCTACATGACTCTGACATGATGTTTCTGAGTGTTACTCTTCAGCAGAACTAAGGTGTAAACCTGATGCAGAATATTGTGACTTTTATTAAAGGTGTGTTCGTGCTGCAGTCAAACACAAGCCAGCTTGGATACTGAAAACATTCTAGCTCTTGCAGAATGAAGTTCAAAGCTTGTTTGAATAAGCTCAAAGCCCAGCTTAGAGATGGGAAGAGCAAAACTTGACAGCTTTAATTCAGCTGATTGCAGTCACTGCTGTGGAGCAGTATATTCTTTGTATGCATACATATAGACACCCCTCTGTACATGTGCCCAAGCAGCCAGTTATAATGTCTTTTTTATTTCTTTTCCCCTCTGTTCTGTTATTTAATACTAAGAGTTACATGCTGTTCTGAAAGTCTAGCTGGAGAACTACTTGTTTCCCTCTGCATCCCTCTCATGCATGACAGTGATGATGCTCCCCAGTTGGGAATTGCAGTTTTCTGGATTGCATTAGTGATAGCTATTTTAGGGTGGCTTAGGGGATAATTATGTTTTCTGTGCTTGAGGAGAAACTGTCATTTTCCTCGTATTAAAGCAAATTCACTGCTTTTGTGCAGTTAATGATGGATTGCTGTTGGTTTTTGTTCAGTCCTCCATGTTTGCTCTTTTCCCTCCTGTGAAACAGTGGGCTGTGGAAAATTTTTTTGGACTCCAACACTGTTTTCTCTTACAGACAATCACTTCATCCTCAAAGAAGAGCAAATTTTTCTATTACTTTTTTTTTTTTTTCTTAAAAAATAAGTGTCTAACCTTTCCACTCCCTCATGGCGGTATCAAAAATTTCAGGTGTGGAAGTTCTTGTCAATCACTTAGAGTAATATTTCTGATTTATGAGGCTGTGGCTTATGTTGTATTGTAGATATAGGTGCAATAGTTTGTTATTAAATGAATCTCTTTAGTACATCACCTAATTGTTGTTGTCATGCAAGGATTCTTACTCTGAATCCTGTATTCCTGCATTAAACATAGGACTCCAAATGACTGGAATGAGCTAAAAAATCAAAGCTATTTTTGAAACAGGTGCTGTTACTTTCCTGTTGGTTGCTTCACTGACATTGAAATACTTAGATCTAAAATGTTGTGCAGTCATAAGGATGCTGGGCAAAAACAAATATATCTTGGTATTTTAATCCCAGTGTACGTGTGACTTCTTAAGACTTAATGAGAATCCACAGTAGTTTGGTTTTGTCTTAATGATACATTGAAATGTATTGCTATACTGAACATCTGGTGCTCCTTTAGGATCTTTCTCCTTAACAGCACAAATTGTAGTGCTTTATGTGCACAAAGTGTCACATACAGTAGCTAATCCTAATACAATATTCATTTTCTGCTCATTAGAAAGCATTTTTTTACCTGTAAATTAAGGAAACTATTTAACCTGATAATTCCCTCTCAGGAGCTTCAACGTTTGCACAGTAGGAATTTTTGAAGGGAGAAAACCATGCTGACAGAGAAGTATCTGTCAGTGCTTTTTCTTATTGCAGTCCCATAAGCAGGCTACCTCTTGGTTGGTTGCTCTGCATCACACTACAGAAACTAACTCTCCCTGACATTAGGCTGGATAGGTTTTACCCTGGTTTTACTCTGAAAAGTGAAGATTGATTAGAAACTGACTGTATTTCACATGACCTAATGAAAACAGTTTTTACAATGTGCAAACGACTTCTATCACCTATCTAAGGCTGTAGAGTGAAATCATAGCAGGTAATAAATGTTTCCCCACCGTGAATTCAGTGTGGATTCTGCAGTGATGTTATCTGGGGAAGGAAGTGAAATGCTGAAGGCAACAGCATGAAAACGCACGCAGCTATGGCATAATTCTGATTTGTTTGGAAGAACTATTAATTTCCTTGTTACAAAGCCAAGTAAGAGCAACCCTTTAAAACTGTTGAACCATGAAAGCCATTTCCTTAAGGGTTTTAAATTTGGGAACAGAGTCATGAAATTTATAGCTTTGATGAGATATTCTTTGCCTGCAGTCAGAATGAGAGCTAGATCGTTGGTTTCCCAGCATGACACCTATGTATTCTTGTGTGCAGTAGATATCATTAGGCTCATAATAACACAGCTATCATCACATTAACGTCTGAAAGGTTCAGTTTTGATGCTTGGTTTAAGTGTCATTTATACCTACAGCATACAAAGCAGCTGAATAAAAGCAAAAGCTATATCTTACCTATATTGTGCTACTGTTACGCAGTTTAACCAAAAATACAGTAATTTTATGCCTGATCAAATTTTTATTATTTTATTTTTCTTGCCAAGTCATGTTGTTTTGAAAGAGCTGCAGTGATGAACTAATAGCATGCGATGGATGCAGTAGCAGATAATGGTACAGTGAGATCATTTTTTTTTCTGGTTCATGCCAGTAAGGACAGTAGGGAACACCATATACATATTGGCCTAATAATTGTAATTTTCAGTATATTATTGAAAATTTATGTACTATGTCTGCCATCTTATGGTAGAAGAGAAGTGTGTCAGAACAAGCTGATAGCACCTCATTTCTTGTATTCTTTCAGGTAAAGCAGTGCAGACTGTCATATTCTAGCTAGGCACCAGTAATTGGAAGTCACATGAAGGAAATACAGCTGAAAACAATTTGAGTTTTCACTGCTCTGCTACATGTTCTGTGAGCTTCTATTGGAAAAAATAAAGTATATCACTTTAGAGCATAAAGTTGTGCAAGTTTTACAGTGAATATCATACTGTTTGTGTCAAATGAATTTTGAGGAGAGAGATACCAAGAGAAATCATCTTTTCTTCTGCCCTGTGACTGAACAATTGGAAAGAGTTTGGGAGAAACATCTTTATTCTCATAATGGAGAGGAGAAGTCTGGAGAAGCACCAATGTAGCAATTCTAATAAATTGTGGCAAATTACTTACCACTTTGATCTGAAAAGTTTTCCCTAGATCAGTGTCAGAGCTTTCATTTCTGTACATGGCAGGGTTACCTGTGGGAGTTCTGGCAAGAGATAGTCTGCAGATTGGAGCTGAAACATTGAGTTAAAAGCAGCCAATTCCAGTGGCTTGGAAAGAGTAAAATACAAAGACAACTTGAATCATCAGAAGTTGGGAAGGCTTCATGAGACAATATTCTGCAAGAGCTTAAAACCCTTGTGGAATAAGAAACACTTAATTAGCAGCTGAGGAGATGGGATTTATAAAAGATAGAGTATAGCAATAAGGTTACCCAGAAGAAAGACTTCAGGATGTCTTCGTTTTAGTTGTTAAAACTAGTATTTTTTTTTTTTTAGTGTTTATTTTAAGGATCACTGTTTCAGTCACCAGTATCTGAATATTTTTGACTCAAACTCCAAAATTCTGTTTTAGTGTCTTGTTGTGAAAGATGTGTCATGAAATAACCTTTCTTTCTGAAATATTTTAGGGGTTGCTTGAATTTTTAATGTCTTTATATCTTCATACATCAAACTCCTTCAAATATTGAATCAGCTGCAGTATTATGAAATGTTTTGTCCCTGAAAAGGAACGCAATATTCACTCTTAGTTACTAACTTAGTGCCGAGTGTGTTAGGTGAAAAATGCCTTTTTCGGCCCACATTTGTTCCATAAAATTGTCTGAACTCTTTTTTGAATCCAAGCTTAGATAATACATGGCATTGTTAAACCCACCCTTTAACCTGCATTGCTCATGTTATGGAATTGTCTTTCATTGCTAAGTAGCTTGCCTATGTAAATCTGTGTGAAATCACACCATTGATTCCCACTTTTAGGATTTGGAGTCAAAACAAAACTGAGACTCCCTTTTCTTCCTTGTAGATAAAACGTTTTTTAGGCCAGCCAGGGGAATTGTCACCTTTCAGAGAAGCATGGTGAGGCAGCTGCCAGCAGCATGGGACAGCAGCACAGAGGAAAGACTCCCGTTCCCCAAAGCTTTGTTTGCATTACAGGAGACAGCAGCCTGAAAAGCCAGGCTGAAGAAGTGATACGGCTTGGATTGTGTTCTTCTAGCACATCCCTACATATTCAACTGCATTTTTTTGGCCTTTTTTAAGAGAAAAAGGAATACAAGACTGCATTGCTGAATGTTTAAGTAACTTAGTAGGGCACTGTATTGGGTTTGCATGGCCAAGCTTCGGGCAGGGGGGGGATATAGGGGTGGCTTCTGTGAGAAGCTGTCAGAAGCTTCTTCCATGCAAGACAGAGCCAATCCCTGGCTACTCCAAAGATGGATGTGCTGCTCGTCAAGGCTGAGCCAATTAGAAATAGTGGTAAAGCCTCTGTGATAAGAGATTTAAGGAGGGGGAAAAAAAATTGCACAGTTGTAATTGCAGCCAGAGAAGAGCAGGGCGAGAATATGTGAGTAGAACAGCTATGGGATAGCTATGCTGGTGTGAAGATCAGTGGAGAAGGAGGGGCAGGAGGTGCTCCAGGCACCAGAGCTGGGATTTCTCTGCAGCCTATGGTACAGCTCCTGGAGGAGGAGCACACACCAGAGCAGGAGGGTGCTTGACAGGAGGCAGTGACCCTGTAGGAGACCTGTGGAGAGAGAAGCACATGCTGGAGCAGCCTGATCACGAAGGACTGCACACCATGGAAGAGTGCCCCATGCTACAGCAGGTCACAGGGAGCTGTTGTTCATGAGATGAACTCACACTGAAAAGGTTCACAGAGAATTGTCTTCTGTGGAGGGACCCCATGGTGCAGCAGGAGAGGACAAAGCCACAGGTGATGAACTGACCACAACCCCCATTCCCTGCCTCCTTGTACCACTGGGGCAGGAGGTAGAGCTGGAAGGAGGGAGGGGTGGGGAGAAGGTGTTTTTAAGGGCTTGTTTTACTTCCCATTATCCTGCTCTGATTTTGTTAGTAATAAATTTTATTATCACTAATTCTAGCCTGTTTCGCCAATGATGGTATTTGGTGAATGGTCTCTCCCAGTCCTTATTTCAGCTCACGAACCCTTTGTTATATTTTCTGTCCCTTGTCCAGCTGAGGAGGGCAGTGACAGAGAGGCTTTGGTGGGTGCCTGGCATCCAGCCACAGTCAATCCGCTACAGCCACGCTGGAGCAGGAATGACAGACCTTCTCTCAGTCAATACTGGCCTTGGGTCCAAGCAGTTTCAAAAGTTCTTCTGCCCAGCTCATTGCCCAGGAAGGAGCTTGCAAACACTGCTTTGCTTGTTTGCTACACACAGTAATTGACACACACTTTTACTGCCTTTTGAAAAGCCATGCAGATGTAAAGAAGCGTTCTTAGAATAATATTTTAATTTTTTTTTGTAGGTCATCCCCACACAGTTATTCATAATGAAGAGACTTTCAGAGACAGATCAAATCTATTAAGCAACTTCAGCACCACCTATATGCAGGTACTGCTGCCTTGCAGGTGTTTTCTGAGGAGTGGTTGGTCCTCAGTAGCTTTGCTCTTTGCAGCCCCAGGAGCATCTCCTTGGGGGCTGTGGGCAGTAACTCTTGGATCTTCCAGAGCAACGTGCCACTTTGTGACCTGTCATGACTGCTGCTTTGTTATCCTGAACCAGGGGAATGTATGGGATGTAATGTAGCCTGCTGACCTGTGTGGTAACTCAGTGTCTCAGCCAGAGTAGAGCACTGGTCAGAGCCTCAATAACTGATTAGGTGAATCACCTTTACCAGGGCAGGACTGATTTGATGGTGAAAGTCTGGCATCATCAGCAGAGAATTTGGCAGCAGTAATAGTAGTCCTTTAAACTGAACTATCAGTTTTTTTCCGTTAATAACTTGCAACTATGTCTTTAGACCCACATTTTGTCAACTCATCATTCCATTCTCAATCTGGTCAGACTTTGCTGCCCACACCTGATTAGGAAGTTGTGGTTTGTTGATGTGGACATCAGATCTGTTCTTTTTCCACTTTTCTTCAGAGATAGAATTCTGTGTAACATGAGAACCCAAAACCAGTTGAAGCTCAAGTAAAGGTAGAGTCTCACTAAGAAGAAAAAACACACAAAGCTCTCATTCTTGTTGGTCTCTGCTGTCGATTTAAATACAGTTTTTTGAACAGCCGCACTGCTTCTGCCCTGTAGCCTGGGACTGTTCTTTTGCAAAGATTTCCTTCTCTGGGCATGCTGCCATTGCTGAAGTCAGTCAGGCTCACTTGATTTAGGTTCCCTTACTGCAAAAGATGACAGTTCCATGTGTTTTCTGAGAGAGGACACCGAGACTGAAATAATTTCCTACCTTCTTGCTGTCCAGTGCTTGTTAACCTTCAGGGATTAGCAGAGTTTTGCAGTAGGGCAAAACCCACCTTCTTTCAGACAGGAGAGAAGGCAGAAGATATAATCTTTTTAACAAGGAAAACAACTACAGCTTTGCTATTTTGAAATCTCACAGGAGCAAATCAGAAGGAACAAACTTCAAACATACCAGTAGAAATACCACTGCACTGCACTGATCATGGCCCCTAAAAATGGAACAGCCAATTTGCTGTTTGCCCAAGGTGGCAGTGAAGAGGGAGAGAGTTGCAGCAACTGAGGGACCGTGTTTTGGTATCAGTGCCTTTGAATCTGTACTACTGCATTTTGAAGATCTTGGTTTTTTAAATAAAGTTATTTCTTAGCAGGAGCAAAATGCCATTTGAAGTCAAGTTATTATAACATTTGCGAATTATATTTCACCTAGAAATTGTTTGTCCTTTGCTTTTAGGAGCACTGTTTCAACTGTGGCACAAGGAAACAAACATCACTTTTATTTGCCTCTTTTACAATGAATTCTAATTTTACATCACAGCCCTGTCTAGTGTATGTATCCCCTCACTCCTGATATTCAAGCCTTTTCTGAAAATGATCAGCTGCTGCCAGATATCAATTAAATATCGTATAATTAGTATATAAAAATCTGTATTTGATGCAGTCTCCATCCTTAGTAGAAAATGCCCTGAACAAACTGGTCTGATCTCAAACTGACCCACCTCTGAGCAGGAGGCTCAACTAGAGACCTCCTGAGCTGCTTTCCCATCTGAATTATTCTGTGATTCTGTGATAATTATTTCGTGTTTATATACTTAGCAGCTTGAACATGCAAATAGAGAAGGTAACAAAACAATTTTAAAGTCCAAGTGTATCTATTTTCCCTCTGGGAATGTGAGGGAAGATGTTTTTTGCAGTGCAAGAACCTGAGCTTCACAGTGCATTCAGCTGCCCAGCTTTGAGCAGAGTCCAGGCGCTGCCCCGGGCTCTGTGTGTCCAGGTGAGCTCATGGGCTCAGACAGATACTGTCTCCTAAAATATGACTCCTAGTGCAACTTTCCTGCTTCTAAAAATTAATAGCAGGTTTTATTACTCTATTTCAGCGTGTGCCAGCAATGTGAGTATTTGAGTTTATTGATTCATTTTTTTATGCCTTCAGAAATATCTGATAATGGAGATAGATTTGGGGGTTTGAGTTCAGGAGTTTTTTAACATTTTTCCCCTTTCCTTAAATTTTCAACTCGAACATATACAGACTTAGGTGGAGCTTGTGGAGCTCAAGCTGACACAATTAAGTGTCTCTAAGTCCTGGCAGTGATAAGGACTTCAAGAACTTTTTCTGATTCTTTTGTGCTTGGGTCCTGCTCTACTGACCACCAGTTCTGTATTTTTGAAAAGTCGCTGACCTCTGGACTTTATCACAAACCATAGTAGCTTAAACTTGCAAGATGATACATACATGGCAGTCTTCAAGATAAACCTTGGGAGGGATCAACATTTCTGAGTTTATTATCAGTTTGCAAGAGAACAAGCTTTTTTTCTATTGTTCTTTCCATGGTTTACTTCCATCAAGGTAATTTTTTTTCATCTCTTCACTTTATCTCTCACCATAGATGAAACAACTGATTAATGCCAAGTAAAAAAAAAAAAAAAAAAAGAGAAAGTTATAGCAAAGAAAGAAATATTTCCCCTTTAGATGATCATTTATTAGAGAGTTGATCCATGATTTATATAACATGTTAATAAAGGCTAAGGGTGTAGTGTTTGTGCAAGGAAAGCAGTGTGGCATAAGGTGGTAATCCTCCAGTGAAGCAGTAACTTCAGGAGCTCCAATCTATCAGAAGCTTTTTGACATCTTTCCCTTGGGCCAGGTCAATTGAAACTAAAAGCACTGCAAGTGTCACACAGTGAGGGCTGTTGAAGACAGAAGTGACATGCATTTACAAGCCTTTGCTGGCTGGCTTATCTTTGAAAGCACTATTGATTACCTCATGAGGAAGAGGCTGTATATTCTTTCCCTTCTGCCAGGGTGAGGTAAGTTATGTGGGCACAGGTAATAGAAGCAGTGAATTTGGGAGAAAAGAGATCTATGGTGAAGTAAAGAACAATGGACACGCTGACGTCAAGGAAGGTGCTGTGATAAAAACAAGAGAAGAATGATCAAACCAAGAATCCCAGTAAGTTAACCTCTGTTAACAACCTATGTATGGCAAGCAACAAAGCCAAGCCATTCATATGACAAATTATTATGCTAACTGTCCTGTTTTGTCTAAATTGTTCTATGCACATGTCCTTTGCAAAAAGCTGATTTCCTCTCTCTTTGTAAGTACATCACCATGGCAGAAGGGTGTGGGTCATGTGTCTTCTCATAAGCTTTACCTAGAAAACTTCCTAGTTTATTAATACAATTGTCTTTTGGGGGACATAGAACTTGGGAAAAATTTTAGTGTTCTGCTCCTGTAGGCATGGTAATGTAGACTTCTAATAGTAAGAAAAACTAGATATTTCATGACAAGCTATCCAACCTCTTAAAATTCCCATTAAAAATAGTTTAGATATTTATGTCATAAAATGAAGTTGTACAATGATAGAACTCTAATCAAATTAAAATTATTTTAATTTGACATAAAAAGACATGACAATTTCGTGCTCTTTATCAACTTAACTTTGCTAATTGAAGGAAATGGTTTGTTGTGTCCTTTAGAGGATATGCAAAGCACATTTGTATTGCCAAATCAGCCTTTTCAAGATTGCTGCATAGTAGTAGCCGTTGAATGGCTACAGAATGATTCTTCTGTATTTAAAAACTGCTGCTTCCATTTATTTTCTTGTCTAAAACCTAATTTAACCTGTTGACTCAAATTATATTTATAGTAAAGCAAGTGAATAAACCCGACAACAACTTTTTTTAATGCTGATTATACGCAGTAAGCAAAGAGGTGCATAATGACTAAAGGCAGAACATACTCTCTTTATGGTAAATTTACATATTTTTACTATGCCTGTCTGTAGGCACTCTATACAATAATAGGACAAACATAGGAATGAGAAATGAACATCAAGTTGTTTGTTGCATATAGCAAATATCCATTTAAATTCCAAATAAATTTCACAAAGATGTGAGAACTTTGCTTGCTTGCAATGTTAGGGAAACACTTGCAGTCTCTATTTCTTGATGTGAATCTGTTTTTTTTTAAAGTTTTAATCTATAAAATTACATCAAGCTTCTATTTTGACATTATATGTTTCTTAATTTTGCAAGTCACTACACATAAAAGAATTTTCATTCCCATGTGAAAGAATTCAGCAGAGACTGATTTTAATAGCATCAAGTATTATAACAAAACATTTTGATTTCAATTCTGCCTCTGTTTATCCCAGCTGGAAAGCTTTTATTTCTGAATTCCCCATGGAACTAGCTCTTGTACTTGCAAATTGCTGTACCACTTCCCTGAAGCTTATCATCACTGAGGTCTAAGTTTCTCACAGAGAACTTGTCTGGAAACAAACAAACAAAGGATATTTTCCATTAAAAACTAGTAAATTATAGTCGATATTCTCATAATGCCTGTTATCCTGTAAATATGTACACATGTCCACAGAATGTAATTACACCTGGAACTGCAATAGGAATGCCAGTCTAGTGATGCTTTCTGACTTACCACTTGGATGTTTGTTTAGTGGCATAGCATGGAGAGCCACATGAGTCACATGCAAAGTCTGTAGTCAGGTTTATTAAATGATGAAAATATATTTGAACTCATTCCAGAGCAATCTGTTTTTAAATTAATAACATATAAAAAATCCAAGCAATTTTCCCACATTGATTAATGATTAATTTCTGAAGTCTTTTACATAGGATCATGCATTTAGTACAAAATAAAAAACTATTTGTATAATGAGGACATCGTATTAAATTAGATTATGTTCAGACTGTGATTTTGCCTTATACCCCAAGTTCTTTTATACTGAGTAGCGTTAAAATCACATAATGTTGAATTTTTTGTTTCATATGGTAAGTATACCAGGTGATCATGTGAGGCAAGAAGAAACCAGAAATGTTAAAATATACTGTATATGCAGATGAAGGACAGCAGTGTGTTCTGGTTTCAGACTGGAGCAGTCTTTAAGTCCATGTATCTGGAGTTAATACAAGATGTGACTGATTTAATTCAGAATTTAAATGTCTACTACAGTAAATAAAAGAAGGCTTAGATTAAGAAGATAATTTTTTACAAGGACGACAAGAGGGTACAGGTTCCTATTGCAGCAATGAAATGTTGGATTCCATGCCAAAAGATCTGGATAATCTGTAGATAAAATGAAAGGACTTAGTGAACTTGCTCTCATGATCTCTCTGTCATCTAAAGACTCCCTTTTCAATACAGAAATGTTCAATCCAAGTAGTCGCAGCTGCTGAGGAGTTCTCTTCACATGACAAGGAACCTTACCACACAGTCATATGGCTGTTTATGTAACCCCCAGGTACCCATTTTGTTACATTTGCTAGGTAATGCAAAGTGCTAGTGTTACTAAATCAGGTCTCAAACTGATTCCCAAAATACTCTCTATATTATCATGCATATTTTATGCATAAATATTTGGGTTTTTCTCCCTGTATCTTCTCAAAGGTTGGAAAGACCAATTGTTCTGCCCTTAATGATTGATAATAGGAGAAATCTTATGAGCTTTGTATCTGGAATAATACCACGTAAAATAACAGTATCTCATGTTTGAATGATTTTAAGAATTTTACCAGTAGGTAAAAAAAAATATTTTCTGTTCATTGTTCAGCCTTAGCAATAAATTATTGCTTATTGAAAAATAAATAGAATTTTACAACCTAATTCCTCTTATTGGTAGAACATTGCCATCACCTTTTTCATGTTTCACTGGTCTTTAAATGACACACATAATATTAATGAGTTTAGGGTTATTTTCAAGGAGAGTTTTTGTATGTACTGCCTATCTTTTGTTTAACAGGGAAGCATTTTCTACTTTGAAGGCTGGACTTACTCTACCTCTTTTCTTTCAGCTCTTTTGCTATTAAAGAGATCATAAAATTGTCAATGTGCAATTTCAAGGAACAAGCCGTAGAAATCTTTTTCAAGTAGGTTTCATTCTTCAGCTCTGGCCATTTTGATACAAAATGCTGAACTGTGAAGTTCTTCTTTGATGTGTGTTGAGCATGGGTATCTTTCAGCATAGTCATATCAAATCCTTCCTCTTCTTCTGACCCCTTGAGATTTTTTTTCATCCAGCCTTTGTAATTTTGAATGGATTTGTCTGGTCCTGTTTAAGCTTACTTATATCTTGGTAGTAGCAGTGATTCAGACTGGCTTTGAAGAACTGATGCTTATGTATCAAATAGATAAATGATTTAATAAATGCCTAGAATGCTCTATGCTTTCATCCTCAGTTATTTCCAGGACTCCCCAGAGTTCCTGGTTTTGCTCTTAATTTGCTTTATTCTTATGAGTCTTCATTCAACAGCATCTCATTCATGATGCAAAACACTGTACCATGTGCTGATGGTTATATGTAAATGTGGACTGGTTCCTTCCCTCAGGGAATAAGTTGCAATATATTAACCCAGTGATATTTTGAGGCATGCTGTTAACACAATTTGTTTCATTTGGCATCTTTTTTATGGATGCCAAATGAAACAAATCCTGTTTCCTGCTCATGGATGCAATTGTAGGCGCAGATAAATTATATCTTTTCACTCACATATATGCAACAAATCACTCCTTTATTCTACAGACCATCACCCCAAACAGACGTTTAAGCATGTGGCTCATCTTACTTATATGCATTTAACATATTGGGTTTTCTTTGACAGCTGAACCCTCGAAGAGGCTCCTGGCACCTTAGGAGATGGCTGAGACAGAGAGAAAAATATATTTAGGTGAGGCTTGAAGTGATTGACCATTTTCAGGCTCCAAAGCCTTGGGGAATTTAAATGCTAGGGTTAAATAGGCAGGTAGTTGACTAAATTGCATTTTAAAAAATTATATTAGTTTTTACAGGGCATTGATTTTGCACATCATCCAAATTGTCTGAGGACTCCCAACTTAATGATCATTTGCACAGCCTTCCTAGGCTGAAGTCTTTTGAGATAACACACCTAGAAGTACGGAGAGCTATATTTGCAAAGAGCACTGGCACTAAGGGGTGAGGGATTACTGTGAGCAGCACTGCCAAGATCATTTCAACAGCATGAAAACTGCTGATAAACGCTGTGGAAAAAACCTGAAGTCCCCAGTTCACGGAAGCCTGCTCGACCAGATAGGCTTGAATGGCTGCCAGGGGGTGAATCAGATGTCACTTGGGTTTGTGCTAGAGCAGACAATCTGTTCCAGCAGCACCAGAGCCTGAAAAGAGGGAATGAATCAATGGGAAGAGACTCCACACACAATGTGCTTTTCATGTTACCCGGAAAACCAGGTTTGTGCCAAATTACTCTGGGATCAGGCTTGTGCCATTTACCTTATTGGAAAGCAATAGCTGCCCTTTATCAGTCAGTACAGTACTCATTTTCATTCCCATCTTTGCATTAAAGAAAGGGATAAGGTTTCTTTGAGAATAGCATTGAATTAGGTTTTATTCTTTGAGGCCATGCAACTGTTGATGAATAATTCTATTTGCCAACATTTAAATCACTTGTTTTCACGATAAGGAGAATTTAAATTTTCTTTTGAATTAGTTGAAATTTTATTGGTTGCAGGTTCTATTCTACTACTGGGACTCTCTCTGCCCCACTTAGAGAAAATGCCATATTAGAGAGCAAAGCAATTTTTCTTAATTTATTTTATTTTAAGTTTTATTCCTCCCCCAGAAACACAAACATGCATGTGCATAGACACACACTCTATCCTTTTGAAGACTGATTTTGGTCATTAAAAATGGCTTGAATTATTAAAACATAGAAGGGAGGAACCCAGTAACTATTTATGTTTAGCAGTGGAGCTTAACTGTGTTCTTACCATGGCTCTAGTAGGCCATCTTTTCTGTTCAGGTTTGGTTTAGATGGTTTTCAGATCTCTTAACTATATTCATTAATTTTCTACTTACCTGATCTTTAAATAACTTCCATTTTCTCTCAAGAATTTGAAATATATTTACATTGGATGCAGGCAGAAAAGAAGAACTATGAGTGATCTGTCCAACCAGTCAGTGAAAAGCCATTCCCAAGTTTAAGTTTCTGAGGGTATAGATTATTGATGAGTGATATATTTGCACTTGATGTTAACCAAGTAGTGCATCTATGGAAGTAGTCAGGATGGCAAACAGTGGTTCCTGAAAAGGGAGACATGACACAATTATAATTTGCTGCCTCATTGCAGGACTGTTATCCTTCCCCGTTGCCCATCTTTCTAAATAAATTCTTGTTTTGCTTACTCTATTTACTAATCAGGAAAGTAGGAAAGTTGCTATCAGGGCAGAAATGAATGGTGTGTAGAAGAAAGGAAAGCTTAATTTATACTTAGAATCAATCCTTTTGGATCTTTTGCAATATATTTTTTCTCTCATGGAGTGTGATTATGTTTGTGGCGTCTTCATGTTGTGCCACTCTTTTTATAATTGTACCTCTTCCCATGAAGTCCTTCTCAAATTATCACCAGTGTCCCTAGTGCTATATTATTCCATGCATATTTTGTGTCTGTTGCTGATTTAAGCCATAAATATTTCAAAAGCTCAATGTTAAAAAAAATAATAAAATCAATGATAACATATATGCAGCATCCATTGCATATAAAAACAGTGGTCTGAAATGGCCACTTGAAAGTTCATCTTAACATTAATTGCAGAACTGTCTCTTTTATCAACATAACTATTATTGTTATTGATATTGCTATAAGCATCCTATTATTGTAACCTTGTACTTATTCAATGGGAGCCTGTTTCACAGGCAAAAGCAAAGTTTCTGTAGCTTTTTTTTCTAATTGTTTAAAATAGTGAGATGTATTTGGACTTAGCTGCGCAGAGATGTTCCTGCACCATCCTAACAACTTTTTATCCACCAGCTCTACTTTCTCCATTGTTCAGAGGCAGATCTGCAGCATTGACCCATGGTTTCCTTCTGCTGCCTGGCACATGAAGGGCAGGACGTCAGTCCCAAATAGCAGAGCACAGTGACCCCACTGCTCTCTAGCCCATGGGCACAAGTGCATGAAGCAATAGGAAGCATATGCTCCTCGTGGCCTCCAGCCCTGACGCCTCTGAAACACATGGGCAATGTCCAGGAGATGTGTCAAAACAGAGCTGGAGCAGTAAATGTACACTCTCTGTGGTTGCATGCCTTTGGTGTCATGCTCGTGACTCCAAATGCTACCATGAATAATTGCATCCCATCTGGGGTTGCAACTCCCCTCTGTGTCCGGTTTTAAACAATTATGAGTTTGGAGCCTCTGGGTGAAGACATATTATAGGCATTTTAAACCCCTGTATTCATTTATTGCCTCAGCTTTTTCTTTGTCAGTTTGTTTTTTAATCTTGCAAAAATAAACTGCTGAGGACTATACAGGAGTTCAGAATTAAATGGTTTTTAGCTGTGTGCTTCCAAATAGGCTCCGTAGTTCTGATGGGATTTCAGAATGCTCTGCTGGGCAGAAATGCACGATGCCCAGGCTGAAAGGGCAACTCTGCCACAACCAGCACAGTAGGTTCTGTGAGCTCTGTCTTCCCACCCCAGTCCTTCACACAAGCTACTTAGCTGGATAACCACGGTAATAATGATAACAATAGTGATGTGAATTTTATTATTCTGTTGGGGAGAAACTAGACTGGCTGCCAACCCTGCAAGTTTCATCTGGATTTTCTCCAGCATGCTCCTCAATGCCAGTGGCAAAGACTGTGCAGCTCTGATTAAGCCTCATCTGTTGCCTGCAGGTTTTGTCAGAGAGATCTTTGTATGCAGCTAAGAGGGGCTGTCATGAGAACTGTGGCCCTGAGGGTCAGAGACAGTTTAAGTCTCAGGAGTATCACTAAAATTTCTGAGTTCGCTGCTTACAGAAAATTAGCAATGCATTTAGACTTGCTGACTATAAATATTTATAATTGTAATCAAATAATTATTTGGGATATAAAGCCTTGTGAGCTTTCTGTAGGTCAGTTTTGGAAATTTATGTAGGAAGAATTATTCAGTAATAGAATTCCAATCCACAAAAAGGTAAGTCCTGACACCTTTGTGCCTTTTTGTGTATGTCAATACATTCAACAGTTTGCAGAACTGACCAAACAAAATCTTTTCATAAAACAGCGAGATTAGGTAATCTGTTGTTCTTTCTCAATTAGTTGTAATGAGAGACATTTGACTACATTATTGGAAAACTAATATAATTATCGAATGCTGTATATGAAAATTCATAACGATTTGGAGCTGCTGGGAACATTTAATGAGATTTCTTTTTTTGCTTTCATTCATTCAAGGATGTCCTTAAGCAGTTAGATTGGTAAAGGTTGAGATACATTGGCATGAAAGAGTTTTTTAAATGAAGAATTCTTGTATAGTGGGGTCTTTTCATGTCTCAAACCTTATCTGAGCCTGATTAGAATGGAGAACATTTCTTTGGTTTCATTGTTTATCATTTTTCTATGACAAAGTTTCTGTCATAAATTATGAGAAAACTAGGTTTTTCCTAATATCAGTTTGCTGCTTAATCTGCAAATTCAATACAGGAAAAAAAAAAAAAGCTTTATCAGAAGGTTTAAGTAAAGGTTTAAATACTCAGATTGTTCTTGAGTAGTAAAAAAGGGCAAAATGAAAAAAAAAGAAGGCACAACAATAATTGTTGTGGGCACTCTTATTTCTAAATTCTAAATACAGCTTTTAGCTTGTGGCTATTCAATGCTATAAGACAGACTTCATGACTACATTTAAATGTAATGGTAACCCAACAAAAATAATTTATCCCTCTGTATTGGAAAAATGACTCCTGAAGAACAAAAGTTGTCTGCAGTTTTAAGTAAGCTGTATCTTTGAGTGTAACTTTGAGGTAATTGTTTTTATGTTGTATAATATGACCCAAATATTGTGTTTTTGTCAGCATGTCTAATAGGTTGCTCAATACCCTTGTTCTGCACAGGTCATTGAGCCCATTCATGTTCAATGATATACAATATGAATGCTCATGGGTAGTTTGATACATCTTTAATAGAAGGTGAAGGAAATGGCACAAGTTTATTTTTTGACCTTCTCGAAGTGCATTTCCAGATGAAGTGAATTGCACTTTTAGCTTCAACAATGAAATTAGAAATTCTGAAATAGAAAATGTTTAATTACTGCAGATAAACTTCTGAGAGCTGACCAGTCATTTCCCATGATTGCCATTATAATGGAAATTGAAGGAACATTTGTTTTAGATAAATTATTGTACAAAGTGAAAAGTCATCACAAGCATTTTCATCTCTCTTCTGAGTTCTTGGATTAGTTTATGCTACTTGAACAACTTTGTCTCTGCCCTCAGTGCAAAATGCTCTGAATAAGTAGCTCTGCTCAGGGCTTTTAACTTGAGACTACATGAAAGGATTCTGAATACTTGATCATAAGTAATATATACTAAAAGTTTATGTCAGTGGACATTAAAAAATATTAAAAGTGGGCAACTTCTTAGTGATTATTTGATGTAAAAAAAATCATTATGATGATTATTATGATGACAAAAATTCTCTAGTGTCAATAAAATGAATATTATATTGAACAGACAAATATGAAAAGAACTCTGAAAGCCTAGTCCTAGATGACCATTAACTTTATTAATGTAGAATTAAAATTTTTTGAGGTCATTCTAGGCCACTTACCAAGGTGCACAAAACCAGATTCATGAGACACAAGACAGGCACTTCAGACATGATCCCAGATCATTTTGGTGGAGCCAAAAGAGAGGTGGTGGAAGCTAGTGGTGGTTATCTGGAGCATGGAGATATTTGTACTCTCTGACATGCCACTGATGTGATGGGTGTGGGAAATGATGGGAGTGCTGTGGTGGAGTGTGACTGGGTATGGAATGAAGTGGGATAACCCTTCACCTCTTGGTGGTGGTGCTGGCAGAGGGGTGTGACCCTGAGAGATGAAGAGGCAGAGGCGCTCCTCCAACTCCAAGGTGCCTCTTCTCTGGCAGAGCACCAGACTGTGTCGCCTTGCTCTGAAAATTGCTGGCAGAGGAGTGGAGCAAGTGCTCAATGGCACATTGATAAGATTTTAGAGTTTTTTATCAGAGTATACACAGCATAAAGGAGTTTTAAAACTTAGTGGATGTACAGTGTCACATATTCTGAAGGATTGCATGGAGGGCTCATGTGGTGAAGTCTGGTAAAATAATATCATGGGAAGAAGGATAAAACAAGTCTGTATTTCTGTATGTAAGTGTCTTTTATCATGATGTCTCTAAGGTCTGTGGGAGAGAAGTCTCTTTCCCACTTGATGCCAAATCTTCCTGCCTGACACAGCTGATGGATGGCAGAAGACAGTAGTGCTTACAACTTGCATACAGTGTAAGGACATAAAGACCTCAGTGGCCTGTCTCAAACACTGTTAAGGTCCCAGAGGGACTTTGCCATGAGATAAGCATAGAATAGAGCCACAGGACAGCACTAACTCCAGACCTGGTGGAGGTGAGGTCTGGTTAGCACATCCAGACAAAAATTCCCATAGTGACAAGCAGTGTAAAGAAACAACTGCTCATACATATCACCAGTCCAACAAAGATCACCCTAAGTTATGGGACAGATGGCATCAGCGATCACCAAAGACCAGGCATCAGCGATCACCAAAGACCACCAGAGCCCCCTCTGAATATGCCTCCCTGGATACCTAGAACTTGGACTGAAAGATAAGCCTTGAGATAAGATAAAGGTAGCACTTTATTAGTAGTAGTTGTCTGAGTGCCACCTCAGACCTAAAGGGAGGTTAACAAAGCTGGGGGAGAAGAATGCATCACTGATAATGGAGACAAAGAATGCAGAACTTATGGGCCATAAGGAAAGCTTGGTGGTAGGTTTAAAGCACTGATCACCACTGCTGTCTCTATGAGTAGTGACCCCAGTTTTCTTACTTTATCTAGAACACTCCTGGAATTACACATTCACTCCTACTTCTGGGTTTAGGTTCATTACTTTGGTGGGAAAAAATCAGCTAGTGGCATTGTTGTGTTTCTCTCACAGCTTCTGTTCTTAAGAGTCTCCAGGAAATGAAGTGGGACTATCATTAGTGACAGGTCTGACCTGGGTGGCATTCAGTAAGGTAAAACATTGCCACATGTGTGGAAGTGTTTTACCATTGAGGAAAGTAGCTAATGGGAAGCTCTGTGACACTGCTGGCAGATCATCAGTAATCAGTTTCCTTTTTATGGAGGAAGGAGGGTTGTGAACAGGGAATAATATGCACTAGGAGAAAGAGAACCCAATAGCACTTAAGAGACAGAATGAAAACATTTAGAACAGGGTTTGTCTAATTAGAATTTCACTGATGTTTAGAGATCAAAGACAGTGCAAAGTTTCTCCTCACCTTTGCCATATTTGTGCTTGGATATGTACTCTGCAGTTTCTAGCACATTACACAGCTTGTTTCCAACCTAAATGGGAGGGAGTGGCCCTTCTTTAACTAGATATTTTGCTTTTTACCCCAGGCATACTTTATTAATTACGCCACAGTACATTGCAGACATTATAAATCTCTCTGTACATATGCCAGTGTCCTCTAAATTGATCTTAAGGGCATTTATCTTGATCTTTTGCCAACCCACTGGTCCAGTTTCAATTTCCAGAGTGTTTTTTAATCTAGTCTCTCTTCTACCCCTGGATTTATTGTTCCTTGTTTAAGATTGATCTAAAATCTACTTATCATTATATTGGTGTATTTGATAGAGAAATTTAGCTGCTTGAAGATAAATGGATGACAAATTAATAATGCTTCAAGAGCAACTTTCAGAATGAGGAAACTCTTTGTGGTCACTCTAAGACCAGGATTTTTGCCTTGGATGAGATGATGCAGTAATGCCAAGGCCTTTACTGTTAGAAGGGGTAAAAGAAGGGACTAATTGCTTTGATACAGAGTTTTGGAGAGTGAATAGATTGCCAAAGTGTGCCACAAGAGAAGTACAAAACCAGCAGTGAGAGACAGAGAGCCGCAGTGCTCTGCCACCAGGCAGCAGGTACCTTGTGCAAGAGAGGAGCATTCAGAGATGAAGCTCACTGACCCCATCAGAAAAGCTATAAATGAAATATAAAGCAGTTAGTTTTAGAAGAGAAGGCTTTCTACCCCTGGTTTTATAGTCAGTCTAAGGTCACATGGATCCTTGCTGACACTGTGAGCACAGTTATGGCTGGATCTTACCTTTCCTACCCTTGCCCAGGCTCTAGCAGTCATGGATGCTGGCTGGGAACACACAAAGTGAAACATCTTTCTGGGCTCATGGTTCACAGGCCTGCTCTCATCTGCTGTTTGTGCTGGGGGAGACCATGAGACTGATGTAAATCCCTTTGTCTTGGCTTTATCCGACTGGATAATCGTTTGAATCAAAGGCCATGTCTTGGCCCTAGGGATTTTACACTTATATAATCCCATGATCATTAAATAGATGTCAGAAATGTTTTCTCTCCCTTATTCTCTTGCTTTTATTTCCTTATTTTCTTTTTTGAAGCAGTTTTGATTGGCTACATGCTGAGACTCTCACTCATTGCAGAACTTAGCAAGAACAGCCTGGCAGATAGACTTGGCTTATGAATCCATTTTCATAATGTTCCAACATCCATATCATGGCTTTTTCCCTGACGAGTGGGAGATTTAAAAAAATAAGAATAAAAAATAAGCACATTATAACCCAGCAGGAATGATTTTTGCAAAGTTACATCTTAATGCAAGAACTACATAGTAGGAGGCTTTTTAGGTCACCATAATTTAGCTCTAGAATTGGTCTTGGTTTTGTTTTTCTTCTCGTTTGTTTTTTTAGTCCCTGCTATAGTTTGATGGACTATGTCATGTGTGCTGTTTCAGAGACATCACAAAGAATCAGCAGTCACAGAAGGGGCACAACATTGTCAAATTGGAGCAACAGGAATTTCTGTATGTGTCTTTTGTTTCAGTGCAATGACCCTCCAGGAAAAGTGTCAGATTTCAAAGAAATCCCTGTTGAAGACCAGTTTTGTGTATATACGTTTTTAAAAGCTTGCTGCTCATATGTAGGGGAGATAAGAGCAATCATATTAGAGAGGCCTGCAGTGCCCAGGCTGAAGAAATGTTGCAAGTTTACAAGACGCCCAGGAGAAAAGGACCCTGTTGTCCCCACAGGCAGTCTTCTAACATCTGTGACCTTGATTTTTCTGTTAGGGAATTAAAGTTTTTCAGTTTTTAAACAGATTTGCAAGGGATTTTACTGATTTATGGGCTCACTGTCCTACTCAGCAAGTCACCAGTGACTTCCCCCCAAGCCCACAAAAGCTGTGATCCTCCCTGCCACAGCCCGCATGCTACCGAGCCGTGTGTTTGTACCAGCCAGCGGATGCAGCCCTTGCTTTTAGCGAAATAACTGGAAGCTGATGGGAGAAACAGAAAACCTTTCTACCCTTTAGCACTGCTGGCATGATAAGCAGCACAGGAAGGTGTTTGCCAGGGAGATCATCGTGCTGTCAGAAGGCATTAAAAGAGTCTAAGCAGCTTCAGAGCCTGCTTTGCGAGACAAGACGTGCGCACAAAGTCACCGCTTGTGTCTTGGTGTGCTCACACTGTAGGACACATTTTAGATGGAGATGCTTGCACAGGATCCTCTTGGTCTGTTAAAATCTTCTCCTCTTGAAATGCAATATTGCATATTGCAATATGCCATGTACCATCAGAAAGTGTCAGGGTTTTTTTGAAGGTATTTTTTCTGTGTTTATGGACTGCCTCCCACAAGCGGCCATAACTAATGAGCTATAACCTCTGCTTTCTGGGGCTACCTTGATGCAAATAGTAAACAGTGCATTTCAAGAGACAGATTGTTTTAAATATTTTATGAAACAAGTATTTTCTTGTTTGTTTTAATTGTGGTCAAGGGGTCTTACATAGAAGACACTCTAAAAAAGTTCAGTTAGTGGAATGGATGTTTCTCTAGCTTCTTATCAGGATAAATCCTGTTCTTCAGAGAGTGGAAAAATCCCATAAATTTTGACAGAATAAAAAATAAAGTGTATTTCTGCAAAATGTTGGGAGACATAAGGGCCTGTAGGTATACCTGTACTATAGTTACAGTAATTATTTGCTTGTTTCCTTTAAATCAGTAATTTAAAATTTTTTGAAGTGTTTTAATTTCCTCCTTGCTCATTCTCTAAAATATTTGAAATGAAATTAAAAATGGTCAAGACAGTTTTCTCTTAGCTGGTTCCAGCAAACAGGCCTGTTCAGTCTGAGATTTGAAAGGCTTTCTGCCCATCTGTTTTCTTTTTTGTCTTTGACATTTTACCCAGTGAGATTAAGTGATAGAAGAGGCAACATCTGTACTCTTTCCAAACCTGGATTACACTCGTTGGGATATAAGCATAGGAAATTTGGTGGAATTAAACTTTTATAGATGGTCTGTAACAGAGGAAACTCTGTAAGTGTGTGTACACAGTAAATACAGGGAAGTCAGCACTTGTCCTCTGGGTTTCATGCTGGCATACAGTGAAAGGTTCAACAGAAAAAAGAGAAAGGATGTTCTTGTTTATTCAAGATTATACATTTTCCTAACAAAGAGCTGTTTCAGATGACCTATAATGCTGTTTTTCTGCTTTGTGGGCTAAAAGCAAAAAAAGGAAATCAGAGACAATAGGGGAATTTCCATTTTATAAGTAATAACTGGAAGGAGTGTCACCATTTCTCCTTTTGTAGCAGCAAAGATGGCAGTCTTAAACAGCATAGTCTTAAGGCAGAGCTTTTATACTCACAGGGCTTCATTTGTGGCATGCCAGCTTCTGCTAAAATTAGTGACTCAGAAATAAGACATGTAGCCTTCCTTTCAAACAAATTCCTATTGCATGAATATTTCATGAAACTTTCTAGGCAGATGCAAGTAGAAAACAAAAACTTGCCTTAGCTACACAAAATGTACCTCAGAATGAGAGTCACTGGGCTGTTTTCTAGAAATATGACAAAATGCTGGTCCATGTTGCTGGCGAAAAGGACAGAAAATCCAAGCATTGAGCTCACTGCTCCAGTGACCTAAAGGAAATTGCCAATAGTTGGTATTAGCAATTATTGCTTGGAACAACCTGAAAACAGGAGTTCAGTGGTTCCTGCTATGGCTTCATTGATTCTGCCTCACAAAAGTGTGAAACTTTGCTTATCTTTTCAGGTGGTGGCAGGAGAAAGTCACTCACTGTCCAGGACAGTTAATGGCAGAAGCGAGTAATCTGAATAACCTCAATAAAACTCTGAATTGTGAAAAATGCACATCCATTGTCTGATAAACCGCTGGAAAAAAATGTGTAAGTAACCCAGACCTGCTTACTATCTTTTCTTACTTTGAGAGCATTCCCTTCACAGTCTTGGGCAAAACCAGTATATGTTTATTGAAACTTTTTTCTAGGTGATTTGACCATTTCCTATCAGATGAAGAAATTCCAAATCAAAAACTCCCAAGAAAATTATGTTTATCTCCAAGAAATATCACTAGTCCAACACAGGGGTGAAAAAAGAATTGTAGTGGCACAAATCATACTTAAATAACTCATGTGCTGCTCTGATGAGGTATGTGTTTTGCAATGTTACTGGCAGTGGAGAAATAATTGTAAAAAAAAAAGTCAACTATTATAGGGGAAGCAGATGCAGAAAAGTTGTTTAATAGATTGAATTGTTGAAATTATTTAAATTGTTGAGGTGGTTCTCTCAGCATCTTAGAAGATCTAGAAATATTCTTTTTAAGATTAATTAGTCACATCAAATTCTGCTTTGTGCTCACACTCATCCAACTGGAAAACATCTGGCTTTGAGCTATCAGGGATCATAACTGTGTTAATAGAAGATTTTGAGAGCAGTAAGAATTATTTAACATTTCTCTTTTTGAAGCATTTAAATCGTCTTTTTTTGATGATGTTACAGTTTCAAAAATCAAAAAAAAAAAAAAAAAGTTCAAATACATGAGAGGCAAGAAAGTTCAGCACACATAGAAGGATATTCTTTGAAGTCTTCAGCTACCAAGGACCATTTTTGCCATTAAGCCATGAGCAAAAAGAAACTTTTTACGGCTGAGACTAAAAAACTTCTAAATGTTTAACTGCTGAGGCCATCTGAGAGCAATAACAAAGATTTTGCATCCTGTAGATCCAAGCTAGGACATAGTGAAATTGATCTCTGGAAGTCTGTGCACACTTCAAGGTTTCTGAAATCATTTTCTACTCACACTTTGCCAGTGGTCTTTATAGGCATTTTTTATCCATGCTTCAGCACAGTTCCTCTGTTATGATCTATCTTAGGACTGATAAGAACTTACCTTTTGGTGCAAATGTTCTTTATGTAATTTATGCAATGAAGAGCAGAGAAGTTTTATATCCTTTTATTGCTTAATGCTTCATAATATGGAACAAAGATTTTATATTACATTTCAGAGATGCTGATATAAGGGAGAGGATAGGATGACAAATAAATACATCTTTAATACTATGTTAATTTACAAAAGGACAAAGAATATCAGTGTTTGTTTCACTGACTTTCACAAACTAGCAAGTCTTCATGAAGTTTTCTGTCAAGTGTACTATCATTATCTTTTCTCCTATGTTGATACAGCATATTCTGTGTTATAATAATTCTTTAGGTAAGAATTCATTATTTTATCATTATTTCAAAATATTTTATAATCTACCATAATTTCAAATGCTTTTGCAGTCATTTTCTGAACTTTAATCCTTGTTATCCTCGAACCATTCTGTGATCATAGAATAAATCATGGGATATTTGTGGATTACCATGGCATCCATCAAACATGGCTTGAGTAATGTTTTAACATACTCCCACTGCCTATCGCAACAGTTTTAACAAAATGAAATTATCGATATTTCATTTTTTTTAATTTTAAAAATTAATAACTAGATTAAGAGAGGTTATATTTACAAACCTGCCTGAACTGGTTTTTCTGTTTCAATGATAAAATATGATGGTAATTTTATGGTGTGATGAAAATATGTGTTTACATATTGGTCAATCCACTCTAGTAATACTTTTAAATTAATTCCACACAGTTGTTGCTAATAATAGTTATCAGCAGTGTACACAATCTAAATAAAACATAATTGTGGCTTATTTTGCATGTTTTCTGCTAAGATTGAGTACTTCCAGACAGAAATTATACCACTTTGTGGTATGGAAACATCAGTAGACCTGATGTTGGACCATGCCTCAAGTCATTGCATCTAGCCATGAGATAAAGGAAAAGGGCAATTTTTTGGCAAAAATTCAAATGTTTCAATGTAGAGGTGCAGAGCCTGTTACATTTTAGAATGTGGAAATCTGGGTGGTCCGGGGTGAAATATCTTCTTGGAAAGGGCAACTGCTGGTCACAACATGGTCAGAATTTGAAGAGTTAAAATATGAAATGGGAATAAAATCTGAAGCTGCTTATTAACAAATCCCCTCCCAAACCAAATAAAAGCTCTTTAGAAACACCAGTTGGAAACAGAAAAGGTGATCTGAAGTGGGAGACAACCACAGACTGGAAAAGAGCGTGGAAAGATAAGTAGGAATGCTAAAAATAGAAGAAATTATACAAGAGGGGGGAAAGGGTTACCTTTCTGTGCTTGTTCCTGTTGTTGAATGCATTGATTCTTGGATTCAACAATTCAGCAATGTTCAAACTGCTAATCGTGTCTGCAGTGTTTTTATATTCTGCTTCATCATTTACTCTTTCCAAAATAGCTGCTCCTTTGGAGTCAGTAGCTGATAGGACGTAGGTGCACACAAGGCTGCAATACATTAAAATTGTTGGCTTCTCGTGATGTGGGGTCTAGGGCTAATGGAGTATTTCAAATTTGAGTGCCTTAACTAAATTAAAAGAACTGGCATTTGTTCAGTTCCAGAGAGTTTAGTACCTAATCCCAATTTCAGTAGTGTCTTCTCAGGGCCAGGGGTGGGATTGAGACTAGAATTAATGTTTAGTACAAAGGAGGATGAAGACAAAATGGTGACTGCAAGCAGTGTCTGATGGGACTGCTGTTCTGACTGAAGGGCTCTTCTGGAAGCTGCTCTCTGCTAACTTGGCTCTTAGTACCCTGGGAGAGATTTACTCTTGTTGTGGGCCAGTCTGTGTGCCTGAGGAGCAGCTTCAGAAAGAAACTGAACCAAATGTGCAGCACACTTGGAGTCAGTCTACAGAGGACAGCACAGAGGATACACAGGCAAGAGTTTAATAAGGATGCTAAAAGCTGGTGGTATGGTGTGCTTTATCTTTTACATTTCTAACCATATGTATGTCAGTAATGAATTAACACATTTACACTGATATTTTTTTGTTATTCCTCCTGAACAGCCAGTCAGAATATCTCTGATTATTGTTACCACTCTGTTGTACATTTATTAGCAAGATGGGGACTCAAGCCCCTCATCCTTCTTCCCTTGAAGCATGTGGATACCAAAAAACACTCTAAAAATTAAGGTTTATTGTATCCATTTGAAGCTTCCACTCAGGGGAATTTTCTATCAGACATCTTAAAGAAGTTCTATTTCTTCTGCCTACTTTAGCTTTTTTCTACTTTGTGGATAAAATTAAAGATGTTCCCTTTAAAAGCAATTTTCTCAAATCCTCTACAAAAGTGGAAATCAGTGGGTTTAATAATTCCCTTGGCAACCAGCTCCTCAGGCAACAATGCAGCAATTATAAATAATATTAATAAGTTCATCTGATTGCTTCTGATAACAAGCCATTTCAGAATCCCTCTTTTCTTTTTATAGCATAGGGCCCTGGTTGTTGAGAAAGAGGCAGAAATATTTGTGTGAGTATGCATGTGTGAGAGGGAGAGAAGCAGACCTGATCTGCATACTGAGCTACAGGACATAACAGGAAAAAGAACAACAGCAATTCATTTTTAGAGATTTACTTATAGAGGTGTTATAAACGTCTTCTCCAAAACAGAACAAATGCAAAAACCTAAACCTAATGAAAATTGTTTGTTATTCAGTAAACAACTCATAAGAAAAGTTTAATTGACGTACCAGGGCATGAAATGGAAGCATGTCATACTCAAGGGTTTTAAGAAGTAATTTGAATGCTTCCATTTCTATGGCAGCCAGTCTGGAGTATTTTACAAGGCCTTGATCATTCATTAAGGGGGCAGTCAAAGACTCCTGACTGCTCTGCCCAAAAATGAAATTAAAAGGAAAAAAAAAAATAGAGGAAGAAGGATCCAGCCAAAGAAATATTGAAATTAATGTTCTTGCACCCGAAAATGTATCATGTTTTCTGTTGGAATAAATGAAAAGGTGTAGATGGGCATGACAGAACTTGTACAGAATATTCCTCTGTGAAACATCTGTGCATTCAAGAGCTATAATCCAAAGTAGAACTAATCTGCTTTCATTCTTCCAAAGTGATTCCGTGTTTTTCTGGAATTACAGAACTTAAAATGCGCGCACAGAAATCTCATCTGGAATAATGTTTCAATAATTAAAGCTCACAGCATAAATATATTTATGTAAAACAAATAGAATTTGTACTTCACAAGCAATGCTACCACTAGTAGGGCTTGATGTATATCATGGTAAAAAAAAATGTTAATAATGAAATGTTTGCCTATATTTCCTCTTGAAGCTGTGTATGCATAAGCATTTCCTTATAGAAGTATACAGAAATATTGCTGTGTAGATTGTCAGGGACAATATTCTGTCAGAAAAATAAATGTTATTTCATTTTATGGGATGCAAAGGTCATATGAAGAGATTTCATCACTTTCCTAGAATTTTCAAAACAATAGCTGAGTGACTGAACCTGGTATATCAGTAATGATTCTTCATCTAAATGACCTTCACTGTTTTCCCTGTTTTTTCTCATCTTTGACCTCAATAAACAATGATTTCATATGTTTTCTAGTTAATTGCCCAAAGTTGTTTACTAGTTTCTAGTCAAGAATGGGATGTAACTGGATAATTATTTCTAATTAGCAGTATTAATTTTTCCAGTAAAAATTAGCTGTATTTTTCACTTTGTGTTTTACATAATTCATTTTGTAATTTGTAATATCAGGAAATACCAAATCAGTACCTGACAAAAGACTGAGAAAACTTGAAACAGTGTAAGTCAATTTTTATAAAGAACTATTGAATATCATCCCCAAAGGCATATGGAGTCGTGTTATATGAGGTGATTCAAAAGTGCAATAATTTATCTAAATTCTGCCTGATGCCTTAGATTTATTTCTGTTAACTTAAAACAAAGATGACATTTTGCAACATCTTAAACGTTCCAAACCTCTCTTGAGCAGATATTAATTACAAGGAAAATAAATCTTGTACTATTTTTTCCCTAGGCATTGCTGTGTTATTCAGACATTGGAAAGCAGACACTAAAATTCCATGAAAATAGGTCTTCCATGCCTCTCTGAAGACAATATTTTCATTGCACTGCACATACAAGAACAAAGAGCACTCAATGAGTTAAATGAGTACCAGGCCACAGCTTTTAGATTCTGTTTCACAGTGGTACCTCTCACAGTATTATTCCACAACCACTGGAGATGTTGAAGTCCCTAGAATATTAGCTCTGTGTGTCAGCTTAGTCTGAAACATGAATCTCAGTGATGACTGCCTTCATTCTAAGCACAGATGCAGATGGACAAATTTAATTTAATTTACTAAAAATGCCTTAAGTGGGATTATCTAAAGCTGTTAAGGAGTGTTAAAAATGTAAAAATCTACGTTTTTTATTGTCAAAGAACAAAACAACACAGATAAATGACAGTTCAGGCTGAAACAGTAGAGGAAAGCTCAGATTCAGAATTGACTAGCATAAATGAGAGTTGTTTTACTGATGATTTTTACTGCATCTGATTTTAAAAAAATCAAAGGATTAAAACCCAAGATATTTCTTCACCCCTGCTGCTGAATTTTCTTTTCTGTTACTGTTGTACATGGAGAAAATCAGCGATGATGACAACTTTTTTGATGCTTGGAATTCAAGTACTGGATTGAATATTTTTTTTATTAAAACCCATCATATCTTTTCATTGCTCAAGGTGGTGGGGAGAGAAGAGAAGTGATTTTGTTGGTCTTGATACCAGTGATAGGCACATTTCTCTGGGGAAATGACTAACTACATTCTACAAAAACTTTGATGGTTGTTTTATTACCAGGAAGAGTTGAGACTTTTAAAAGTGTGTGAGATAAACTGAGAAGTAATGTGTTCTAGTTTGTTAGTGTTTATTCAATGAACATTAGAATTGTTCTTTCATAAAAATAAATGGAATTACAGAAAAGATAACTGATGGAATTACCAACTTCTCTTTCAAGCTAAAAACATCTCCAGAGTGATTACATCTAATTTCAAAAACAAATAGATAATTTTTCCATGCAAAGTTATTTAATTCTACTTTAAAGAGCAAGACATCAATTTGGAACGTTTGCATCCTGGCAAGCCCATCATTTACTTGAGGAAGCAAGTGCATATTCCACTCACAGCTAGTGGCACTACTTACCTGGGCAGTGACTGCTGTTTGAGTCCAAATTTAAAACACAGAGAAGATGCATTTGGTAACTACAGTCCTGCCACAATTCATTCAGAGCTCTACTGCAGATAGACACAGGTAATATGGGCCTCATGAATACATTGTGTCTGAACAGCAAATGAAAAATCCCAGAAGGGCTTTACTCACACACCCTTAGTTAAGGTTGCTTTACTCAAAGAGATGGATTTGTTTTTTGACACAAGTTTCCTCATCTTCTCAAAAGATAAGGAAAACCCAGCTCTGCGCTCAGTGCCACCTTGCAAGGCACACGGTTGAAGCTGTTATAAATTCTTATTTGCACATAATAGTCCATCCACAGAGGCTACTAACAGTAGCTGTGGTGTGTCAGTAAACACCTGGATTAAATTTGGCTGCTTCAGTCGTGCTAAGCCTGGATCAGTGCTCTCAATAGTAGGTGCTGAGCACACTGGGGCACCTTTACAAATTGCATCATGCTGTCAGTCCCAGAAGAATGACAAATTTCTGCAGAATAAGATTCAGTTTGATAATCTAAAGCTTTTGTGTTGGCTTTGTTTTTCTTTTCAAGTGTCTTCCAGCGTGAGTAGTACATTTGAGCGCCACCGTTTTGCAGACAATTCCCTGATTGAATTGGGGACCATGTTAGTTCTCCCCATGACCCGTCAGAGATAAAGGATTTGTTTACTGTAAGTTGCTCACCACTTACTCCTATGCACCATCTGCCACTCTTACCCACAAAGAGCTGCATTCCTAATAATGGCTCTTTTGACTTAAGGAAAGTAATGCGAGATATTTCATGTACGAGCTTGGGATGGAATTGCAATTTTAATCTCCTATCCTTACATATAAATCCTTAGTGTCGATAAATAAGCTTATTTCCGTTTTCACACTTTTATGTAGCAGTTGAAGTTTCACATCATCACAGTAAGTAAAGGAGAGGGTACTAATTTTTCTATAAACTTGTCCCAGCTGAGCCTATCTGTATGTTTTTACTTCATTAGAAAATGAATGCTTTTTAACCAGTAATAGCTTTTCTCATGACATTTCACAGGACAGTGAGATCCTGTTTTAAGAACAAGGAGAAAAGGACCTTGCTAGCATATTGTCCCTCAAATATTGGCAGTGTCAAGATTTCTTATCTCTGGTGAGCCTTGTTTTATCCCTTTGTCCTTTCAAAACTAGTGTAAAGCTCTTTAAGTGAGCCGTCCTAACTCCTGAGCAGAAAAACCTTTCCTCCCTTTGAAACAAGTTTTCATTACAATTCATTTGAACTCCAGATTTCACCGTCTTTCCTAGCACTCTTTTAGAAGTGTCTGTCTAGAGGTGTCTTTCTGTCTTTTTTTTAATCTTTAGGATGCTCCTGTACACTAAGTATCTTTTCTTCATTTGTGTCATGAGTCTTTGCATTCAGCATTGTCCAGGACTTTATATTCTATATGCCTCCTTCACTGGAAGTAATTTAATTCACTGGGTATGTATCATGAAGGGAATATTCTTTTTCTTTCCTATGGGTGGAGCATTATTCAGCAAATCTTGCTGTATCCTAATATTTTCATAGAATCACTACTTTCATCCTTTATGTGTATTTTTCCTCTGAAGAACCACAAATGCAGGTCTTCACATGTATTAAATTAATACTCTCTTCTTTGCAGGATTCCATTTGCTCAGTTCGAGTAATCAGTAGGAGTAAAATAAAATACCATTATTAATACAGGTTCTTATTGCATGTACATGGTGTTTAATTAATTTCTGTGCTATCAGAACAACATATTACAACAGGTGTAAATACCAAAAAAATTGTCAGCCTTCACATAAAATGCAACTCAATGTCTATCACATCACCTGCTTTCAAGAACCTAGGAGCCACAGATTAAGGTAAACAAAATATGCTTCCCAGTTTTATTGTTATTTTTTAAGATCTTCTCCTATATATTTTACAAAGCATCTGTGACAATGATCTCTGGATTCATTAGAGTCTTGAAGCTTTCATTCCTATTTTCAACTCATAATGAATGAGGATTGGTTAAGGCCCCTGATTGAGAAACCTATCAATATCTTAAACATCTTCCTTACAAAGTATCCACTGTTCTGCCTTTAAAAAGTGATGGCATTGTTTATAAGAGTCCTTCAGAAGTTGCTTTACAGGTAAATTTGGCTTGTGAAGACTGCAAAGGTGTGCTCTTGAAGAGCATTGTTCCCAGTAAATGCAAGTAATGTTGGGAGCACTGGTGAAAATTGGGAGACACAGTCCTTTATTGCCTTTTTCAGCATCTTATACTTGAGTTATGACAGCTCTTCATTAATTTAAAGTAATCTATTCCCGCTTAAAAAAAAAAAGGTATAGTATCAAATTCTGAGATTATTTACATAGCCAAAGATAATCGGGTCAAATTATTAAAGTATGGCTACTACTGACTACTAAAGTCAGTAATGCTTAAGAGGAATTTAAATATTGATGAAGAAGTCTGACAATTTTGCCTTTGTATTAACTTTTATACTGTATTATTAAGAAGCACATCTTCCAAATCAAAATTCTCATTTTTTATGCTATTGACTGTTGAAAAGTCATAATAGAGTTTTATTTAATTTTTTAATGCTATGAATATTAATCTATATTACTTCCTGATTCTATTCCTAGGTTTGTTATTTGTAGACATTATGGTTGACAAGTTAATGCCTACCCTTTTATTTTTTTCTGTTAGTAAAGTAGTTGTATTGATAAGTGACAAACTAGAGAACATATTTTTAAGGTGTTTGTCTTTGGAAGGCTGTGTAGTTTGAACATACATGGAAGATTAAAAGCAACTTATTTAATAACAATCAGCAAAATTTTGCATGTAACTACATGCTCATATATGTTGAACTGTGTCATTTGACACCAAAAAAACCCAAACAGAGCAATTCAATAACAGAAGGATTTCAGATATACGTAAGCCTAATAAAATAACTTTTCTATTTTTGTTTTCCTAGCATTATCTTATTGTTGTGGCTGTAAAATTATCTAACATGTTTACTCAAATCTCTCCTTTTCACCTTTAATGTCAAAAATCTCTGACACAAGTTTGCCTGAACTACAGGTCTGCCTAAAAACACAGTGTGAAGAAACAAAAATCATTTTCGGATTTGAATTTTGTCATGTTTTCCTTTTGTTTACTATCTCTCCCCTTTTCTGTTAACAAGGAACTGCCACCTTCTCTTCTCTACGCCACTCATTATCATCTTGTCTGCCCCTGTTGCTGTGACGCCTCAGGATTTCCTGAGAGTGATGGGATTTGTCTCAGCTCTCTGATCATGGCAGAGGGAGGGGTTGGTTTGTGCTTGCTGGAGTGCACTCGTTCCTAATCATCGAGCCAGGTCCCTAAAGTCTTTCTCTGCAATTAGCAAGCAGAGGCTGCAGAGAGCACATTCCTTCCTTCTGGCTTCATCTGTACGAAACACTGAAAGTTTGTAGGTTTCAGACTTATGTCCACTGCCTCCAACAGCAGGCAGGTATAACTGTAAATCAAAAATTAATTTTTTAGGTCTTCAGGTCTAAGTTTGAAAAGTACAAGTTAGGAAAGAGAAGGTTACTAAAAGGGTAACAGAAAACACAATTCCAGCTGTCCAGTTTAACTTCTCATGAAGGTCTCCAGGGCTCTGCACACTTTCCCTGCTTCCTACCAGCCTGGATTCCCTTCTCTTCTCCCAAGAATCAGGCAGCAATGATGAATTATATTTCACATCTACACAGTCTTTCCAAGAAATGAATGTGCTTGGCGGCTCAGCCAGACCCACTGGGTATTGATGGGTGAATTCCCAGCTCTGTCATGCAGCTGTCATGCCAGAAGCTAACTGGTTTTGCTACATTTTGCATATTCACCCTTTTTGTATGGCTGCTTTTTTTTTTTTTTTTGATAGCTTTCTATAGAAATGGGATGTGATGCTTCACTAATAGAGATGGCAAATTTAGCAACAAACAGTTTTGCCATGGCAACAGAAAAGGAGCTAATGCCCTTGGTATTCCTGGTGGCCTGTATGATAGTGCCCATTCTCTTAATTTTCTGTTATAAGCAGTCAAGGTTTTTAGATGTATTTTGGTGAGCTTTTCCATACCTCTAGCAATTTTAGTTTCTCCTTCCAACCTTGATTATAACATTAGTATTGCTTTTACTTTCTTCCTGCTACCCCATGTGTACTGGGTAGAATCATACAGTGTTGCCAATATACAGTGGTGTTTCCTCAAGAAAATATCTGGAAGATCACTGCTATTCATTGACTTCCACTCTAAAAACAATTTCCAAGCTAGTTCTGAATAGTCATTGCCATTCTGATTACAGCAGAATTTTCTGATTTACTTATCTTCCAAATGATTCTTGTAAAATAAGAAGCTGTTTTTCATATTTCTAGTGATCTATTATGCTAATGGTTTTAATTTGCATAATTGATCACAAGAAATATTATAATGAAATAATGAATAAATTTTAAATATGTGGGGGTAGGGAGAAATATTAACTATTTTTCTTTTTTTTACTAGGTTTACAAAGGGAAAACAAGTTTTTTCTCTGAATGAAACTATAGTATACAAGTACTTCCAGAGGAAGGCTCATTTTTATTATGCTATTCACATGATTTATTATTCCCAAAGGACATTTGAACAGAAACTGGCCTATGAATAAGCCAAAATCCTGACTTTAGAGAGGTCCTTTGGCTGTAGTTTTCATTGCCTTTTATAAATCAGTAGGGAATATTGCAAGCATGTTGAACTTCCTGTTTGAAAGTAAATCTGATGAGATGTACTTACCAAAACATATATTGTGGAAGAGAATGAAGCATTTCTTCAATATTTTATGTTCTTTGTCTTGTAAGGTATAAAGAAATTCAATAGGCTCATTTTGTCCTGAATTTTCAGCATTTGTATCTTGCTTATTTAACTTTTGCTTTGAAAAAGAAGTAAGAAAAATATTTAGGTCAAATCTAATTTCATTTTAATTTGTCTCAATATAATGTTAGCCAAAGGATGGTAATTAGACTTGCTAAAAAAGAATGCAACATGAAGAGAGGAAAATGGCCTTATTAAAAAAATCTCATATAGCTGGAAAGATGGAGTCTTTTCTTAGTCTATATGGACAATATTCTCTCTCCAAAGGCAAGACATTTATTCTTTCTTACACCTATCTTCTACCCATAAGAAGAAATAATATTCTGCTATATTTGGGGGCTTGTGAAAGAAGTGCCTAGAAACTCTTGGACCATGTTGTAATTGAACAATATTCTCTTTTGCTATTGACAGATGATAATTACCCCATGTTAGAGAGACCACTGGCCTATTTACTACATTTTCATTTGTTTTATTTATGAGAATTTTTTTTATTACATACTTATTAAAAAGAAAAAAAAAAAAAAAAAAAAAAAAGGAAGTTCTGGTGTCCAGACTTATTTTGTTTCAAGATTGCAGAAATCACTCTTTTATATACCCTTGTAATTTCTGGATGTACATATTGTACCAGGGGTAGGCAAATCAGCATCAGGGAGATGCAGCCTCGCAGCCACCGTGAGAATCAGCTGGGAATGCAGGCTTTTGTAGTCAAATCTTGCTTCAAGCCTGTCCTTTTAGAAACTCATAATAGAATTTTCTTCCTTTTTCTATACCTGCTTCTCACAGCAGGAGGTTTGAAATTGCCAGAGTTAAGCAGTTTAATAATTACTTTTGAAAAGTGAAAATGCACATGGCCAGGCAATTTCATTTCCATTTTGAAAATAAGTTTTTCCTCTTGTTTCTAAAAAAGAAGGTGGAAATTATGATTGCTTACGAAATTAGTTTGTATAACTGGTTAGGTATTTGATTATTTGAGCAGCTGTCTTTAACAGCTGAGGTAGTTCTGTTGCCTTAAGCAGAAATCAGTGAGGTGAGAGCAGATAGTGGGAAAAAGACAGAAATTGCTCTCAGGCTACTTGCCATACTAACAAGAGTTCTGGTTGCAGAGGACAGGAGTTGTACTCAAATGGCAGATGTAATGGGAAAATCAGAGCGATCCACTTTAAAAATGCACATTTCTGCAAGTAGAAATAATTCCATCTATAAATCATTTGGCATGATGTTCTTTTCCTTCCCTTAAAAATAACACTATGGTGGTAAAGAAAGTCCCTTATAAATGAGCTGGTTGAAACTTCAAAGACTGTCCTGTGTTTTCCTGTCTTGCAGTAGTCCCCATGGTACCTTGCAGTCCCTGTCCCCTAACAGACATGTAAGATTCAATAAAAGACAGAAAGTTTTGACCAGCAGAGGAAAAAAGTGATTCTCTAAAATATTTTAAATTCCATGACTTCACATAATTTTTCTTTTTATGCAACACCATTACTTTGTTTTATGTCACCCTTCCAACTCTTCCAGGGCAGGTCACACATCTGTTCCTGTTCTTATGTCCCACACTTGAAAAACTAAATAGGGCAGGGAAACTGTGAAGGTCAGCCAGGCAGCATCTCCTTACAAACCAAGCTCAGAGCTCTGTTGCTAATCCAGTTTCTGACAAGATACCATCGTTTGCCCTTGGCTAGGATTAGCAGTTAGATGTATGGATCAGGAATGTGGCATGGGAGGTAAGGAAACACAGAAACTTACAGTGTATTAGATCAAGTGGGAGAATACGTTGCTCTGTCAAAGGGATAAAGTAAGAACATGGCATAATTCTGTTGCTATTCCTCATAAAGAAGAACAAAAGTTAAAGCCATGATGGTCATAAGACCATGAACCACCTTGGGAAGGGTGGAGTGGGAATGGATCCCAAAGGAACTGCTGGCCTCTTACAGGATTACTACCTTGTTCAGTCGAAAAAGGCAAGTTACAAGAGTCTGTTGCACAGCTATCCAAAAGATTTGTCTTTCTGAAGAAGTAAAGGACGACACCCCCACGACTGGAAGGACAAACCGTCTGCCAGCCCAGCACTGCCTTCTGCCACAATCCCCAGGACCTTAACCTTGAGAAGCCAGAATATCTGACAGAGATAAGGTCCCCACCTAGAAGGACATTAAGGGTATTTGAATGGTAACCAAAGTTCCCTTTTACAGTTTATATAACCTAGCTATGCTGTATCAAGGAAAAGGACCAAGTTTCTCAAAATAATATAAATTTTGCATGAAAAATATGTAAAACACGTCCAAACCTGGGTATGTGCCACACATTTTTTGTATAATGTGGCATATTTTTTACATCTCCCCTGAAAAATGTGGTCAAAATGTGTAAAATATAGGAACAAAATTAGTGTCCTCTAGTCATTAATTTTCAAAAGTATCACAAGAATAAATGACTCAGATGAGACTGCCTTGGAAAAAGTTTGATGGAGTATATTTGTGTTATATAAAGTAGTGATATTTTCGGGTTTTGAATCCTATGCTAAGTTGAAACTATACAATATGCAACCATTAAAACTTTCTATTATTTATGAATCATAGAATCATTGCAGAATATCCTGAGTCGGAAGGGAACCACAATCATCAAAGTCCATCTCCTGGCCCTGCAAGGGACACCCTGGGAATCTCACACCCAGTGCCTGAAAGCATTGTCCAAACACTTCTTGAACTCTGTCAGGCTGGTGCTGTGACCCCTTCCCCGGGGAGCCTCTTCCAGTGACCACCCTCTGGGTGAAGAACCTTTTCCTGATATCCATCCTAAACCTCCCATGAGGCCATTCCCTCAGGCCCTGGCACTGGGCACCACAGAGAAGAGATCGGTGTCTGCCCCTCCTCTTCCTCTCATGAGGGTGTTGAAACCCTTCAGCCTCCTGCACGGCCTCAACCACTCTTCATATCAGCTTCCCTTTTAGATAATTAATGAAATTATCTCTGGTGATTATTTTTTTCCTTATATATCATAACTTTTTTTTTTTTTTTTGGCTAGTACAGTGTGCCGGCAATCTGTGAGTGGATAATTTTTTTAAAGAAAAAATAAATTTGATCACCAGAATGGTTAAGTTATGGCTACTAATGTGTCTTCAGCCTATTATGTGCAACAAAGGTAAGAGAAAAGTATGTGTTGGGAAGAAACAAACCTTTTTACTGTCCTGGGAAGCAGATTGGAATTGATTGGAAAATAGATATTAGGAAGGTGGGAAGTGTATCATTACCTAAAATGCAATTTCATAGGTGTCAAACACAGTGCTGTCCTACGATACTCTGTCTAGTTCATAGATTGTCCTGAAATGAGTCTTGACCTACCAGCCTAATATATTTCCCAAGTAACAAAGTTCTCTTGCACTCACATCTTTTGCAAATGCCTGCAGCCTGTTATAAACAATAGCATAGTGAGATAAACTACTAATGACTGCAAAACCGTGATAACCCTCAATAAAAAGTTCCTTAGAATTTGTGATGGAGCTCTTTTCTTCTCAGCAAAAAAGATTATGAGGAGCAGAGACCATCACCAACCACAAGATCTCTAAGAGCAGTAAATTAGATTTGCAGATAAATCATTCCAGCACAAAGCTAAATGATGCTAATAAAAAAATGGTGCTTTTTTGTCAGATATTAATAAAACTACATTTATAAAGATTAATGGAAAATAAGAAAAAATTTCTGGGACCCTATTGTTTTGCACATGAAAAACATGAATTTTACATCTTTGAATTGATTTAAGGAATAGGAAGTCAGATGGCATGAATCATTGCTATATCCTTGTCATTGTTGCTTTAAATAACCTGCAATTATGAGGAAAAAACAATCTCAGTTTCTGATGGAGTTGTATCCAAAGGCCTTATTTGTAAATGTTTTGGTTTTTTCCTGTTCTTTATGTTTGGCAGACTGGCACGAACTAGTCACCCACAGAGATGAGAACCAACATGAGTCCTCTGGGTCACATTAGTTGATACTGGACTGATGGAGAGCGACCATTTATTGCAGTCTGAAATCCAAAATATTTAGGCTATACCAAGAAAACAAAATCATACATAAGACTATTTATTTATTAATTTATAAGGCTGCTCTGGCACAGTTAAATGCGATCTTTAAACTGGAAGATGCAAATTGCAGTTGTTTGCATGGTTGCTTTCTTCAAAAAGATTAAATGTGACAGACTTTCTGCTCAAGTACCAATCTTGCTACAAATTTCTTTGATGGGCTTGTCTCTGAGGCTCTGAGACAGCCTCAGAAACACAAAAAGCTAGTAAAACAGCTAGAGCCATCCAGATGGCTCCTTCTTTATTGATGACCCACCTCTTGTTGCACAATTTCTTTTCTTTTTTTGGGGAGAAAATTATCAGAAATCCTTGTTTCGTTTCCTGTATGATTGTCCCTTAGTAGTTCTTTTCATTATTCTGTAGGTTAATATCAAAGAATGAATCTGAAAGACATACACAACAGAAGGCTTGTCTCCCCAGATGCAGGGCCAGGAGGGAGGGGAGAGCAAGCATCATGCCTAGATAATGACAAATACTGTGATTTCCAAATGCACTGAAGTGAAGGAAGAGCCTGTGTGATATGTGTAGATGTTTTGCAGTTGATTTCATGTTAATTGACATCTTGTGATAGCTGTTTTCTAAACCACTTTCAAAATTATACAAATATCCTTCTCCCGCAAACACTGCTTGAATTTAAGTATGTGCCTGGTGTTTTTTCTGTTCCCTTGGGCTCCTGGCATTTTCTAAATCTCTGTTGAATGAGGCCTGCCTTTCACAGAATATGATACTGGTGGAAACCACATTCAATGCAACAGTTCACTGGCAGGAGATGCTAATGGGGGCAGTCAGATATTTTGGCTTCTTTAGCATAAATAGAAAGAATTTTAGCCTAATGCTGATCATGCCCCTTTAACAGGACCAGCTACTGTGTTCCACACAAATTCCCCCTTTAAGTGAGGAGTTTTAATCGAGTTTTTTAACTTAAACATAGACCTGTCCTCCAAAATATTTCTCTTCTTCCTCAATGCTACTGCAAGGATTTTGGCTTTAACATGGAAAATTCTGGTCCCTCTTTTTCCAGAGTGACAGCTGAATTTCTGCAGATCTGCTTGGGGATTGGAGACATTATGATTGTTTCTGTAGAGACCAGTAATGTTGTCACCTGAATTATATCACTCCAGGGTTTATGGAAGTGTGGAAAGCATGCAGCTAAAGACATCTATTTAAGTGTGGAGTTTTTTTTCTGGAATTTTCATGAAAAAACCCTCTGATGTCCAAGGGGTTAAAAATTATCCTTTTTTTAGGAATAAAAGCTTATAGAAATACTCATACTTTTGTCTGCTACTACTGTAAAACTCCCAGCATAGTAAAATGGAAAAAACATTTTTTTCCATGAATTGAAGATAAAATTTTTTTTTCTACTCATGCTTAGTTTTTCCAATGCTCTTGTAAAAATAATGGGTTTTCCCACCTCAAAATACTTTCAGATTCATATCCCTAAAGACAGATTTAAGTGTTCCATGATATATCTGTGATCCGTTAACAAAAATATATCCCTTTACTATAAATGAATATATCCTTTAGAAGCTTAATGGTGAACCATATTTTATCATTTTTAATATGCACTTTCTTAAGTTACCGTGTTTCATGTGGCCACCTTCTGCTTCGTCAGCTCAGAAAGAGATGGCATTTCCCTGGCATTCAGGGACTGCTGTCGTACCAACAGCCTGGGTGTGTTTGCATTCATTATCATTTTGCAGTGGAATAATAATAATGGAAGAGGGGAAAAGATGGGAAAAGAGCAGTTCTGTGTCATTTCTTTCTCAAATTCAAGTATATGCTGCTCTCTTGTGGAACTTCTATGGTAGTTACATGCATTAGATAAAGGTGTCCTTGCTTTCTTACTTTTATTTTGGGCACTTGAGTATTGCTAAGACAGATTCAGCACATGATGTAACAGGGTTTAAAATTTGCACATTTTAAATGCAAATACCAATTTTGCCCATTAATGTTACTGTTGTTCTTTTTCCATTTTGATGGTCAGTGTCCATTGTTGACATAGATTTGTGTGTTGCATTTGTTATTGGATTTGTGCTGCTTTGTAAAGAAGCATACCTTTTTTAATACTGGAAAACTGCCTCTTATACTCTTTAGGTAATGCTGAAGTGCATCTGTAGTTCTCTCAGGTTTACTCTCTCAATTAGCCTCAGTGAGAAAATAAGTGCTTTAAAAAAGGGAATGAAAACTTGGGTATCTGTCTGCATTATGTTTGCTGGGGGGGGAAGGGGGGAGGGGGGTGTCGTCCAAATCATGGATTCTCTAATCTTTTCTCACATATTATGAAACTAAGTGATGAGTGGAATTTTCAGAGTAGTGTTTAGAGGTATGTCACTGTCCAGCCAAAGAATGGAGGCAGTGTGATCACAGCCATCCTCACCGAGGCCCTGGGTAAAAAGAGCTCCACAAGCAGGAGAGCTTTGAGTGCCTGGCTTCCTGAGGATGTCTTCAGGGTGAGATTCTTTGCTTTCCAAGGAATATGTGTGAATATATATGTATTTGAGTTTATATGGCCGTTGCTCTGTCATCAAGAGCACCTCTCTACCCTGACATCTGTTTCCATCACAAGAAGTATTTGAGGCAGTAGCCCTTCTGTCAGATGTGGGCAAATTTTTTTTTATTATTGTGAGATAGAGAGGCATAGCAATTTTATTACCTTTTTTACCTGGAAAACATGTTTAAAATAATAAAAATAAGCTATATTTTTGCCTGAACATGCCCTACATTCTTATATATTCTGCATATTTTATCCAGTAGAATCCTTAAGCAATATACAAGTGTCCCCCCTGAGAATTTCTACTGCAAACCTGATATTTGATTTGTTTCAGGAAAGTCTGGTTGAGTTCACTGATATAACACACATACAGCAAAATGCTCAGCTACAAAGAAACCTTTCATTCCCTCATATAAATACTTGCTGCTACCTCTGAGAGAAAAAAAAAATCTCCTCAGTGCGATTACTTATCCTTGTAAGCAAAGATTTTTGAAGATAAGTTATTTTAGAGCACTACCATCATTAAAATCACACAGGCAATTTCAAGAAGATTGGATTTACTTTTTCTGATTAAGTCTTGTCCAGTAAGGATTCAGACCTTTGGTCTGCTCTAACCCTTGGAGGAGCATAGCCTGTTTTCAAAGGGGAGTGTCTTTAGTGCAAACTGGGCTTCTATGAGGCAATGGCCAATGCACTGTAAATGCAGCCTCTGGCTCCCTGCACACCAGCTTCTCTGTGTGCCCAAGCTTTGCATTCTCTTGCTTGTAGACAGGGCATTATCTGGTGAAAAGAGGGAGCACAAAGAATCAAGTCATAATCAGTACGTTTTTGTGAGTCCTGTGAAAAAGAGTGAGAGCTATGAAGGAAAAGCAAGTAGATTTTGAGTGTACAATATTTCTGGACAGATTAGGAGAGGATGTTTTTTATGATATTCTATTATATCTCCTCTTTAGAGAGAGGCTAAGCCAGTGCCAAAGGAATAGTTTTCCAATGTGCTATTTGTTCACAGGATGGATAGGGGCTGACAAGCTGACCATCAGAACAGCTTCTTTGTCCTTGGAGCTCCAGGTGGTTTAACAGTGCAGAGAAGCTACGAGTGTTTACCAAAATGACTGTTCATTCCTTTTTAGATGAATTTTCAGCCCTGTCCAGCTTCTTTTCAAGGACTTTTAAAAGAAAAATAAAAATTAGGCAGTGTATATTGAGAGGCTGGTGGAGAGGTGAGGATAAGATACTGTTGTGGAAAAGGTCTCTCTTGTCTTTTCTAAAAACACATTCATCCAGAGAAGGCTCAAACATAGAAGTATTAGTATTCATGCTACACAAATAAGTATCACAGCTTAATCATAGCTATAATCAGCTTTACTAGCAGCAAGATTGACATGATGCTATTACATTCCCTGCATTTTCTGAAAATATATTTAAGGGTGTAAAGAATAATATTAAAATTATTCTCAAGAGACTTACAGGACTTTTAAAATTATAATATTTGTTTATTGGTTTTAATTAAGTATTTGAAAGCTGAGCCCTTTATGACATGTAAAGATAATATAATTACCTAATATAGACAGTAAATAACACTAGTAATCATGATTATAATCTGGTTTAGTCCATGTAGATTGCGATAGAATAGAAGAATATGTTTATTTATTACTAATAAAGAATCAGGGGTCATTCTTGTTTACTGCTTTAGGTTCTGATTCCGAGCAGCTTGTAGAGATATATATATAAATTCAGTGCTGAGAAGAGTAGACTAATGACCTCCTTCAAAAGCTGTTCCTAATGCAGCCCTGTGTGCAGCTGGCTCCTCTGCCAGGGTCTGCAGCTGAGTCATGGTCAGTGTGTTGTCCACCAGGACTCATTTCCAGCCTGCAAGCCATCTTAGCACATTTATTCTCTTGGCAATATTTTTAAGGGAATGCTTCCTTTTTTGTTTTTTATTTTTTTCCTAATTATCTTTAAACTCTTTTTACCTTTGAAACAGTCAAGCAAAGTATATAACTAGTTTAGCAAGTGGTGACCATTAATTTTGTCCAGAAAGGGATAGGAATAAAGAAAAGCTACTGCATATATTCTCTGTTTTCTACTTGAGGGTGGAAAAAATGCTGACTTCTATACACAGTAGTTACATTAGCTTTTTAGGCAAGAAATAGAGAATTGCCTCATGTTGTACAAATTGGGCTAGAGACTTCTAATCCATCAGAACTGTGGTGACTCAGCTGAGGTCTCAGATATTGAGATAAAGTGAAAAATGGCATTGGCATCCTGAATTTCTGATAAAACTCCATTGAAAATTCATCCAAAGAAGGCAAAGTATTAAAATCAGTGCATAATGGAATGGTTGTATTTCACTTGTATCGTTCCTAATACCCAAAAGACAGATGTGATATTTAATGGAAACTAAAGCACTTGTTTTGAAAGGCCTCACTGTTACATGTGTAGCAATTGTTTGTGTCTAAGCTTTCCTGTACCCTTCGTCCACTTTGCTGAGTTTCTGCAGGGAATAAGAGAGAAAAAAATCACTCTGCAGATTTTAATTTCTGTAAGAATGCTACTCCCTTCATAGGATTGGTCTTTTTACCCAAGATTCACTTTTGCTTTTAAGACTCCATTTGCTCAAAACGTTTGAAAAAACTTACTAAACTTCTTGTTCTTATTCCTTCTTTCCATTTATTTACAGGAGCTGCTCATTGGCGCATGTGATTGTACCTGCTCTTCATCAGCAGCATGAACTGTGCTTTGAATCACCTCATCAGAAAACGCCACTGCATTGTTTCCATCTATCTTGTCACTTGACTTTCAGCTTCTTTTTAAAGCTTATTCATAGCACTGAAGCTTTTCCTCAAAATTGTTGTGTGTTCATTAGACTTTTACCATGTATCACGATTCAGCTGCAGATGCTGGCAGTGAGAGAGACAACTGCACACAGGGCTGCATAAATAAGAGCTTGAAGGATGTCATTAGTCCCCTATGTTCAGCCCTGAATTTATATCTGATATCAGATGGTAGATCTATATCCTGCAGTTTTCCATGTCCATGTTTTTAGGAGTGCTAAATCAGGGAAAAAAAAAAAAAAAAAAAAAAAAAAAGCAACACAAA